>LR991077.1:6899461-7542263 GCA_905163555.1 Notocelia uddmanniana
ACAACCATTAACGTTTTAACGGCATTCCACAATTACCACATATTCGACCGATTTAGCTTCACCACTGTTTATGTGTTAGAGTCCGTATTGACCGGGAAACATGGGGATAACTCTACTGAACTGGGAAACTGGGGATAAGTATATGACCGAGCGAGCGAAGCGTCTTCGTTTCAGCTTGGGCAAAAATGCTTTCGTTGGCTGTTCTCCGGCGGATGTCTGGCTGTTCTCTACAGATTCTTAAAAATACGCGAAATTTATGTTGCACCGGTCATGGTCGCGGCAGAAACTGACGTCCCTGCAAGTTGTCAACGGAGATATGGATACACAACATTTAACTACCCCACAAACGTTTATAAAAATTTAAAGTGTAGAACTGAAAAAAGTTTTCTACCCGCTCATTATGCTACTGATTGTCTAGGGCACGACTCACAACACTCACAGTATCCGCGCACACATCCGAAGATTTATCCCGAGATTTTAGATTCCGTATCACTAGTCCCCAAGTTGCGGATAGATTAAAACCGTCCTCCATATTGAAATTCTTTGGGTGTTTCATGATTTCTATAGCTTCTCGTACCAACCGCGGTTAATAAAGGCTGTTCTCTACAGGTCGCATTTCTGAACCGATTCTCTTGGTACAGTCGACTACAATGTGATGATTGAGTTGTAGTCGACTGTACGACGACGGCCTCGGTACGTTGTATCACTCAATCGCGTTTGGGCACGTTTGGGTGAATAGCACCGAGGTGCTATACAGGTGTGGATAACTGAGTTTATCTGGATCGGCCAAAAGAACAGGTCTGGTCTCAGACCAAGAAATAAATAATTTATACCAAAAAAGCCGACTCCAATTTTGTACTTCGCTATGCTACAATTTGTGAGCCGATGCTTGGTTACCTACTAGAAAATACCGAAATTGGCATATGCGTGCCTATCTATCAGTTTCGAGGAGTTCCCGCGATTCCTCCTAGATCCCATCATCAGACCTTCGCCAAATTTATACGGGAACAAAGTCGGGGTACTTGCTTTGAAACAAAAAAATAATTATCAAAATCGGCCAACGTGGTACATACATACATAAAAAAAAACAAGCAAACATGCAGACGAACTGAGAACCTCCTTCCTTCTATTGAAGTCGGCAAAAAGTCTTTTTTTCTTGGTCTGAGGGTCCGGCTTTGGGCTATATGTGTCATCCATGTGCTTTGTATCAAGCAGACCGTATGCTTGAGGCCAAGTGCGAGTCGGACTCGCGCACGAATGGTTATATATAAATACATCATCTGTGAAAATTTCAACTGTCTAACTATCACGGTTCATGAGATACAGCCTGGTGACAGACGAACAGACAGACGGACGGACAGCGGAGCCTTAGCAATAGGGTCCCGTTTTACCCTTTGGGTATTGAACCCTAAGATATATAAAATGTTCGTGTGCGTGCTACATTCATTCTTACATCAAATCTCTTTCTAGACTGTAGTATCTATCACTTAGGGTTCTTTCGTTTCGTCGCTAGGCAATTAGACTTAAAAATGCCTGAGAAAGGTATCCTCAAAGTGACAAGCATGGCCACAGTGGTCGAAGAACCCAAGGAACCCAGAGAACAGAAGCCCTCAGTGAAGAAACGCCACTCTGTTATTTCTGGGAGAAGTGACGTTTGTAAGTTTCGTTTGTAAATTTTGACAATTTACTAAACAGCCGGGAAAAACATTGCCAATATTATGGCTGAGTTGCTCCAACTTACGATCACAGACCGATCAACGTTAAATATGGCGCCGGCAGTTGTCATCCCATAGAAACTTGTCAAACTTTCCATACATTCAGATTTTAACGAACACAGCTTACGATTACAGACGGTTTGGTGCAACCTAACTATATTGTTTCCATCAAACTTGGTCACAGTTTACAAACTCCACTATATCTTTAAAGGTCGAAACGCACAGAGCGGGCGCGGCGCGGTGCGGGGCGGAGGCGGTTTTGCATCTTTGATCTTTCCGTAACTGTCGACGGTCGATAGTGTCGATTACTGCTTCATATGTCGCGCAATCGCTCTAAACTTCTCACGCGCCGAAGAACGGGATCACGAGCTTAAAAGTCCTATGGCGATGGGGCTGCGATGGTGGGATTTCGGACTACGATGTGTTCGTTTCTAAGTTGTCTCCCTGCGCATAGGCGGTCAGACTCGAATGGGGCGGGAAGACGGGTTCGGCAGCACATCTGACGACTAAGCAACCCTATTTAGGATCGCTCTGCTTACCCCTGCATAGGGGAGGGGCCTAGAAAAGGTGGCATAAAAATAGTCCGATTCGTGCACATGACCGACGCTCGTGAAGATCGTGGAGCCAGGTTTCACCATTGACGGATACGTCAAGGAGGACGATACATACATATGTCACACACGCCGCCTCCGCTCCGCTATGCCGCGCGGTTTTTTCGTACGCTTTTCCTAAAAAACGCTTCCGCCACGCAACGACGCTGCGCCGCGCCCTGTGTGTTTCAGCTTTAGTTTCCGTTCCCTTGCCTTACTTGCCTAGACGTACTTAGACCTTATAAGTAGTACTTGTAGCTACATAACATGTACATAACTCATTCCCAACACGAACTAAACTGCATAAGAAATACCCGAATGACAAAACCTTGTAGCTACTCTCGCGGCGACAGCTTGTCGGTATTTCTTGCCGTAAATATTGTATTTCTCGACTAACTTAATGTTTTGCATTTTGTTTTGTACGTACTAAATTAGCTGCGGAGCTCTGGACAAATGGTTTTTCTTATAGTCTAGAACTTCATATGTACTGTAATTAGCTATGGAGGGATTGGTGTTTTCTGTAGTCGAACCCGCGACAACCCTTAATTTGGGTTGAAGCTATTATTTTAAGTTCCAGTTCACCGTTTACAAAATACCGTTCAAACGTAAACCAAAGTTCTTTTGGGTTAATCTGGCAAATACGAGTATCGTCCACTATTATGGCAGAAAACCTCGAGTCATTAGTTGGGAAGGCGAAATTTTGTTGCACAATCCACGGCTGATAGTAAAGAAAACTTCTCATCGCATTTGACGCCTACTTTGGCTTAGTTGGTAGGGACCCTGCCTACGAAGCTGGAGGTCCCGGGTTCGAATCCCGGTTAGGGCATTATCTGTGTGATATGTCTTCTACAGATACAGCAAAGACATGCAGAGATAATTTTTGCTTTTCCTCCGTCTTCCTTATCTACCAGAACTAATCATCATAATTCCCCAGGGTCGTCATCAGAAGAGGACGAAGGCATCCAACCCCACGAAAAGGCCATCGCTGCTGGCACCCCCAATCCAAACTATTGCGTACGCAATGTGGAGCAGCATGCGTTCGGACGGCGAGAGATAGAGATAGCTGAGCAAGAGATGCCGGGTATCATGGCGTTGAGGGCGAGGGCGAAGGAGGACAAACCTCTTAAAGATGCCAAGGTGAGTTCGAGACATAATTGACAGCATTTTAAAATATATAATGAATATAATGATGCCTAAATCGAAAACCATTTCGTTAAATATGCTACTTGATCATAATAAAATAGTTTATAGATTTTTTTCTTCTTTACTAGTTTCCAAGAAAATCACGAATATGTATAAACCGGAAGTCTGACGTCATTACTATGGCTGTAAAGGGACAACAATTTAGTTCACTCCACATTCTAGACTTCATAAAAATTAATCACTACCGGTTCTAAGACTCAAAATAAATTTGAATAAGTATGTATTTATCTATATAAGTATGTATATCTACGTCTAGTACCCATAGTACAAGCTTTGGTTAGGTTGGGACTAGGTCGATTTGTGTAAGATTGTCCCCCAATATTTATTTTATGTTTCTGTTTGGAATTCCTCGAGAATCTTTTCGTCCCAACGGTTCTATGAGCGAAGTTGCTCCGTCCTGAAATTCAGAGCTGGTGTCAATAACCCAAAATATTTTTTAATTGAATCGACTGTCTATTTTTGTCAATAGATAGTAGGCTGCACTCACATCAACGCTCAAACCGCAGTCCTGATCGAGACTCTAGCAGCCCTGGGGGCCACTGTTCGTTGGGCAGCGTGTAACATCTACAGCACACAGAATGAGGTCGCCGCAGCGTTGGCACACGCAGGTACTTTACTCAATCAACTCAATGGCCTCAATCTACTACACGGCCATCCTGAAAGTGACACGTACTCATGCACGCATGGTTAGGGAAATCAAAGGAGGACTATTATGTGCTTTATTCTCATTTTGGTAAGATGTGGCGAGTCCCTAGCTGCCCTGGCACACGCAGATATTTTACTTAATGGCGGTGCATCTACTACACGGCCATCCTGGAAGTGACTCGCCCTCATGTACGCCTGTTTAAGGAAATTCAAACAGTGCTAAGCTCCTGATGCTCTAGCCTATAGCCGTATAGAACTATACGTTGCCGCGCCCCTCGCTTATCCAAGTACAGCGTCATTAGCATAAGGAGGAGTTGTTACAGAACAACAGACTGTGTGATAAAGATGTTCCAATGGAGACAAAAGCGAGAAAAGACGAGCGGAATTACAAGAAAAATCATCATAAAATTATCATCATCATCCTTCTAGTGTTTTCACGTTTGGATCACCGGCATCATCTTAAAACGATCCTATCCAGTTTAAACTTACAGGACACCGCCGTTACTATGTCCGATTGTTTACACTTGTATTTACATAATTGTAGTACCTCCTATTGTCTATGAAGCTGTTAGCGTGTCGTGATTGATACACCATTGTATTAAATTCTCACAACATTGAATTATGCAAAAAAAGCTTGTTATTAGATAACGTGGTTTTTACAATGTTGATATGTTCGTTTAATTTGTTTATAATCATTCTGTGCTCCCAATGGCCTCCTATAGGTCAAAAATAGTCAAAACTAACTCCCATACATAAATTGATGATGAACGGCCCGCCTGATGGTAGGGGGTCACCGCAGCCTATCGACGCCTGCAACTCCAGGGGAGTCACATGCGCGTGGCCGACCGTTTAAAAAAATATTCACTCCTTGAATAACCCCATACTGTAGTCCCACACTACATAGCACGCGTTCTTTTGTCCCTAGCGTGATCGTCTGTTTTTACACCCCAGGGGTGTGCGAGAAACGTCCATCCAAAGTGACACGAGGAGCAGCCTTGACATATTTTAGGGTTCCGTAGTCAACTAGGAACCCTTATAATTTCGCGATAGTTTCGTCTGTATGTCTGTCCGAGGCTTTGCTCTGTGATTGTTAGGGCTAGAAAACTGAAATTTGGCATGGATATATAAATCGTTAAATCTGACAGTGCTAAAAAAAAATGATTTTTTTGCTTCAACCCTATGGTGTGGGGTGTTGTTGGATAGGTTTTTCAAAATGAATAGAGGTCTTCATCAAACATTTTTTGATAAAGTGGATATTTACGGAAATAAACACTCTAAAAGAAAAAAAATGTGTCCCTTCTCTAACTTCTGAACTATAGGTCCAAAGATATGAAAAAAATCATGGAAGTAAAGCTTACTTTCAACGAAAACTTTAGCGGACATGATCAGTTAAGCTGTTTTTGAGTCATAGTAAAAAGTCTTCCCTTTTTAGTAAAATACGTATGAAACGCTGCGAAGGTATTCCATTTTGCTTGTTATTGATTTTTCTAAAGTAAGTTCATTGGGCAACTACGGAACGTTTGCGTGTTAATTGCGTTTGACCCTAGTCTAACCTGATGGAAAGTAGCACAAGGTCTAAAATGGAACACTCTCACCCAAAATATGCCTGTGTCACCTGTGTGTGATCATGTCTTCTATGTAGGTTACTCTGTGTTTGCGTGGCGAGGCGAAAGTGAAGAGGCCTTCTGGTGGTGCATCGACCAATGCTGTGCCCCCAGCGCCACCTGGCAGCCGAACATGATCCTCGATGACGGAGGTGACGCCACGCATCTCATGCTGAAGAAACACGCAGCGGCCTTCAAGCAGATCAAAGGTATTTCTAATTTACAGCTAAGGCAGTCTGAGGAAGACGAGCATGATGTACCTTCAAGAACAACGTTCCATCTTGTAAAGATCCTCATATTAGCGTTATCCCAGTTCCACCCTAAAGCCTACAGGAATTGGGGATCCCACCACCACCACCATATCAGCCAAAGGACGTCCACTGCTGGACATAGGCCTCCCCCAAATTCACAGGGGGTATATGCCATAATCGCCACGCTTGGCATGCGGGTTGGCGATCGCAGTATCTCCACCGCACTCCAGGAACGCTGCTGCCCATCCCCCGGTGGTCTTGGTCGTAGTTTTAGGACATACCCGGGTCCATTGACATTCCGGGGACATTGGGGATCCACTTACTACCTAGGCCCAAGAATTGGCGCAGTCCCTAGTTTTTTAGGGTTCCGTCAACTAGTAACCCTTATAGTTTCGCCATGTCCGTCTGTCTGTCTGTCTGTCCGAGGCTTTGCTCTGTGATTATTAGTGCTAGAAAGCTGCAATTTGGATATATAAATCAATAAAACTGACAAAGTCGTAAAATAAAATCTCAAGTAAAAAAATTGTAAGGGTACCTCCCCTACACTTAAATTGGGGATGTTTTTTTGCTTCAACGTTATGGTGTGAGGTGTCTTAAAATATTTTTTGAAAAAAAATCCCCCTCTCTAACTTTTGAACTATCGGTCCAAAAATATGAAAATAATCGTGAAAGTAAAGCTTAATAAAGGCTTTCAACGAAAACTATAGCGGACATAACCAGTTAAGCCGTTTTTGAGTTATAGTAAAGAAGTCTTCCCTTCTTAGTAAAAGACGTATGAAACGCTGCGAAAGTATTCCCTTTTGCTTGTTATTGATTTTTTTAGAGTAAGTTAATTGGGCAACTACGGAACCCTACACTGAGCATAGCCCGACATGCGCCGGCCATTTTGACGACAAAGGTGAAAACTTCAAAGGTGTCGTGGTATAACAACTCCTGGGATTGCACCAACAATACTTTAAGTAGTTATAACATTTACTTATTATTTCATACTTGACTGAGTGTTAAAGAAAAGTTCCTTGCGTGCTTTTAAATGTGATTTTTAATATATTTCAGGCATAGTGGAAGAGAGCGTGACAGGCGTTCACAGACTATACCAGCTCAGCAAAGCAGGGAAACTATGTGTTCCCGCCATGAACGTCAACGATTCCGTCACCAAGACGAAGTTCGACAACTTGTATTCGTGCCGGTGAGTGACTCTTCCAGGCACGGTAGAAAAGAGCCAGACGCTAGTCAATAATAGGGTCTTTGAGAAAGAACTTAAGGAAGTACATTATTGTTTGATGTTTACGTTTTTACGTACGCCATTTAGGTATCCTCGTAAGACCCACCATACATAGTTTCGTATTCTTAGTTTGAACCTTGTTGCATAGGACATTAGGGTGACATTCGTTTGATTAAGGAAAGAATGGAACAAAAGAAATGCTACTTTATTTCGTGTTTAAAAGGTTGGAATTTAATTGAAACAGAGTGTACATTGTAATGCACATTGGGCCTTACGAGGGTATGACAAAAGAACATAGAACTCAAGTCATAGAGCATCTATATAAAAGGATTTATGCTTACTCTTTCAGAAAGGAGCAATAAAATAACAGAGCCTAATATCATTCTACAAAACTTTGTCTTAACTTTGTATGACACGGAAGAGTAATACAGAAAACTACAAGTTAAAACCATATGTAGAGATTTAAGTATCATAAATGTGTTGAGAGGTGATGTATTAATATATAAATTACACGAAACAGAAATGTACAAATAGCAGGTTTTGAAAATCAACGTAGGTGAACTAAATTAATAATAATTTTCAATCATAATAGTTGTTATAGGATCCTTCCCTTTTTCAGTGGATTCCGGCTCCGTCTTCACAGCCAAGTGATCTAATTTGCCTCCTTGTGCCTCTTAGCCTTTACTGATTGCCTTTTTCCTCAGGCAGTGCCTGGTTGCCTTTGGCATAGGCCTCGCCCCAGAGTTCTCCAAATGGTTCTATCTATGGCTTTCCTCCTCCACGTCGGTCCAGAAATATCTTTAAATTCATCCTCCCATCTTTTTTTCTGTCTGCCTTTTTTTCTCTTTCCATCTCTAAGATACCATGTTGTAATCTTTTTTGACCATTTCTCCTTTTTAACCGACTTCAAAAAAGGAGGTAGTTCTCAATTCGTCGGAATATTTTTTTTTTAATTTTTTTTTGTATGTTCACCGATTACTCGGAGACTAGTGGACCGATTTCAAAAATTCTTTTTTTGTTTGAAAGGGTGTGTTTTCTAGTTGGTCCCATTGTCACCAAGTCTGGATCTGATGACGGGATCTTGGAAAAATCGAGGGAACTCCTCAAATTATAGACCACGAGGATGGGGTAAGTAAGGCTACATCGAAGGAACTCCTCAAATTATATAGCAAGAGAATGGGGTCTGGCAAAGTTTGGACTCGGTGTTTTTTTGTTAAAAATTTACTTGTTGTCTCTGAGCATATGTCCAGTCCACTTCCATTTTAGCCTTGCCTTATTATAAATACGTTAATTATCTATTATATCAAGTGATAATTTCAAGAAACGTTAATCTTGAATTTATCTTATGTTTCAGTGAAAGCATAATAGACGCTTTAAAAAGGAGTACCGACCTCATGTTCGGCGGGAAGCAGTCTGTCGTCTGTGGTTACGGGGAGGTTGGAAAAGGATGCTGCCAGGCACTAAAGGCGTTGGGATGTGTGGTGAGTCAATATATATGCCTTTGTTGGGATCTTCGCTGGCAATCTACCGGTAGAAGACGGCCGGGGCGTCTTCGGACCACATGGAGGCGATCAGTCGAGAAGGACGCTGGCTCAACTGGTCTCGACTGGGAAAAGCCGCGCAAGATCGAGACAAATGGAGAGCTCTTCTGCGAGCCCAATGTCCCTAATGAGGGATAACAGGAACACATCATCATCATAATCAATGCCTTTGTTTATGAACGTTTCAACACTTCAACCCCATTTTTGCATGCAATTAACAATTCTAATGCCAGGAACCCGATTTACCTGTCGGTCGTTCATTTCGTAGGCGTTTTCTTCAACATACGGTTTGTGGCATGTTATCGGCTACGATCTATGAAAGCTTTGGCACTGAATATGTTTTAGCAACAATGCGATCTATGCAAGTTTGTATCTAAACGCTTTAACGTCATATTTACCGAAGTGTCCAGCTACTTATTCTCGCATTATCGCTTTAGCGAAATAGCAAACGAAGTTTTACGTTAACTTTTCATGGAATTGACAACATTTCATTTTTTTAAGGGTTTTTTTTGCTTAAATCAATTAGACGATAATAAAGCTATATTTTTAATATCTCGAAAATATCGCCATTTCATATTTAATATCGCAATTTCAAAAGTTTCTCATTCTAAAAGAGAGTAAGTGACAAATAAGGCGTCACAGCGTAAAAAATCGTACAGAAGCACTTAATAGTATTTAGAAAAATAAAGGCGGATTTACTAAAGAAAGTGTCCTGCTGTTCTCTTTGTGCGTTGTGACTGTCACAATTCAGCCTTGTGACGTCATATAGTCGATGGCGGGCTTTCTTCACAATGTCGTGAATATCTTGAAAACGAATAGCTATAAAAATATAAAAAATCTATTTTTGGGTTTCTTGTTGACAAGTTAACGAAATGAGTCAATGTTTTATATATACTCCTTGATGAAATGTTGTCATATCCGCTTGATTCAGTCAAAATGTTATTTAGTACGTAGTAATAACTCATTTAGCACGTTAATTGATCGAGCGAGCGAAGCACTCCGTTTCAGCTTTCGACAAAAATTCTTTCGTATGTATGTCTGTCTGTCAGTCTGTCCGAATGTTCTCCTCTACAGGTCGCATTGCTCAACCGATTCTCGTAAAATTTTGTGCGCAGGTTCGATAGTTATACAGAATTTTTTGTCAAGTTAGATTTTGGAAATTTTGAAATTTAAAGAAAAAAAATTGCGAGGTATACAGCTCGCAGAGATATTAGTAATTAAATGTTGTTTTGACAGGTGTACGTGACAGAAATCGACCCGATCTGCGCGTTACAAGCAGCTATGGACGGCTTCAGAGTTGTCAAATTAAATGAGGTACTATTATATTTAAGTACTTTACATGCTTTATGCCGATGCTCATATAAAAAATGTGGTTAATATACATCTACATCTACCTACACTAATAATAAAGAGGAAAGATTTGATTGTTTGTTTGTTTGCATTGAATAGGCTCCAAAACTACTGAACCATCATCATCATCATCATCTTAGCGTTATTCCCAGTATAGTTGCATTTGAAGGATGCCTGGGGTCCGCTACCTGATACTAAGAATTGGCGTAGGCACTACTTTTTACGAAAGCGACTGCCATCTGACCTTCCAACCCAAGGGGGAAACTTCTGAACCGATTTGAAAAATGGTGACATAGGATCACGATGGTCTGAAATAAATCATTTTATTTTATATATTATATTTTCAAAAAAATTAGGGATCCTTACTATAATTCCAATAATGTAATCCAAGATGTAAAAAAATGTATTGCATTGAATAGGCTCCTAAACTACTGAACTGATTTGATAAATTATTTCACTGTTGGGAAGCTACACCATCCCCGGGTGATATAGACAATAATTATATTTCTAAAACAATTAGGGTTCCTTATTAAAATGTGTGTGTATTATAATTTTGAAATTTTTCTTAAATACCCGTGCGAAGCCGGGGCGCGCCGCTAGTAGGTAAATAAAATGTATGTTCAAAGATTAATCGTTGTACCTCATTTCTTTTTCAAAGGTACTTAAGCTTTACGTGTGGATTTTAGAATGAAAACTATCATGATGCGTTAAATACAACACGCAATTAAATCATACCTTTCCCTTCACAGGTGATAAGACAAGTGGACATCGTCATAACAGCAACAGGCAACAAAGGCGTAGTGACCCGCGAGCATATGGAAAGGATGAAAAACGGCTGCGTTGTGTGCAATATGGGACATTCCAACACTGAAGTGGACGTTCATGCGTTGAGGACGCCCGATTTGCTGTGGGAACGAGTTAGAAGCCAGGTAAGAGGCAAAGGGACATAGAGAGACGATAACGAGAGATAAGGAGCATTGCCTCCGAAGCTAGAGGTCTAGGGGTTCGATTCCCGGTAAGGGCATTTGTTTCTGTGGTGAGCAGAGACATTTGTTCCTGAGACTTGGATGTTTTCTATGTATTTAAGTATATATCTATTAAATATATCGTCGTCTAGTACCCATAACACAAGCCTTGTTGAGCTTACTGTGGGACTAGTTCGATTTGTGTAAAAATGTCCTCTAATATTTATTTATTATTATTTTATTTAAGGAGACGAGGAGGAGTAAAGGAAGAAAGTAGTGGGAGTGGGGTATCTGGGGGTTTGAGCGGTGACCGTTGTGCTGCTGCAAATTTATTTATTTATTTAAACCATATTGCTTGTGTTAACAATGTGCTTGCGTAGGTATTACACAGTTCATACATTATTACAGTTGCCTGAACTAGGTTGATCCTGTATCTCAGGCAAAGAGAAAATATACTATTCAATGCAATTTGTATACATGAAAAGGCACAAAGCAAAGCAAAGCAGAGGTGATGTGTGAATGAATGTGTGGTTATGATTTAATCTATTTATGGACAGTTGTTTGCAAGATTTGAAAGACGATGAAGGTTTGACAGTTTGTGAAATTGCGGTCGATGGAGAAAAGATGGCGCAAGTGGATGAGTTTGTGTATTTGAGGACTTTTTTCACGAGAGACGGAAAGCATGATGGAGATATTGATAGGAGAGTGATAGCTGGGAATCGATAGCTGGGGATCGAGCAGCCACAAAGTGTCAGAAAAGGCGCGGCTGGTCTCCGACGTTGTAAGAGAGAACTGCTTGAAAGATTTGTTGACCGAGCGGATTGTTCCAATAGCTCAGTTGGTTAGAGCGACTAGCCGCGTAAGCCTGCCTGCATGTCACATGTTCAAATCCTGCTCGGTGCAATATATTTATTAACTTTTCCCGTTAATTTGAAACTAATGTTTATTTATTAATGTGTTAAAGGTGGACCACATAATCTGGCCGAACGGCAAGCGCATAGTGCTGCTCGCGGAGGGTCGTCTCGCGAACTTGTGCTGTTCGTCGCTCCCCTCGTTCGTGGTGTCCGTGACGGCGGCCACGCAAGCCCTCGCCCTTATTGAGCTGTACAACGCGCCGCAACACCGGTATAAGGTGAGACACTGCGGTCTACCACGCTCATGTAACACTAGTTTTAAGGTATGACATCGTTTTCTGGGAAAACAGTGTCTCGCCGGTATAAGGTGAGAGAATTGCAAACGGTCTACCAAGCTCATGTAACACCGGTTTACAAGGTATGGCATCGTTTTCTGGGGAACCGGTGTCTCACCGGTATAAGGTTAGAGAGAACTGCAAACGGTCTACCAAGGTCATGTAACATATTCTGCATCATATTCTGGGGAAATTCAGTTGCGTCTTAAAGGTGCAGAAAAAGTTTGAAATGTTTTTTAATGTTGCGATGGTGGCAAACATGCATATATGATGCAGACGCTCTAGCCTAGTCTATGTATGAAAGCTTGCGAATCTAGAACAGGTACAAGTGCATTGCAGACTCTTCAACACAATCAACGCGCAACTTGCTACTCAGGCGTTACAAACGACCATAGGCTACGGCGTCTGCTTATCATCAGGCCGTACTAAAAATGGCAAACGATCTACCAAGCTCATGTAACACCGGCTCACAAGGTATGGCATCATATTCTGGGGAAATTCAGTTGCGTCTTAAAGGTGCAGAAGAAGTAAAACATCTTTTTTAATGCCAAATGTCAGCCTTCTCCGCCTCTGAAAGGTTTTTTTGTTTTCAGGCGGACGTGTATCTACTACCAAAGAAAATGGACGAATACGTAGCCAGCCTCCACCTACCAACATTCGACGCTCATCTCACCGAACTGACAGACGAACAGGCTAAGTACCTAGGCCTTAACAAGGTGGGGCCCTTTAAGCCCAACTATTATAGGTACTAGCATAGACGGCACTAGTTGTTAGAGTATTAGGGTAGATATCCACGAGACGTGCGAGGATGTGTTTTTATACATTTAGAGAGTACTACGATACTTTTTTCGTCTGAGGGAAAATCCGGTGGTTTGTGGCTAAGCTGTTATGGATACTTCTGCACCGCGTGGGCAGCGCGGAGGTTATGTCGGACACCGACTAAACCCCCTTCAACTCATTTCGAACGGCTCTGGGATCTACGGAACTCACCACTACTGCCCTAGCGTCACACCTCTTTGGGTCCCACCTGTTTCTACGGACGATCGCAGCCCTCAACTGCTACCGTCTTTGACCCCGAGGACTCCCTTTGGATCGCCTCTTACGACATGCCACGGTAGCTTAGTTATTCAAGCATGCTAGATTCAAGCGTGGGATCAAATCCCGGCTCCTATCAATGAATTATTAGAACTTATGTAGAGATTTTTTTTATCTAGCGTTAGTTTTTCGGTAAAGGAAAACATCTTGAAGAAACCTGCATACATCTGCGACGAAATTTAAAGGTGTATGTAAAGTCTCCAACACGCCGGCAGGGATCGGAATTATTTAGGTGAGCTAAAATACGTATTCTTCGCAATAGGACATAATATGCAGTGGTTACAACCGGATAGAAGAATATATATATATATATATATTTTTAATACCGGGTATTTGTCCAAATACTAATCCCAGTTAAATACATAATTAGGTTTAGTAGGTCCTTGCTTCAAATAATGTAACGAAAATGTTATCAAAATTAACTGGAAATAGTTATAACTTGTTGATTAACCCAATGGTTGACTGGTAAAGAATTAAGGCATTAAGTCCGCCAATAGTATTTTTTTGTATCTGTGCAATAAAGTTTAAATAAATAATTAACATAAAACATCCTGTTCTGCAAGTAAAACCATATATGTTTAATATTAAGACTAGTACCCAAATAATTATCAAATACCCGGTATTCAAGAAAAATATATTTTTCCAACCGGTTTTAACCACTCTATATCATGTCCTCTTGCGAAGAATTGGTATTTTAGCTCACCTAATTCCGATCACTGTTCATTACATTGCGGGTTACCGTCGTATAATGAGTTCAATTGATCTGTCAAAACGCGCAATGTAATGAAACTCGCTTACGAGTTTCGTGCGTGAGTAAATAAAGCTTCATGCTCTCGTCTCACACATTCTCGCAAGTCTGTGGTGGATATATTCACCCTTAACAGACGATCGAACGCTCCGGAAGACAGAGACACAGCTATATGAAAGAATGAGAGGGATATACACATAGAATGCCCTAATGATAGAATGAGTTGGATGTGCGCTGTGTTGAGAAAGTGATTGTTTAATTCAAGAATAAAATGAATCCTCAAATCAAAATTTACAGCTCGCTTGTCATTGTTCTGGAGTCGTAAGCGTCCGTAGGCTACGGTGTCTGCTTACCATCCCATCAAACAGGCCGTATGCTTATTTGCCGCCTTCGTAGCATTAAAAAATGAGAGGTATAAGTAATATTTCTCTTCTCTCTTACTAACCAGTAGGAACACGCGTCCACCGTTTGGTCTACCGGACCGTCCGCTCGTCTGTAAGCACTATAAATGGGGCCTTGTACACGGTTAATATTATCACGCGATATACTCATATCACGATCCGTATCACGTGAAAATTGAAGCAAAATCCATACAATTTTGAAACCACGATAATATTGACACCCCAGTATTGTGATATTGATAATATTAAGTGTGT
Source organism: Notocelia uddmanniana (assembly GCA_905163555.1). Classification (NCBI taxonomy): domain Eukaryota; kingdom Metazoa; phylum Arthropoda; class Insecta; order Lepidoptera; family Tortricidae; genus Notocelia; species Notocelia uddmanniana. The sequence continues at coordinate 6,914,236 of LR991077.1, forward strand.
AAAGGGCCCCAATCAGTGCAACCATGTATTTAATCTACGATAGGTGTTTTTTTTGCCTTAAAGTTTACAATTTGTACTAAATGCAGGCAGATCGAGGTCATATTGTTGGATCTGTTTCTAAAGTAATATCAAAAGCTTACTGCAGCTGTTAGCTTTAGCTAACAGAACAAAAAAATAAAAACAAAGTGGTTTGTTGAGAAATTAGGCTAATATGGCAGTTAAGTGACAGAGACAGCGCAAGAGCTGCCTTCCTGTTCCCACGTTGTACCTCGTCGTGCTGTGAGGTCTTAAATTTTTTTTTAACTGTCAAAATATACTGAGCGGTAGAAAAAAAGGCCCAAATTTGGTTCGGTGTTCATAAATTTTGCTACGATTTTGGGCCAAATTTGCCGCCGCCGGGTATGATAAAATTACAAAATCGTACATAATTGGCAAAATGAAACGGAAGTCTTTATCATAAGCGTGTTACAACTTGATTTTGCCTAAATTCGGTCAGCCTGTCAGTGGGCAGGCCTCAGTAGGGATTTAGATTGTTATAGTTGATAAACACTCTCACTAGATGGCGTTTCTAATGAATAAGTATGAGTAAAAAAATGATCAACTGTATGTCTTTTTTTTAAATTTCACCCTTTTCGCATTAATCATAAGGTTGTCGTTTGTTTAAAATTGTTAATCAACAAATTCTTGATAATCTGTAAAAGCCATCTAGAGCTGTCTAGAGGAATTTTTGATCAACTGAGCAGGTAAAATTGTACGAAGTCACATATAGTAGTATTATTTGAAATTGTTCTTGCAAACGTCGATTCTAAACCAATAAATTAAGGTAGTTTTTTGTTTGAGCGCCATATGCACCAAGGCTTTGGCTGGCAATCAAGTTTTGGTAAGAATTCGAAGCCAAAATTAGTAAGACGCTTTAAATCGTATGATAGAAAGAAATACCTATTCAAATTGTAAAAGTAAGTAATGTTGAATTTTTATAGTAGCAACTAGATATTAATTGCTATCTTATGAATTAGTAAGAAGTATGTTGTAATCGGAGGTCAAGAAATGAATGGTGATGTTATGTACAGTACTCGTACAATACGGTTCTACAGGAATTCCCTCCCGCAACCGTTCCGGCTGTGGAATGAGCTCTCTGCCGCGTTTTTATCTATTTAAACTTTATTGCACAAAATGTTATTTTACAAATGGCGGGCTTAATGCCAAATGGCATTCTCTACCATCCAACCATTGGGCTAAACCGAGATTTGTAAAAGGGGGTAAGAAAAAATATCTACTAAGAAAATGCGAAGACAAAAACGAATGTATTATACACTACAAATAAACATACATAAAAACAAGATATATAAGTTACATACATACAAGAATAGATATACTATTTCATAATTCTAGAGATTCAACTCGGATTCTTGTTTAAGCAGATGCTTACACAGCGTCCGCTTGAAACCAAACTATCTATTTGGTTTTCTGGGAGTACGGTATGGGATACTTCAAGAAAGGTTTTTAAGAGTCGTAGTGTTTGGCCAGAACCACGAGATAATCCCTTCTTTACTGGCCTTTGTCTTAATGTAGATACTATTGTTCTATTTAGTTAGAAACCTGTTCACGAGTGGCATTCCATTTAACCATGTGGAACAAAATCGGTTTAATATTTTACATATGATGGTATAACTTCGGATTCTTGCCAAAATAGTAGTTCATTATCCACTAGTTGACCAGATAATGTAAAATTGTAATGTATATTAATTTGCAATTTTGAAACAACATTAGTGAAAGTAGTTTAGTTAGTAAATGTACAAATGAATCGATATTGATTATGCAATTAGAATACATTGGAATATGTAATTATGAAATCCGTTTACAAATTTCAGTTTTATATTTGTTATGTGATATGAGTTTTATTTATGTTGAGTGGAGCCTTGAGAGATTATAGAGTCCCCCGCACGTTCGACTGAACTCGATTAGAAACGTGGGTTTGTTCTCATTTTAAAACTTTTTATACACAATGGCATCCGCCATATCTAGGCCGGAAATTGGTCTCTGTTGCTAGAAATTGTAATAGGAAAAAACAGTGAGGTTTTTAGGTCTTGTATTAAAACCTTATGGTTCGCTTTATTTTTTCTCCATTATAATTTCAAGCAGCAGAAACTAATTCCCGGATTGAGAACCGAGCGTCCTGCGGACTCTTAAACGCCAATATTATAATAAGACTCGGAAAGGGGTGTGCTGCTTTGAGATTTTGCATATAACGTGGATATACCCTGTCATTTAATGGTAGTTGTGTGTGTATTGTAATTTAATTACTAATGAAATGATTTCGTTAGGCCGTCTTTCTGTTACGAGGTTTACGTCACCGTTTAAGAACATAAGTGAATTAGAATCTGCGTAATGTGATTGGTCAATTTTGCACAGCTTCGTTACAGTTCGGTTAAGTGGAAAGGCAGCTAACTAGTATTTAAACAAGTAATTTTTTTTACAAAAATATACCGACACCAAACTTTTTCATACTGACACTCGGCCCTTCCTGCTGTATAATTTGAGGAGTTCCCTCGATTTTCCAAGATCCCGTTATTAGATCCAGACTTGGTGACAATGGGACCAACTAGAAAACATACCCTTTCAAAAAAAAAATTGTAATCGGTCCACTAGTCTCCGAGTAATCGGTGAAAATACATAAAAAAAATAAAAAATAAAAATATTCCGACGAATTGAGAACCTCCTCCTTTTTTTGACGTCGGTTAAAAAAAGCTCTATAGCTAGTGCACCATGCTGATTTGGGGCCATTTTGTTACTGTTGTGTATTGTGATGTTTTTTCTTTGTACTGTATATCTGGCACGAATGTCTTGTTTCTTTTTTTTAACCGACTAAGATTTCAAAAGAGGAGGTTATCAATTCAGTTGTATATATTTTTTTATGTTTGTTACTCCATAACTCCGACATTTCTTAACCGATTTTGAAAATTCTTTTTTTGATTGTAAGTATATATATCCCCGTCCCCGTATCGTCGTATTGGTCCCGTTTTTGTCAAAACGCAGTTCTGATGATGGGATCCATGAGGAATTGAGGGAACTCCTCAAATCTTACAGGCAAACATATAGTGATTTTTGTGTTTTTATCAACAAGTTTTCATACAAAATGTGACATTTGATGAAGTGGAACTGCTGATGATGATCAGTAGTTCACGTTTGGCGATTTCTTCTCTTCGTTTTGTTTGTCAAGCAAGCTAGGTTTTCAAGACACATTTTTGTCAAGCTTGAGTTCTGATGGGGGATTCCATGAGGAATTGAGGGTACTTAGTCTCCTACCCTTATAAACACTACGTATAGCCATGTAAGTATAATAATCTTTCACCGGCCTCCCCCATAGAAGTCGGTTTTTTTTTCTTAAAAATTATTTTTTCCTTTATAATATATCGACATGGACGTGACTTGTAAAGTTTTTTTATACCTTTCATATACTTTTAAGCTTGAAACGCAAAGAGCGGGCGCGGCGCGGTGCGGAGGTGGTTTTGCATTTTTGATCTTTCCGAAACTGTCGACTGTCGAATATTGCTTCATATGTCACACACGCCGCCTCCGCTCTACCGCGCTACCCAATACGCGCGGTTTTTTTGCGACCTCCCCCGGACCACGTTCGCTTTACCGCAAAACCGCGTCCGCCCTGCAACTGCCGCGCTGTGTCCGTTTCAAGCTATACTCATACTCATTTATTTGCAATGGACATACATTACACGTCAAAGTTTTACATTTTCGTATACACAATTTGGTTCTCTATAAATAAAATTTTAAATTTTACAAGGATGTTTCCATAATTCACGGTGTATCCAAACAAATATCTACACGAGACATTAATGACATAAGAAACACACGCTTTCCGAGCTCTGATTATAATCCTTTTAACATAGCCTGGACACGGTGACAGCTGTAAAAAATACAAATTACGTTAAGTTTGACGTTTTAAGTTTATACATTGTACTGGGAAACAGTTAAATGACATGTGTCTGAGTTGTTACCGTACTTAAGCTATGTTTAACGCATTATGTTTTAGTTAAATGTAATGCAATGAATTATGGATCACTTCTAACTTTGACACATTGTTAACATGAAAAACGCGAGGGATCTTATTTTGTTATTGATTAAATGCGGAATTTAAAAAATAAGGTTAATTGTTTTTTCTCAGATGGACTTATTGGGCTCATTCGACTCAAAATCAACAACGCTATCGAATCTAGAAGAAAAATAGTTTTGTTACTCTCCATACATTTATGAATAATAATAATAAATTATTTCAGACATAAGTATTAAGTCCATACATCTAGCGGCATGTATATTTGTATAACGGTAACAAAACGGATATCGAAACTTGGTATGTAATTCTGGGGACACTTTTTTTCTTCTTTAGGATCGATAGCGTCTGAGATTCTGAGTAGAGAGAATAAGCTCAAACAGTCCATATTATGATAAAATATTACAAAGCCCCATTTTTTTTAATTCCGCAATTAATTTATTTAGAAGGTTTCAAAAGATATGGCATAATAAAAACTCTTTTAAATCACTGATATCCTATTCGTTTCGGGCGGGTTGCACTGACTTACGATTTCAGACCGGACAAACTTTCCATACAATCAGGTTTTGATTGACTTATTGTCATCATGGTAAAGTTCTAAGTGATCCAAAATTAACCCAATACTGTACTTACAGCGGATTATCTAAGTCATCAATTGTAACGTTCGAGAAAAAGGTGAAATAGTTACCAATTTATTAAGGACGAAATTTATAATTATGAGTTTATTATGTATGTGGAATATTTTTTATTATAATTACATTACGATTTATAAAGTAATGAGAGATTCAAGTACGTCATCTCCGTGGAAAATTGCCATCATAACAAGACGATACCCCTTGGTGAAAGTAATATTACCTTATCTTTGAAAATGGTCCTAAAAAAATTAATTTAAAATGAAGAAAAGGGTAACGCATTTTGTGTACAGAAAACCGTACTGAATAAAATATAGAAATGGTCTCTTTCAAAAATTGAAATAACAATTACGGAATCTTGGATACCCCAATAAATAATGCCATACGCAATAAATAATGCCATGCAGAGTAAACATACAAGTGATACATAACTTCGGAACAGCCTAGTTAGTATGCGTTTAAGTAAAACCCACACGAATGTAACCCGTGTCGAAACGTCAGTAATTAAAGTAAATAAATAAATATCGCGTTAGAGCCGTGTGCCATATAATATTCAAAATTTTAACCGTATCCGTATCCGTATTCGTATCCGTATTCGTATCCGTATCTCTCATTATTTTAGTGAACTGTACATTAAAAATCAAGGCATATGTAGAGTTAAAGTGAACTGTGTGTGTGTGCGGAGAATTACGAGTATGAGTATAAAGTCCGATTTTTAAACTACGAATTAAGAACCTTGTCACATTAAAACCACAGACTGCATAAAAATAATATATTGGTTTTGATTTGCTGTTTTAAAAATCGGAATGTATATAACAATAAATTATATTAGAAAATTGATATGAATACCAAGTTTATTAATAAACTTAAAGAAAAAGAAAATAAAGGAAAAAGTAAGATAGGAAGTATCTGTGGTGTTCTATAATCTATGCTCTAATATTATTTATTGTTTGCGTGGAAATAACTATTAGTGAAAATGCCTAAACCACGGATTAGTAGCCGAGTTAAGATATTGTTGCAATGTTTTAATAAATAAAGGTTTTCGAAAAGTAATTTGGTTTTTATAATATCATTACCTAGCTGTCCCGGCGAACTTTGTTCTGGCCCCCGACTCGTTCCATAGAACTATAGGTACTACTACTACTAAACTATACTACTACTACTATACATACTACACTACTATACTACACACAACGACTGCCAACCACCGATAGGCTCGATAGCACTAGATTGTTAACAGTAAAACTAACTTATTGCGGCTTAATGCATTTTGAGCTTTAACTTGGTAGTTTTCTTAAATATCCAACAGCTTTCATGGTATTATAACATACTGCATAGAAAACTGCCAAGTTAAGGCCCGAAATGAATCAAGCCGCAATAAATTAGTTTTACTGTAGGTAAACAATCTAGTGCCAGACTTGGCACCTTTTCAGATAATCTACGGAACATGGCACCCAATTAGATCTCAATTCTTTTGTCGGTGAAGACGACAATCACGCATAGCATATTCTTAATACTCGTATTGCACTTGGCTCCCATTTTCACACTTATGTTTTTGATAGGATATTAATTAATTAATTTCCTCCAACTTACGAAATGTCACCCAAATCGAAACGTATGATATGGTCACAGCACTGGTTTTAAAACAAAAAAGATGTAGTACGTAAATGTTTGTGTGGTGATTTATTATTGTAAAATATTCCAAGACTGATAAGGTAAAAAATGAACGTAAGCTTAATCATATAAATTAAAAGACTAAGAGTAGTTTATACGTACTTGGAAAGACCCAATGTCATTGATGTATTTTTAATTAATTTGGATTGATCATGCACATTTACATTATATGGGTGTTGTGATGTGTCAATATGTGAAAAAAAACCCCTGGAATATGATTTTAATAGGTAGATAGGTACTCCTGCTGAAATCATTTTATCTTTGGTACTTTACTGTTATTCACGCAGAACTAAAATGTCTCAAACCGACTTCTTTATTTAATTCTAGACTTTAGCTTAAAGAAATAAGCTGCACAATCGCGGTCACAGAAACTTGACTTGATATTAGTCATTTTGATTCTGGGCCATAGAAGTGCATACTCAGGAATCCCCGTGTTTTATCAAGTACCTATAATTTAGATAAAGGTTTTATTGTTTAGTTTCTAGTTGATAAGGTTTTCTGAATCAGTTGAGGAAATAATAAAATACTGCCTTGTACCGCGGGTTTGCTCGATGATTGCTTTAAAGCAGCTTTAAAGTGAAATCATAATGAACAATAGCATAGGTATGTAAATAAGTTAAAACTTGCATCTTCTATTGTGATAAAGTGAAAAACCGTTAAATTATTTTTATTGTTGACTATACTAGTACGCAGTAGGTATGTAGAATAAATAAAATTAAATAAGCCAAGGAGGTTGTGGTAAGCCTTCAGCCCTTTTAAAAAAATGTAAGTTAGTCTGAGCATTTAAAACAGCTGAGATAACAGCCACCTCTCTGTTTTGTCTTGATGATTTTTAATGCATATTCAACAATTCATATCTACGTATTGGAGAGAAAACAGAGCCTAAGAATACGCCAAATCTTTGTATTAAGTGCACCGGGCTCTTCTAGAATACAGGAGGACGATGACGAGGCAATAAGTTACAAGAAGACACAGCAAGTTGTGGTGTGCTTGTTCCATCGATTAATTGAGCTCTATTGATCGATTGATCGATGGAGGCGATCTCTTCACCTCCGGCGCAAGGCTGCCCACGCCCCAGGCGCGAATCCAGGATATAGTTCAGGGGGTATATGAGTCTGGAGCGGGCACTATCAGGCGAGAGCCAGCGCGGTAGAGCGGGTGGAATAGAACGGCTGCTCTTGGCGCTAGGTGTCTCAATGCAGAGTGCGACAAAAATCAAGCGCAAGATAACATTTTGGAGGAGCGTTATGTCATGACTTTTATGAGTGGCGTGGAATAATCTCTCCACTGATTATGGGCTAACTAGGGCCAGTGGAGGAACCAGTATGGTTGTTTGTTGCGTGAAAACTGTTTTAGAATGTGCAATTCAAACTCTTTCTATGCATCAGATACCTACAATCTGGATCTCTTCAAGACGAGTGAATAGACTATTACTGAACTAGTGAGCAACATCTTAGGCCTTGTCATCGCTTTCCATTAGCTAAAGCCCATCTCTGGTCAATCTATCATAAAAAAAAAACTGGGTTAGCCTTTTTTATACATATTCCAAATTAAAAATCGACCTTATGAATAATTCTTGAGATATATTAAATATAATGAAACGGGTCACTCACGTCTTTAAGGTCTAATATCGCTCGACATGTTTCAGAACGGTTCGCGGTCCTTAATCATGAGCACCTATCGCGGTGGCGGTTTCGTTATATTTAATATGTCTCAAACTCACGGGAGTTTTCTATATAAAATTCTTGAGATATTTAGCAATGTGACAGACAGACTGAGCGGGACCATAAGGGTTCCTTTTTTACCATTTTGGTACAGAACCCTAAAAATTGACGGCTCTAATAGAGGACCGAGGGGGAGTTATCTCATGGAGGAGGGTTTTAAGGTATGTGTGCGTTTCTGTGTATTGCCCCCATATGCTTACGTCAGATGTGTGTTAGAACACAGACTGGAGGGGCGTTCAGGTTAAATAAATGATAAATAAATATTAGGGACCAATACTGGACCACCAATCATACTGGATGGACCCGGGTATGTCCTAAAACTACGACGACCAAGACCACCGGGGGATGGGCAGCAGCATCCCTGGAGTGCGGTGGAGATACTGCGATCGCCAATCCGCATGCCAAGCGTGCCGATTATGGCATTTACCCCCCATGAAATTGGGGGCGGCCTATGTCCAGTAGTAGACGTCCTTCGGCTGATATGGTGGTGGAAATATTAGGGGATAATTTTTTACACAATTTGTACTAGTCCCAAAGTAAGCTCAAAAAGGCTTGTTTTATGGGTAGGCTAGACGACTATAGATTTATTAGATATATACTTTAATACATAGAAAACAAGTCTCAGGAACAAATTCTCACCACATAAACATATGTCCTTACCGGGATTCGAACCCGGGACCTCTAATCAGAGGCAGTGTCACTACCAACTAGGCTAAACAGGCCAACAACGGTTAAGATTGTTAACTAGTATTCATACCGACAAACTTAGATTTTATGATATAAACATTTAATATACTAAGTATTCATATCTAGGTCGAAATATTACTATTTATTGCTGGATTTCAGAATAATCGTTACTGTCCTGATTAACATCCGATGATAAACAGATAAAGGCTTGTTTAAATAATGAAACTGATTTCGATCAACCACCAGTGGCGCATTGTGGCGTATTAAGAAGAAATATAAATCAGTAGGTTACGTCACCGAAAAGAAACTGTGGTTTACGTAATAAGTAAAAAACAACATGATGCTAATGTTATTTGGTAAGTACCTAATGTTACTTTGCATATTATGATTATTCTTCCTATAAGTATTTTAATCAGTGTTGATATTAAGATGGATGAGCCAACAGCCAGCCAACAGAAGACTGACAAGTGACAACTTAAAAATGTTTAAAAAAAAACCCGACATTTTCATTTCAAAGTTCAATATCTCAAAAACGGCAAAACCGATTTTGATAAAACACGTGTAAGAACTATCGCTGGAAAACCTGCTTTCAAATAATAGAACTACAATCGGTTAAAAGCTACGATGCCCCAGACAGACACACATACACAGATACACATGTTAAACTTATAACACCCCTCTTTTGCGTCGGGGGTTAAAACAATATAAACGTATAAATTAGTTATTAGTTTATTACCTGCGTTACTATGGTGGAGAGAAACGGCCACCACGCCTTGAGTTGTTGTCAATGTGCAGGGAGGTTCCCGCGCCACCACACCCTAAATGACATTGTACTAAGAGGTCTAAGGGCACTTATCTCTGCGGGTGTCCCTTGCATGTTGGAACCCCCAGGTCTTAGCAGGACGGATAGCAAGAGACCAGATGGCTTAACCTTGGTTCCCTAGGTAAAGGGCAAGTGTATGCTATGGGATGTCACGTGTGTTAGGACTTTTGCTGGTTCGCACCTTGGCCGTACCATGCGGGCGGCAGGGGCAGCTGCTGAGCTAGCGGCAGTACGTAAGCGTGAAAAGTACGCCGTGCTCGCTAACTAATTGTTAGTGCCGCTTGCGGTCGAGACGACGGGTTGTTGGTGCTCAGAGGCGAAAACCTTTTTAACGGACGTACTCGTAGGGCGCCGTTTAAGGGAGAAAGGTTTGGACCCCCGTTCCGGGTCATTCCTGGTGCATAGGCTTGCGGTCGCCGTTCAGCGGGGCAATGCCGCTAGCGTGATGGGCACCTTTGCACCGGGTATGACTTGGGGTGGGTTGTTCGAGTAGGTAAGTTTTTATTTATGACAATTTTGTTAGTTAATTAGTTATTATTATTATTATTAGTTAATTAAAGCAAAAAAGCTTTAGTTCAAGCAAAAGAAAATGGGATATTTTTGAAACATAAAAGTTGTTCATTTACACACCGTTGGGAGGGGTTGACCCGGGTATGTCCTTAAACTACGACCAAGACCACCGGGGAATGGGCAGCAGCATTCCTAGAGTGCGGTGGAGATACTGCGATCGCCAACCCGCATGCCAAGCGTGGCGATTATGGCATTTACCCCCCATGAAATTGGGGGAGGCCTATGTCCAGCAGTGGACGTCCTAGGGCTGATGTGGTGGTGGTGGTGGTGGGAGGGGTTGGTCTCATAACGACTACATTGTCAAAACGACCAAATCATCATAAGGCCCAGATCTCAGAAGGTCCATCTCTGTAAAAAGCATATCTCCGAATGACTTGGTAGCAAAACGACTGGTTCTCAAAACAAACCACCATAATTTACCATATGATCTGGATATGTGGATCATTCTATCTACGAGGACGCGCCTCATTCCTTCTCATATCATATTAATTTGTTTTTAGGGTTCCGTAGTCAACTAGGAACCCTTATAGTTTCGCCATGTCCGTCTGTCTGTCAAAGGCTTTGGTCTGTATTGTTAGTGCTAGAAAGCTGCAATTTGGTATGGATATATCCCATGAAAAACATAAATGTGAAAATGGCAGCCAAGTTCACCGACAAAAGAATTGAGATCTAAATGGGCCAAGTTCCGTAGATTACCTATCTGAAAAATTGCCAAGTTTGGCACTAGATTGTTTACAGTAAAACTAATTTAGAGTGAGGGACGCTTGAGAGTGAGGGACCCGCAGACGTCTCCAGCTGTCATGCTAGAGATATATATAGACATCACTCCCAACACAGTGCATCCTCGGGAGCTCTCTGGCAACCAGGAACACAACACCACATATTTACCTAAGGGGCAAGTAGTGATGCTATTATGGCTGCGGTCTTCTGTAAGGTGTAGGTACTTCCCCAGTTGGGCTGATCCAAATTTGAGCGAGATGACGTTTCGCTGTGCCCTACCTCTTCTAGATATTAATGCTGCTTCAATGATATTAATGATAATGAGCGTATAGATAACGTCAGATTTCCAGTTTCGTCGCTGGTGGCCACAACAGCGATGGCGGCGGAATGACCGCCGCTAGGTGACCCATTCTTCCTGATCTGGCACGACGCTGACTGCTGTAACAGCTGCCATTAACAATGTCCGTTTTCCAGTGTCATTTCTGGCCACAATAGCGCTGGCGGCAGAATGCCCACCGCAAGGAGATCCATTCTTCTTGATTCCACACGAAACCGACTGCTCCAAATTCTACATCTGCGCGCACGGGATTCCGGTGCTGCAGACCTGTCCTGATGGGACGCATTTTAGCCCCAATCACATGGTAAGTTTATTGTACGATACGTACAGTCAGAGTCATATAGGTACGAAGTAGTGTAGCCAAGTATTTTGGCCACTTTGGCTGCTAATGTACTATATGGCGCTGACTGTACTATTGCCAGTCATGCTACTCTTTTCACTTAGGTTAAACTGCTCTTCGACGTCGTTTTTGTCGGCGGCAAACAATCGTACGGTTCACCTGATGATATGTATAGCCAGGAATGGACGCTCACAACTCCAGGGGTATCAGTTGCGTGTTGCAGAGTCTTTAAAATCTGTACAAAGTAAAAGAAAAAAAAATTAAGAAAAAAAACCGACTTCAATGGGGGAGGCCGGTGAAAGATTATTATACTTAGATGGTGCACTCTTAGATTCCATACAATAAAATAAAAATGGCTATAAGAATGTTTATAATCGTAGAAGACTAAGTACCCTCAATTCCTCATGGAATCATAGAAAAACCTTGCTTGCTTGACAAACAAAACGAAGAGAGTCCGAGTTCCCGAGTTTCCGAGTTCATATAACCTGGACCTTTTTAAGGCACGAGTGAATAGGCATCTTCTGGGTGAGCTCGCTTCATCGTCGGCCTCATCTTTGCCCCCTGGCTAGATGCTGGCCAAGAGCAATCCCATTTTTAATAAAAAAAAAAGATCAAATCGCCAAACGTGAACTACCTACGCGTCGTTGAAGAGTTCCGTTCTGATCATCATCAGAAGTTCCACTTCATCAAATGTCACTTTTATGAATGAAAATGCTTGATTAGTTCATGAAAATACTAAAATCACTATTTGTGTGCCTTTCACATTTGAGGAGTTCCCTCGATTCCTAATGGATCCCATCATCAGAACTCGAGCATGACAAAAATCAATCGTGAAAATAGAACTTGCTTAACAAACACAGCTAGGAGGACAAATCACCAAACGTGAACTTTTCGTCGTTGAAGAGTTCTGTTCTGATCATCATCAGCAGTTCCACTTCATCCAATGTCACATTTTTGGATGCAAATGCTTGACTTGTTGATAAGAACACAAAAATCACTACATGTTTGCCTTAAAGATTTGAGGAGTTCCCTCAATTCCTCATGGATCCCATCATCAGAAATCAAGCATAACAAAAATTAATCGTGAAAATAGAACTTGGTTAATAAACACAGCTAGGAGGACAAATCGCCAAAAGTGAACTTTTCGTCGTTGAAGAATTCTGTTCTGATCATCATCAGCAGTTCCACTTCATCCAATGTCACATTTTGGATGCAAATGCTTGATTTGTTGATAAAAACACAAAAATCACTATATGTTTGCCTTAAAAATTTGAGGAGTTCCCTCAATTCCTCGTGAATCCCATCATCAGAACTGCGTTTTGACAAAAACGGGACCAACTTGGATATATATACTTACAATCAAAAAAAGAATTTTCCAAATCGGTTAAGAAATGACGGAGTTATGGACTAACAAACATTAAAAAAAAAAAAACATACAACCGAATTGATAACCTCCTCTTTTGAAATCTTGAAGTCGGTTAAAAAGCCTAAAGCCTAGGGTGTTAAAGTGCAAGCCCTCGAACGACGAAGGCGAAGTTAACTCGACGCTAAGCGCGAGGAATTAAAGGCCCGACCGCCTGCGGCCATTCACTATAATTATGGGTGTGTGGCTATAATTATGTGGTGGAGAGTGTGCACGCACATTTATTGCGAAGGTAGACTATATCAGTCACCTGCGAGCTCATCAGCGACGCTCTCACTAGTCAGTTTCTTCATCTTCTTCCCAGTCGCCGTGGTCGGAATCGGACAGGGTGATGTTAAAAATCCATGTACTCCTTTCTTGAAGAACCCTATATTATGGTTATGGACTCATGTTCTCTCCCTTCCTAACATTGTTTTTAAAAGCGATTGGTAATGATGTGTGTTATTAAATGAAGAATGTTACAGGTGTGTCAAAACCCAGTGTTTGCCGGCTGCGACTCCTCTTTACCCGAACTGTGTCCGGACTGGAGCCAAATCCAACGACCGTACCCAGACTCGTGCAGCAAATACTACGTTTGCGAGAACGGAAATGTCCATGTGTTTGAATGCCCAGAGGGACTGGAGTTTAACGAACAACATCAGGTAAGGGAAGAATTATGAATCTCATTATCTGTAGCCCGCTAGGGCCTCTGACGTCACCCTACTTAATAAGCTCGAAACGCACATAGCGGCGCGGTGCGGGGCGGAGGCGGTTTTGCATTTTTGAAAAACCGAAACTGTCCATGCTTGTCCATGTCGATTACTGCTTTATATGTCACACAGGATGCCTCCGCTCCGCTATCCCGCGCGGTTTTTTGGTACGACGTCCCCCGGACCGCGTTCGCTCTACCGCAATACGGCCTCCGCCTCGCGCTGCGCTCTGTGCGTTTCAACATTTAGTGTGCTGTCACCGGCACCGTTTCTATTAAACAATAGATCTATTAGCTTTTCGGGTTCTTCTTCGTCGAAAAGATCACTTTCTAAGTACGGTTACGGATGTTTTATAGTGTCTTTATTAGTCTTGCATTTTGCAGGGGCCGTCCCCAGTTATTGCTAGGCTCGTATTATGTCGCTATACTGGCTTGGGATACACCTATGTTCGCCGATGAAGAATTGCTCCGTAAGGTTTTCAAGGTCTAAGGTATCTGCTTTTTGTAAAAGGACACTAAGTGAGTGTCATTTCCGTCAACGACTGCCCGCTCAGCCCGCTGTGTCCAGGCTCGAGTCTCGTCCAGTGCTCGTACTTGCAGCAAGTACTATGTGTACGAGTACTTTTCATGGATGTGTTTGACTGTCTGGGGGGTTGGAGTTTAATGCTGGACCAAAAGAAGTCAAAAGAATGGATAGGGTTGCAAAAGGGAATGGTCCGCGCTCCACTTTTAAGAAACTTATTCTTTCGGCTCATAACCTACAGCACTCACGCTCCTTCTGTAGATCCAGGAAATTTTCTGCGCAAAGCGGCATTAACGGTGGTAACTTAAGCTTCTAGTGTCGATTCTAGCGTCTTACAGTGGTTGCCGCATTGTTGCTAGCCTTCAGCTTTTTGTTGTGTGAGTCCTCTTTCCTTTAAACCCACTACCAAACTAATCATGGACAAAACTGAAGGGTACTTTCCTTTTATTTGAGAACCCGTTTTCTTTTCACTCGAGCACCAAATATTTGCAGCTTAATTAAATTACGTAAGTAGCATGATTGGTATCCAAATCGATTAATATATTTTCAACATTTGCAGAGATGCTTGTGGCCTCACGAAGCTAACTGCAGCATTCCACAAGGCACACCAGAGGGCGCTCAAGCGGATGAGTTACAAAATGGCGAGGATCAAAATGGCGGATTATTACAAGATGGCGGATGTCAATCAGGCGCTCTGTCGCGACATGAAGAGTGCAGCAAGTACTATGTTTGCGATAACGGAGTCAATGTTGCTATGGATTGCTGGGAGGGGTTGCAATGGAGCTCGAAATTGGAGGTAAGAGGCTAATTTTTAACCGACTTCAAGATTGCAAAAGAGGAGGTTATCAATTCGGTTGTATGTTTTCTTTTTTTTTAATGTTTGTTACTCCTTAACTCCGTCATATCTTAACCGATTTGGAAAATTCTTTTTTCGATTGTAAGTATATATATATCCAAGATGGTCCCGTTTTTGTAAAAACGCAGTTCTGATGATGGGATCCATGAGGAATTGAGGGAACTCCTCAAATCTTTAAGGCAAACATATAGTGATTTTTGTGTTTTTATCAACAAGTCAAACATTTGCATCCAAAAATGTGACATTTGATGAAGTGGAACTGCTGATGATGATCAGAACGGAACTCTTCAACGATGCGTAGTTCACGTTTGGCGATTTGTTCTCTTCGTTTTGTTTGTCAAACAAGCAAGGTTTTTTCCATGATTCCATGAGGAATTGAGGGTACTTAGTCTTCTACCATTATAAACATACTTATAGCCATTTTTATTTTATTGTATGGAATCTAAGAGTGCACCATCTAAGTATAATAATCTTTCACCGGCCTCCCCCATTGAAGTCGGTTTTATTTTCATATATTTTTTTAAATCTTTCGTTGATGATTTTCTCTCATTTCGGCATTTAGGCGCTCCTATAGCCACCTGATGTATAGCGCAGTGGCTCTACCCTAGGCCCGTTTCTGTATGTGATACTGGACTTGTGCTACTTTTTTTATAAAAAGAGGCTGGCAAACAAGTTTACGGCCTGACTAGTGGTAAGCAGACACCGTAGCCTATGAACGATTGCGACTCCAGAAGACCCTTTATAGATATGAGGATTTGTTGTGTTGACAGCTAGATAGATGCAGGTAAGTACCTCACTCTCCACACTACATATCCTCGAGTGCTCTGTCGACCGTACTCACCACCAGTACACAACAAAACATACCTAAAGAGCAAGCAGTGGTGCAATTATGGCTATGGCATTCTGTAAGGTAGAGGTACTTCCTCAGTTAGGCGAGATGACGTTCCGCTGTGCTCTTACCTGTGAAATAACCCTTCACAGGACACTAAGTAGAATGTCGATAACACTAGACTCCAATACGGTGATAGTCATGGATGACGTTTCTCTATCGAATACAAACAAAATATCGATAACAATCACGAAAAGTTCACACGATTATTTTCGAATGCACTTCACAGCGTTCTCTATTTAAGACGGCGCAGTACGATCGGTGTGGATCGATTCTCCATACAAACGTATTTAGGCTCTCATTTTAAAACGCCATGCTAGAATAACATGAAACTTTGTATACACAATGGGATCCGGCATACCTAGGTCGGAAATTAGTTTCTGTTGCTAGAAATTGAAAAAGAAAAAAAAATACAGCGGTTTTTTTGAGTTTTTTACGGCTTGTATGAAAACCTTAATAATCGATGTATTTTTTCGCTTAAGAATTTCAAGCAACAGAAACTATGTTCCGCCCTAGACAAGCTGGATACCAGTGTGTATACAAAGTTTCATGTTATTCTAGCATGGCGTTTTAAAATGAGAGCATAAATACGTTTGTATGGAGAACCAAACGTACTGCGCCCTCTTAATAGTTATTTGTTATACAAGGGTGCAAAGTTGTATTTTACCCGCGAGCGTGGAATTGAAACACGAGCCAGCGAAAGGAATCTATAGTTGAAGTAAAATACAACTTTGCACCCGTGTGTAACACAAAACTTTTCTCCTCACTATAGCGAGGAAAGTGCAATATGCAAAAAAACACAGTTCCACAGGCATGATTTTCATCACTGGAATCACTGATTTTTTTACGATATTATAACAGAAAACTCTGGAAGTTGTGTATAATATTTACGCGAGTCGGAGTCGGTGACAAGTTGTGATTCTGAGGATGCGTTTTGAAATTGCATCGACTCAACTTGTGCGTTTACAATTATACTCAGTCATTATAAAAAAATGTTACTTATAGAATTTTAAGGTTTACGACTTAAATCATTAAATAAAGCTAAATTTGGTATTTTTTATTAAATTCTCAAACCATTTATTTAATGATAATTGATATCAAAAGAACCATTAATATGAGCGTTTTACGTAGTTATCTGTCAAAAGCTACTCAAACACGCTCCAAGGTCAAATTACTTTCCCCACTTGTGGATAAAATGCGTTTTTACCTGCTTGTTTCAAAGGATAAAAGACGGCTTTCCGAGCTAGTGAGGGGAAAATAATCTACCAATAGAAATGGCCAGCCTGCAGACGATTTTGTTCAGAAAGTTTGAACCAGTAGCGTTGGCTGATATTAAGTATACACATACGATTTTCAGCAATGCGTCTGGCCACACGACTCCGACTGCACTCAAGACGGCCAGGCCGAAGACGGCGAGCAAGTTGGCGAACAAGTCAGCGAGCAAGGCTGCGACGATGGCGCGGTATCCGCTAACTTAGATTGCAGCAAGTACAACGTGTGCAATCACGGCGTTTTGCTTGCGGTAGACTGCCCGCATGGACTGCATTGGAACTCTGAACTAGCGGTAAGAATACGAGTACAATATTTGATAACCCTCTGGTACCATCGGTCTACTTGACCAAGCCAACTTTCAAATTAAAGGAAAAATTGAAAAACTTAGTACTCCGAGCTGGATTCGAACCTGCGACGTCTGGCATATGCGGCCAATCGCTCTAGCCATTGAGCTATCGGAACCAATCAAGCTCAGACATGAGATCCTTCTAAGGTAGATTTCGCTGTACGCCTCCCTAAGGCGTTGTAAGAGGGAACTATTGAAGGATTTCGTGCTAGTGCTTGATTGATTCCGATTGCTCAATGGCTAGAGCGATTGGCCGCGTATGCCAGATGGCGCAAGTTCGAATCCAGCTCGGAGCTCTAATTTTTTAATTTTTTCCTTATATTTGGAATTTTCGTTAGCAGCGTTACTGCTTAGTACAAAATTAGTCAAGCCAACTTGTTCGTTATTATGTGTGCATCACGTGAAGTATGGTCATTAGTCACCTTTAGAGTTTAACAGTTTCAACTTCATAGTTTACTGCAGCATAAACGCATATTGCTTGTATATGCTAAACCTAACGTGTATAAAATAGGGTATTTCTTTTAATAAAGTGTTCACTATATACTTGGATCTTAAGATTCAATCATCTCCGACGCAACCCTGCAACCTTGCTACCCCAAACAACTACATATATCTCATGGCGACCCTGCCAACAAAATGTTTTCTATTTCTATTTCAAACTGTCCATGTTCCCGATTTGTTAATACAGAATACAGAACAGAAAATATCTCCCTAGAGGGTGTAGCTAGGATTTTGTTCAGAGGAATGCAGGAAAAGGACACTTCAATGGTGCGCCTATACTAATCATCTTGATATGGAGATTGTGCTTCATTCTTAGCTACGCACTTGAGCTGACAGATTCCATTATCAAAATGATACAAATGAGATTCCATCGATGATATCTTTATTAATGAGATGAGATATGTAATGCTTATAAATCATCATCAGCGGGCGTATGATGGTTGACATTTTATCACTTATCGTCGTGGATAAGACGCCCGTCACTCTAGCACTCGCGTAATTGACAGAACGTGACGAACGTCTTATCCAGAAGCGTTCGTGGCCCAGCGGCGCCCGCGTACCGCGTGCGGTATGCGAGGTTAAGCAATGTCGGCCGAGGTCAGTCCTTGGATGGGTGACCGCTTTGAGTGGTTACTAACTGAGCGCTCCCGTGCTTTGGAAGGCACGTTAAGCGGTTGATGCCGGTTGCTGTCTATGATAGCAGTCGTTAAGCCAAGTTAGAGGCCTCCGGGCGGCTTGAGAACCTCTAACAGTCAAGTTGCCCACTCACTTGACAAGCCTAATCCCAATAAGGTCTAGTTTCCCCCTCGGGTTGGAAGGTCAGATGGCAGTCGCTTCCGTAAAAACTAGTGCCTACGCCAATTCTTGGGATTAGGTAGCGGACCCCGGGCATCCTTCAGAATGCAACTGTACTGGGAATAACGCTAGGAGGATGATGATGATGACGAACGTCTTATCCACGACGATAGGTGGATAAGACGTTCGTCACGTTCGATATAAAATGGCAACCGTCACTCGATCGATTTGGATACTTGCGCTGTGGAATCAGTTGGAACGTAAATTATACTAATTACCTAGTCTATTATATTAGGTATAGTATTATACCTAGTTGAAAGCTTTTCGTGAACGCAGTGCATGAAAAATGTTTTCTTTTTTTTTCAGTTTTGCGATTGGCCGGTATCTGCCGGGTGTCAATAATATTAGGTGATTTTTTTAATTGATTGATGATTATAATATGCAAATATAAAACAGTACAAAATTAAGGCTTATTGATTTCATTCAACCACTATGATAAACATCGACCTTTCTTGTTATACAAAAATGCTACAAAGAGATGAAGTCTTTACGTTGTTGTTAAATAAAAAAATACCGGTAAGTGTTGTGTCAGCCTTAGGAGAGTCAGACCATAAACGAGCGCGCTTCCTTGGGACCAAGCGCCGGCTGCAGCTGACTGGCTGAGGGTGGACGCTATGGGCCACCAGACAGAATGAGCGCGCTCACTTAGTAATACACATTGGGTACTGTCAGGCGCCGATATGGCGAGGAGGATGTGAACTGCTGCAAAGATTCACAGAACATCGTACCAAGCCCGGATCGTGCTCGAGCCATGCCCGGGCCCGCGTCGGCATTTATAAACTAAGTAAACTGTTCATCACAGTCACATATTTCGCCTATTAATTAATTACATTCTGATTCCTACGCGTATTATGTGAATCATCCTTTATTGATATAATATTCCTTTCTTCTTTACTCTGATTTCGGCTTGAATATGTCTTTGTCAGGCACAGCTTTTTGCTCGAATGGGTAGTAGGGATGGTCTTGCCAGAAGCTCGGCCACACCGTGCGGTAGTTCTTGTTGAAGCCACCTGTAAAATAAATAGTAACTAGTGGCTAATGTGAGCTGTAGACCTAGCAAAAAAAATACTTTTCAAATTTCAAAGAACTGACTCGACAAGAATTTCTATATAATTATCGAACCTGCTCACAAAATTTCACGAGAATCGATTGAGAAATGCGACCTGTAGAAGAGAACATCCGGAAAGACAGACAGACATACGAAAGAATTTTTGTCGAAAGCTGAAACGGAGACACTTCGCTCGCTCGGTCAATAATCGTACTCTGATTCTTAGCTGTGCATTTTTGGTCCCCTCATTATACCCCCTGGGAGGATGGTTTTT
Organism: Notocelia uddmanniana; assembly: GCA_905163555.1. Taxonomy (NCBI): domain Eukaryota; kingdom Metazoa; phylum Arthropoda; class Insecta; order Lepidoptera; family Tortricidae; genus Notocelia; species Notocelia uddmanniana. Next base: position 6,934,484 of record LR991077.1, read on the forward strand.
GGGATGACAAGTGTACTACTTATGCCACTGTAGCCGACACACGCACGTCAGTAAAAACACTCACACTGTTTGCTCATCTATGCAGATCTTATTATACTTTTTAATAGTATTTTATAGGATTCAACCGGGAAATCGTAAGGAAGATGATGAAATGTCCTACTTTAATACATGCACTAATGCACGTAGCACGTATGCTTATTGCTGTCAGGTTTGGAATCCTAGTTATGCTGTACACACTATAATCGCCTTGAAAGCGTCCAACGCTCCTTCACTCGATTTCAGAGAATCAATAAGGGCCTAGATTACAAGATGGCTTCTCTTCAACACAGACGCTCCTACATGGATGTTGCATTGCTGCATAAGTTGGTGAGCTTGCTGGGGATCTTTAGTTTACCGTGCCCAAGGCAAGCACGAGGGCTTGTCGGTGGACTAAGTTTCGTCCCAGTCCAACCAGGACTAAAATTCAAATCGCTCCCATTACCAGCTCCCACAATTGCTCCCATATTAGTTCCTGAGTGTGGGATATATTTATATTGCGAGATGTAAGTGTGACAGGACTCATCTTTATATCTGCAATTTATATATAGGGATTCAGAAATTAGGAATTATGCGTAAAAACTTTAGAATGGGACCACGTATCGAAAAACGCAGTGTGAGTAAACCTTTGAAAGGTTACAGGAGAACTGAAGGCGGCGAGAGATCGAGTTCTGTGGTGATCATTGGAAGTCTATGTTTAGCAGTGGAAATCGTTGGGCTGATATATGTTTAGGATGATGATGATTTGATGAATTGTGAACTAATTTTACTTAGGATTTGCATTTCCTCAGGCGTCAGGGCGAAGTCAAAGATATCGATGTTCTGCTCGATCCTGGGTTTGTTCACGGACTTCGGGATTGGTGCTACTCCTGTTTGAACCTGAAATTGAAGATGCCCATCAAATCATTGAAATCATTGACATTTTAGTGGACCAGCAGCACACCAAAATGTGTAGGTTAATTACTGGGATTACATGGAAAAAATGGTTGGGCTAGTTGCCCAACAAAGGCAATGATGACAGAAATTTTAGCGCCCCGTCTTCACTTCTTGGCTATCATGTTGACGTTTGACCAGTCAATGAGTCCTAAAGATGTGTTAGCCATAGATAAATTATGCAAGTTATAGTGCAGTATGTAGATATATGTTAAAAAAGCATGTTTATATCAGAAAATTCTCAATAAAACTTACTAAATATCTCAGGACAATTTGCGCCACGCTCTTCTTATATTTAGTTCCCAGCGCTTTAAGAGTTTGGTCGCTCGCGCGCGGCGGGGGCGGCGCGTTGTCCACGCTGAACAGCGAGCCGAATGGCGTGTACGCCATCACGGCTATGTTGTGCTGCTTGCAGTATTGGAGGAGCTCGTTTTGCGCCAGGTTGAGGTTTACCTAGAAGTAACGGAAACATCTCAGACATACAAATACCTACAGGTTGTAATAGTTGTAAAGTAGAAATGGCCAATCTGGACCGTGGGTCTGGGCTTGTATTCTCATCCATAAAGGAAGGCCTGTGCCAATCTGTGAGACATTACTGTCGTACCTATACGGGCCGATGGTGTATCTTTAATCGAGCAATTCTTGTATATCTATTTATTTATTTCGGGGATCTCCGAAAAGGCTCTAAAGACTTCGATGTAATTTTCATGTATGTAGTCTCATATTTCGGAAACTCGTATTCTCCGGGAAAACTCAAGACATGCCGAGCAAAACTCGATCACCCAGTTACTATAAAAATAAGTCAGAAGTGCACCTATTTAAGTAGAGGTATGCGAGTAAACTGGTGGTTCTAAATATCTTTAGGGATTTCGTCTATAGATATGTTGCGAGGTAATTCCTTCAACCTAACACTTACATTTTATGTCCACCGTCCTTCTGGAAAACTACCGTACGGATTCTCAAATATTCATCTTATAAGGCGTAAGACATCCACCGCTAGACAAAGGCCAGGTCCGTGGCTTCTAACAGTCTCACCTCCACTTGCAGCACCGATGGTTTAATCTCGGAATTCTTGGAGCTACCCAGCAACCCCTCACGTTGAAGTTGCATACCCCGATGGACTTAGTCAAGCCCTGCTTCTTGGCTGCCTACATCTCTCCAGTTGCAGCCAGTATCACATTTGTTGCAACAGGATTAGCTATAGTGGTTGGCGGTTAGGAAGTCAATCCTGACACCTTTAATATTTATAACAGTTTGTAACCTCAAAGTGACTTTTAGGTAATATACTGCATGGAAATGACAGGTAGTAAGGATTGACTTCTTAACCGCCGACTACTATAGAAATCCTTTTCAAGTCCTCCTTCTTATACGATTGTTATTCCTGCTACCTACATCTAGCGCATCAACTCGACCCTAGTAGAACTTGGCCCCCGACACTACGGATCGCCAGGCTTCTTGTTCAATGCTGTTTATTTTACAACAGACGGTTCACAACGACAGTTGTTTATTCTAAAGTCTAGCTGGTATAAAGCATCAGCTTGAAACGCACAGAGCGCGGCGCAGCGTCGTTGCGTGGCGGAGGCGATTTTTCGGTAAAGCGAACGCGGTCCGAGGCACACCAAAAATAACGCACGGTATTCGGTAGCGCGATAGAGCGAAGGCGGCGTGTGTATTAGATATGAAGCATAATCGACAGTCGACAGTTTCGGAAAGATCAAAAATGCAAAACCGGCTACGGCCCGCACCGTGCCGCGACCGCTGGTGCTCATTCTAGGAATAAAAGCCCTAATACTCGAACACTTTCTACTCACCTCAACTTGCAGAACCGACGGTTTAATCTCGGAGTTATCCAGCAACCGCTGTATCTGGCTCACGTTGAAGTTGGATATCCCGATGGACTTGGTCAGCCCCTGTTTCTTGGCTGCCTCCATCTGCTTCCAGGTGTCCAGATAGTCAATGACCTCGTAAGCTTTGTTGTCAGGCTGAAAATGGATAAGGTAGAAAAGGAGATTTAGAAAATGATCGGTCTCTCCTAGTGTCCTAGTAGACATTGTTTAAGTGTGTGAGTTAAGCTTACGTGTATGTCAGATGTGAGTTTTAGTGTTCAGTTTAAAATTGGTTTTACTTTATTATGGTTAGTAAGTTTTCATTGTGGATAGGTATTTGCAGAGCGTTCAGGGCATGGTGTGGGCATACAAGCTTTTGCTGTCTCTCGTTCGCTGCTCGCATTAATACAAACATTACTCAAGTGCAAGCCAGAGTCAGCGTTAGGCCCGACTTGATGCTGTATAAATAGCCCCATCGATGCGATGATTTGGCCCTACCCCAGACTAGTTCTGGAGGCCAATTCTCGGGCCGTTAGAGAATGATGTCTATTAGATTTAGACATATCTCGATAAAAAATGGCGGATGTTCATCGAAAACTAATTTGCGTATTGCGTCTCGAAATTTCACACTCGAAGTATGTCTACCCCCAGCGTTCGAGATGCAACGAGTGGCCAGTAGCGATCGAGATGGATTTATCACTCATCTTTGATGGACATTTGATCTGCCAGTGGCGATAAAGTTAATGCCGGAAATGATGATGATTATGATGATTGATTACTATCGAGAAAATATATTGAGATATAATTGAAATTTGAATCTAAAATGAGATCAAAAACAACTATTCAATCAAAGCTGGCTAAGATTTTATTTGGTCTCGGCCACAAATTTTACCTATGCCATAGAGAAAATAAGTAAGAATAGAGAGCTAACTCCATACATCATTTTTTACTTATTATTTCGTAGTCGACATCTAGCGTCAAATAGCGGAATTATCAGTACTGCTATAAAGATACTAGATGTCACGTATGTCGCTACTGACAAAAAGTGTATTTCTCAACAATTTACTACTAATATTTAAAACAGACTGAGACTACGACCAAGACCACCGGAGGATGGGCAGCAGCATCCCTGAGGTGCGGTGGAGATACTGCGATCGCCAACCCGCATGCCAAGCGTGGCGATTATGTCATTTACCCCCCAAGAAATTGAGGGAGGCCTATGTCCTGCAGTGGACGTCCTTCGGCTGAGGTGGTGGAGTTTAAAACAGAGTTCCGGCTAATCCGGTTATAATATTAAGGTAGCTAAAAATGTTTGAGCATTCGATTGTTCGTTCGTCACGGCGCCTATTGTCGAGTAGCAGTACTGATAATTCCGCTATTTGACGCTAGATGTCGACTACGAAATAATAAGTAAAAAATGATGTATGGAGTTAGCTCTCTATTCTTACTTATTTTCTCTATGCTTAGTTTTTACCTAAATACTTACAGTGAAAGATACCGGATTATGTATCAAATACAAGTCGACGTAACTCATGTTGAGACGTTCCAAAGACTTCTTCAGTGATTCCACGACGTTTCTTTTCTCGTGACTGCCTAACTGAAATTAAAATAGGTACAATGTCAATGAGGTATGTCGAGCAGTACTTTGGAAATTCAGCAGAAAACAGCTCAGAATTATAACTGGGGTGTTTACAGGTCATTTCGGGGCCAATAGTCTCTTAGCCAAGATAAGACTATCAGACAACATAGATTTTAGGATGTGTGGCGAGGATGACGAGACACTGCAACACTTACTGTGTGAATGTCACGCCCTTGTCAGACAAAGAATGAATGACTTTAGCAATGGTTCCAAAGGAATTCATATACGTAGTAATCGCGCTGAGCTCCATCATTCGGTTTGTGGATTGTTAGAGAGCAGCTTAGTGTAGGTATAAAGGAGGGGACAATTGCACAAAAGATCCCATTCGGTCGAAGTGCATCCGCCTGGGCTCTCATCTAGATAAGACTTTTGTAATACCGGTGGCTAACAGTCAAAAGCAAGTCCCTCTCTCAATACACCGTATCCTCGGGAAGTCGGGAGCTCTGCTCTCACCACAAAGAACACAACACCGTATACCTACAGCGGGCCTATGATGGTTGCCATTTTATCACTTATCGTCGTGGATAAGACATTCGTCACGTTCTGACAAGTATGCGAGAGTGAGAGTGACGGCCGTCTTATCCACGACGATAAGTGATAAAATGGTAACCATCATAGGCCCACAGAGCAAAAAGTGGTGCTGTTATGGTGGCGGTCTGTTGTAAATTGGAGGTACTTCCCCAGTTGCGCTCCTCCAATCCAAATATGCGCGATATGGCATTTTAATGTGACCTCTCCAAAAAGCGTTCATGAAAGTAAAAGCAAAAGGTTTTTGTTGGAGAAATAGTAACATTTTATTATTTTATTTTCATAATACCTACAAATACAATACAAGCTAAATTTACCTAATACGAGGCTTGCACTGAAAGTGGCGGGAATCGAATACTTATTAATTTATTTTTAACATGTATTATACCTTTTTATAATCTCTGAAGTTTCCTTATCTCAACACACTGGCCACTTAGAAAAAAAAAAGTATGGTTCGGTTTCAATTGTTTATTGAAGTCGTCGAGTCACTGCTTAAAATGGAATTGTGCCGTGAAAATTTCAGAGCTATGATTTATTATGACTTTAAAAGTGGACTAACACAAAAACAATGTGAAGAGCGGATGGTTGCTGCTTTTAATATTGAAGCTCCTTCAAAGACTACAATATACAGGTGGTATTCAGAATTTCAACGTGGCCGTGTATCCCTCACCGACGAAGTGCGTGAAGGTCGATCAAAATCGGCAGTCACGCAAGAAAACGTCGATGTTGTGCGTCGTCTGATAAATGAAGACCGACATGTGACATATCGGGAAATTCAAGAGCACCTGGGTATTGGAATGAGTCAAATACAAATTATTTTAAAAGAAGAATTAGGCGTGAAAAAGTTATTTTCCCGTTGGATACCTCACCTATTGTCTGACGAGCAGAAAATAGTCCGTGTCAATTGGTGCCGCAAAACTTTGAAAAGATTTAACAAGGGACGCTCAAATGCTGTTTTTAGCATAGTATCAGGTGACGAGTCGTGGATATACGCTTATGAGCCTGAAACTAAAAACCAATCCCGAGTATGGGTCTTCGAAGACGAGCTCAAACCCACAAAAGTTGTTCGTTCTCGCAGTACGGCTAAGAAGATGGTGGCTACGTTTATCTCTAAATCTGGTCACGTAGCTACTGTGGCTCTTGAGGATCGTAGAACAGTCAATGCTGATTGGTACACCACTATTTGTTTGCCGAACGTCTTTGCTGAACTCCGAAAAACAAACCCTAGTCGTCGCATCATCCTTCACCACGACAACGCCAGCCCACACACCGCTCGGACAACAACTGAGTACCTGGACGGTGAAAAAGTCGAAATATTGGACCACCCTCCATATAGCCCTGACTTAAGTCCCAACGACTTTTTTACATTCCCCAGAATCAAGGACAAACTGCGTGGTCAGCGGTTTCAGACGCCAGAAGAAGCAGTGGAGGCCTATAAAATAGCCATTTTGTCGACCCCTACTTCAGAGTTCAAAAAGTGCTTTATGGACTGGTTTGAACGCATGCATAAGTGCATGAAATACAAAGGAGAATATTTTGAAAAACAATAAAAATAAATAAACTCACTTATACTGCATATTTTCTTCTATTCCCGAAACTTTCAGTTTTACCACTAACTACTTAGCGGCAGACGAAATCGTAGCAAAATGTATGAAAACTGAACTTTGGGCCAAATTTTTTGCCGGTTAGTACATTTCCTCAGATCGCTGCCCCTCGGGAGGGTGCCCATAAGGCTGGCCCCATTTCCTCATTAGATGGCGATACCAATCCGCTGGCCAAGAAAGTAGCCAGCCCTATAATCAGCCGTGCTCTCAACATTTCTTTACGGCTTTTTGGCTTGGCCTGTGGGCCCCCCGGCTCCACGTGACGTATAATAACCAACCTTTGTGACCAAAAATAAGTTTTCTCTAGGAACCGAAGACTGATGAACCCCACGCCCCACCTGTACCTCGTTGTTATAGGCCGAGGCAGTGTCTATCATCCTGAAATAGCAAAATAAATTATCCCGAAATAAAGGATTTTTCGCTAGGTCTGAGTAGTACCAAAATAATTAGTTCACAATCGACTTTTAAAAATGGAAGCAACCATATGAGATTCTAGTACTTTAGACTAAGGATAACCAAATTACTTCGTATATTTGGAATATGAGAAAAAAGCAAGGTCACACGTTTATGCGCATTCAATGTCTAAATTAGCAAAGGCAAAAACTCATAACATGGCGTGCATAAGTAGGTAGTACCGTCTTAATACGATCCCACCAAAACATAAATGTGAAAAAAAAAGCAAAGTTCTCGTGTTCTAATCTATCAATCGTGTATCAATATCTTGTTATTTCCAGATCAAGGGCAGGGCAGGGCAGAAATCATAGGGAGCAAAATCGAGTTTTGCTCGCTCTAATCGGCCTATAAAAGACTTTTTTTTCAAATAGGAGAAGTGAAAAGGTAGATTTTCTCGTCTCGTGTCGCGTCGTAGCGTTTGTATGGAGGACAGGGACAATACATTACGTAACGATTTGTAAATATAAATAGTATTTTTTCTCTTACCTGTAACCAGCATCAAGAGCCCATGATACAGCGTTTTCCACCTCTTGGTTTTTTGCCTCCTTCTGTCCATTCTAGAAACAATTAGAACATACTAAGGTATGGCCAGGAAAATTGTGAGTTAAGGCGACGCATTTATAAACAATTAAACTCGAATAGAGCCCTCATACCCTTTCCCCGCATCTACCCCTGTATTTTTACGCGGCTTGCGATCGCGGAGCGCCGTCCGGACAGAGCCCGGTCGTTCGACTCGTGCGCTGCGCGGCCGCGCGCTGGAACATAGACGTCCAAGGAGATTCTATGCTTTCACATTTATTTAAATATTTTTTAACTATACATTACTTCTTGGAATTTACAATGCTGGTACGGATTAGGTTGTATTAGTCTAATTGATAATTTTTTGATTGTCGAATCCAAAAGTTGATTTAATTTGCGGTAGGGTAAAGTGCAACAAAAAACATCCTTACTCTTTAGGGGTAACTTATAATAATAAACAATAACTTATAATAACAAATTAAATGATCTCACGGTCAGCTACATAAATATGCATACACTTGTATTTATATTCGAACCTTCTTTCCCTTCCCTTTTTTAAAACCCAGTTTCAATCTAAGAAAATTAATCTTTTTAAGGAAACTTAGCGGCGATATTGTTTTTATTTTCAGCTCCTTCAATAAGGCTGAATGTTGTTTATCGAAAAGGATGTCTCTTGTCCGCCTGTTCTTTTTAAATGGCACGACCAGCATATACTTTTCCATTTTTCTGTCGTAATGTTGTATTTCTATCAAAAGTATACTGAACACCAAATACCAGTTTGGGTTCAGAGGATAATCTCGAATTAATTTGACTGTGGTAACCCTCACAACTGTTAGTAGTGCGATGAGTGTCTCCCGCACAACTTATCAAATTGTGGTTCCTGTTATACCATGTTTCATGGAAGTAATCAAAAAATAATTTCATTTTCTTCGTGGCAGGAGCAACATTTTTAATAGCCTTTCAAGCTTGTGACATAAAAGTATGTGGAAGTAAAACAAAATTAGAGTAAATTCTTGCAATGTTTCTTGCACTCCTATCATCACTTGTAGGTTTTCGGACCCTTGCTATTTTCAGCACTTTGCCTTCCTCCAGATGGCTTTATTAAAGTGTTGATAATTTAAATAATAACATCCAGATAATTTAACGTTTGGAAAAGTCGATTTGACGGCATTAATCTGGGCAACCTCGTAATCACACTTAAAGGACTTCATGACGACAGGCAGTTTTTCTTTTATTAATTTAAATAATCTCATGTACGTTATTTGTGTTTTATTTGGCAGAAATGCGTATATAACAGGGAATATGTTTGCTGTCTGCCCCTTGATGTAAGACGGGCTAAATCTAGTGCGTCTTTTAAATCTAGTCTGAAAGAGCACTATTTGTCTCTTCCATAATATTTTTCGATACTGGTCTGTAGTTTACTTTTGGGTCTCACTTAAGTATGTGGTATATAATATATGTATGTTTATTTATTTACTTATTTATGTATGTTTATTGTATATATATTTATATATAGTGCTTTATGTGGTTTTTATTATTATTATATTTATTTTTATTTCTAGTAGTTATTCCTTTTGTTTGCACCACCCACTTATCATGTTTACTTTTTTTTTCTCCGCTACCCTAAGGTTGCCTGGAAGAAATCGCTCATTTAGCGATAAGACCGCCTGTTGTTTACCTCTGCTTGTATCTTTATGCTGTTTCTATCTGTAATTCTTTTTTGAGGTGAGCAATAAAGCATATTGTATTGTATTGTAATCTCCACGCTTGGCATGCGGGTTGGCGATCGCAGTATTTCAACCGCACTCCAGGGATGCTGCTGCGGTGCTGCCCATCTTCCGATGGTCTTGGTTGTAGGTTTAGGACATACCCGGGTCCAACAACACCGACCGACCAACATACATACCACCACCACCACCATATCAGCCAAAACACGTCCACAGCTGGACATGGGCCTCCCCCAAATTCACGAGGGGTATATGCCATAATCGCCACGCTTGGCATGCGGGTTGGCGATCGCAGTATCTCCACCGCACTCCAGGGATGCTGCTGCCCATCCCCCGATGGTCTTGGTCGTAGTTTTAGGACATACCCGGGTCCAACATACACACATACATTGCAAGATAAATAAAAGCTTGTAATATAAGTAGGTATTATAATACCTTTAAATTAGTTTATAAGTACCTACCTATCTCCCAAATTCTAACCTTTCTAAGGACTTATCTGACATAGTTTCGATTTCGCCTAAATCCGGAGACGGGAGAAGACTCCATGGCTTGCCTTGTTCTAATTATTGTTTTCTAAAATAGGCAAATAAAATTTATTTTTGCTTTACTTATAAATTAAAAAGAATATTTTGTCAGTAGAAACATCTCGGTTTAGTATAGACGACTTTAAAAAAACGATTTATTTTATAATTAGAACATTATTTAGTTTGGTAAATAAAGTTATTTTGGGAAAATTACTTAAAAAAATTTACATTGCTCAATTGGACAAGCCTTCCTTTTTTTTAGAGATCTTCACCAATTATTTCATTATTTTTAAATGAATCAAATACCACTTTAAATCAAACAGTATCCATAACGCGTGGGAGCTCGCCTAGCACAGGCCCAACGCTGACAGTAGTCGGTAGCGGACTGAGGGGGCACTGATTGCATAGAAAACACGCGGGCGGCTAGCTTATACCGTAAGGGCGTATGCGACAAAACAGTCTTTTTCAGTTTAAATAAAAACCATAGGTAATTTCATTAAATCCTTTTACAATATTGAAGTGTTTGTTTAGACAAATTTAAATGGAAAACTAAGAGACTTTAACAAGTGCAGTTTATCTGTAAAATGCAAATCTCTGTTTTTAAAGAGGTTTAAAAGAGAATTATTTTTGTGTTATGAAAGTTATCCAATCATGTAAAGCTATTACAAAAGTAAAGCCAAAGATACTATGGATCATATAAAAAATAATCGGGTTCGTATGTTTCTTGGTTGCGGAGAAAAATTGGAATCCCTGTCGCCAATATTTTCAATTCGTCGTCTTAAAATTACAGGTAAATTACTTTCGAGACGTTTTTGCATTTGTAGTTGTGACCTCTGTAGTCAGCCTCACACACACACACACATACGTGTGTCTGTGTACGTCAACGTGTGCGTGTGTCCCTGTACACATACAAATAGGTACTACTACAAATGCAAAAACGTCTCTAAAGTAATTTACTAATTTACCTGTAGTAATATATTGGCAGTCTAAATGCCAATGTGCCAATGTATACTTACATGCAGGGTGGGCCCTGTGACAGGATTTATACTAACTTAAGACGTATTAACACTCAAAGAAAAAAAAAATACGGTTGAACTTGTAAAGTCACTATTTGCGACATGTTTGTTGTGTTTCTTTGTGTTGTGTTATGTGTTTATCAATTGTAGTCCGAAACATATTGCAAATAGCGACTTTGCAAGTGAGTTTCACCGTATTTCTTTTCTTTGAAAATTTAAGCGGTTCACTGCTAAGCAATTATTTCCAAGTGGTCCCAGTTGACAAAAATGTTTTTTACAAAGATAGCCTAATTATAAGTATATTTTTTTACTCTTCTAGAGTTATAATAAAAGCTATTTATTTTAAAAACACAAAAAAAAAAACATTTAAGAATACCATGAACATGATTGAATCCCATGTCCCATGAGATTCATGACTACTTATGTCTAATATGGTCTAACAATGACTAATTTTATACTGACCAACTCACTTAGAATGTTAACTATTGGTGTCGAGGTTATATAGTAACTATTAACCTATTACTATATAACATGTATATTATTAAATAAACTAAATTAAAACCTTACAAATCTAAAAACCTAAGTCTAAAATTGGCCCCTGTGGCATGGTGCCGAGGATGCTGGCAGCATTTCCTCGCTGGATCGCAATACTTATGCGTTGGGCGAGGAAGCTGCCAGCTCTTTTGTCCCCGGTTACATCGACCAGCCGTTTAGCTAACTCTTTAAACAGTTTCTGTGCTGCAGGGCCCCACGGACCAAGAGTCTCGACTCCAAAAGCAACGAAGTTGTAGTTGGCGTCGAGACTCCTGTATTTGCGTCTTTTTAGGGCCTCAGCCGCCTCCGCCGCCGCGCCTACTTTGTGTGTGGTACCGTGGAGATGGGACGGCGCCAGCGTGTCCACGCAGGTAGCGTCCCACACGAGCACTCGTCCCATCTTCCACGGTATAAGTGACATGCCGTCGGGCCTCTTGCCATCGTCTCTGGCAATACCGCTAGGCTCTAGCATTGCCGGTACGTTGACGGTGGCGAGAGACCGACGGATTATGTCGTTTATAGCGGCGTGACGCGAAAAGCGGCCTGCGCTACGCTGGCAAGATAATCCGTGGTGCCCCAGCCGGTCGACATCACTGCCACAGAGGCATTTATGCGGCGCGCATACTGGGACTCCTAAACGCAGCCCGACCGCCAGACGGAGAATATTTTTATCTAAATGGGTACCTGTATTAGGCGAGGTTATATTAAGTATGAATTTAAAATATATGATGATGATATATGATGATTTATTTATATGATGGCTTGTGCTTCGTAACGTATCGTAAAAATTAATAGTTTTATAACCATTTTAATAAATAAATATTAGGAGACAATTTTTTACACAAATCAAACTACATAGTCCCATAGCAAGCTCAATAAGGGTTATGTTACGGGTACTAGACGACGATATATTTAATAGATATATACTTAAATACATAGAAAACATCCAAGTCTCAGGAACAAATGTCTCTGCTCGCCACAGAAACAAATGCTCTTACTGGGATTTGAACCCGGGACCTCTAGCTTCGGAGGCAGTGAGTTTGAGCTGTGGTTTGAGCCATATACCTACAAATACAAAGACGACCTGCCGGCCTATGATGTTTGCCATTTTTAACCGACTTCAAAATTTCAAAAGAGGAGGTTATCAATTCGGTTGTATGTTTTTTTTTTTTTTTTAATGGTTGTTACTCCATAACTCCGTCATTTCTTAACCGATTTGAAAAAATTTTTTTTTGATTGTATTTATATATATCCAAGTTGGTCCCGTTTTTGTCAAAAGGCAGTTCTGATGATGGGATCCATGAGGAATTGAGGGAACTCCTCAAATCTTTAAGGCAAACATATAGTGATATTTGTGTTTTTATCAACAAGTCAAGCATTTGCATCCAAAAATGTGACATTGGATGAAGTGGAACTGCTGATGATGATCAGAACAGAACTCTTCAACGACGAAAAGTTCACGTTTGGCGATTTGTCCTCCTAGCTGTGTTTGTTAAGCAAGTTCTATTTTCACGATTAATTTTTGTCATGCTCGAGTTCTGACGATGGGATCCATGAGGAGTTGAGGGAACTCCTCAAATCTTAAAGGCAAACATATAGTGATTTTTGTGTTTTTATCAACAAATCGAGCTTTATCATACAAAAATGTGACATTTGATGAAGTGGAACTGCTGATGATGATCAGAACAGAACTCTTCAACGACGAAAAGTTCACGTTTGGCGATTTGTCCTTCTAGTGGTGTTTGTTAAGCAAGTTCTATTTTCACGATTGATTTTTGTCATGCTCGAGTTCTGATGATGGGATCCATTAGGAATCGAGGAAACTCCTCAAATGTGAAAGGCACACAAATAGTGATTTTAGTATTTTCATGAACTAATCAAGCATTTTCATTCATAAAAGTGACATTTGATGAAGTGGAACTGCTGATGATGATCAGAACGGAACTCTTCAACGACGCGTAGTTCACGTTTGGCGATTTGTTCCCTTCGTTTTGTTTGTCAAGCAAGCAAGGTTTTTCCATGATTTCATGAGGAATTGAGGGTACTTAGTCTTCTACCATTATAAACATACTTATAGCCATTTTTGTATTTTATTGTATGGAATCTAAGAGTGCACCATCTAAGATTAATAATCTTTCACCGGACTCCCCCATTGAAGTCGGTTTTTTTTTCTTAAAAATTATATCACTTATCGTCACTCTGACTCACGTTCTGACAAGTATACGAGTGCGAGAGTGAAGGGAGTGTTATCCACGACGATAAGTGATAAAATGGGAACCATGCGACGAACGACCAACGAAGCGTAAACGTTGAAGGCCCCCAGCCACTTGGTTGACTACGATTCAAAAGGGCCTCGAAGATAAAAATCTGGACAAAGTGCAAACCAAAAATCGAGCTACTTGGAGGTTAAGGACGAGGAAGGCCGACCCCAGATAAATGGGAATAAGGCCTAGGAAGATGATGATAAAGAGTCACCTGGTTTTATGCACATTTTCGTTAGTTTTCTGCGGGCAACGAGCACAGCATATCGAGCTAACGATAGCGAGCGAATGAGACAAAATTTAGCGTTTTTTTTCTATAACGTTGTATGGTACTTTTGTTTATTTACAATAAAATCGCCAAACATCAAGTTAAGTATATAGCCTTAAGGTTACCTCGTCAAAACCAAGGAAGGTGCCAAGACCCAAAGCTGGCATGGAGTTCCCATCGTTCAACGGGATCCTGGGGGCTTTGCCGCCATCATGCTCGTCACACACCTGAAAAGAAATCACGAATATAAACGAGAAAATATTATGATGAGAATGCTGGTATCTTCCATTCCATTCGATATTTTGGGTCTGGAGTACAAATGAGTAGGCTAGTAAAAATTAAGGCAATTATTGTTTTACGAATAGATATGTGATTAATTTCGGGGTACCTGCTTTGAAACAAAAAAAGAGGTATCAAAATCGGCCAACGTGGTCAATAGTTATCGGAAAACATACATAAATAAAATAATAATAACAAAGCAAACATGAAGACGAACTGAGAACCTCCTTGCTTCCTATTGAAGTCGATTAATAATGCAACAAACTGGCTAACGTAATACTGTCTTCTCGAAGATCTCACGGTTCGAAATGATTGCTATACATTCAAGACGAACGTCGTTATTTCCGAAAATATTCACTTTATCAAAAAGTGTTTGATGAAGACTTCTATTCATTTCAAAAGCCCACACCCCACACCATAGGGTTGAAGCAAAAAAATTGCATCCCCACTTTATGTGTAGGGGAGGTACCCTTAAAAAAATTTTTAGATTTTATATTACGTTACGACTACCAGTTTTATTGATTTCAATATCCATACCAAATTGCAGCTTTCTAGCACTAACAGTCACAGAGCAAAGCCTCGGAAAGACAGACAGACGGACATGGCGAAACCATAAAGGTTCCTAGTTGACCACGGAACCGTAAAAAAAAACAAATGTTTAATATAATTATAGACTAATATGTGTGTTATTGTACTTACCACCACAGCGAACAAGCTCAATAAAGTAAAGAACAACATGGTGCTTCGAGCGCTGTAACACAAGTAACAATATCCTCAGTCACTCAGTAGTTTTCCTGCTTATTATGTTCGGTTCCGTTTTTGTTGTTGTTTGTTGGATCTGTAAGTTCGGATACATGGCACAATGAAGTCAGTATTTTAAAGTGGATACAGTCTGTCTATTTTACTAAAAGACTTCGGCAATCTTTGATTTTGACGACAAATATACTGTCAGCTGCAAGAGTGAGTGCGATAGCGCTAGAAAGCCGAGGTCTATTAGTAAAATAGACAGACTGTACTTCTACGAGTATGTTGGCAAATTGCATGAGTTAGCTACCCTTTTTACGAAGGGAAAATACGTTTACGTATACCACCCGGTAAAGATGGGTGGATATGACAAACTATCCGGCCACTCAAGTGCTCGCGTTAAAAAAAAGGTGGTCTAAAGTGCTCAAGATTCACCGGGCATTAGCAGCGCATTGTCTTGTGTTGTTAATAAATCGATTGCCTGGCTTCGTCTAAACTTTTTGCTATGATTGTTTTTATGTTATAAAGCTAAAAAAACAGGCAATTTGTTTATATAATTAATTACATAGGTCACCATAGTAAAATATTTTTAAAAAAAGTCACAAACTTAACATACCGTTTCGAATGAGATCTTTTGCAATAAATATATTTTTATTTTATAATCTAAATCGATAACATATGTAAATTTTATGTTTATTTAAAACTGTAATAGTTTACGCTTCGATTGATACCAAATAAAGTATATGATCCCGGGGAAATATTTTGCATAAAACCTTTTTCATTTGCAATGTTTACATTGTCAGTTTTGCAATTCGCCGCAAAACAGTGTAGTTTGTTTATGATTTTTTTATGAATAATTTAGGCAAACGAGGACAAAAATATTGTCAGACGTAGGTAAAGACAGTATTAATCTTTAAATAACAAGTACCAGTTTTTTCAAAATCGCAGCAATTTTTGTCACTAATTATCAATAACAAAAAATAGCCTTACATACCTAACGTAATGAGTGCCGCTTATGACGCCCGATTAAAAATAATTCCATACACTTCAAACCACATAAAATACAACTTTATAGATATTCGACCGATTACAACTCGATTTATATTGTTGTTCTCACTTAAAAGGTATACAAAAACCCACGTAAAGGTCCCGACTCAAACTAACGGACATACTCCGGCGGGCCTGCGCTGTCAAAATTTAATCATGGCGGCGATATAAGGACGGGATACACTGGTGCGCAACGAAACGACAGTTCATGCAGTGATCGTCAATATTGAAATTACGAAATTTACATTTCTTATTAAATCAATTACGAATAGTTACAGATCCTTAACTTATTACTTATGCAATGCTAATACGAAATTAACAGCGGTACACTCATGGTGACTTTCATTATATATTCTTGAAGTAATAATAACGTTTGGCATTTTATTTTAAATATCAGTGGCTGTCGTGATATAGAATAACTGACAAAGTAGAAAAGTTGGAAAACCGCCGATATTTTCATTTCAAAGTTATATATCTCAACAATGGCTGAACCGATTTTGATAAAACATGTTTTACTAATATTATCGTTTCCAGAGAGAAAAGTTATGTTATTATCTTATTATAAATTCGAGGAGTTAAAAATGCAGTGTTTTTTTCACCATAATAGTTACAACTTTTTGGCTCGACATATCAGATCTCAATGACCTCGTGTTTACGTGTCTAGGCATTTATAGTTGCTTCAGTCATATTGATCCACGGCTATAAGATACTACTAAATTTCTCTTGGAAATCCTGCTCTGAAAAAAGACAACCAAATCGGTTCACCAGTTTAAATAAAAGCTACGATGCCACAGACAGATATACACATTAAACTTATAACCCCCTTCTTTTGCGTTGCGTAGTATAGTAGTAGTAGGTACGGTACCAGAACTGACTATATTTTAATTTCATCATGTCAGCCGAAGGACGTCCACTGCTGGACATAGGACATATATTTATTTGGCACCACAACAAGTTTTTTTTTTTACTCTAACAGGTTCTCATTGCTGAGGTAATAAGTTTTACAGTACACATGGTGCTATATTACCGCACGAGTGCGGTAATCAGCAGATTACGTGCATATGTCGAAACCTTAAAGAGCCATATGTACTGTAAAACGTTGTACGATACACGTGCGAACAGGTAATTCGCAACTCGTGTCGATTTAAAACACTCCCTTCGGTCGTGTTTCAATTTACCACCACTCGTTGCGAATTTCCTGTTCTCTGCACTTGTATCGTAATGTACTATTATGTGATGTGGTATGTGTGTGGTACACGAGAGCAAAGTTACCTATATGCATATCGTGTATTTGAATCCCTTGATACGCTATAAAATCTATCATAGAATCACTTGCCACGCTCGCTAGTGACTCGATTAAGGCATCCTTCGCTACCTCGGGATTCGAAATTATCACTCGTCGCAAAAAAACGACTGCTCTCTTATTGCACAAATAATTATTGAATCCTTGCCTGACACATCACATAACCACTAACGAGTAAAATTGTAATGAAAATTTAAGAAATTAAATTAAATTAATATATGAAAAAAATACATCACAAATAACAACAAAATTCATACACTTATTTTGTGAGGTAAGTATTTTTTTATTGGTACGTGGTTTTCACTGCCGCAATGAAGAAATTTTGGGGTGTTAAGTTAAAACGACTATGACACTAGTTTATATGCGAGCTACAAATAACTGAGATAACGGTCAATACGGGTCATAATCAGAACTGGTTTTTTGAAAAAAAAACATACATTCTTATTTGAACCATTACATGGAATATTTGAATTTTATAAATTTATATGATCAGTTGAACAAGTAAAAGTGAACCCTACCTCTACTTCATAGATTCATAAATAAAAGGTAAGCAGTTACATTGGTAATGGTCCGCCACTTAGTATGCGTAAAAGAACCTACCAAAAATGAATAAATAAAGTTAAACCATTCTGCGACAATAGCCCAGTGTCACCACGCCTTATGACATAATACGTGGATCCGACGCGAATCGGCGGAAGTGCCTTGTGCAACCACAGTTGCGTACAATAGTATTTATAGACGTCACAAGTTCATTCACCTAATCCTGCATAGAACATACCTAATTGTTCATTAAAAGTGGATTTATGTTGATTTTAATAGACGCATTTATTGATTTTAATAGCCTAGCACAGAAATATGGCATAATCACATAATAATGTACGATTTAAAATTAACATCGCAAAATTTTCATCACTCAACGTACTTTGTTGTAAGAATTTATCACATTCCATTTTAATTAGTATCGAAATATATACTTCGTCTTATGAAGCAGTAAACCAGGATTAATTTGGTATATAATACCAATTAAAAAATGCGAAATTGATTGCTTACAGCATTTTTTAATCGCGAGCTCTCTCGCTGACGTACCGAACTTCGATGGTCATCAAAACAACTTTTATATTTTATAAAAATTGTTCTGTAGATTGCGGTTTTATTTAATGTTGCCATATTCATACTCTACCTATATAACTCAATTAAAAAGCGTTCTTCACATGTTCCGCATAGCAACAATTTAAAAACCGTTGGAACTCCAACTCGCAACTAGTGTTGCGAGAGCACTGTACATTTTCCCAAGTCGCAACCCTAGTTGCGGAGAGCACGTGAGTGGTTAGACCGTACTACCGTCTAAATACCCGACGATTACCGGCTACGCCTTCAGTGGGGCGCCGTAGGATCGCAAGTAGCATTCAAATTCTACTGCGATGATGAGTTAGCTGGCCTACATTTAATGTATTTAATTTTAGTTCCCCTGCCTACGCTAGATGGCACAAAAATAAAGTGACGATATCGGTGATGATTATCAACCAAATACTAAAGTATAATATTTTTACTATACAGACCCCGTATATCCTCATCAACGGTTCCCGCCAAAATGGTCAATGGAAAAATATTTTAAAATTGATTCTATAGGATTTGACTGATTATTGCATATTTTTTTATTGTCTCGTATTCGAAGTGAAAGGTGATGTAGATAGAATTTTTAACTCGGGTGAAACCACCCATTACGGAAAAGACATATACCTCGTCTGAAATTCGTTTTTGTACGGATTACTTTGACACAACGCTCTCAACTCAAATAATCTTAAGTAGGTATACTTACGAGTATATGCTGTGGCATGTATCCGAACGTTTTAAATAAAATTCCTCAATGCATAAACCAGAAACAAACTTACTGCCGAACTCTATTTAACCCATTTGGGTCTTTCATCCCTTTACTTAAGGTCAAAATGAAATGCTCAGTTAACTTGGTAAGCTTGGAATAGTGACAACTTACTTGACCAGTTACCATACGGTTACCTAATAAAGATATATATATATAAGTTTTATCATTTTTCATCAAAAAGGACGTAAACGCCGTTCGCTATTGATAGAAAACCGACCTTTTGAATTGTTGACTAAATGTTGAAGGCTATGATCTAATATAGCGACTCGGCCCGACTTCGCACGGGTGCAATGCTGATACTACAGAATATCTTTATGTAAGAGGTATACAAATACCTATAATCGCTGACTTTTTAAAGGTGTACAATACTGTCGTAGTACATTATTCTGATCTATCTCGTAGGGTTCAGCCAGTGTTTGCAATGTAAGCGCAAACAAAGTGTTTATTTACGACATCACATTAGAAACCTCT
This sequence comes from Notocelia uddmanniana, assembly GCA_905163555.1. NCBI lineage: Eukaryota > Metazoa > Arthropoda > Insecta > Lepidoptera > Tortricidae > Notocelia > Notocelia uddmanniana. The sequence goes on from LR991077.1 coordinate 6,954,078, forward strand.
AAAATTATCCGTGTTTCTATATTATGCATGTATTATACCTATACATATAAACTTTCCTCTTGAATCACTCTATCTATTAAAAAAACGGCATCTAAATACGCTGCGTAGTTTTAAAGATCTAAGCATACATAGGGACAGACAGACAACGGGAAGCGTCTTTGTTTTATACGATGTAGTGATAATAGACTTTTTTACACCACGTCGGTGGCAAACAAGCGTACGGTCCGTCTGGTTGCAAGCGGTCACCGCAGCCTATGGCCACCTGCAACTCCAGACGTGTCCCATGCTCGTTGTCCTTTAAAAAATTATACACTCCTTTCTTGAACTGCAGTCCCTCGGGAAAACCTCCGCAGGGAGATCATACCACAACCGGGGCGTCCAAGGGAGGAAATTCCTCTGAAACCGTACAGTACGCGTTCATTTAGGTTCTAAGGTGTGAGGATGAATGCGCGAGCAGTGCAATGGTAGAAAGCGGCCGTCGGCATCGTGCGTATCATCATCGTCTTTGTTTCCTTTTTTTTCGTTTATACTTATATGTATATGTCGACGCTGTGTCACTATCAGGCTCACTCGCTTTCACGTTCTTGGATAATATTATGAAGAAAACCAATTAATAGCAATAATTACTTTTTATTTGAGTAGAGTAGCAGTGTACACAAAATTCCAATAAGTCATGACCCCCGTTCGAACGGCATTCGGGCTTAAATACTTAGTTAACAAACAACCCCACTACTCATTCCACCAGGTGGTGGATCAGGTGTTCACGCCACTTTGCTTGATCAAAACAAGTGACGTCATTGACAATCGATTTAGGTACCAATATATTAATTTTACAGTTAATGACGCCTAAAGGAGCTACAAATTGCATTAAAATATAATCGCGATTTTATAATTAATATTACATTCTTATATTTCAGATTTATTAACAAACTAGAATCGGAAGTCATAATTCCCTCTAACCAGTAAATGCATACAAAACTTATTAATAGCATAAGATCATTTATTAATTTAAACATTATTAACTACTCGTAATTAGGTTTAAATAATAAAACAGAAGGTACGCCGCCCACATATACAATTTTTTTTTCTGTTTTTTGGTCGTTTGCGTAATTGTCACGACGAAAAGTTTTCTTCTTCTTCTACTTTCTGCAATGAGAGTGATAATAAAAAAAATACAACTTACTGTAAAAATAATCCATTTATATTGAAGCAATGATTAAAACTGTAATGATTCCGTTCACAATATAGTCTCAACATCTTTAAAAACTTAGTCGATATCCTGATTCTTCCCATTCTTCCACGCCAGCAAAGACTGCGGGATGGGACCGATAGGTACTTCATATTTCTCGAATGGGTAGTTGGTGAGGTTCTGCCAGAACACCGGCCGGTCGGAGCGGTAGTTCTCGTCGAACTTCGCGAGGGTGTCCATCTCTGACGTCGTCAGTTCGAAGTCGAAGATCGAGGCGTTTTCGACTACGCGGCTGGGGGTCACCGTTTTTGGAATGGTGATGATGCCGCGTTGGTACTGAAATAGAGAAATATCTTTAGGTTCATGTTTGTGAATATTGTAAAGGTTAATTATTGGTTTATCACATCCTATTGTCGAAAAATCAAGTATATTTTTTGTTGTTGTAGAATGGTTCTGTCCACCCTTTGAGCTTGTTTACTCATAGTTAAATACTAGGGATCTTAATAGACACTTAATTATTAACATGTATATATATCTTGATTTGTCGGCCTGTTTAGCCTAGTTGGTAGTGTCACTGCCTCCGAAGCTAGAGGTCCCGGGTAAGGGCATTTGTTTCTGTAGAGTGAGCAGAGACATTTTTTCCTGAGACTTGGATGTTTACTATGTATTTAAATATATATCTATTAAATATATCGTCGTCTAGTACCCATAACACAAGCCTTATTGAGCTTACTATAGGACTAGTTCTATTTATGTAAATAATTGTCCCCTAATATTTATTTTATTTGTTTATAATGACGTTGAAGACAATGACAATGGTGATTTTTATGATGATTAAGATTGTAGATGATGTTATTTTGCCCTACGGTATCTCAGCACGACTTGTGTAACAATTTTCTCGTCTTTCTTCCGGACTTGCAACTCTAGAGAGAGCTGTCACCTGCGCGATGCCGACTGTTTACCTGTCCGTTCTTTCTTGAAGATACTCAACCGGAAGACCTCGGCCTCATTTTGTAACCCAAGTGTTAGTTGAACGTGATTGGTGGAGATGACCACAAAGACAATGACGATAATAATGATGATGATGATGTAATGATGTTGATTACACTGATGATTAACACTTACTAGGTATCTCAGCACGACTTGTGTAACAGTCTTTCCGTATTTCTTCCCAAGACCGACGAGCGTGGGGTGATCCATCTTAGGTCCTCGTGCGTCAGGCGCCGCACGGCTGGCAATCAGGGCTCCGAAGGGCGCCCACGCCACAACCTTTATATTTTGAGAGTTGCAGTAGTCGACCAGCTCCTTTTGACCAAAGGCGAGGTTCAGCTGAGGATGAAATAAAGTATACAATATCTAGGACCTAGATAGAATACGTATACTAATGGGCTATAAACTTTGCTCGATTCTAACTTTTGAAGTTGGAGATCCAGAAGCATTCTCTTTTATACAGGAAATCTTAAGGATTAAAAGATATAGTCGTACTGACACAAGGCACAAGGCTACAAGTTAAAATTTTATAAGTTTAAACTGGCAATCAAACAAATAAAACCCTCTTGGACCAATTACGTGTGAAAACTAGGCTCTCAATGATTTGTTACCAAAGCTATTTCGGCCATGTTGACAGAAAACCAGAAGAAAAGAGGGGAAAAGACTATGATAATGAATGTATCATCAGAGGTATTTGTAGATAATCTACACTGTCTCTGTATGTACACTGGTGTCAAGCAATTTTTTGACTTTGATCTGTAAGTCGGACCCCGAAGGCATTTCCTGAATTTAGGTGTCAATGGAACACTTTGTAGCTATTTACACAATCTATGACAGCATAACGATAGCGGGATGCAGCATTTGCGGCCACCACAACAGCGCCGTCTATTGGAAAATTGGGTAACTACCTCGACTTGGTTGGTGGCTGGCTTGACGTTACAGTTCGCCACTAGTCGCTTGAGTTGCTCTACATTAAAGTTGGATACGCCGATGGAACGAGCTAGGCCCTTTTTCAGAACGGTTTCGAAGCCACGCCAAGTTTCCAAATAGTCGATCTTCGTATCTTCACCCTTTTCCTGCAGATGAAAATTGTCGTTTATACATCGACATATCATAAAGTTTTCATAGGTTTAACTTCCTAACAATTTTTTTCATAATTAAAGAAACTAACCTAGTTGAAAAAAACTAGAAAAAAAGATCCTCTAAATCAGAACCCTGCGGAAGAGTTTCCATAAGACTGGCTGCGTTTCTCCTTTGGATGGCTATGAAGATCCGCTGGGCAAGAAACGAGCCAGCCCTACGGTCCCCGACACTTTAGCCAACTGTTTGGCCAGTTGGCCAAACAGTTGGTGAGCACCTGGGCTCCAGGGTCCTAGCGTTTCGATAAGCAAATGCCGCAAAGACATGCCGGCTTTAGCTTAATTATTTAGATGTAATTGTAATAATGGATGAGAGCATAATACTAAATATGTAACTCTAGAATAAATATTAAAAAGACTCATACATTGAACGACATTGGCCAGTGAATGAGGACTTGGTCGACGTAGTCTAGGCCGAGCCGGCGCAGGGAGCCCCGCACTGAGACCTCCACGTCCGCCTCGCGGTGATACGTCTGCCACACCTGGAAGTCAAAAAGACAGGTATTTTAAATTTCAAATTAAGGGAAAATATTGTAAAATGTAGTGCTCCTAGCAGGATTTGGACCTGCGACTTCTGGAATACGCGGCCAATCGCTCTGGCCACTGAGGCACGAAATCTTTCACTAGTTCCCTCTTACAACGCCTTAGGGAGGCGTACAGCGACATCTACAGTAGAAAACAAGTATTTTACCCGGTGATCCTCAACATGTCCCTTTCACAGCGTATTAAAATAAACAATAAAATGAGATTTAATGATTGGGCAACTACCGGAATTCGAAAGAGTAGAGATAACTTATACCAACTTTATGAAAGGAGATCTTGCACCACTGACGAACGCTTCCATCAGTATGTTAGGGATTATTCAAAATTATTCAAAACAGTGTGCACAAAGGCAAAAGCAATGCACTTGAATAATAAAATAAAGTCCTCAGATAACAAAGCCAAGACTGTCTGGAAAATAATAAACACAGAGACTGGGCAGAGAAGTAATAAAGAGTCCACGATTTCTTTGAAAATAGAGGATAATTTAATTACTAATGCACTAAAAGTAGCCGATGAATTTAATAATTTCTTTTCCAAAATTCCTATAGTCACGACTCAAAGTTTGGCATCATCTACCACAATAGCAGAATCCCTTCTGAATGAGAACGTAAAATTAGAGTCACTAAATATTTTCAAATTTCATCATGTTTCTCCTCTAGATGTACTGAAGTCTTTTAAAATGTTAAAAATAAAGAGGACTGAGGACTTATGGGGCGTGTCAGTCATGGTACTGGAATCTATTCTCGAAGTCGTTGCACCCACTCTAGCTCTCATTTTTAATAGTTGTGTAGACAATGGCATTTTACCAGACTTAATGAAGTGTAGTAAAGTAGTTCCTATTTTCAAATCAGGTCATAGAGATAATCCTTCTGATTATCGTCCAGTTTCTATCCTACCTGCGTTTAGCAAAATATTCGAAAAAATAATGCTTACGCAATTGGTTTCTCATTTTAATTCACACAATATTTTGCACGCACAGCAGTTCGGTTTCACGAAAGGTAGATCAACTACTGATGCAGGTGCAAGTTTAATAAAATTTATTTTGCAGTCTTGGGAAGAGTCATATGACGCCATTGGAGTGTTCTGTGACCTTTCCAAGGCTTTTGATTGTGTAGATCATGGAACTTTAATTTGTAAGCTTAATTTCTATGGTATCAGAGGACATGCATTGGATCTTATGAAATCATATTTAACACAGAGAAATCAAAAGGTAGCGATAAATAAAGCCCTTTCGTCAGAGACAGTGGTAGAGATGGGAGTACCTCAGGGGTCTATTCTAGGCCCTTTCCTGTTCCTTGTTTATGTAAATGATCTACCATATATGGTAAGCCGAAGATCAGGCATTGTAATGTTCGCAGACGACACCTCATTACTGTTCAAGGTAAATAGGAAAGATACTGAACTCATTGAACCAAATAATACCCTGTCCATGATATCTGACTGGTTTGCTGCCAATAACTTAGTGTTGAATCCGAAAAAAACTAAATGTATGAAATTCTCTCTAGCGAACTCGTCAAATAGAAACTTAGATACAAATATTAAACTTAATGGCCAAACATTAGAATTTGTTACGTCAACTGTATTCTTAGGTATTACATTGGACTCAAAATTGCAGTGGGGTTCCCATATAACAGCGATAGGAAGTAGGTTGAGCTCTGCTGCATTTGCAGTCAGGAGAATAAGGCAGCTTACCAATGTGGCAACGGCACGGTTAGTTTACTTTGCTTATTTTAATAGTATAATTACTTATGGTCTAATCTTGTGGGGATCAGCTGCAGATATTGAAACTGTTTTTATTTTGCAAAAAAGGGCTATCCGGGCAATTTATAACTTGGGGTCGCGTGACTCATTAAGAGAATTTTTCAAAGAAATAGATATTCTAACCCTGCCGTCCCTATACGTATTTGAAATAATAATGTATGTTAGGAAGAATTTGTGCAATTTCCCAACGAACGCTGATAAACCAATAGCCACCAGAAACACTGGGAAACTGAAAATAACCTTCTATAGACTAGTAAAGGCGAAAAAGTCGTTCTTGGGAAATTGTATTAAATTCTACAATAAAATTCCAAAACACATTACTGAACTTAGCAATTCTAAATTCAAATCTGTAGTAAAACAAACACTTATTTCAAAAGCATATTATAAGGTAAACGATTACATCATGGACAGGGATGTTTGGCAGTGATAGTGTCCTGCACGGCTAATCTATCGCGAAAATAGGTTTTCTACTGTAGCTTGTTATTTTTGTAGTAACTGAGACTGTAATTTTATATTTAACTATACAATGTATATTGTTTTGAAAAAATGACACCTCGCCGAGTTTCTTACGCCGGTTCTTCTCGTGGCAGAGGTTTATTTTTCCGAACCGGTGGTAGTTTATTGACGTTCATAGGTGCATGTAATATGCCTAATTTGAAGATTCAATTCAATTCAATTCAATTCAATTCACACACTAAAAACATCGCGAGGAAAGCAATCTAATCCCTGTAAGTTTTAGCTTTCCCTCTGAGTTGGAAGTTGTCTAGGCTATAGGCTTATACACTTGTAACCAGCTGACACTTTATAGTCACATCAGCTGACATTTTTTAGGTATCTTCAATGTAGGTATTAAGTCTCATTTGATAATACAGGCTGATTCCGGAGACGTGAGCAAGATCAACACCACAGATTTAGTAGATCATAAGCTACTGCTTCGTGCCACTATTAGTGAAATTAACGTTCATTTATCTTTGGTGTTGAAAACAAAATGTTTTAAATTTTTTACGAAATTCATGGTCACTCTACAATCAGAATACTTCAGTCAAGTGATACGTTTCAAATTGAATGTCATCCGAGTCCAATTACTTTTGAAATATCGTATCTCACTCAATGTGACAATTTACTTTCTTCGTAATCAAAGTGCTGTCATAACAGTTAGAGGTATAGGCTGGGTTGCACCAACTTACGATCACAGGCCGATCAGCGTTAAATATGGCGCCGGCAGCTGTCATCCCATAGAAACTTGTCAAACTTTCCATACAGACAGATTCTAACGAACACCGCTTACAATAACAGACGGTTTGGTGCAACCCAGCCTTAATCTTTATAAACCAGTTGTTGTAGGGTGACCATGATTGTAGAGAATTAAACTTTTACTTAACAAAAGTTAAAATATAGGAAAAAGGTATGGGTGTTTCACTTAAATACAATGGTGAACCATTCATTGCCATTTACTATGTATGTAGTGTTGGTCCTGCTCACGTCTCCTGAATCACCCTGTATAATCAATCGAGAGGAAATGACAAAAAAAACATAGTTTTTGTATGTAAGTAATTCGGAAGGTTCTTCCAACGGAGCTTTAACTGATGTTTTCGGGCTTTCATAAAACAATTCTCTTCAGCATCTTACAAGTGTACAGAGAGGAACTTGGTCATGAGAAATTTGCCGTTGCTGGCTCGCGGGCTAATTATTTATTTATTTATTTAAACTTTATTGCACAAAATATAATCGTACAAATGGCGGGCTCAATGCCAAATGGCATTCTCTACCAGCCAACCATTGGGCTAAACAGAAATTTATGAAAGGTGCAAAGAAAAAAGTTAAATAGTTGTAGGTACACCTTTTAATATCTACGTGGTATCTTTTCGTCTAAATGACCGCAGTATCGTAAGACGATGGTTTTTGACCAGTGTGTGTTGTCAGTAACGCTGATGACAAACTGTACTGAAACATGGACGCTCCGAATAGGCCTAAAAAGAAAGCTCAATGTTACACAAAGGGCTATGGAGCAAGCTTTGGTCGGAGTTTCCCTACGTGATCGAATCAGAAACGAGGAGATTCGTAGGACAACCAGATACGTCGATGGTGTTGCGAGTGTCCATGGGCGGCGCTAATCGCTTCCCATCAGGCGATTCGTCTGCTCGTTTGCCACCTATGTCATAAAATATATATATATAATTCAACACGACTCAAGTGGCAGTGGGTGGGGCACATTGGTCGTAGAACCCATGACCGATGGGACATAAAGGTACTTGAGTGGCGACAACGCACCGGAAGACGCAGCGTGGAAAGGTCCCCAACAAGGTGGACTGACGGTGACGGTGACGTTGGACTGGCGGTGGGCTGACGGTCAAGATTGCTGAGCCGTTGGATGAGGGCGGTGCTAGCCCGGTTTTTCTAGAGATCCTTTGGGGAGGCCTTTGTCAAGCAGTGGACGTCTTTAGGCTGATATGATGATAATGACACTTTTTAATATGACTTATGCGGTGGTGCGTTCGTGGCCCAGCGGCGTCCGCGTATGTACCGGGTGCGGTATGCGGGGTTAAGCAACGAGGGGGCGACAGTTCTTGGAGGGGTGACCTCTTTGAGTGGTTACTAACTGAGCGCTCCCGTGCTTTGGAAGGCACGTTAAGCCGTTGATCCCGGTTGCTGTCAACGACAGCAGTCGTTAAGCCAGGTTAGAGGCCTTCGGGCGGCTTGAGAACTTCTAACAGACAAGGGGGGTCGCAGTTGCACCACGTCCGTAGGGAGTACCCACCGTTACCCTACACGTGACCCCTGGGTGGTGCTAAAAGTGCAACAAAATTGGCAACCGTACTTTTCTTTTCGAAGATCTCACGGTTCGAAAATAAATGCCATACGATTATTTATTATTTTATGGGGTGGTTGAAAACGCCTAAGAAGCCTATCTCAACTCAGACCAACTTCTAATCTGTTCTCTTACCATCCCAACATCCAATCTCCTGCTGGAATCATGTTATTAAAGTAAGTACCTTAGTGGTGATGAACAGGTCCTCTCTCTTCACGACACCATCTTTGATCTTCTGCTGCACGACCCGCCCGATGTCGGGTTCGATCCGATATAGGTGTGCCGTGTCGATGTGCCGGTACCCGACGTCGATGGCGTATGCGATGCACTCAACCATCTTGTCCCAGCCGGAATAGTCGAAGTCTAGATCCTTCTGAAAAAGTAACGAAAAAATTATGCGACCATTATTATTATATCGTCCGTTACGTCGCATTATAGACCTGTAGTAGATAAAGGAAGAATTATATCGAGAAGGTGCGTACGCCCGTATTGGATGGAAATGTTCCCATGTATGTCAGTCATTGGCCTTGTTCATCCATGAAAACATGATTTAAGCAGTCTCCATGAGGTGCGGCACTTACGGAAATGGCTTGTGTCTCGATACGGGAACGACAGCTACGACCGCATAATTGACACGTAAATATCTCGCCCGAAGATAAAACAGGAAGAGCTGCCCGCTGAGGGCCTAACGCGAACATCGAAAATCGAACTACGTATCGTACCGTCCCTTTCCGTCATATAGTGTATAACACGAGAGTGAAAGGGACGGCACGACACGAAGTTCGATTTTCGAAGTTCGCGGTAGGCCCTCTGGTCTCTTAATTCACGCCTGTGGGATAAGAGATCATACCATGTTTTGTCATGCTCCACTACTCCATTACATAGGGTCTCCCACCAATGGTTACGACTTTGACACTCTTCCTCCCAGGTTGAGGGGTCAATCCCAAACACACCATGGACACCATGTTAGCGCTGCCCTTAAAGCGTAACATAGGCCAGGCATAGGCTTCGGACAGTAGAGTTTTCCGGAGCAAACCAGAAGACTCCATCCTTTCACGTTTCCATGCTGGCACGTGCCCTAGCCAACGTAGCCAGCATGTACTTATATGTAGTTAGGTTGAAAACATGTTTTAAAATCGCCGACAGCGTACCACAAACAACCTACTTTTAACAAACCAAATCCTTGGGAGCTCTGGCGGCGGTACTCACTACCATGAACACAACATACACAGAGCATCTAAATATATAAAAGAAGAAACTGACTGACTGACTGACTGACTGACTGACTGACATATCAACGCACAGCCCAAACCGCTGGTCCTAGAGATTCCAAATTTGGCACGTAGGTTCCTTATAAGGTCTAGGGGTGCACTAAGAAAGGATTTTTCAAAATTCAACCCCTAAGGGGGTAAAATGGGGGTCCGAAGTTTGTATGGGGAAACAAGATTGGCTGGACTATTTTATTCGAAACTTCACAGAAGTATTTCTAACGATAAATGAGTAAACACGTGTTTCAGGTTTTCTGAAAAATCAACCCCTAAAAGGGCGAAATGTGGTGACAAATTCTGAAAATCGACATGGGTATTGTTTTTATGGTTTATCGGGTCGCTGATAACGAAAACAACAATGATTTTAAAATCCCACGTGGAGGACGTGAAATACCATCCCCCTGTTGGGGTGCGAGGGGGATGAAATGTCGAAATATTAATATGGGTGTCGTTTTTATGGTTTTTTGGGACGTTCATTACGAAAATGGCATCGATTTTGAAATTTAATGTTGTGGACATGAAAACTTTTGAAAGTTTGTGCCAAATTGCAAGAAATAACTGACTGTCTGAGTGAGTGACATATCATCGCACAGCCCAAACTGCTGGTTCTAGAGATTCTAAATTTAGTATATAGGTTCCATATAAGGTCCAGAGGTGCATTAAGAAAGGATTTTTCAAAATTCAACCCCTAAGGGGGTCAAATGGGGGTTCGAAGTGTGTGTGGGGAATCAACATTAGTTGGACTATTTTATTCGAAACTTCACAGGAGTATTTCTAACGATAAATGAGTAAACAGGTGTTTCAGGTTTTATGAGAAATCAACCCCTAAAAGGGGGAAATGTGGTGACAAATTCTGAAAATCGATATGTGTATGGTTTCTATGAATTATTGGGTCGCTGATTACGAAAACAACAATGATTTTAAAATCCTACGTGGAGGACGTGAAATACCATCCCCTCTGTTGGGTTCCAAGGCGGTTGGAATGTCTAAATATTAATATGGGTGTCGTTTTTATGGTTTTTTGGGTCGTTAATTTTGGAAATGGCATTGATTTAAAATTTTATATTGCGAACATGAAAACTTTTAAAAGTTTTTGCCAAATTGCAAGAAGAAACTGACTGACTGAGTGAGTGACATATCAACGCACAGCCCACACTGCTGGTTCGAGAGATACCAAATTTGGCATGTAGGTTCCTTATAAGATCTTAAGGTGCATGAAATGCCGTGAATTCCCTATGAAGAGACGACCTTTTTTGATTCAATGTATTGTAAGTAAGTGGTTTTATTAATCAGTGCCGTCCGATACGATTTCGATAATAATCGATATTTGAGCGTCCGAGAGGACTCTTAATAGAAATCCGAGGTAAACTTTGAATAAAGTAACGGCCATATTAATTATCTTCACTTCCGTTGCGATTTCGTTCAAAATTGATATCTGAGCGTCCGAGAGGTCCCCTAATACGACTCCGAGGTAAAATTGGGATAAGTGGCAGCCATATTGATTTTCTTAATTTCCGTCCCAACTTCGTTTAAAACGTCTGAGCGTCCGAGATGTCTCTTATTACGAATCCGAGGTCAAATTTGGAAAAAGTCGCAGCAATATTGATTTTCTTCATTTCCTTCCCGATTTCGTACAAAATCGATATCTGAGCGTCCGACAGGTCTCGTAATACGAATGCGAGGTAAAATTTGGAAATAGTGGCGGCAATATTAATTTTCTTCATTTCCGTCCCGATTTCGTTAAAAATCGATATCTTAGCGTCCACAAGGTCTCTTAATACCAATCCGAGGTAAAATTTGGAAAAAGTGGCAGCCATATTGATTTTCTTCATTTCCAAATCGATTTCGTTCAAAATCGATATCTGAGCGTCTGAGAGGTCCCCTAATACGACTCCCAGGTAAAATTTGGAAAAAGTGACGGCCATATTGCTTTCGTCCCGATTTCGTTCAAAATCGATATCTGAGCGTCCAAAAGGTCCCCTAATACGACACCGAGGTAAAATTTGGAAAAAGTGGCGGCCATATTGATTTTCTTCTTTTCTTTAACGATTTCGTTAAAAATCGATATCTGAGCATCCGAGATGTTTCTTAATACGACTCCGAGGTAAAATTTGGAAAAAGTGGCAGCCATATTGGTTTTCTTTATATCCAACCCGATTTCGTTGAAAATCAATATCCGAGCATCCGAGAGGTCCCCTTATACGAATCCGAGGTAAAATTTGATTTTCTTCATTTCTAACCCGATTTCGTTCAAAATCGATATCTGAGCGTCCGACAGGTCTCTTAATATGAATCCGAGCTGAAATTTGTGAAAGTGGCGGCCATATTGTTTTTTTTCCGTCCCGATTTCGTCCAAAATCGAGATCTGAGCATCCGAGAGGTCTCTTAATACGAATCTAAGGTAAAATTTGGCACTCCATGCATGCCAGGGACTCTTAAAAAAAGTTTAATTTTACTATATAAGCGTGTGGGGTATCTATGGATTGGCTTTTAAAAACGACATAGAGGTTTCTATATTTTTTCTATTAAAATCAACCTTTAGATTAGGTATTAGATTTTTTTAATCGTATGGCATTTATGTATTTATGTGTTTATGTATTTATGTGATATGATATGGGCTAAGCCTGAATTAAAGCATTATTATTATTATTATTTATTTACGAACCGTGAGATCTTCGGGAAGACAAGTAAGGTTGCCAGATTTTTTTGCACTTTGAGCACCACCCAGGGGTCACGTGTAGGGTAACGGTGTGTACTCCTTACGGACGTAGTGCAACTTCGACCCCCCTTTGTCAAGTGAGTGGGCAACTTGACTGTTAGTAGTTCTCAAGCCGCCCGAAGGCCTCTAACTTGGCTTAACGACTGCTGTCGTAAACAGCAGCCGGGATCAACGGCTTAACGTGCCTTCCAAAGCACGAGAGCGCTCAGTTAGTAACTACTCAAAGCGGTCACCCATCCAAGACCTGACCTGCACCCACATTGCTTAACCTCGCATACCGCACGCGGTAGGCGGGTGCCGCTGGGCCACGAGCGCTCTGAATTCTTGATAGTTTGTGCCAAATTTCAATTCAATCGGTCCAGTAAAAGCAACTCGGTTGTAACAGACGGACTGACAGTAAGGAGTGCGAATGAAAGTGAAGCCAAATTTTCTTTTTGGATGCTCCTTTTAATGAATCACAATCACCAAACTTCGTATACCGAAACCCCCAGAATGTAACAACTACTTTTCTGGAAACCGCAAATCTAAATCGGTTCAACCAAACGCGAGATAATCGTGGACAAACATACATACATACCTACATACATATATACGGGTCAAAAAGTGAACCTCTTTTTTGTAGACGGTTAAAAATTACGCTTAGTACGCGGGCGAAGCCGCGGGCAAATGCTAGTACTTACATATACAGACCTACCGGACGTGTAATTCCGGTTTTTTTTGTATGGCAGAGGTGGAGGTACTCCTGGACGGCTAGCATAACTTGGCGCGCGAGCTATCTCACGAGCGAGATAGACTATCCGCCTCTTTCTAATTGGTACAGGTACACACAGAAAGAGACGGATTGTCGGATTGTCTATCTCGCGCCTGAGATAGCTCGCGCGCCAAGTTGTGCTAGCCATGCAGTTGCGCTACTTCAAATATGAGCGAGATACTCTGCTGTACTACTACCTATCTAAAAAGGTGTAAAATGCACGAGTGAGGCCAAATTTTCTTGAAATAGCGGCTCACTGTTCCATGCCTCTCTAACGTTACATGAATGTTTACCAATTCACTATGCTTACCTTAGGATCAAGGCCCAACCACGTACCGTAGCCCAGAGCTGGCATTTCAATGCCATTGTTGAGCGTAAACGAGGGTATTTTGACCTGGTGAATAAATACAGGTATTTAGATTTTTCGTTCTAAATTTCCTATGATGGAGCAGTTTCGGATGTGACTTCATATATAGTGTCATCTCTACAAACACGCGCGCCATTATTTTTCGTTTCCGTGCTCCCTCCTGTTTGGTCGACATATCGTAGTGTGCGTAAGCACTCAAAGGGTGTTTTGAGTAACTGTACTGTGTGTTTACGTGTGCGTGTGTGTGTGTGGGGTTAATCCTTGAAAATGGTGCTTGCAACAGCGCCGAAATATCGGGAACTCAAAAAATGGTACTTAAGGTACTTGTACTATTATACTTATTCTGGGCACACTGTGTGGTGTTCTGTGTGAGGTTGCACACTTGTATTGTAAGCGATTAGGAAGAACAGTGGCGTGCCGTGCGTCTTCGTGGCTGACACTATCTATAATCGGGATGTTAAAGTGTACGCACAGAATCTATCCCGATTTAAAAACGAGGTGCGGCCACACATTTTGTGTGGACCAGCCCGGCTAGTATGATAGCTTATATGTCGGACATATAGCATTCGTCCCTCTCGCACTTACATACTTGACAGTACGGGACGAATGCTATATGTCCGACATATAAGCGATCATACTAGCCCCACAGCTGCGGTCTGCATCGGCCCACCGTAATTCCGCTACCGAATTCGCATTCGCGGAAAACGGAGCCTTAAACAGTTTTTGTCAGTAATTACAAGTAATTGAGATTAATTAAATTCTAATGTTCGAGCGTAGCTGTAATTACTGTCGTCCGAAGGTGATCAACTATGCAAACACGCAATTTGTGACAGATTAATACTCTGTAAATCACTAGATTAGCCTTTGGATTGTCCCCGCACGCTCCGCTGAACTCGATTCTCCATACAAACGTAGATTCAAAGATTCAACAATTTGTTTGCTTTGAATACATGAGTTGATGAGGTTCAAAAAAATACAGGTCCAGCAGTAGTATGTGTAGTTGTTTCGTTCTCATTTTAAAACGCCGTGCTGAAATAACATGAAACTTTGTATACACAATGGGAGCCGCCAAATCTAAGTCGGAAATTAGTTTTTAGGGTTCCGTAGTTTCGCCATGTCTGTCCGTCCGTCTGTCCGTCCGTCTGTCCGTCCGTCCGCGGATAATCTCAGTGACCGTTAGCACTAGAAAGCTGGAATTTGGTACTAATATGTATATCAATTACGCCGACAAAGTGGTAAAATAAAAAGTGGAAAAAAATATTTTATTAGGGTACCTCCCCTATACGTAAAGTGGGGAGTGATTTTTTTTTTCATTTTAACCCTAACGTGTGATATATTGTTAGATAGGTATTTAAAAATAAATAGGGGTTTACTAAAATCATTTTTTGATAATGTTAATATTTTCGGAAATAATCGCTCCAGAAGTAAAAAAAATGTGTCCCCCCCCCTCTAACTTTTGAACCATAAGTTTTAAAAATATGAAAAAAATCTCAAAAGTAGAACTTTATAAAAACTTTGTAGGAAAATTATTTTGAACTTGATAGGTTGAATAGTTTTTGAAAAAATTACAAAAATAATTTCTGAACTAAGTTTGTAATTTAACCGTATAAACAGGTGTTTATTGTACCTGTCATTTCTACAAAATCACAATGAAATGACGTGCTTTCAAATAAAGTAAAACCGGTGAAAATCGGTTCACGCAATAAAGAATTATTCCATAAAAATCATCTTCCATACTTTAAGCTCGCGCGCAATAGTTTACTTAATTTGCCGATAGATGTCGCTGTACGTGGAACGCTCATTTCTACATAGCGGTGTTAAGATTTTTCCTGATTTAATGGGGTCTGAGCAGGTGCGAATCTATAACTCTTTCTTTAGTTATCACCGTCCTCTGTGGGCCCGTTTTTAGGGTTTTGTGTTTCTGTACTTAATATGTCAACTTAATGTGACGGACGGAAAACTACGGAACCCTACACTGAGCGTGACCCGACACGCTCTTGGCCGGTTTTTGTTGCAAGAAATTGTAATAGAAAATATTTTTTAAGAAAAAAAAACCGACTTCAATGGGGGAGGCCAGTGAAAGATTATTATACTTAGATGGTGCACTCTTAGATTCCATACAATAAAATAAAAATGGCTATAAGTATGTTTATAATGGTAGAAGACTAAGTACCCTCAATTCCTCATGGAATCATGGAAAAACCTTGCTTGCTTGACAAACAAAACGAAGAGAACAAATCGCCAAACGTGAACTACGCGTCGTTGAAGAGTTCCGTTCTGATCATCATCAGCAGTTCCACTTCATCAAATGTCACTTTTATGAATGAAAATGCTTGATTAGTTCATGAAAATACTAAAATCACTATTTGTGTGCCTTTCACATTTGAGGAGTTCCCTCGATTCCTAATGGATCCCATCATCAGAACTCGAGCATGACAAAAATTAATCGTGAAAATAGAACTTGCTTAACAAACACAGCTAGAAGGACAAATTGCCAAACGTGATTTTTTCGTCGTTGAAGAGTTCTGTTCTGATCATCATCAGCAGTTCCACTTCATCAAATGTCACATTTTTGTATGATAATGCTCGATTTGTTGATAAAAACACAAACATCACTATATGTTTGCCTTTAAAATTTGAGGAGTTCCCTCAATTCCTCATGGATCCCACATCAGAAATCAAGCATGACAAAAATTAATCGTGAAAATAGAACTTGCTTTACAAACACAGCTAGGAGGACAAATCGCCAAACGTGAACTTTTCGTCGTTGAAGAGTTCTGTTCTGATCATCATCAGCAGTTACACTTCATCCAATGTCACATTTTTGGATGCAAATGCTTGACTTGTTGATAAAAACACAAAAATAACTATATGTTTGCCTTAAAGATTTGAGGAGTTCCCTCAATTCCTCGTGGATCCCATCATCAGAACTGCGTTTTGACATAAACGGGACCAACTTAGATATATATACTTACAATCAAAAGAAGAATTTTCAAAATCGGTTAAGAAATGACGGAGTTATGGAGTAACAAACATTAAAAAAAAAAAAAACAAAAAAAAAACATACAACCGAATTGATAACCTCCTCTTTTGAAATTTTGAAGTCGGTTAAAAATACAGTTGAGTTGAGTTTTTTACGTCTTGTATGAAAACCTTAATAATGGCTGTATTTTTTCTCCATTATAATTTCAAGCAACAGAAACTAATTTCCGACCTATATATGCCGGATCCCATTGTGTATACAAAGTTGCATTAATTCTACGTTTGTATGGAGAATTGAGCGTCCTGGTAGCTGGGCGGTAAGTAAGGCAAGGCACCCCCCTCTAATTTCCGAACTATGAAGTTGAAAATTCTGAAAAAAATAAAGATTATGTACATTGATAAACACTGTCAACGATATTTGGTTTGAACAAGATAGGTCTAACGGTTTTTGAGTTATTGCTGAAAAACTGTCTTGCCTAAACAAAAGGGCGTAAGTGCCGTCAGTTTCCAATAAAATACGACCTTTTTGATTCAATCTATTGTATAGTGGTTTTAAACCTAGATTAGGAGGTGTCGGTACGGATCCCTTCTTTGTGCGTGGTCCGATACGCACTTAGCCGGTTTTTGTATTCTCCTAATTATTGATTTGATATGAACCTGTGCTCATCATTCAAATAAATGCCCTTACTGGGATTCGAACCCAGGACCGCAGGCTTTGTATGCAGGGCCACTACAACGCCAAAGTGGTCGCCATAATAGTATCAATTTAAAAATATGTTAAAGTATATCATATTTTTTTTATGTAATTCCTTCCTCCGCAACTGATTGATATGAAGCAAATTGTGAAAGTAAATATTTATATTTAATATTGAGATATGACTGATATGAGTTAACGTTATGTAAATGTACAATAGAAAATGATAACCCGGTAAAGTCATACATTTGATAAGAAATAACAGTAGCCGCGTTTTACAACATACTCGTAATACTGATAGTCAAATAAGCAACTTTTTACGATACGTCAAAAACACTCGGGTATGAAGTTTGTAGGGTACCTACAGAAATATCTAAGTAGCAGATCCGCTCATTTCAGTTGAAAGATTTCTATACATCTGATCTATTCTCACTAATACACAAATCAGTAAGTTTGGGAGAGACAGACAAGTGACATCTGACAGGGCTTCACCTGTCATTGTAAGTGTCTCCGTCTTCATAAGTAAAAATTGACGATGTGGTGTGTTAAGTTTATAATGGGATTTAACATCCTGGTGTACTTTACAACTAGAACCCCAAATTTCATAAATATAGGGTTAATAATTATTGAGATATAAAATTCCAAAAAACAGCATTTTTACCACTGACCGACCGACCGACCGACCGACCGACTGACTGACTGACTGACTAGTAATCAAAAACCTAACCCACTTCCAGGTGACGTACAAAAATGAAATTTGGCATGCGGCTTGGTAATTGTGTGTGTACACCAGAAAAAATCTGAAAACAGTGTTTTTTTTATTAGTTCTATTATTATTATTATTTATGGTAGTTACCTCAGACCTCCGTAATTTATTAACCGATTTGGAAAATTCTTTTTTGATTGAAACGGTATGCTTCAGGGGTGGTTCCATAGTTATCAGGTAAAAATATGATCATAGGGTTCTGGAGACATCGAGGGAACTCTTCAAATATTTGAGGTATTTTGTAAAATAACTCGTGCATTCGCTTTTAAAAAGCACCATTTCGCGAAGATAGACAAAAAGTAATGATATCCCATCAAAAACATAAATGTGAAAATGGGAGCCAAGTTCAATATTAAGAATATACGATGCTTGGTTGTCGTCTTCACCGACAAAAGAATTGAGATCTAAATGGGTGCCAAGTTCCGTAGATTCTCTGAAATGGTGCCAAGTCCGGCACTACATTGTTTACAGTAAAACTAATTTACTGCCGCTTAATGCATTTTGAGCCTTAACTTGGCAGTTTTCTATGTAGTATGTTATAATACCATAAAATCTGTTGGATATTTAAGAAAACTGCCAAGTTACGGCTCAAAATGCATTAAGCCGCAGTAAATTAGTTCCCATTTTCACATTTATGTTTTTGATGGGATAGAATTCATGCTTAAGTTTTACGGATGAAATGTACTAAAACGTCACATAAATTATATTTTCTTACTAGATGGGTTTTGGGTTGCTAGCTGGGTGTTGAGCTGGGTTTAAATGCAAAGAATAATAAATAAATACAATTAAATAAATATTGGGGCATAATCTTACACAAATCGACCTATACATAGTGGTCGGTGGTTAAGAAGTCAATCCTGACACCTGTCATTCCCATACAGTTTATAACCTCAAAGTGTCTTTTAGGTTATAAACTGTATGGAAATGACAGGTGTCAGGATTGATTTCTTAACCACCGACTACTATAGTGCCGAACTAAGCAAAGCTTGTATTATGGGTATGGGTACTAGACAACGATATAGGTACATACTTATGTAGATAAATACATACTTAAATACATAGAAAACATCCAAGACCCAGAAACAAATATTCGCGCTGAATACACAAATAATGCCCTGGCCACCCTGGCCGGGATTCGAACGCGGGTCCTCTAGCTTCGGAGGCAGTGTCACTACCAACTAGGCTAAACAGGCCGACACAATAAATGAATATTGGGGGACAATCATACACAAATCGACTTAGTCCCAAACTAAAGAAAAGCTTGTACTACAATAAAACCAATCTTGAATTGAACGCCAGAGGGGCTAGTATGATCGCTTATATGTCGGACATATAGCATTCGTCCCGTGCTGTCAAGTATGTAAGTGCGAGAGGGACGAATGCTATATGTCCGACATATAAGCGATCATACTAGCCCCACAGGTGTGTTTCCGGTTTTCGCTCAAATCTCACGTAATACGAGTATATATAACATATATATAATACACATAAACTCACACATTGAAAAGGTCTAGGAGAGGCGTTCATTTGAAAAGTGGTTTCACTCTAAGAGGTTACCTTGGGCATGACTGACGCGTTCGTGATCTGCGGGAGCCGGCTCCGAACTAAACAGCCGTGACTACTATAAATACGATAATGTGCCACAGACTTGTTTATGTAGACGGCGCATGTAGGTACCGCATTATTATGAACATCGAGGCAGGGGAACCTAGTTCTTAGCGAATAGTGCGTATGATGTCATTGGTACAACGACTGTGGACGTAGCAGACCTATTGTCACCATTAAACTTTTTGTCTATTCGTTTATCTCTTACAGGCGAATTGTGAAATAATTAATAATACAGGTAGAAGGATATTTATTTGGTCTACGTTATAATCAGACTTCAGAAAGGGTGTGTGCTATTATGCCATTAACGTCATGTGTAGATATGAATATGGATACACCCAGAAAATAAACATTATTACAAAACAAAATTTTAAAGTTATTAATCATTATCTATGATTAGCACTTTAATGGATATCGGCAAGATATTAACCGTCTTATACGAGTATTTTGATATATGTATGTATTTACAAAAAAGGGTCAGCCTTTTTCACATTTTTATCTGTTAATGACAGAAATTATGGAACCACTTATCCAGTAATAAAATTAGTGTAAAGCTGATCAAAGCTCGTAGCAGAGAGGCAGCGTTAACAAAACCATTTCATTAGTAAATACTTAATTCAATTCTTCATCATATTTTTTTCATATGGGACACTTACCAAATCCCGCATCTCCCGAGCCCGGAGGTCCGTAACGATATACCTAATTATTTTTTATAAAAAATACCACAGTGGGTATCCATGTTATCAAAATTCTCAAAACAGCACACCCTTCCGAGCTCTGGTTATAAATTATAATACAACTAAGCGGAAGCATGGCGGTCAGAACCTACGCTATAAGGACGTGCTCAAACGACACCTGACGGCTTGCGCTATCAATCCTGAGCATTGGGAGGAGTTGGCCGCAAACAGGCCATCTTGGCGTTCTACCATCTTTCACCGTATCAATTTGTTTGAGGAAAATCGCCTAATAACCATGGACCGAAAACGCCAATTGAGGAAAGAGAGGCCTAAACCCTCCTACGTGTACACGTATAATGCGTCTGGCCAGCTGTATTGTCACTCATGCAGTAGAGTGTTCAAAACCAAGTTTGGCCTAGCCAGCCACATAAGAGCTCATGGTAGGGCAAATCCATGATTTGTTGGGGTCGCCGTCATCGAAACCGATGAGGAGGACTATATAATACAACTATACATACGTATACTTACATTGACAATTGTAAAGATTTTAGAACCTAACACAAATTGAACATATCTTACTTCAGATGTGCGTGGAAACCAAAGGCCTCAAATATATAGTTAACACAATAACAAGACTGTTATCTTTCAAAATTTGACAAATAATAATCTACCTTATGATGATATGATTTAACACCAGACTGTTTTTAAATTAACTTCTTAGCGTGTCCCTCTCCCACTCCAATGAGTGATATTTTTTTTTTATCGTAAGGGAATTATTTCGAACCATGAGATCTTCGAGAAGTCAGTAAGATTGCCAGTTTGTTGCACTTCGAGCACCATCACTCCACCAGTCACGTGTAGGGTAACGGTAGGTACTCCCTATACACGTGGTACAACTTCGACCCCCCTTGTCAAGTGAGTGGGCAACTTGACAGTTAGTAGTTCTCACACCGCTCGAAGGCCTCTAACTTGGCTTAACGACTGCTGTCATAGCCAGCAGCCGGGATCGACCGATCCAAAGCACGGGAAAGCTCAGTTACTAAACACTCAAAGCATATCGGCCAACACTACGGGTTCACACTTTCTTAACAAAATCGTCTGCAGGTCGGCAGTTTCTTCCTATAGGTATTGGAAATGAAAGGAAATGAATATTTATTGGTAACAAAGTTACAGGTCGTGACCATTACGAGTCTTATAAAATAATAATAAAAATATATTACAATTTCAGAAAGATTGATTGTTGACAATTCATTATATAAAATGTAAGTAGTTATAAGTAATTATATGTATGTATGTATACACATTATAAAAAATAAAACTTATTATAGCAGCAGTGGATGCTTGAAAAAATCTTCGAAGCTATAAAATAGTTCCTTAAACAACCAAGTTCTCAATTCATTTGGTAGATAATTTAAGGCGCAGGGTAGGGCAAGCCATTCTTCATACAAAGGTTGTGCAAGTTTTTTGCGTTAGTTTTGGCACTACAGCATTTACTTTAATTTTTTGTTGGTACATATTGAAAGAGCTTGCCCACCCCTTCGCCTTAAGAAGAGACCGCTGCGAAGTGCATTCGAAATTAGAGGCCTTTTAAACTCAAATCCTGCTGTGCTACCGCGAACTTCGAAAATCGAACTTCGTGTCGTGCCGTCCCTTTCACTCTCGTGTTATACTCTATATGACGGAAAGGGACGGTACGATACGAAATTCGATTTTCGAAGTTCGCGGTAGCACCCCTGGAGGTGTGAACCCGTAACGTTGGCTTATAGTACCTATATGTGTATATAACGACGCATGAGGAGGCTTGACGAGACGGTCTTCACCGTTATCACCCATCAGGACGCGAAGATGACCAAAACACGGAAATAAAATCACCTTTGTCACGTATAATAACCACTGGTTTTATTTAATCACACTTCGAATCAATTTATCACGTGATTAACAAGATACTAATCGATTAAGAAGAGCCAATAGGTTAGCACGCGTGCACCACCGAGCGCGGCTGTCAACAGAATGCCAAGCTGTCACCGGTTGGCGGCACCTGCTACCCTATTCGGGGTTGCCCGCTCTTTTTTACATTACCCTCAATAATTTTATCATTGTCAACATAATTTCTTAGCTACCTTCATTATTCAATCATAACTTATAACTTTACAACTGTCATCAATGATTTGACGATTAACAATTAAAACAAAGTGATAAGCAAGACAAATAATCAAATACGTGTTTAAATCTAATAATTCCACCACACATATCTAACACTGTTTCGGCAGCGCGCCGTCATATAGATATAGTTATTACCCATATTAGAAAGGGGCACACTAAGACACAGTAAATAACTTTTCGGCCCGTGTTTTTGGCAACACATGGTACTCAACTTATACGTAGTATCTCCTATCTCTAAGGTGGAAACACACTAGAGGGTTGTTCAGTTAAGGACATACCTATTTTGGTTTTACTATACATGACTGTTAGCACTTATTGTGTTGTCTATATAGATCACATATCTATGATATCTCTGTGATACTTGTGTTATCTATGATCACATATCTCTGTGATATGCCCAGTGAGACTTTTGTTATTATATTCACAAATGTTGTTTTTCATTTGACCATGGGTTCGTCTCATGTAAAATAAAGTAACGAAACGTAATTTATTTCATATCGGACCCGTGTGCCCGCCCTCTACATCTGAAGAACAGCGGTACTATTCCTTCTTTAGATTAATTATCGCACGTAAAATGTATTGAAAAAGAGAAGTATAAAAATAAAATAATTGGTAATTAAAAATATTTTACACCACACCTTGCCAAAAAGCGCGTTTTTCCGCACGCTGCGCATCCGGAAAAACCCACTTTTTGGCCAAGTGGTGATGTAAAATTGTGTACAAAACACGGATCGTAAAACAGAAAGCCCTCTCTCGCATGTTTATGACCCTCGCCTGCGGCTCGGGCCTTAAATATCTGCGATATCGGCCTTTCTTTGTTTTACAACCCTTGTATCGTAATGTACTATTATAGTAAACTACAAATAGTATTTCAGTGGGTAAGTAATTGAATAATATTGGCAAGCCTATTTAATTTAATGAAAAAAGTACCAACTGTCTTTTAATAAATTATTCAAAACAGCTATAATTAAATTAATAAATAAAATCGATTCTGTAAAATGAAAATTAATATTGTTATATTTCATTGAATAAACAGATAAGTATTCGCTACATCTAATCTAGCGTAGGGATATGTATCGTATCCCTACAATATTATGAATTTATGATTTATGTAACACAATATTTAAATACAGCGCCATCTCCACTTTCTATCGTAAAGTTACGTACACCGTATACAGGCTAACTGAATACAGTCAACAATCTGTTATTGTGATATTACTACTCGCTGCTAGATGGCGCTAAAATACTAATCTAGTGCGCCTTACTAGTAATGATTTGTCTACTCGACACAAGATGGCAGCACCGACATCAAACTAGAGATTTTATCGCGAAAATTGTTTTTGTATTCTAGATTCATATCAAAGCGCTCAGCAAAACGTTGCTCTGTTGCAAATAAGATCGATACGTATCATTAACTTTGACGTACGATCTTCATTATACCGCGGCGGTTAAGTTGGCAATACTGTTTTTTATTTTTTTATCTAGTCTAATAGAGTTAGCGATGTAATTGTTTCAGAAGCGTGTTAATATCGCGTGATCTTGTGATTGATGGTTATAATCATATAATAAACTGTATCGGCTCATTAATGGGCTAGTTGATAGGTTATGCGGGTACTTGGGCGATTTAGTTGAGGATGCGAGTCATGCGAGATTGCTCCGGCTTGAGATCATATCAGAGGGTTACCACTACGCTACGTAAGTAGGACAACTGAAACCTTCATGCTCAGACAATTCTCTATTCGACTATATTCTTGTGAATAATTTAATTAACTAATTTTTTTAATTAATAGGAAGAAAGAAGAAAATAATAAAAAACATTTATATGGTGTAAATGAACTAAAATGGTACACACAAAATAAGAAATAACAGAAGTGGGCATACCTACACCAAAAAGGTTGTCATTCAGCATATCACGACTGGTATGTCGTGACGCTAAGTTTCAGGACAACAAAAAATATATACTAGACTTAACCTAATTAATATGGTGACGATTGGTGGTTTTTTTTCAGCTGTCGTGACGTCACCTGTAAATACTATCTAGTATCTGTTTGGGCCTAATGTCATTGATTTTACATAATGTATTATTTGGAATTTTCATTAAGGCATATCGTTTCAAACATCACCTAATATCGAAATTGATGTTAACTGTTTTTTTCCGCGTGAATCGTACTCGTTGCACACCATAAAACCAAAAAAGGGTTCCGTTACTACATAAAAAGTCTTGTATTCTTTAAACATTACAATACTTTTGTAATAATTTGAGTACAAACGGCTTCTTAAATTACTAAAAATAAAATAGATATAAACCAGATCAAGTGAGAATATGTCAAAGTCTTCATGGTAATGACAATGACTTTAGATTTTAAATTAACCTGGCCTGTGGCACAGTATACAGCCTATAGCAGTAAAACAAATCCATACAAACGTCCGATTTGACGCACCCACACAGACACACGTCATTACAGTATACTTAAGGAGGTCTCGGGGTGTTTCGATAACGTGTGCCGCGCACGTATCGCGTAGAATAGTTGAAGAAGTTTTTAATAAACTAGCGCGTGCTGGCCACTATTTTGATTTGACGTGACATAATATAAATAATATTGTGTGGTATACCATTTATGAATTACTAGTTTTTTCCCGCGACTTCACCCGCCTGGAACTCGTTTAAACGCCATATAGAGGGTTTTTGCTATTTAATTATTTCAGGCATTTGCGTTATTAACGCTTTTTCGGTACAATCTTCCACCCTTCTTTTTTCTTCCATAAAGGATTATTTCCGGAATCGCCTACAACTATCTCCATGTAAAAAAAGCCCAATCGGTTTGGAGGTTTAAGGATGATTCACAGTAGACCGTTCCGTGTCCGGGCCGGCCCGTTTTCTATGACAGCAAACGCAACGGCCGGCGTATTTCTCTAGAAAAAAACGGGCCGGCCCGGACACGGAACGGTCTACTGTGAATCATCCTTTAAGCGTAGATTGAGGCTTGACAAGTATTTTCGTCTGTGAATACAAAATGAATTGAAGGTAATGTATAAATGTTAATATAAATAAGAATACTTAATTTAATGTTGTCTGTTGTGCTGCTCCGCCCGTGTATTACAAAGAACGTAAGCAAAGCCGCGGGATATAATCAACTTAGAAAAGTTGAAAAGCCCCCGACATTTTCATTCAAACGTCAAAATCTCAACAACGGCTTAACCGATTTTGACGGAATATTATTTAGAACTGGTTAGCTTTTCGGTTTTACCATTAGGGAGCTACAATGCAGCAGACAAATACACAGATACACACGTAAAACTTTTAACACCACTCTTATTCGTTGCGTCGGTGGTTAAAATCATAACCTATTCTAAGTAGTCTCGGAGATTACGTCCCCTACGCACAAACACTATTAGTATACTTAGATTACCCGCTAGGTGTCATTTGAGTATCTACGGAGTAGAATACAAATCAATGTTTTAGTAATTATAATAATCTTATGTATAAGTTTGCACCTCTCAATTTATGTATACATAAATTGAGAGGTGCAACCCTATCGCTCTAACGAAGCGCAGGTCCAAAAAGGTCTTAGTAGCGACTCTATTTGAGTTAATGCCTTAAGCTATAAATATACTGTGCCTGTGGAAAACTCTATTTAATTTAGTATGTGTGTGTGTATGTGTGTAGGTATTATAAGTACTTGGCGACAGGCGTCACAGTTGCCAAAAATGGCGGAAAATGTACGGTGAGCCGAGGTGTTTTGAAACTCGTTTTAACTAGAGATTGCCTATTTGTGTGAACCTACCTCAACCACGTAGACGAACCGGTCATTATCTGTTTATTTTAATACAAACGTACGAAATCGGTGAGAACAAGACTAATTAATTATAAAACCACAAACCCCGACTGCGTTTCTGTGTACCTAATTTGGAATTTGGCGCCAATAATCCGCCATATTTTTTTATTTTTTTGTTATTTTATATTTTGATATACCCAGTGTCACTCTCACAGTAAATACGAATCTAACGACACCTCTCAAGCTAAAATTCATAGATCCGTTCAGGCCGCAGAGCGTCCCAAACAATTATACATACAATTATACGGAAATAAGACGAATCCAAAAAGTCAAATATCTTAAAAATCGTTCCAGCCGTTCTTGAGTTATAAATGGTGTAACTAACACGACTTTCTTATATAAGTAGGTAGTATATAGGTATATGGATTTTATTATGTCTGTGTAGGTTCAGTCAGCATCAAGCTACGCATATGAAGAGCTTTTGATCTTATTGTTTTATAATAAACACTTTTGAACTTTCCAAATGCGTCGCTACTTTTCATGTTGACTGTACTTTTATTCCGCCTTTCTCCTTTGGCTTTTTTATTTTAAATTTTGAGATGGTCCTAAACAAAGTAACATAGAGTACAGTGTCGCATAAGTTTTTTGGGTATAATTTAAGCGGTTAGCGAAACATTCCTATTTAGGACTATTTTACCCATCAAAAACATAAATGTGAAAATGGCAGCCAAGTTCAATATTAAGAATATGCGATGCTTGGTTGTCGTCGTCACCGACAAAAGAATTGAGATCTAAATGGGTGCCAAGTTCCGTAGATTCTCTGAAATGGTGCCAAGTTCGGCACTACATTGTTTACAGTAAAACTAATTTACTGCGGCTTAATGATTTTTGAGCATTAACTTGGCAGTTTTCTTATATATATCTAACAGCTTTTATGCTACATAATGCATAGAAAACTGCCAAGTTAAGGCTCAAAATGCAACAGAAGAGAGTGAGAAACTCCGCCATAAGACGAAAGTGTGGAGTGAATGAAGATATAGTGACGAAAATTGAGAAATGTATGCTAAGATGGTTTGGACATGTAGAGAGTATGGATGAAAGAAGATTGACAAAATGAGTGTATGAAGGAGGAGTTGATGGAAAAGTTGGTAGAAGAAGACCTCGGCGAACGTACTCCAACCAAATTGGAGACATTCTGCAGAAAGGCCAGGTCATGAGTACCCTTAATCGGCGCGCATGCATGAAGATTGTTATGAGAGTTCATGAAGCGAAAGTTGTATGTCAGGATCGTAGCAAATGGAAATCCGTGATCTCTGCCTACCCCTCTGGGAAACAGGCGTGATTATATGTATATCTGGCACTACGCCAGTGATCGTCAATTGATAAAGTTTGAAATCAATGTCCCTTCTAGTCCCAAACTTTTTTATTTTTTATGCATTTCTAGTAATTCTATGAACGGTGCTTTTCAGGCGTTTAAAAATGTGAAAGTAAAACCAAGAGCTAGTGTCCAATAAACAAGACGAATCCCTAAAACAGGAGTTAAGAGTATAAAGTGACTTGTAAAAAACTTTAATTAAGAATATCTCGCAAGTTATAGGCGTATTTTTCCCCCTTTTCTGTTGAGCTATGCCGTCGTGCCTCGTTTAGTAAATTGTCTACTGTGAGGACAGTAGCTAGCATGGGAACATATCGATATAAACTTGCTTGATTTCACATTTCCCCTCCCCGGACCCGGGTATGTCCTAAAACTACGACCGAGACTACCGGGGGATGGGCAGCAGCGTCCCTGGAGTGCGGTGGAGAAACTGCGATCGCCAACCCGCATACCAAGCGTGGCGATTATGGCATATACCCCCCGTGAATTGGGGGGAGGCCTATGTCCAGCAGTGGAAGTCCTTTGGCTGATATGGTGGTGGTGGTGGTGGATTTCACATTTTACAATTAGTAAACGGAACTTATTTGACAGCGTTTTAAACTCTATCCTTACCAATCTTACCATCAACTACGTTAACCATGAAATCCAGTGCCAAAGTGGGATCACTACATATATTTCCTACTTACTTTAATTCTAAATATCACAATATTACAGGAACTGGAACGGACAGCGGTTGAAACGCTGAAATGATCTCCTTGAGTATGACTCTCACGACATAAAGGAACAGACTTAGGCAGATCCGTCCTCATCAGACTGAGTAAGACACAATGGAAAATGTCGTTGCAACGCGCTACGCAATTAACTCACGTCGTCCACAAGGCGTCGATTTCTCTGAAAAATCAGATGTTGGAATGACTTAATGGATGATTCACAGTAGACCGTTCCGTGTCCGGGCCGGCCCGTTTTCTATGACAACAAACGCAACGGCCGGCGTATTTCTCTAGAAGAAAACGCAACGGCCGGCGTATTTCCCTAGAAGAAAACGGGCCGGCCCGGACTCGGAACGTCCTACTGTGAATCATCCTTAAGTCGTTGCTAACTGGCAATCCTTAATATTTTATTTTTGATTTCATAGACGGGCAGCAGCAGCCACCAGCCCCCACGCCCCCAAAAACGACGCAGTAGCATCGCAGTTCTCATAATGACAATCCGTAGCCTGTTACCCATCGCAAGTTTGCAGCGGGACACATTTCCCAGGGAAAACCCAAAAGAAGCCACCCAAGCACTAAGAATCGGCGCCAGTCAAATCGTAAGTCATCAAACGGGTGTTTTGCTTTGGACAGAGGAGCATAAAATTAACCCATTCAAGGCCCATGACAACACCTACGCGTCATGCTTTTCAGGTTGGTACACGCCATAGCGTAGCACACGTAGTGTTCGTGGGCCTCAGAATGAGTTACTTGTAACTAGGCTAGGTCAAACAGCGTCATGTCATGTGTGTGTGGTTTTAAAATCTGTAATGTGTAATAGATTACAGATTTTAAAACCCTGGACTTGTAGCAGCTGCTTATAGTGAAAGGTCAAATCATATCGAATTTCGACAAACACAGAAAACCATTTTGAATCTTAAATCATCAAGAATACAAAATTATTATGCTTGGTTAATTTGCAAACAGTTAATTATTGTAATTTAACCAATGACCTCGTGATCGCAGAAACTAGTTGAGTACTTATAAGGTACAGACGAGAAATTTGATTTTTGGGCTACTTCGTACCTTGTCACAGTGACAAGAATATGAGATCTATAGCAGCTTTCATGTTGATTTTGACTGTGACGAGGTACGAAGTGGTCCAGAAAATGCCTCGACTGTACCTGAGCGACCCAATGACATTTATATGTATGTTTGAAAACTAGAACATACCGAGTCACGCTATCCCGCTCGTGGTAGAGTGTGATATCATATTATATGATATCATATCATTTATTTATAGTTAGTGCTAGGCCGTCTTGTTAGAGTAGTTTTGGTTGCAAGTCAACGCCCTCACCTAATTACTAATTAATTTAATAATTTAGACTAACAGACTGAATTATATTTTTATAACCTCGCGATTTCACATGTTATTCAAGGTAAATTTTATTGATACTAAGACTGCTGTTAAGATCTCAATGTACTTGAAATTATGTGAAATAAATTATTTGATTTGATTTGTTTACACAACCTAGTTGGACGATGGTGTTAATGTCCGACGGCGTCAGCCGCATTTGGGTGAATTAATGCAACCCACACTGGCTGTTATAAATGTTATATAACATAGTGTAACAAGGATAAAGCTATATAACACTATGATATTAAAGAAAGATAGTTACTGTTCTATAACAGCCAGTGTGGGAGCACCATAATACCCCGGGGGTGTGTGAGAGCCGAGTTTAGCTGAAGTGGAAAGAAGAACAGGCCTAGCCATATTACCCAGTAGTTGACACCTTTTGTTCATCTTTAATAATATGACATAACAATAAAGTGTCCATATTTGGCCAATGTTAACCAATAGGAAGTTTCGTCAACATCATAAGGAAGTTTCGTCATCAGAAAGACAAAATTCTCCCCCAAGAATCTCCACAATGACCGGTCTTGCGCCGCCCTCGTCCAACAGCTTCCCGCAAAATTGAACAGATCGTCGGTCCACCTTGTTGGGGTCACAATCATTATCATAAACTGCCTAGTCTAGCGACTTGCAAGCAAAAAGGAAAAGGATGCGAGTACTGGTACCAGTGACTCGCCCGTACAAACGCGTCATCTTAAAGAACACTTAAAAAACGGCGACTAATTAAAAAGTACCCTCTTTCGGAGTGTTTCTTTTATTTCACTCCCCTGGGGTGACTAACGTCTTGTAGGTACCTATTCATTAGCCAACTTGAAGAAAGGGAGTTCTGTTATTTGAAGTCGTTAGGTACTTAAATTGCGTAATAGAAGTGTAGTAAATGTTTTCCCCTGAAACCGTTTATATGATTTTAATTTTTTAAAGAGGTGGTTGTAGTACTTGATACTCAGTCTTTATAATTTTATCGTATTAGGGAGGCGTAAAGCGAAATCAACCTTAGAATTAGGCTGCTTTTAAGGCGTTGTAAGATGCAACTAAATGAAGGATTCTGTGCCTGAGCTTGATTGTTCCGATAGCTCAGTGGCTATACTGTTTTTCACGTAAGAAGAGTCCGGTGACAGCTGTCAACCCAGTACAAATTATGTCATTATACGTCATAAATGACATAATTTGTACTGGGTTGACAGCTGTCACCGGACTCTTCTTACGTGAAAAACAGTATAGAGCGATTGGCCGCGTATGCCAGATGTCGCAGATTCGAATCCTGCTCGGAGCACTTAAAATGAAATGAAATGTTTAATTTGCAAAAACATACACAGATGTTATAAATGTAAATGTTAATTTAGAAAAACCCTTTAATTTAAATTTTAGAGTTTTCGTTAGCATCGTTACCTACTGCTTAATACAAAATTAACGATATAATTGTTCTTAAAAGCTGGAGGAGGCCTTCACCAGTAAAGGATGATTCACAGTAGGCCGTTCCGTGTCCGGGCCGGCCCGTTTTCTTCTAGAGACATACGCCGGCCGTTGCATTTGCTGTCATAGAAAACGGGCCGGCCCGGACACGGAACGGTCTACTGTGAATCATCTCATTCATCATCATCATCATCATTTCAGCCGAATGACGTCCACTGCTGGACATAGGCCTCCCCCAAAGACTTCCACAATGACCGGTCCTGCGCCACCCGCATCCAGCGGACACCCGCGACCCTTACCAGGTCATCAGTCCACCGTGTGGGGGGCCTGCCCACGCTACGCCTTCCGGTACGTGGTCGCCACTCGAGAACCTTCCCGCCCCAACGGCCATCGGTTCTGCGTGCTATGTGCCCCGCCCACTGCCACTTAAGTTTAGCGATTCGAAGGGCTATATCGGTCACTTTGGTTCTGCTGCGGAATCATCTCATTAAAGTCATTAAATTAAATGAGATACAATTAAAATAGATATAATGTAACATTTTAAATAGGAAATAAAGGGCTTTTTTATTATTTTATTTTATTTCATTTATGTTCTTGAAAATAATAACTTGAGAGTATTTTACAGATCAAACCGTAGAGTAACATTGAATCGCGTAGGTAAGTACACTAGCGGAACAGTCCGGGAATCGATCCCGGTATCTTTAGTTAAAAAATATACCTACATATGAATTTAATAAAAGTTTAGGTAATCTAAGTATAGTTACGAGGTTTATAATGGTTTTATCAATTAAAGATAGTTTAATATTTCTACAGACCTTAGAAAAACACCGCGTTGTATGCATTTAATTTAGTAGCTACTTACTATTGGAAATAATTAAATAAATCGCGAACATATCATTTCAGTTTGTCGCAAACACATCCAAGTTGTCGCAAACTGGAACACTAAATTAGCTGGTCACTAACCAGAGAAGAAACGCCGGGACAAACTCGACTTGACAGTTACTCATTTTCTCCCAAAATATTCTTATCACAATGATAATATTTAACCCACTTAACATAAGTAAATCTGAGTATGAATACAAAAAAGAGGAAAAATATTATAATGCGTAGTTCAACAAAACAACACGTCGAAATCCCTCTTATCCCTTTATCCTACTAAAAAAAAAATGTTTACGCCAAAAACCCAGTTTAAAAAAGTTTTAAAAGTTAAAAAATATCATAAAAGGGTGAGCATACCTTGCCCAACGTAGGTAAGTATGTACCTATTAGCATTGCTGTGCACGTGCAGCCTGGTAATGGATGATTCACCGTTCCGTGTCCGGGCCGGCCCGTTTTCTTCTAGAGAAATACACCGGCCGTTGCGTTAGCTGTCATAGAAAACGGGCTGGCCCGGACACGGAACGGTCTACTGTGAATCATCCTTAATGCTGCCAGCATTCTGGGTAATTTACCACCGCGCTAAGAGTTTGAGCCAATTTTTTATCTACAAATATATTTTATTTAGTTTTTAGTTTATTTTATCGATAGTATGTGTTGCTTGTTACCCGACTGCGCGAGAAGGAAGGTTATGTTTTTCGAGAGTATGTTTATATGTCTGTATGTATCCGTGACCCTAGTGAAAAAGGGTATAAGTGCTGTACAATAGTATAAGACTTGTGACCCCTTTTCACCAGAACCACAGCATGCATGTATGTATAATTGTTTGGCACGCTGTGCAGCCTGAACGGCTCGATGGATTTTAGCTTGAGAGGTGTCGTTAGGTTCGTATTTACTGTGAGAGTGACACTGGATATTTTTGGTTTTTTAACTAATTAGTCTTGTCTATTGTGTGTTTTTTTATGAAATAAATCTACATTCAGAATTAGGCCTATAATATTAAAAAAAAAAGTTTGTACCTCTAATGCAATTGAAGCTCAGCTTACCTACTACAAGAATAAAGTACTAAAACTACCTCACCAAATACAGACATGTAAACAGAATGTTCAAACACAATCCCTTATTAATATTAAAAAGAACGAAATAGAATAAATTAATAATAAACAACATTAACTCTCGCTATCGAATATTAAAGAATAAAATTGAGATACGAAATCATACGAACACTGACGAAATGACAACTTCACTGTTATTTAAATACAACAAACAAATACACGTTACATTATAATAAAGTAAAAATAAAGCTGGGAGAAATTTTCGAAGTGTAAGTATGGGGGCTATGGAGAAAAAAAGCTATTCAGCCAAGCCCCGCCTTCGGAGGTTTGTTCGAGCCACGCCTCGACCGGTGGGGGGAGCGTTCGTATTCGCCAGTTGGTGCTGGCATTCGCGACCCGCGTACGTCGATTTAAAAAGAATAATAATTGATAAGAAAAGCTGCCAGCAATTTTCATGAGCAAATTGGCGCGTATTTTGACAGATTGGTTTTTTAATTGTTTGTGCTGTGTGTGAAGTGTGTTTAATGGCGGATCATTTTGGAAGTTAAGGGAGGATTTCATATGGTAAGTTTCAGGATAAGTTTTAAGGCTATAGGACGAAACTTACATGATCAAATATTTTAGGAAATAAATTGGTTAGGTTGGTATTTAACTGCAGCTCAAAATATGACTGTAAGATAGATATAGGAACGTAGGTAGGTATACCAAATACCTTAAGTGCCGGTACCTACCTACGGTTGTCTATGACTTTGTTTTCTTTTTAATTGGTGTGCTTTCTGTGGATTCTCATTTATTACAAGCCTTTATTTTTATTCTTTATGACTGATATTAAAACAGGAGATTCTTAGGAACTTAAAAACAGGAGAATGTTAAACTGTAAGTAAATATTTTATGTCAATTGGGGAAAAATTACCTACTACTAGATCTATCCTGATACCTATACTTTTCATCACACCAGCTCGTAAAGGGCTTCATAAAACGGAGTCATACAGAGTTATAATTGACTTTATTACGCCCATGTGCGTCATGGCTTTTTTTAATCGTTTGTGTTACTCAGTACGGCAGTTGTTTTCAAAATCAAAATCAAAATCAAATATTTATTCTGCAAATAGGCCACAAGGGCACTTTTACAAGTCAAAGCGTGAATTTATACAATTAAAAAAAAACTGACAATCTTACTTGCAATGCACATAATCTTACTTAATAATAATGATAAAAAAAATATACTGATTAACAATTAAATAAAAATAAATTTACAAATATTAAGGAAGTATTGAATACGATCTTTCCGAATAAACAAAAAGTACATAAAATTAATTAATTAATTAATTTATAAAGCAAGGAAGTTTATAACTCAAATATGAAGTGCTATCTATATATCTAAACGTAAAAAGACTAATAAAACACACCAAAATTATGTTATTTTAACAACATTTCAACAAAATAGACGACTGTATAGCGATTGGAATTAATTATGCTTAAAATGTATCTATTTCCTCGCAATTTTGGTGAAAAATATTGTGTGACTTGGAAGGTAAAATTTCACACTCGAGTCTCCAAAACTTCGAGGCTTCGAGCTTCTAATCTCGAATCTTCAGCGCTGGGCTGCTAAGCTTGGCACATGCTG
The DNA here is from genome assembly GCA_905163555.1 of Notocelia uddmanniana. Lineage (NCBI taxonomy): Eukaryota > Metazoa > Arthropoda > Insecta > Lepidoptera > Tortricidae > Notocelia > Notocelia uddmanniana. The sequence goes on from LR991077.1 coordinate 6,988,726, forward strand.
AAACTGGGACCCATTTGCCACACTTCTTGCATTATAATATTTGTATAATACCTAGTCAAATAAAGAAATTCTTATTCTTATTCTAATAGGCTCTCGTTCTTAATAAAACTCTTTACTATTAAGGTGCCTTCCTAAATAATTTGGTTCGTACCAGATTGTTAGAAGTCGGTTGATTTAAAAATAAATAACTAGGTACCAAGGTAGTTATTAAAAAACCGGCCAAGAGCGTGTCGGGCCACGCTCAGTGTAGGGTTCCGTAGTTTTCCGTCCGTCACATTTTTTTTTTGAAAAAATTACAAAAACTATTCAACCTATCAAGTTCAAAATAATTTTCCTACAAAGTTTTTATAAAGTTCTACTTTTGAGATTTTTTTCATATTTTTAAAACTTATGGTTCAAAAGTTAGAGGGGGGGACACATTTTTTTTTACTTCTGGAGCGATTATTTCCGAAAATATTAACATTATCAAAAAATGATTTTAGTAAACCCTTATTTATTTTTAAACACCTATCTAACAATATATCACACGTTAGGGTTAAAATGAAAAAAAAATCACTTCCCACTTTACGTAGTAAAATATTTTTTTACCCTAATAAAATATTTTTTTCCACTTTTTATTTTACCACTTTGTCGGCGTAATTGATATACATATTAGTACCAAATTTCAGCTTTCTAGTGCTAACGGTCACTGAGATTATCCGCGGACGGACGGACAGACGGACGGACAGACATGGCGAAACTATAAGGGTTCCTAGTTGACTACGGAACCCTAAAAAGCTACTCCACCCATGTAAGTATATTTATTTATTTAATAGAACGCGTTAGATTGATTGGGTAATAACCAATGGTATATAATAAAAACACTACTTTGTCTCTGCTATACTATACAGGATATTATTGTAACTAGTATTATCTACTCGTAATAAGTATTAATTAACAAGTAATATTTTGACAGGATTATAAACAAAGAGTTTGCCCAGTTGCTCAATTATAATATAGACAACCACTGGAATATCCTACTCGGAAAAAAAATTCTCGCATTCGATAAATATCGCTTGAATAAAGACTATGTACATACACACTTACAGGTAACCTATTAAAAAAAACAGCTAAATTACATGACAAACAAAAAACAGTCTGCTGAAAGGTGGAAGTACCTATTTCTGTTAAGTTCCGTGTACTGCTGTCTTCTGTTAAGTGGTGGTACAGTCAACGGCAGCAAATGTGGATGATCATGTTAGTGGTTTGTCGCACTAACGTTAACAATACTGCGATAGTTGGGATGCGTCTCAACACACAAAAAAGCAACAGAATTACACATACATATATACGAGTACCTATGTCTAACTAGGTACATATGCAATGCATTCTGGGGTGTTATTCGCAAACCGACTGGTCCTCACCTCTCACTTCACACCTCACCCGTTTTTGTATGGAAACTTTCGACATTGGACAAATGGCATTTGGCAGTTTACATATAAAAATGGGTGAGGTCGAGTCGTTTTGTGGATAAGAGGGCTGGTTGCAAATGTTGAGGAGCGTAATTTGTTTTCGGTGATTACTCCTCCGCGATCACTCCGATATTTACGATCTCTGAGTTATGCACTCACGGCTATCCAATTTGTCATTTTGACAAATTTGAAGCAGATCTGATAAGCCGTTTCGGAGGAGTAGACTCACAAGCGATGTACATTTGTGGCTTAAGATTTAGCTCCGCTCAAAAATGTATGCCATTGCCAGATGCTTTTAATCACTATTAGTCACGCTCCTAGGGTTATCCCCGGTTGTAACCTAGAGTTCGGGGTCCGCCTCGGCAAAATTTGGCGTAGGCACTAATTTTACGAAAGCAACTGACATATGACTGGCCAATCAGAGGAAAACTAGACTTTGCTGGCATTACATAGGTTTCCTCACGATGTTCTCCTTCACCGACTAGCGATTGTTAAATATCTAATGACATTTTGTAGATAAGTTATTCTGTGAAACCCAGTGGTGGGTCGGTTTGCACCCACGACTCCCAAATTTGAAGTGGAGTGCCTACCGCCCGGGTACGTTGGAATGCTATTATCACTAAAGTAGTTTTCATTTTAAAAAATGTGGATTATCTTACAAAATCAACCTTCTTCTATCTAAGCAAAGCTGCTTGTACAACTAAGTACTAGGCGACGATATATATGCTTATCCTTTAAGTGAGGACGTGGTCAGAGCACTGTCAAAGTTTCGCCACGGTGACAAAGTCCAAAATATAGTCATGGCGTCGGCGAGACGTATACCACGTCAGTTGGAGTTACGAGTGTTAAAACTTTAATAACAATATAAATAATTCAACATACATTTACAAAAAAAATTATAAAAACTAATTACAATCTACTCAAAGTCCAAAATATGTATGTCAAAATAGTCCATTCAATTTGAAATTGTTTTATTTGTATAATTATAATAAAATAATAGCATACTCACAGTTATTTATTTTAAAACCTATCAGTCTTTAATTATTATTTCTTTTGTCATCGATGTGGCATGAAAATGTCGTTAAAATATCTAAATAATATTAAATATAATGAAGCGAGTCACTCACGTCTTTGAGATCGAATATCGCACGACATGTTTCAGACCGGTTCGCGGTCCTTAATCATGAGCACCTATCGCGGCGGCGGTTTTCTTAGCACTGCGTGCCCGTGCACAGGGCTCTCGGTTGCTCGGCCCTGGTGGAGGCGGCGGCGGCGAGAATTTACCCTCGTTTTCTTCACAATTGTTCAATGCCGAACTACACACAACACTCACAACGTCACATGCTAAAGTCTCGTCCACACTCTTCACAGACGTAGTATTCAACGCTGTTCGAAAACCGCCGCCGCGATAGATGCTCATGAGTCATGATTAAGGACCGCGAACCGGTCTGAAACATGTCGAGCGATATTCGACCTTAAAGACGTGAGTGATCCGTTTCATTATATTTAATATGTCTCAAACTCACGGGAGTTTTCTATACAAAATATCTAAATAATATTTAAAACCTAACAAAGTTGCCACATAGACTTTTTGGTCGACAATAGCTACTCGTAAATTAAAATCGGTATTTGTTATCGTACCTTGTGTTTTCTCCATCGATTCTTAAACGATAAACATTTGAATAAGATGATTATGATCGAAAAAAAACCACCCACGAAGGGTTCCGTACTATCTATACAACATTAGACACTTTATTTAATTTTATTGAAATAATAATAGATATTTTTTTATCAGTAATAAGAACGTCAAATAATATCAAGTAGAATTTTGGTCAAGTGCCGGTCAGATTTTAGTGTTCCCAGTTCCCATACATTTTGAGACCCAGCGCCTGATGAACACAACGACCAACTTATTAAAAGTTTATATCCATGAAATATTTGTTTTGTTTTGTTTTTAGTATTTGTTGTTATAGCGGCAACAGAAATATATCATCTTCGAAAATTTCAACTGTCTATCACGGTTCATGAGATTTTAATTAATCGTATGGCATTTATTTACGAACCGTGAGATCTTCGAGAAGACAAGTACGGTTGCCAGTTTTTGTTGCACTTTTTTAACACCACCAGGGGTCACGTGTAGGGTGACGGTACTCCCTACGGACGTGGTGCAACTTCGACCCCCCTTTGTCAAGTGAGTGGGCAACTTGACTGTTAGAAGTTCTCAAGCCGCCCGAAGGCCTCTAACTTGGCTTAATGACTGCTGTCGTAGACAGCAGCCGGGATCAACGGCTTAGCGTGCCTTCTAAAGCAAGAGAGCGCTCAGTTAGTAACCACTCAAAGCGGTCACCCATCCAAGAACTGACCTGCGCCTACCAGAACTACCTGCGGTACGCGGGCGCCGCTGGGCCACGAGCGCTCTATGAGCGGTTCATGAGATGTAGCCGGGTGACAGACGGACAGACAGCGGAGTCTTAGTAATAGGGTCCCGTTTTACCCTTTGGGTACGGAACCCTAATTAACTCACAAAGCTTGCAATAGCTGGTAGCATTTTCGGATTTATTCCACTTACGTCAGGTTCCGTCAAAATTGGATTGGATTTTATTAACTGTTTATTATTTTTAAATCAGCTCTGACCTAACTGGACTCCAATAACTACAAAATATATGTGAATATACCAATTGTTCGTATTTTGACAGCTTTGACGGAGCCCCGCCGAGCGGGCCTCCTATTTCTCGGCGGTTCGCCATTCGGACATCCGACGTTACCTAACAAACATAACCTGCCTTCCTTTTGCAATCACGAGAAACTGTCCTAAATGGAATCTGACAAAGTTTGATTTTCTGACCTATTGATTTCTGACGTTTCATAAATCTGGATGCATCAAAATAAAAATTTCGACGTAGACGAATAAGTGGAATAAGGGTCCGGCCACACTGCTGCTTAAAACGCACTGACGCACCGTAAACGCAGTGACGTGACGTTTTTAACTAATACGAGTAAGTTACTCCCTCTCGTTCACTGCGATACCGTAATGTCACCGTATTTGGAGCACCGGTGTGGCTGCACCTTAAATCCTTTTTATATTCAACACTATACAAGCAAATAAAAATAATAAGATCGCAGCCATAGTAAAACTAATAGGGCTACCGCTTAATTTAGTCGTCGCTTGAGCTGCGAGCGACGCAAAGGTGACGTAACTTAATGCGGGTAGCGGTAGTTCAGTTTCTCTTCATTTTGCGGTGTACACCGCTCAGGCGACGACTTAGTTGAACAGCGAACCAACATAGGTAACATAGGTATGTGGTGATGTTCGATGGAAAAAAAGTACGTGATGATGAGTAGCTGGTGGTGAGTAAGGTCGCCAGAGCTCCAGAGGATGCATTATCATAATCTTGTATTCCTGACATTCTTATTATTTTAAAACTTATGTGTCATATTCTTCTGAGATTAATTATTAGTATTGTTCTTTATGTGTAAATTATCTGTGTTTATTGTTTTGTGTGTTTAATAAGTGTTAACATTTAAGCGGACACGTAAATGCATAATGTATAATTAAATAATAGTTTATCAATTGGCACGTAAGGTTTGATTAACTGTTAGTGCTAATTTGCTTATTAATATTTTAAATAATTTTTTAAATAATAATTTGAATTATGTGTTGAGTGTGGCCCCGGGTATGTCCTTAAACTACGACCAGGACCACCGGGGAATGGGCAGCAGCATTCCTTGAGTGCGGTGGAGATACTGCGATCGCCAACCCGCATGCCAAGCGTGGCGATTATGGCACTTACCCCCCATAAAATTGGGGGAGGCCTATGTCCAGCAGTGGACGTCCTAGGGCTGATATGGTGGTGGTGGTGGATGTGTTGAGAGTGGGTGACTTGCATATGTCTCTATATAGCTGTCAAATCCCCAAATCTGTAAACCTTCGACGGCACGCTTGTGTCTCTTCTGGAGTCGCATCACGCAAGCTTACCATCAGGCGGGCCGTCAGCTTTGCCATCATCGTGATCGTGGTATGACAAAAAGCTTTACAGTAGATACATATGCCTTGGGGCGCTTGCCGAATAGAGTTCAGTATGCCTTAACCATTAATATTGCATTTTATCTCTGTACTTAGGCCCTGAAACGACCAGACACAGTCGTAAATTATTAAATTTAATAACGACTCAGATTCCCCCATAAATCTAGACATATTCTATCCTGGATTATCCTATTATACTATTATTAATAGCTAAGTCACTGGCTAGTGACATGTCTAATAAATGTGTGCTTTTGGATCTTGTATTAATTTTGACATAAGGTAATTTTTTGCAAAGGAATATGAGAGATATTCCGGACATGCCACGCTCGTCACATCAGAATGACAGTCTTGAAAGAAAAGCGATATCATTGGGATGTCTCCATTTCATTATGACGGTACGAATCGTGCCCCTCCTATAACAATAGTGCTAGTGGAAGAAAAATATGAAGTAAAAGGATATATTTTTTTAACTATACTCATGCCTGAATTCTTAAAGGGGATAGGCAGATCACATGAAATTTAATTTCCGGTGATACTTATCATTTTGAATGTTGACTGATAGCAACTTTTTATGAAACGATAAAAACGCTCAATTCGTATCAAAAGGAAAAATTGTAGGGTTAAGTTTGAAACGCACAGAGCGCGGCGCAGCGTCATTGCGGGGCGGAGTCGGCTTTGCTGTAAAGCGAACGCAGTCCGGGGCACGTCGGACCACAAAACCGTGCGGTAGCGGGTAGAGCGGAAGCGGCGTGTGTGACATATGAAGCAGTAATCGACAGTCGACTGTTTCGGAAAGATCAAAAATGCAAAACCGCCTCCACCCGGCACCGCGCCACGTGTGCATTACTGCTAAAACGAGTACATCGCGATTGACACTTGTTCGGATCTAGTCGGTGTCTAGTCGTATCCAGAGTTTAGCCGACGGGAAAGCATTATTAATCACATCTGTAGCTTAGGCTGGGTGGCACCGACTTACGATCACAGACTGATCAACGTTAAATATGGCGCCGCCAGCTGTCAACCCATAGAAACTTGTCAAACTTTCCATACATTCAAATTATAACGAACACAATTTACGATTACAGACGGTTTGGTGCAACCCAGCCTAAGAGTATACCAGTGTTTAAGTTAAAACGAGTATTTCAGTGTTTAAACCGCCCACGTGGTCGTGTCGGAGGTTTCACCTGGATTTTCCCCCTGCTACTCTCCCACTGCGCACTCTGGACGCGGCCAAGATTGGTTATTGGCTACTGTACGGAACAGAAATAGACAATTTGAAAATTTTGCAATGAAATGACGCGCTTCGAAAACAATGGAATTGACATGTTTGATCAATTTGAGTTATTCACTCAGAAATAATTAATATTTAACATATTACGTTTGTAATTTGTGTGATCAGTTGGCACCCTACGAGTATTGTTCAGAGTTATACGTACTGTTTTTATGATTATGTGAATTTCATTATTATAATATACTCGTATGTGTGTCGTGTGTTGTTATTAGTGGCTCTGTGAGCTGTTTACCTCGCTATTTCTTTTTTCAATATAAAAAAAAAACAATAACGCTGGGTTGCACCAAACCGTCTGTAATCGTAAGGTGTGTTCCTTAAAATTTCATGTATGGAAAGTTTGACAGGTTTCTATGGGATAACAGCTCCCGGCGCTATATTTAACGTTGATCAGTCTGTGATCGTAAGTCGGTGCAACCCAGCCTTAATCGACAAAATCGCTTCACGATCCCAAACTCACAAGCGATATTGAACCGATTAGTTTAAATAGAAACTATAGAACTATAGAAACTATAGAACACGCACAAGGAGACAACTCCTTGTGCGTGTTCTATCGCTTGTAAAATGGGTTTTGCTCCGAAGAACTGTTCCACGATGGTCACGGCCGCTTTCTACCGCACCACTCGCCGCCGAAAGGGCATCCATCCTCACACCTTAGAACCTAAATGGTCGCGTACAGTATGATTTCAGAGGAATTTCCTCCCTCCGACGCTCCGGTTGTGGAATGAGCCCCTGCCGCGGTTTTTCCGAAGGACTAAAGTATATATTTTAAAGGTTCGGTAACGCGCCTGTGACACCCCTGGAGTTGCAGGCGTCCATAGGCAGCAGCGATCGCTTACCATCAGGCGGGCCGTACACTTGTTTGGCGCCGACGTAGTATATAAAAGTAACCTCCATATAAAAGAAATCCACGTAATTATCAAACCAGCTTACAAATTTCACGAGAATCGGTTGAGAAACGGAAATACGAAAGTATTATTGCTCATTCTGAAACGGAGTCTCTTCGCTCGCTTGATCAATTAACTGTCACAAAGTAGGCGCATCTAGATACTCCAAAATGGCAGTACGCCTTGCATTCCGCCGTGTGTTGCAGCTATAAGATAGAGCGAGATGGGGAAAAACAACGCAGATCCGTGTAGAAGGTGTTTTTAAGGCAAGATTTTGCGAGTTCTACCGAAGTTTCTCTCTTTTATTAGGATTAATGGAGTTTTCAATTCTGAGTAAAAATAGTCTAATATTTCATTTTGAGAAAAAAGTCAATGTGCATCTTTTCATAAAATGCCATCGGTACGTCTCGTATCAAAACTAGATACTTTAGTTTAAAGAAGAAATTGAGCGTAGCGAATGCTTCAACAACTTCCATGAACAATAAGCATGTTTTCTTTTATCATTATCATATAAATTTGTCACTGTCAGTGTCGAATTCGGTGCTATTGTGCGTAATTAAATTATCACAGGTGTAAAATTGCGTGCAAACAGCTATGTTTGTTTAGTGTTAATAAATTATGTTTGTGTAATAATTTTAAGTAAGACTCGAACACTAGTGGTTCCGTAGGTATAAGTACCATACATAAGAAAAAATACGAGTATATATTTATGTAGTTAGTTTTAAGTTACAATTATTGTACGCCCGTAAAGGGTAACTGTTGAGCCATGTATTTTAAAGTCCATCTTTGTATTTTACACAGTTAAACAATAAAAATATATTCTATTCTGTTCTGTTCTGTACCTACTATTATATAACCTATAGTGGCTTATGCTCGCGACTTCGTCCGCCCGCGTAGAACTTGTAATAGTTTTAGAGAAACAATTGCTCTTACATTATTATAGGCTCAGGCTTATTTATCGCTCTCCCATACAAATTAGGACCCCTATTTTTCGAGATATCAACTATCCTATGTCGTTCCCGGGGAATCAAAATATCTCAATGCCATATTTTATGGAACTAAGTAATGAACAGACAGACAGACAAATGATTTCTGCATTTATTATGTTATATACAGGGTGGGTCAGAAACAGGAGCAAAAAAATTAAACGGTGGACTAAGGATATTTCCAAGTGATTTCAGTTTAAAAAAATAAGTTATTTTTTTCCTTCAAAGATAGCTTACGTGTATTTTTATTTCTCTTCTGAAGTGATAATCATGTCAATTTATTTTAAAAACTCAATAAATTTGAATTAAAAATAATACCAATAATATCCTTGAAAACAAAAAATGCAAAAACAATTATGACTCGTAACTTGATACTACCTCAAACACTGCATTGACTGATGCGCAATAATTTTGTGGTGTCAAGATCTCTTTACTCGGAGGTCATAACTTTAGACCAAAATTTCTCCGATTTGAAAAACTTTAATACTGTTTTGGACACAAAGAGTTACAGCAGGAGGCGTATGGTCGTTGCCATTTTATCACTTACCGTCGTGGATAAGACTTCCGTCACTCTCGCACTCGCTTACTTGTCAGAATGTGTCGGCCGTCTCATCTACGACGATAAGTGATAAAATGGCAACTATCATACGCCCGCAGATGCCCTAAGGAAGCGTCCTTTTAAATATTTGCTCCTGTTAGAGGGCCCACTTTGTACATAAATAATAGTATACTTAAGAACAAAAGGTGTGCTCTCTAATTCCAAATTTCAACGATGAAGAGTTGAAGACCTCGATCCTAGCACTTGGATCCCTAAATCTGCACTTGAATCAATTTGCTGTAATAATTGTGCCAGCCGTATTATTTCCGCGGTATATATCATTAAAAGTAATGGCTCTGTGAGCTGATAGACTTCGCAAAAAAAAAAAAAATTTTCAAATTTCCACAAACTGACTCTCCAAAAAATTATATATAATTATCGAACCTGCTCACAAAATTTCACGAGAATCGGTTGAGAAATGCGACCTGTAGAGGAGAACATCCTGACAGACAGACATACGAAAGAATTTTTGTCAAATCTCGGCCAATAAACTCTGTACCTAGTCAGTTTCGCTTGCAAAAGATAAGCACGGTTTAGAATTAATCATTTTACTTATTCACCAAGCGAGCGAAGGGACCGAAGGTCTCCATTTCAGCTTCGGCAAAAATGCTTTCGTATTTCCGAAGGATTTTCGGGATGTTCATACAGCTGTTCGCATTGCTCTTTGGGTGGCTCAAAGTCACCCAAGAGCAATGGAGATAGGGCTATGCTACTGCTGGGAGTATCTCTGCGTGATCACATCAGGAATGAGGTCATCCACAGCAGAACCAAAGTAAACGATATAGCCATCCGAATCGTTAAACTTAAGTGGCAGTGGGCGGGGTACATAGCACGTAGAACCGATGGCCGTTGGGGCGGAAAGGTTCTCGAGTGGCAACTACGTACTGGAAGGCGTAGTGTGGGCAGGCCCTCCACACGGTGGACTGATGACCTGGTAAGGGTCGCGGGTGTCCGCTGGATGCGGGTGGCGCAGGACCGGTCTTTGTGGAAGTCTTTGGGGGAGGCCTATGTCCAGCGGTGGACGTCCTCTCCGGCTGATATGATGGTAATTCAGCTGTTCTCCAGGTGGTGGCATTCCTCAACTTGTGAAATTTTGTGAGCAGGTTCTATAATTCCATATGTAGATTTTTTGTCCAGCCAGTATTTTGAAATATATAAATAATAATTTTTAAGAAAAAAAAAAACGACTTCAATGGGGGAGTCCGGTGAAAGATTATTAATCTTAGATGGTGCACTCTTAGATTCCATACAATAAAATACAAAAATGGCTATAAGTATGTTTATAATGGTAGAAGACTAAGTACCCTCAATTCCTCATGAAATCATGGAAAAACCTTGCTTGCTTGACAAACAAAACGAAGAGAACAAATCGCCAAACGTGAACTACGCGTCGTTGAAGAGTTCCGTTCTGATCATCATCAGCAGTTCCACTTCATCAAATGTCACTTTTATGAATGAAAATGCTTGATTAGTTCATGAAAATACTAAAATCACTATTTGTGTGCCTTTCACATTTGAGGAGTTTCCTCGATTCCTAATGGAACCCATCATCAGAACTCGAGCATGACAAAATTCAATCGTGAAAATAGAACTTGCTTAACAAACACCGCTAGAAGGACAAATCGCCAAACGTGAACTTTTCGTCGTTGAAAAGTTCTGTTCTGATCATCATCAGCAGTTCCACTTCATCAAATGTCACATTTTTGTATGATAATGCTCGATTTGTTGATTCGTGGCCCAGCGGCGCCCGCGTACCGCGTGCGGTATGCGAGGTTAAGCAATGTCGGGCGAGGTCAGTCCTTGGATGGGTGACCGCTTTGAGTGGTTACTAACTGAGCGCTCCCGTGCTTTGGAAGGCACGTTAAGCCGTTGATCCCGGTTGCTGTCTATGATAGCAGTCGTTAAGCCAAGTTAAAGGCCTCCGGGCGGCTTGAGAACCTCTAACAGTCAAGTTGCCCACTCACTTGACAAGCCTAATCCCAATATGGTCTAGTTTCCCCCTCGGGTTGGAAGGTCAGATGGCAGTCGCTTCCGTAAAAACTAGTGCCTACGCCAATTCTTGGGATTAGGTAGCGGACCCCAGGCGTCCTTCGGGATGCAACTGTACTGGGAATAACGCTAGGAGGATGATGAATGCTCGATTTGTTGATAAAAACACAAAAATCACTATATGTTTGCCTTTAAGATTTGAGGAGTTCCTTCAACTCCTCATGGATCCCATCATCAGAACTCGAGCATGACAAAAATTAATCGTGAAAATAGAACTTGCTAAAAAAAACACAGCTAGGAGGACAAATCGCCAAACGTGAACTTTTCGTCCTTGAAGAGTTCTGTTCTGATCATCATCAGCAGTTCCACTTCATCCAATGTCACATTTTTGGATGCAAATGCTTGACTTGTTGATAAAAACACAAAAATCACAATATGTTTGCCTTAAAGATTTGAGGAGTTCCCTCAATTCCTCATGGATCCCATCGTCAGAACTGCCTTTTGACAAAAACGGGACCAACTTGGATATATAAACATACAATAAAAAAAAAATTTTCAAATCGGTTAAGAAATGACGTAGTTATGGAGTAACAAACATTAAAAAAAAAAAAACAAAAAAAAAAAAAACATACAACCGAATTGATAACCTCCTCTTTTGAAATTTTGAAGTCGGTTAAAAAATCGCGATGTCTACAGCTCACCGAACCATTCATTTATGTTACTTTTTTAAGCACCACCACCACCATATCAGCCGATGGACGTTCACTGCTGGACATAGGCCTTCCCCAATTTCATGGGGGGTAAATGTCATAATCGCCACGCTTGGCATACGGGTTAGCGATCGCAGTATCTCCCCCGCACTCCAGGGATGCTGCTACCCATCCCCGGTGGTCTTCATACTAATTGCGTTGCTTATGCGAATTCATACTAATTGCCTGAATGAGCGAAACGATCGAAGGTCTCCGTTTCAGCTTGGGCGAAAATGCTTTTGTATGCTCGGCTATCCATTCGGCTGATCTCCGTTACAGGTCGCACTTCTAAATCGATTCTCGTGAAATTTTGTGAGCATGTTACGAGAAATAAATATTAGGGGACAATTTTTGTACAAATTGAACTAGTCCCATAGTAAGCTCAAATAAGGCTTGTGTTATGGGTACTAGATGACGATATATTTAATAGATTTATACTTAAATACATAGAAAACATCCAAGTCTCAGGAACAAATGACTCTGCGCACTACAGAAACAAATGCCCTTACCGGGATTCAAACACTGCCAACCTTGTTTTTTTTTTTTTCGTGTTATTCTAGCATGGCGTTTTAAAATGAGAGGGTAAATACGTTTGTATGGAGAACCGAGCCAGACCGAGCGTACTGCGCCCTCTTAAGTTTAACGGTTCGGAGGGCTCTGTCGGTCACTTTGGTTCTACTGAGGGTGACGCAGGACCTGTCATTGTAGCACTCTTTAGGGGAGGCCTATGTCCAGCAGTGGACGTCTTTCAGCTGATATGATGATGATGAAAGGAAAACATCATGAGGAAACCTGCATGCATCTGCGGAGAAATTCAAAGATGTTGGCAACCACTTTGGCTTAGTTGGTAGTGACCCTGCCTACGAAGCCGGAGGTCCCGGGTTTGAATCCCGGTCAGGGCATTATTTGTGCATATACCACGAATATGAGTCTTGGATGTTGCCTATGTATTTATCTATATAAGCATGTATATCGACGTCTAGTAAGTACCCATAGTACAAGCTTTGCTTAGTTTGGGACTAGGTCGATTTGTGTGAGATTGTCCCCCAATATTTATTTATATTTATTAATTTATGTTTTTTAATCACCAACCCGCACTTGGCCAGCGTGCTGGAGACTAGGCTGCCCGTTCCCTCTTATCTATGATTTTAGTTACATGTAGGCTTTTAAAAACCTGTCCCATCTAATGGTAAATCAAATCAACACATATCTTTTACATAAAACAAATAAATCATATACTCACATAAAATATAATGATCTGACCATACGTAGTCAGTGTGCACACACCTTATTGTCAAGTACTTAATGACTGAATAGTAATATAATGGTTATGACTTCTGGGGAACAATATTGATGACCGAGAAATGCCGAGAATTTAAGAACGTTGCGCAGTGGGGTAATAACTAGGGCTGGCTCTGTGTGACCCGGCCTGTACGTGGTAGGGTTGGCGCTTTCTATATTAACGATCCTAAAATATCAATTCTACTTTAGTTTTAAAATCTTTTTAATTGGAAATAAAGAAAGAAAGAAAATAATTTACTTAACATATAAGTACATTGTCACAGTGCAAATCGGATAACACTGGCAACGCCATCTGTTAGGATAAGGCGGCACTTTAAACGAGCGGTTAAAACGCCACTGCGCTTCCCAAACCAAATCATGAATGAACGAAACGCTCCTCATAGCTGTCAACGTTCTGTTGACAACGGCTGTCAAACAGACATTTTAATAATGTCAGAGGACGTGGACATTCGGAGGGAGACTCTGGACGAAATCGAAAACCATCCTGGACCCCTGGCTCCAGGATGAGAGGATTTCGCAGCGGGCTGGATTAAAAGGTGAATCATCATTTAAAAGCGATACTATTTCAAACAAATCAGGAGGAATGTGTGACATAACCCATACATACGATTGTTTCAGGAACGAATGGGACAAATTTTCTCTTTATATAGGAATAGTGGGGAACTGGCCTATTTAATGTTAGAAGGATATTAAACATTTAACTGTCGCACGGTGTGCCTAGAGCCACGTGTGTAAAGGGCGGGCAGCAGTTCAAAGAAGAACTCAGGGTGAGCTAGTGAAGCATAGTAAGATTGGCCATATGCCCACGACTCTTATCCAACACCGGTTAAAATTTCCAGGTGGACCAACCTATCAACTAGTCAAACTAGCCAACGTTGTAGGTTTTCATTTAACGTTTTACATTCGTCGTGCATCACAAGAGCTACATCGTATATCTAAGAACGCAAGCATTTAAAAGCAGGCTTTGTGGCATTCCTTCTCTGCTCACGACTGACCTGCAGATTCTCGGCAGTAGCGGAAGGACGACTCCTCAGTCTTTTGGAGCGCTTCAGACCTCAGCGGTAAACCGGCTATAGTAGCGAAGACCTCTAAGTGAGTTTGTTCCTAACAGATACGGCCCTTAAGGCAAACCCACAAGTCGTGACCTATCACCATAGCGAACTTACATAAAGCGACTCTGAGAGGTGTAATGTTTCTTCATTGTCACTGCACTATTATGAGGGTCTAAACAGCTAAATGTACCTTAAGTCGCAGTGTTGAGGAGGAAATATAACCAATTTGTTAATTAATCTAGTAGTCTAATTTTCTTCACATTTACTTTTAAAAACCTTTCAATAGTGGAAGACCTTAACACTAAAAACGGCAGGTCAAAACATACTCGTACATCACAACAGACAAACCAGAATAAGAATTGAAAGTGGCTAGTGTTGGGTCAGTGTCGAGCACTGGGAAATTCACGTATAAACAAAAATAATTTCATTGCATGTTTTTTATTTTGGCAGTCGACAACCCTCCCTTAACGTCATCGCACTCTCGTAGTTTACGGTACTAACTTCATCACTAAGAGAGTGAACCTTCTGTACTAGCCCTTTAACCGGCGATAATTATTTATTTATTATGTTCTCTTATGCCCGGTTTGCCACCGGTACGAAGTTACACATTTTTTATGTATAAATTAATCAAATTAGAATCCGTCCGAGACATGAATATCTTGTTAAAACATTTCAGACATTTGTCTTATTTATCAGACTGCGATGAAATGAGCTGGATATTTTTCTTATATATCAGACTAGGGCGATTAAAAGGCTAATTACGTATTCTATGCTTGTACTAAGAATGTTTTTTTTTTTCAATAAAATAAAAACATTTTTTTATAGCATCGGTTAGTATTCCGCACAGGTATTCTGACATTTCGAAATGAGTCGTCTTTATGCGCGGAAGTTACTTTGCATTCAACTACCTATGTCAACAATTTGTCGATATACTTATATAATGCTGTTAGTGGTTATTCTAAACCTACATATAATTAATAAGTTTTTGGTCTAAAATTTCATTTTTGGGACAAGCTTTTATTGCCTACTTTTTTCCAAAATCATAAACTACTTGTTGAGTCGGTTCGAATGAGTTCAAACACGATGGGTTTATCTTGTGTAGTTTAGGAATTGCTATGACCACCTTCTGTCTCCATCATCAGATCAGCTCTATGTCATAATAATATTGCAGTGTCATCCGATTTATACATGCACGCAAAATTTCAGCTCAATCGGAAATCGGGAAGTGGATCAAATTTAACTTGCAAGATTTGATTACAGACCGACAGACAACGGGACAGGTGAAACTAAATAAAAGCATGTAAAAAAAGCTCACTCGTTTCATCAAAAATTTAAATAATTCGCACTTCACCATGCTGCATACATTTTCGCATTTACTTTCCACTTCACCACACGAACAGCTTCAAGGGACTGTAGGTCTGGCTGTGGGTCTGTCTGTACCTCCTCGCGTTCCCGAGATAAAGGGTCTTGAAAAACATGGGTCCAGTTATTTCGTTTTTAGGGTTGAGAGGTTATGGAATTACAGTAGCTCCTTCCTCATGGATACCATCATCTTTCAATGACGTACCCTCTGTAGAGTTAAATCTGAGTTTTGCCTTGGCAACGGCGTTGGTCATAAACGATCATAAATTACTATAACATTATGATTAGTTTGTTTTTACGTTGTAAACAGTTCCTGTGCCGTTCTAATTTACAGAGAATTCTGATAATAAACGTCAGAAATTACGAAATGCGTGGAAAATATATGAATTTAAAATGTTACGGCTTTCGATCACTGGGAATAAAGAAGTAGTAAGCTTTGCGATTCGTTCTACGCATAAACGCATATCGTAAGTATATGAGTTCGATTACTTATGTTCCGTAGCCAATGCCCCCATTCCCAGGAATATTACGCACCTACTCACGCCCGTATTACCAAATGGTAGGCAGAGCACATGGATTTTATTTTTCAGTGCCACTTACCTGTATTCCCACAAGCAGTGTGGAGCAACAGAATTTGCTTGAATCTTTCTCCTTGGCAATGAGGGAGAGAATTCAGAGGGGGAGAATGCGCCGCTAGAGGCGTTAGTATCGCGTGAGGTCTCTGAAATGTCAAATACACTGTTTGTGCGTGGTCGGGTTTATTTCCAATTAGAATAATGTGGTGAATATTTTGAGATACCTGAGATTATTTATGGCAACTAAGAGATTTATTTAATAAGCAATGGAAAATAAAAAAGGAGCATAGAACTTATTATAACAAAAAATAAACAAAATTATGTCGATAGATAAAAAAAAAGTAATAAAATATTCCCAACTCGCCGTGGCTGGGTAACGTGCCCAGAAGGCTGGCAGCATTGCCACGTTGGATGGCAATGCTTATCCTCTGTGCAAGGTATGAAACAGCCATGAAACAGCCCCCCGCGATCACGCGTTGCGTCGGTGAGACACTTCGAGCACTCCTTGAATACACTGTGGGCACTTTCCCCCCAGAATCCCAGCATGGTCTTAACCCGAAGGACTCAAATACACGACCACTATTTATGTTCGCACTATTTGTGAATGTGATATAGAAATGTGGGAATTGATACAGGAGTTCACGCGGACAAAGTCGCGTTTAAAAGATATTGTTTTCATAGTTATTTATGACAGATTAATTAATGACAAAGAGCCCTCTCCCTTTATTAGCGTACCTACACTTATGTATTATTCATATCATATTACAAATTAGGAGAGTAATAACCACTAACAGCATTATATAAGTATATCGACAAATTGTTGACATAGGTAGTTGAATGCAAAGTAACTTCCGCGCATAAAGACGACTCATTTCGAAATGTCAGAATACCTGTGCGGAATACTAACCGATGCTATAAAAAAATGTTTTTATTTTATTGAAAAAAAAAAACATTCTTAGTACAAGCATAGAATACGTAATTAGCCTTTTAATCGCCCTAGTCTGATATATAAGAAAAATATCCAGCTCATTTCATCGCAGTCTGATAAATAAGACAAATGTCTGAAATGTTTTAACAAGATATTCATGTCTCGGACGGATTCTAATTTGATTAATTTATACATAAAAAATGTGTAACTTCGTACCGGTGGCAAACCGGGCATAAGAGAACATAATAAATAAATAATTATCGCCGGTTAAAGGGCTAGTACAGAAGGTTCACTCTCTTAGTGATGAAGTTAGTACCGTAAACTACGAGAGTGCGATGACGTTAAGGGAGGGTTGTCGACTGCCAAAATAAAAAACATGCAATGAAATTATTTTTGTTTATACGTGAATTTCCCAGTGCTCGACACTGACCCAACACTAGCCACTTTCAATTCTTATTCTGGTTTGTCTGTTGTGATGTACGAGTATGTTTTGACCTGCCGTTTTTAGTGTTAAGGTCTTCCACTATTGAAAGGTTTTTAAAAGTAAATGTGAAGAAAATTAGACTACTAGATTAATTAACAAATTGGTTATATTTCCTCCTCAACACTGCGACTTAAGGTACATTTAGCTGTTTAGACCCTCATAATAGTGCAGTGACAATGAAGAAACATTACACCTCTCAGAGTCGCTTTATGTAAGTTCGCTATGGTGATAGGTCACGACTTGTGGGTTTGCCTTAAGGGCCGTATCTGTTAGGAACAAACTCACTTAGAGGTCTTCGCTACTATAGCCGGTTTACCGCTGAGGTCTGAAGCGCTCCAAAAGACTGAGGAGTCGTCCTTCCGCTACTGCCGAGAATCTGCAGGTCAGTCGTGAGCAGAGAAGGAATGCCACAAAGCCTGCTTTTAAATGCTTGCGTTCTTAGATATACGATGTAGCTCTTGTGATGCACGACGAATGTAAAACGTTAAATGAAAACCTACAACGTTGGCTAGTTTGACTAGTTGATAGGTTGGTCCACCTGGAAATTTTAACCGGTGTTGGATAAGAGTCGTGGGCATATGGCCAATCTTACTATGCTTCACTAGCTCACCCTGAGTTCTTCTTTGAACTGCTGCCCGCCCTTTACACACGTGGCTCTAGGCACACCGTGCGACAGTTAAATGTTTAATATCCTTCTAACATTAAATAGGCCAGTTCCCCACTATTCCTATATAAAGAGAAAATTTGTCCCATTCGTTCCTGAAACAATCGTATGTATGGGTTATGTCACACATTCCTCCTGATTTGTTTGAAATAGCATCACTTTTAAATGATGATTCACCTTTTAATCCAGCCCGCTGCGAAATCCTCTCATCCTGGAGCCAGGGGTCCAGGATGGTTTTCGATTTCGTCCAGAGTCTCCCTCCGAATGTCCACGTCCTCTGACATTATTAAAATGTCTGTTTGACAGCCGTTGTCAACAGAACGTTGACAGCTATGAGGAGCGTTTCGTTCATTCATGATTTGGTTTGGGAAGCGCAGTGGCGTTTTAACCGCTCGTTTAAAGTGCCGCCTTATCCTAACAGATGGCGTTGCCAGTGTTATCCGATTTGCACTGTGACAATGTACTTATATGTTAAGTAAATTATTTTCTTTCTTTCTTTATTTCCAATTAAAAAGATTTTAAAACTAAAGTAGAATTGATATTTTAGGATCGTTAATATAGAAAGCGCCAACCCTACCACGTACAGGCCGGGTCACACAGAGCCAGCCCTAGTTATTACCCCACTGCGCAACGTTCTTAAATTCTCGGCATTTCTCGGTCATCAATATTGTTCCCCAGAAGTCATAACCATTATATTACTATTCAGTCATTAAGTACTTGACAATAAGGTGTGTGCACACTGACTACGTATGGTCAGATCATTATATTTTATGTGAGTATATGATTTATTTGTTTTATGTAAAAGATATGTGTTGATTTGATTTACCATTAGATGGGACAGGTTTTTAAAAGCCTACATGTAACTAAAATCATAGATAAGAGGGAACGGGCAGCCTAGTCTCCAGCACGCTGGCCAAGTGCGGGTTGGTGATTAAAAAACATAAATTAATAAATATAAATAAATATTGGGGGACAATCTCACACAAATCGACCTAGTCCCAAACTAAGCAAAGCTTGTACTATGGGTACTTACTAGACGTCGATATACATGCTTATATAGATAAATACATAGGCAACATCCAAGACTCATATTCGTGGTATATGCACAAATAATGCCCTGACCGGGATTCAAACCCGGGACCTCCGGCTTCGTAGGCAGGGTCACTACCAACTAAGCCAAAGTGGTTGCCAACATCTTTGAATTTCTCCGCAGATGCATGCAGGTTTCCTCATGATGTTTTCCTTTCATCATCATCATATCAGCTGAAAGACGTCCACTGCTGGACATAGGCCTCCCCTAAAGAGTGCTACAATGACAGGTCCTGCGTCACCCTCAGTAGAACCAAAGTGACCGACAGAGCCCTCCGAACCGTTAAACTTAAGAGGGCGCAGTACGCTCGGTCTGGCTCGGTTCTCCATACAAACGTATTTACCCTCTCATTTTAAAACGCCATGCTAGAATAACACGAAAATTTGTATACACAATGGGATCCGGCATATCTAGGTCGGACCATAGTTTCTGTTGCTAGAAATTGTAAAAGAAAAAAATACAGCGGCTTTTTGAGTTTTTTACGGCTTGTATGAAAACCTTAATAATCGCTGTATTTTTTCTCCATTATAATTTCAAGCAACAGAAACTATGGTCCGACCTAGATATGGTGGATCCCATTGTGTATACAAAGTTTCATATTATTCTAGCCTGGCGTTTTAAAATGAGAGCATAAATACGTTTGTATGGAGAACCGAACGTACTGCGCAGTCTTAAGTGGCAGTGGGCGGGGCACATTACTCGCAGAACCGATGGCCGTTAGAGCGGAGAGGTTCTCGAGTGGTGACCACGTAGTGGAAGGCGCAGCGTGGGTTTTCCTTTACCAGAAAGTACCAGTAGTTAATACCAGTTGGGCTGATTGAAATACGAGCGAGATGCCATCCCGCTAGGCTCAACTGTCTTCTTCGGTTAGGAAGACTATGGGAGAATAACGAGTCACATTGATACTGATATGAGACGTTCCGCGGATAAAGCCTCGGAACCGGTTAATCTCAAAATCTATAATGTATTTAGGATATAAATTCATATTATCAGATTGCCTGATCACGCATGAAATAGTAAGAACGAAAAACAAAACCGGTGTATTGTATTTAGGTTATTACTTCGTATTGTTAGATTGCCTGATTAAACATGAACTAGTACACGGAAGAACGAAAAACAAAACCGGTTTTAGTATGGCGAGTATACGGTTTCCGAGCCCAGAAGGTACCTTTTTTTGTGGAATGCCACATTTAACCTTAAAGTAGCTGCTATGTCGATTAGACATAGGTACCAATCGATATGATTTATTTTAAACTTTATTGCACAATAACAAGTTACAGACACAAAAGGCGAACTTAATGCCACTGTCATAAGGCATTCTCTACCAGTCAACCTTCAGACCAAACAGAGAAAGAGCTCCCTGCCGAGGTTTTCCCGAGGAACTACAGTATGGGATTCTTCAAGAAAAGAGTGTTTAAATTTTTAAAGGGTCGGCAACGCGCATGTGACACCCCTGGAGTTGCAGGCGTCCATAGGCTGCGGTGACCGCTTACCATCAGGCGGGCCGTACGCTTGTTTGCCACCGACGTGGTATTAAAAAAAAAAAAGAATAATCATAGTATGTTCGGAATATGACTACAACACACCCACGCGCGCATAAGGAAACAGACCATGATAAGTTATTTGTCAAATCCCCCTTTCTCGTCCACTGTCTGTGTGTCTAGACCTTCATAACTGCAAATTGTACTGAACTGACTTTTGTGACGTTTTAGTTTTATGGGATTTGACATTTTGGTGTGCTTTTATATGGAGACAATTCGTTAACAGTCGAAAAAGATTGTACTATCCATCCCGTTCTAACTCATCTTGGTTAACCATAAGGATTCAAAGAGACAACTATATGATAAATCATCATGCTTAACACTACGGATCTGTTTGTATTAGCAATCTAAGGTCTCTTATTGTCGCCACCAATAAGTAATATTATTTTCATTCAGAAAAGTCATTTTTACGCTCAAATGAAGGAATAAAAGTACAATTTTGATCTGATAAAGCAGCTGTTCTGTTCGGTAGTAAAATTTTCGTCTCGGGTGTATACTTGAATCCCTCGTTACGCTGCACATTCTACTTTATAGAATCCTTTACTCAGGCTTCAATATACAGCCCTTGCAGTAAATATATAATTTTACATTCGTGACAAACAATAGGGCCATGAGCTAGCAACCTGTCACTGCAATATCACATTTTCTCCATCTATAAATCTGCAATTGCTAAACCTGGCACTGAAAAACAATTTTCATGTGCTCTACCTACCCCTTTTGGGAATAAAGGCGTTATGTATGAGACACAATCTACTATTTCCTGAACATGAACCGGGTGCGGGCAAAGAAAAAGAAGTCAGACGTGTCTTGTGGATTGATACATGTGTACAGTCAACAGCAAAAGTAGATGATCATTTAAGTACCTTGTCACTTTCACTACTTTGACGAATCCCAACTGTCGCAGTATTGTTATGTTAGTGCGATAAAGTACTAAAATGATCATCTACATTTGCTCTTTATTGTACTAGCATAAGTTTTCGCTGTAATCGATAATTAGTATTCATTGTCATAGAAAAGCCTCAGAATAGTACCTATACTGCAAAATATCAACAATATAAAGTTTCGACGCAGAGTTTTGAGGGAGTAACTTGGGGCACATAAAACATTTTCACCTCAGCGGCTCAAAAATGGCGGTTTTGCTGCTTGAAACCAGTGAGCAAAATACAATTTTGCTGAAAACGACTTTTCCAGCTTGAAACCAGTGAGCAACATGCAATTTTGCTGAAAACGACTTTTCCAGCTTGAAACCAGTGACCAACATGCTATTTTGCTGCGAGTGTGAAAAACCTTACTATTTAATTTTTCATGTAGTAGGTTAGTTTAAGTAACTTCATTCTCTCTATCAATATTCCTTTGCGTTATATGTTCTCGCCTCTGAGGTGAAAAGTTGTATGTATCACACGAGAGCAAAGATATTTGCATCTTGTGTCTTTGAGTTCCTCGCTACGCTCAAGATTCTAATTTTGAATCATTCGCTACGCTCGTGATTCCCTTATAGATTCTTTCGCTTGCTCGGGACTCAACTTCAACTTTGCTCTCTTGTTGAAAAAATAACTATTGCACCTAAGTTACAATGGGTTAAAGTCTACAATAGTCGTTTAGCTTTATGTCTGGGTGCTTGTATGGGTAACAGCTAAAGTTTTATACTCTGTCCATTTTCCTACTTCTTATTGCGACTAGTTTTTCTGCGTCATTTGCATTTTTCTACGGCTGGCATTACGTGAGCTACCATAGGTGTCTGTTTGGTTCGTATTTTCTTATGGCAATGTGTTTCCAACACAAGAAGCTACTGTGGTCAAGTCGTAAGGCACGCGGATTTTAACCAGGCGGTCGTGGGTTCGGATCCAGGCTAGACGATTTTTTTAAGTATGTAATATTATTTGGTGTGCAACATCAGCTTTTTGGTCTAATCCCAATAAGGTCTACTTTTGCTCTGGGATGGAAGGTCAGATCGCAGTCGCTTTCGTAAAAACTAGTTCCTACGCCAAATCTTCGGGTTCCTTTAGGACAACCGGGGAATACTCTAGCACGTATATTTTATAAACTATCTTGTTTCTGTTTCATAACAATTCCTGTACAAACTACATCATAATCTATTTTTTTCCGCTACCCAAACGTTGCCGAGATTGCTCTTTAGCGATAAGACCGCCTTTTTTCTGTTTGTTACTGATTTGATCGTAATGCTGATACGTTGTGCTTGAAGTCGCCAGCTCTTCGGTCACCAGTTACGTCAACCAGACGCTTCGCAAAATCTGTCAAATAACTTGTGCGCGCATGGGACAGAGTTTCGACGCCAATCTTGTTTTGGATTTATAACTTTGACTGTACCTAACTTAAACACAGATTTGAGAGAATTGAAGTAATGTTTAATGTGTAATTTTATGCTTTACCTCGAGGTTGACTGGTAGATGATGCGTTATGGCAAGTCGTCCTTTGTAAAATATAGATAAACAAATAAAACATTAAGCTTATGGTAAGAATAATTATTAATTAACCTTATTAAATTTTATTATGATTGAATTGCATAATTAAATAAAATAACTAACCTAGTGAACACAACCTTACCTACAATACAGGTGTGCGTACATTCCCATACATTCAATACTAAAAAGGAATTATACCACTATAAATACCATACCCAGTTAACACTTATTTCCTCGAAGTAATACAGTGCCATATACAAAACTGAAAAGTCGTATGTCATTTAGAGATGCGCTAGGCGAATATTATGCGCAGACTGATAAAAAAACTAAGCCACCGAAAAAGCTGAATAAAGTTAGATCTGAAACTTAGGTTTCACATTAACAAATTGATTGTTTTGTTTTTACAAGCTTTCAAACTTGCACTGTTACCCCCTTATGCATAAACGCCCATCAAGCCTCTATTAGTTAACAAGCCGCTTAAGTTGGTCTATCCATATCTGTCACTTTGACATTTATGTTTGTGAGAAAGGGACAAAACAACTTTCAGTTAACAGACGTTTGTTAAGTTTTATGAATAAGGGGGTTAGAATGTAAGAATGGCCTCAGCAGAGAGTACAATTTTGTACCTTTTGGCGTCGAAACTCTAGGTCCATGGGGTCCCAGCGCGCAAAAGTTACCTATATACAGAAATTACGAAGCGTCTGGTTGACGTAACTGGTGACCGAAGAGCTGGCGATTTCCTCGCTCAACGTATCAGCATTGCGATACAGCGAGGAAATGCCGCCAGCTTCCTCGGTACAATGCCTCAAGGGCCTGTTTTAGATTGAAGTTAGTTTTGATTTTATTTACATTATTTAGGTTATTTTGGTTAAGTCTTTCTTGTATATATTTGAATGGTCCATACCATAACATTAAAACAGTATAATAATATAATAATAATAATAATAACTTGGTAGCCAGAATTATTCACCAGCAACTTGCTCTTTCATACGGTCTTGTGAACTTCGAAGTGCCGTACTATAAATACTTACCTGCGCCAGTTCTCGAAAATGGTCGTGCTACGCTCTATTGGGATCGATCTATCATCACGGATCGGACTATTGTAGCCAATAAGCCCGACATCGTGCTGATAGATCGATCGAAGCGCCAGGCAGTGCTCGTCAACATCACCATCCCCCATGACGAGAAACTCGTGAAGGCCGAGAAGGACAAAGTCAGCAAGTACCTAGACTTGGCACACGAGGTAACCGCCATGTGGGATGTTGATTCGACGATCATTGTCCCGATAGTCGTTTCTGCGAACGGTTTAATAGCGAAGAGTCTCGACCAACACCTCAAGAGACTCTCGCTAGATGGCTGGGTCAAGGGTCCGATACAGAAGGCGGTACTCCTGGACACGGCGCGGATAGTCCGGAGGTTCCTCTCTCTGTCGCCCTAACCACCGGTAGCTTAGGCCCTGCCTCGCTGCCGGCGGCACCCTAGGTTAGGTTTTTATAATGATTTTATGTTTAGTATTTATAGTTATATATTTTACTTTTATAGAAATATTGTAAAAACCAACCTAAGACGAAAAATAAATAAAGTGAATAATAATAATAATAATTCGACGATCATTGTCCCGATAGTCGTTTCTGCGAACGGTCTAATAGCGAAAGTCTCGACCAACATCTCAAGAGACTCTCGCTACGAGTAGATGGCTGGGTCAAGGGTCAAATACAGAAGGCGGTACTCCTGGACACGGCGCGGATAGTCCGGAGGTTCCTCTCTCTGTCGCCCTAACCACCGGTGGCTTAGGCCCTGCCTCGCTGCCGGCGGCACCCTAGGTTAGGTTTTTATAATGTTTTTATATTTTGTAAGTGTATTTTTATATTTTACCTTTTGTAAATCCATTGTACAAACCTAACCTAAGACGAAAAATAAATAAAGGAATAATAATAATAATTTATTGATCAGAAAGTTGTACACAATTTTGAAGCCTCTGACTTCTGAACTAGGTATAAACCTGTATCTCAGTTGCCAGCGTCTTCTCCCTTTATCACAAATAAATCACTTACAGATACCAGTGAGATAAAATAAATATATACTCTTTTCAACATGCAAAACAATTTTAAAGTTCAAGTACTATATTAAATTAAGTTAATGGCAATCAAACTCGTGTGGTTATATGAAATGTGTGTGAGAGGGTGTATGTATTGAGTGTGTGTATGTGTGTGTGTGTGTGTGTGTGTGTGTGTTATACTTGCGGGTGAAATATATTTTCAGTATCATGATAGTTTAACGATAGCAGCCAACTTCGAAGAACAGCTTGACACTCCCGTAAGGGAAGAGGGTAATAATTTAATTTTATGTTTAATTTATTATACAGATATATGGAGAGAAAGCGTCGTTGCCTCCTAGCAAAACTAGTGCGACATTTAATAGACTTTACAACATTAGGGACTATACGTTTATTTCGGCATAGTTCTGAATCAAACGGGGTAACACGATGTTGTTTCGTTACAAGACTATAGATATATAATTGTCTTACAGTCAACACTTGACAATTTTCATAGAGTTGCGTGGTAGGGGATCTAAAAGGACTAAAAGTCATGTTTTTTAGCAAAGATCTTTGTGCCCTTTCAACTTGTATCATGCGGGTTTTACAGGCGCCACCCCAGACTCCAATACAGTAATCAATTACAGATCTAGCCAAAGCGAAGTATATAGTTCGTAAGAGCGCGAGTTCTGCGACATGTCTCAGATTTTTAAAAACCCAAGTGTGTTTCCTAATACGAGTTGAAACAGCATCTAGGTGAGGGTACCAGTTTAAATTCTCATCCAATAAAAATCCCAGATATTTAACTGTTTCAGACCTGACTATATTGAGACACGAGCAATTTTGAGCATCCACACTACATGAGTGTACTTTGAGTTCCACATTTTCTGGCTTAGATCTGGGCAAATGAAATTGAATATATTGGGACTTAGAAACGTTAAGAGATAGGAGATTTCTGCCAAGCCAATTGTGAACCGTACGAAGACCTTTTTCCGCATTGTCGCAGACCTCCGTTCAAGTCTCTCCTTGGAAAATCAAAGCTGTATCATCGGCATACGTCATAGATAACCCCCTCTAGATGGCCCCTATGAACGATTTAGTTCGAATCAAAAGTCACCAAGGTTAGCGGTATGTGCGGGTCGCGGGGAGGTCGGTAACGTCGCTGCCATTGGCTGTTTCATAGAGCGCGCGCTTGGGTTCAACATGGCGCGCGCGGCGTAGGGATGGGACGCGTTGTTTATTACCGGCTTTTACCGGTAATGCCATTTATTTTAGGGTAACAATTTTAAATAGCGTATATGCTCATCTATTAATTTCGTATCTAGAATAATATTTTTAGGCAGCGCATAGTGTAATGTAGTGTAGGTCGATTCACAAGAGCTGGCGCGGAAAATGTATGAAACTGTCATTAATTTCATAGACATTCCGCGCCAGCTCTTGTGAATCGACTTACACGGTTACAGCACTGGTGAATGTAAAAATTGCGGAATATTTTGACGACCACTTTGGCTTAGTTGGTAGTGGTCCTGCCTACGAAGGCGGAGTTCCCGGGCTCGAATCCCGGCTAGAGCATTTATTTGTGAGATGAACTAACACGAATATTTGATCCTGAGTCTTGGAAGTTTTTCTATAGAAATAAATTTGTTTATCTATATAAATAAATACAGTAGAACCACAAATATCAGTTACATCGGCAATCTTCGTTCACGCCGACGAGTGCAGACAAGTGCCGAATGAAACCGAATGTACGACCAATTCAATAAAGACCTTGTTGCATTATACGTAAGGTCAAGGTAGAATATGCAATGACAGTTGAACTAGTGCTCTCGTGCTTCGCGCAGCCAGACAAAATGGCGATCGCCGGCGTCGCGCGTAAATTGTTGGCCAATGGCTGTTGAGGAATTTACCCACGCAAAGCACTGCCTTGTGATTGGCTAAAATGTTTTCAAAAAGTTTGCTCACCAAGACGATTCGAAAAACCCAATTGTAATGGCTCCTTCTCCAACCGATTCCGAGATCCCTTATACTTCTTCGAGGTCCAGCATAGGGTCCACCTCGTGACACTAGTCCTAATTGCTCACCAAGACGAAACGAAAAACCAAATTGCAATGGCTCCTTCTCCAACCGATTCCGAGATCCCTTATACTTCTTCGAGGTCCAGCATAGGGTCCACCTCGTGACACTAGTCCTAATTGCTCACCAAGACGAAACGAAAAACCAAATTGCAATGGCTCCTTCTCCAACCGATTCCGAGATCCCTTATACTTCTTCGAGGTCCAGCATAGGGTCCACCTCGTGACACTAGTCCTAACTGCTCACCAAGACGATTCGAAAAAACCCAATTGCAATGGCTCCACCTCTAACCACTTCCGAGATCCCTTATACTTCTTCGAAGTCCAGCATAGGGTTCACCTCGTGATACCAGTCCTAAATGCTAGGGAAATCTATGTCCTACTTAGTGGTAATACTGTTACTAATTTGTTATTTCATTAGATATACATACTCGATATTACATAGCAATAAATATGATACAACCGGTTAATAAACTTTATAATAAAATAAAACTACACATTAACTACTTCCAAACTAAATATTCCATTCTACTACATTGACACCTGATGACCTGGTGAAGGTCGCGGGTGTCCGCTGGATGCGGGTGGCGCAGGACCGGTCATTGTGGAAGTCTTTGGGGGAGGCCTATGTCCAGCAGTGGACGTCTTTCAGCTGACATGATGATGATGATGATGACTACATTGATATGTACCCGTATCGTACCTATAGCGTATAAATAAAATAGAACGAGACACTAATTTACTACATTACTACTTTAATTAAAAGAACACTGGCAACACTGACAGTTTAATGTAAAATAACTAATGACCTTTTCCAATAGAATTTCAATATTAATAAAACAGCGCAACAAAACGCGGACGAATACATAATTAATTGAAATCGAGAATTATACGGTAATGTCGAAAGCGTCACTGGCACATCACTAGCCCGAGCATGTACTTTCGTCAGAAGGGAGAGTATATTGACATTTGTATTGGTTGGAAAGGGACAAGAATACTTCTGTACTTCTTACTGGCTAATGTAAAATGAACTCCGCCTGGCAGAATAAAATATGCCTTTTGTAATTAATTTAACTTATCTGTGAAATGTTATTCCGTCATTCTTGTACTTTGCTGTTCGAGAGCTTTTCCCACATAACTTTACACAGCAAAACACCATTTCTAATGGATAAAATCGATTTTCAATGCTCGTTTATCTGACGTACGTATAGATCGCGAACCTGGACGAGTCTGACTGAGAGCGCGAGGCATTTTTGCTTACATGTACTAGTGGTACATAGGTGAGGTGACCGCACGGCGCCCTATAATCTCCATCTAGAGGGGGTTATCTATGGCATACGTGAATATTTTAGCGTTATTTATAGGCACTGTGCACAAATCATTTATATAGATCAAGAAGAGACTTGGGCCAAGGATACTGCCCTGCGGTACTCCGTAAGTGACGGCAGCATCGGAGCTGATCCACCCATCAATCTGTACTCTCTGTACACGATTACACAAAAAATCTTTAAATATCAAGAGTGGTGTTCCGCGAATCCCAATGCGCTCCATTTTGTTGACAAGTAAGGGGATCGAAACAGTGTCAAAAGCTTTAGCTAGGTCAAGAAAGACCCCGACGCATTTTTGTTTATTATCAAGAATGGCCGAGACGTAATCTGACAATTCACTGACGGCATCTTCTGTACTTCGACCAGACCTAAATCCAAAGTATGTAAATATGTACGAGTATGTAAGTTGTCATATGCGTTATTTCAGCCACTTGCCGGTATCCGGATTGAGCTGAAATTTGGCATACTTATGTATGTAAGTTCGGTGACAGTACAATACTATGGTATCACCGAGGTGATCTGATGATGGAGACAGAAGGTGACCATAGCAACTCCTTAACTACACAAGATGAACTCGTCGTGTTTGGGCGTCGTATTGTGGAAAAGTACAGTCGGCAATAAAAGCTTGTATAAAAAAGGAACATTTTTGATAAAAGCTTATTTTTGAACAGGAAATAATAATATATAAATATAAATATTCTAATGAGACTGTCTATTTTAAAATTGATAGTGCTTCAAAACTATTAGTGATATTTAGACCGCTCTTTGCTGCGGATCGCTGTGAGCTCCCCAACCCGCACTAGGTCAGCGTGGGGACCACTGCCCAATCCCGAAAATAAATCAAACTTCAATTTTTTCATGCTATTTTCAAGACGTGAGTAAGACAGTGGAAATACTACGTGTACATCTGAACACATCTCCCAAGGCAACAGTGCATGTTCAGATATTTTTAAACACCCTGATGTACAGAATTTGACGGTGATAGGACATACAACCTTTCGCTGTCAACGTATTAATGTCACATAAGCATGGAAGTCGATACTTACAATTGACTCATTAGCTCCAACCGGCACAATTAAGACCACATTATATTTAACTGGCCTTTGTGCTCTTTATGGGTTTAAAATAAGCTTAGGCTTGAAAAAGTGCAAGATAAACTAGTTTTTAAAGTTGTTTGTCATCTGTGGACGCTCGAAAAGGGGAATTATATTTATACTACTTTTTAGGTTTCCGTGCTCAAAGGGTAAAACGGGACCCTATTACTAAGACTCCGCTGTCCGTCCGTCTGTCTGTCTGTCTGTCCGTCTGTCTGTCTGTCATTCACCAGGCTGTATCTCATGATGATGTATTTCAGTTGCCGCGAGAACAATAAATACTAAAAACAAAATAAAACAAATATTTAAGGGAGCTCCCATACAAAAAAAACTTTTAAAAAGTTGCTCGTTGTGTTCAACAGGCACTTGATCTCAAAATGTATGAGAAAACTAAAATCAGACTCGCACTTGACCAAATTTCTAATTGATATTATTTAACGTTCTTATTACTGTTAAAAAAACATAAAAATAAGTCTAGTAAAAAGTAAAAGTAAAAGTAGTTTATTCTTCAAATTAGGCATATTACATGCACCTATGAACGTCAATAAACTACCACCGGTTCGGAAAAATAAACCTCTGCCACGAGAAGAACCGGCGTAAGAAACTCGGCGAGGTGTCATTTTTTCAAAACAATATACATTATATAGTTAAATATAAAATTACAGTGTCAGCTACTACAAAATAACTTAAATAACAATGCTACAGTAGAAAATATATTTTCGCGATAGATTACCCGTGCAGGACGCTATCACTGCCAAACATCCCTATCCATGATGTAATCGTTTATCTTATAATATGCTCTTGAAATAAGTGTCTAATATTGTATAGTATTGAACCCTTCGTGCGCGAGTCCGACTCGCACTTGACCGGTTTTTTATAATACCACGCTGACAAACAAGCATACCAAGCTAACCCGAAGCGGACCCGGGTATGTCCTAAAACTACGACCAAGACCGCCGCCCGGGGATTGGCAGCAGCATCTCGTGCGGGGGAGATACTGCGATCGCCAACCCGCATGCCAAGCGTGGCGATTATGTCATATACCCCCCGTGAAATTGGAGGAGGCCTATGTCCAGCAGTTGACATCCTTCGGCTGATATGCGCTTTAACTTTCAAAAGTTAAGTTAGGTAAAAGCTAAGTTAAGTTGGGTGGTTATAGTTCAAACTATGAGTCTAAAAATATGAAGAAAATCATGAAGGTAAAGCTTAATAAAGACTTTCAATGAAAACTATAGCGGAGATGATAGGTTAAGCGGTTTTTGAGTTATCATAAAAAGTCTTCCCTTCTTAAAAAAAACATATGAAACGCTGCGAAGGTTTTCCCTTTTGCTTGTTATTGATTTTTTTATTAAGTTCATTGGGCACCTACGGAACCGTACACTAAGCATGGCCCGACATGCTCATGGCCATTTTTTTTTCATTTGAAAGTTCGTTGTATTTACAGCTCGATCTCGATACTAATGCAGTTCCCTCACTCACAGCGCATCCTGAACCTCTGCAGATTTTATTAGTCTACATATATACTTATATATAAATGTCTAAGAAAAATAACTTATACATATGGGAAGCTTAAACAGTACGTATTGGAAATATTGCGGTCAATTTCTATGATAATCGATAAATAGCGAAAAAAAAAACCGTGGAGTCGGAGAATTCGCAAACAAAATGTACTAAACTAAACTAGTGGCTCTGTGAGCTGTAGACATAAAAAAAAAAAGAAAAAAACAGATTTAAAATTTCCTAAAACTTAGTCGACAAAAAATCTACATAATTATCGAAACAACTCACAAAATTTCACGAGATTCGGTTGAGAAATGCAGGTCGCATTTCTAGTAGAGGAGAACATCCGGACAGGGAGAGAAGGGCCTGGGATACAATAGCCTCCGTCGCCACCTTACAAAGTTTAATAGAGCCTTCAACAGGCCCGGACCGTGCCAGACTGCTAGCTGTGTCCAAGCCAGAATCTGGATATCATGCATATCCCTCACCCAATACTGGAACTTTCATCGACCCAGACACTCTACGAAATACAAATACAAATAATTTATTTTGCTTAAATATGGTACAAAAGATGGTCAGACAATATTATAAATAACACATATTTCACCAGCATCTGGCATGCAAAATATCATATCTTACAACTAAAACTAAGTTTAAACATTCATAAGTCAAGGTCTATATTTTTATATTATATTATCTACCCCATTCGAAAGTTTACATGTATTCGGCGATGGAATAGAAAGCCCTTTGCACAAGCCATGCTTTTAGATTCCCTTTAAACATTTTTAAAGGCAACTGTTTCATGTTACTATCTAGTCTATTATAAATTTTTATACTCATACAGAAAGTGTTTCTGCCATACAAAGCTGTTTTTTTTTGCAAGGCATTACTAGCCTATCAGGATACCTCGTATTAAAATTGCTTACATCTAGCGAATAGCGGTTGGTCTCCGGCTGGGAGCTGGGATCTGCACAGGTCACACCTGTGTTTCTTGTGGGGCTCCAGTGGACCGACTCGGCCACCATGGCCTCTCCTGCTCCTCGGGCGCCGGCCGCCTGTCCCGCCATGCCGCTCTCAACGACATTCTCAGAAGGGCGCTCGTCAGTGCCAACGTTCCCGCTGCTCTGAAACCCCAGATTGTGAGGAGCGATGGCAAGCGCCCTAACGGTATGTCGTTGATGACCTGGAAGACGGGCCGTGCGGTGTGGGACCCCACCTGTACCTGTACCTGGCGGCGTCCTACCTGCCAGCAACTACCAAACCAAAGGTCTTAAAATACAGCTGTCTTGGCGCCCAATATCATTTCTTTGCTTTCGGCGTCGAGACACTGGGTCCTTGGGGCAAGGGTGCGCTGGAGCTCCACAGGGAAATCAGCAGAAGGTAGAACAGAGGCGACAGGCGACCCTCGCGCCGGCGGCTTTCTCGCGCAAAGAATCGCGAATAGCATTTCAGCGCGGGTATGCTGCCTACGTTATGGGCACAATGCCGAGAGGACCAACCAGGTCTCATTTTTTATTATTTTTTTATTTATATTTTCTAAGTTTAATGTTTAGTTATTTTAATTTAATAGTAGTTTTATTATAGGTATATGTTTTTGTTTTAGTCTTTAATCGTTTATCTGAATAAAAGTAATTTTCCGGACAGACAGACATAATACGAAAGAATTTTTGTCGAAAGCTAAGACGGAGACGCTTCGCTTGCTTCGCTCGCTCGGTCAATTAAACTTTTATAGAAAAATGCGTCAATAAGGACTAAGGAGAAAGTACAAATCCAGAAGTTTACATTACTGTGGTTAGGGTATGCATTATTTATTATTTATATAATAAAGGTGAGTCATAAAATAATCAAAAGAACGCGGGTGCTCTCGGTTAAAACATTACCAACCGCGATAGTTGACTGGACGAAACCGCAACCTCAGGCGATGCGAGATGCGATGCATGTGTGCTCTACTTTATTTTATTTGCGCAGACCATACCTTATTGTTATAACAAACTTTTATTTATCTTGCAATGTTTGTATGTGTGTGTTCTGAATGAAAGTGAACTGAATTTTATACTGAAATTTGCCATACATACGTATGTTTTTTTTTTTATGATAGACTGACCAGCGATTGGCCTTAGTCTCACCTGATGGAAAGCGATGACAAGGCCTAAGATGTTGCTCACTGATTCAGTAATAGCGTATTCACTCTTGTCTTGAAGAGACCCAGATTGTATGTATCAGGAAATACAGACGGCGGCAGTAAATTCCAATGTAATTTTGGTGACAATGCAATATTACTTGTGTCACTACCGAGCTGATTTTGTTATGGAGAGTTGGAGACAGAAGGTGGCCATTGCAACTCCTAAACTATCTAAGATAAACCCGGTGGTACAGTCACTAATAAAAGCTTGTACCAAAAATAATTATTTGTCTAACGCGATATTTGCAATCTCCTTCGAAAGTGTCGAAACGTCTGTAATAAAGGTAAATAATTGAATATACAGGATGAACAAATATTAAAAATAGATATGTGTACAGAGCGCGAGAGTTTAAAGTGTAAGAAATTTATCATTTGCCCCCAAAAGTGGGCTTCATGTTTAAAATTCATTTATGTGACCAAATATCAACTTAATCAGTCCAGTAGTTTAGGAGTAAATTGGCCGTGACATACGGACGGACAAACAGACAGACAGACACATTAGTGATACTCAAAATCTTTTGGGGTCAGGAACCCTAAAAACTGAAAAGAGAACGAAGTATAAGATTACGAAAAATATGTATCTGATTGTGCTCCTAAATGTTGATAGAAAGCCGTTATGTTTTACCAATAAAGTACTCTCTTTGTAAACTACCCATATCTACCTTTTTTACGACCGTAGCATAACCGTAATCGGCTATTATTGTTTCAGTAAAAACTGCTACTACGTTGTAAACAAGCAATTAAATCTTGATTACACAATCACGTGTATCCGGACAATTTAATTGCACAAATAAACGTATGTTTATTGTACCATTTATGTTATTGGTAAATCTCCAAAGTATTTTTTTTGTAACTACGGCAGGGCCGAAATTATGCCGTTGGAGTAATAAATCATTATCATTACGCCGGGGCTCTCGTTCACACTCGTAAGTTACTATTAAAGTACGAGCAAGAGGCCCGGTGTAATAGTTTATGACTCCATCTATAAGATAACTAGAATTATCTTATAGATGGAGTCACTCTACCATAGTTAGAGAAATAGTGAGCTGATCCATACGCACCAGTTATGTGTAAAAAACCTATAAATATCACTAACGCATTCTTGTTTTGGTATACAAACTACATGCCAATTTATTACATACGTACCTGGAAAGAAAGTACAGTAGGTATATCACATATTTATATTTATTTTATAGAGATTTTTGTTTCCAAAGTTTATTTGCTTATTTAACCACGTTAGCATAATCAATTATTTTTATATACGTTCAAAGCAAATAAAATCAAAGTAGAGCAACGTTCCAGAGCAACCGGGACCACACACGAAGCTGCGCAAGACCTTACATTTCGCTTAATCTTTCTACCAACCCTACTTTGCCGTCACTCAGTACGAAACTCAACCTTATGTTTTCAAATATCAGGTTCAGCTGTTTAAAATCAATAGCACCAGTAATTTAGTGTAAATGTTAACTTTACTCTAACCCTCAAACAAACAAAACGCAACCGTACCACAGCGATTTAAGACTCATTTTTCAAAAGTCAACAACATCTTGGAACTGGCGTAAATCTTTCTGCAAACTCACGTTTTCTGACGCCTCAAACTAATTTAAACTTTAAACCAAAGCACTAAAGAATAAAACCGATGTTTCGGCTGCATTTATAAGTTCGCCAGCATCGCGATCGGGTTGAGTCGTTTAATTTTATGTGCCATTTGACTTTGGGGCTTGTCGGTTCGGTTTTAAGGTGGTTTTTGCGGTGTTTAGTTTAAGTGTTAAGCCGGGTATTGAATCGTTTTGTTGTGATCGCAGCACCGCAATTTCTTAGCGCTGGTCGTTTTGTGCTAATTTCTAGGTGATCATTAGAGGGTATTTTTTAGCATAGTTTAAGAATTTATGATAACAATAAATTGCTTTGAACTTACGTGACAATTTACCTTTACGTGCTGGTTGTTAACTGATCAAGGTACTTGACAATTACTAGCATTCATTCAGAGCAAAATATACTTGTACAAAAAAGATTTCATTTGGACAAGTACATTTGGCTCTATGGCCATTATTGATTATAAAATAAATAATCAAGTTTTCAAGTGTGGAAATATAATAGATTGTGTCTCAAGGGAGCAAAATGATATATTTACGGCGAGGGCGGTATATTGAATCCTGAGAGAAGAGAAAGATTCCACAATAGAATCCCGAGCGTAGTGAGTTATTCTAAACTAGAATCTTGAGACGAAAATAGTTTTGCTACCGTGTGACACACGACACATACTGCTTTTCACACCGCCCTATGAGGCCCGCTGCTAAAAACATGAAATATCTTACGCATTATTTCACTACCCATTCTCTTCAGTTCTCTGCCAATGTTTTCAGCTCCCGATACGACATTAAATTGACCTTCCCTTTGGCTTAATATATAATCGCAGGTTTACTTTGAAGTAGTAAAAGATTTGACAGCGCTTTTATTATATTAGGTACAGTCAACAGCAAATGTAGATGTCAATTTTTGTACTTTGTCGCACTAACGTAACAATACTGCGACAGTTGGGATGCGTTAAAGTAGTGAAAGTGACAAGGTACTAAAACGATATTCTACTTTTGCTGTTGACTATACTTTAATTTTGTACCCCGAAATGTTACGTATTAAATCATCCAATTCCAATATGATCCATTAATTATCATTGTCCGTCATAAGTGAATGATTTTTACGCGATCATACGCAATCGGTCGGCGTCACTAATGCGGAGATTGAGTGGCAGTGACAATAGCATCTTGAAAACGTTCGTTAATAAACTGGATGCGCCATTACCGAGGCACTGGAATAAACTCCATGTAGGATTAACCAGTGCTTAGGGATGATACATCGAATGTTTCTTTTTTGATTTTATCTTTTATTTTATTTTTACTCTAACCCTAGTTTTTAAGTACCTAATGTAACTAACAAATTATGGATCTATAATCTGAAATAAATATTAATTATTATAAGTCACATAAAACCACTTCATTTTCGTTGCGATTATGTAATAATGTATAGCACTGAACTTGTGATTATTTTTAGAAATAGTGAAACTAAAAATGATCTTTAACTTTATTATATTTTTTACTTATAACATTTTTCTTCCAACAGATGGCGTGACAACTGCAATTCAAGATGGCGGCGGTATCCACGCCACACATGCAGGACTCCCGAGTCAAAATACAGGAAAGCGACGAAGAGGCGTATTCTCCAACCACTCGCGATACTGTCACCCCCGACTACCCTGAAGAAGACAAGGAAGAACGCCCCATCCACGCCTTCTCCATCCACAACGTTCTCAAGAAGGAGCGAACCAGTCCTGAGAACGTCTTCTCCACAGAGAAACTCCTCCAGAACACCCCCAATTACGAGGATAATCATGACAATAATGATTCTAGGAATTCTGAAAGCGTCAGCCCTAGAATCGATTATGATGACAATCAGACTAACGAATCAAGAGCAGAGATAAGTGTCGATGATGATAATTCTTGCTGTAGTGATGATACTGTGTTATCAGTTGGTAACGAAGCCCCTGTATCCAACTATGAGAGCAATGATAAAGAACAAGGGCTAACGTCGTTCAAACATATACAAACACACCTAAATGCCATATCACAGCTAAGTCAGAACCTAACAATGAATCAGCCTTTAATCCTACGACCGAATCCGATCACGCCAAATCCACTCATGTTTTTGAACCAGCCACTGCTATTTCAGAACCCAATGATGGATCTAAAAACACCAATGATCAACCGACCTGCACCAAGCAACTTAATTAACCCACAGGTCTTCAATCTTAACTTCGGTAGAAAGACGCAAGACCTAAGAAACGCTAGGACAGATGAAAATAGAAGACTTAACTATATGACACCTAAGTCTCCTGACGAGTCTAGGGATTTTATGAGTCAGAGTCTAAAATTTAGTATAGATAACATATTGAAAGCTGATTTCGGGAGGAGGATAACTGATCCTCTGAACAAGAGAAAGGTAAAAAGGCCGGTGGAGGTGAAAGAAGTTAAAGAGGCGAAGGTAGAGGAGGCGAGGGTGCCGGAGGTTAAGCCGACGGAGAAAGGAGGGGCGATAGACTTGTCTAAAGGGGATGACAGTGCTAGCAATTCTGGATCTACTACGGGTATGTGTTATGTTTTGCAAGCTTTGGCATTATTATTGTGAGAGCATTACTAATATTGCCATTGGCAATAATGCCGGGAGCATTGCCTGTGCGGCAACAGCCCGCTGTCAGATTAAAAGTTTCCGGCAACGTAGGCAATGTTGCAGGTGTAACTGGCTGTTGCTGGAAAATTTTCAATATTCTAACGGACATAGCTGTCTCGTCGCTAAACTTATGTCAAAAACCACCATACTTCTGGTCCGGTAGATGTAGTTTTTTTGCTTGGCCTCTTGGGCTCTTCCGTTCGTCTAGTTACCTTTTGCACTGGTAGAACAGTGAGAATTACTACTATATCTGTCTAGGTAGATTATTAGATATAGTTTTCTTGCATGTCTTGTTGGTATGTTCTGTTCGCCTAGTACCTTTTACACTGGCAGAACAATTAAAACGACTTTATATCGAGTCAGATAGACCGATAGTTTTCTTGCTTGTCTGTTCTTTGGCACTGGTAGAACAGTGTTGCAATGCTTTTCTGTTTCAGGCACAACATCAGGCGAGGGGCCCATGGTGTGGCCAGCGTGGGTATATTGTACGCGGTACAGCGATCGACCCAGTTCCGGTAAGTCGACAAACATTATACCCTTATTAGCTTACTTACATTTGGCGGGGCGGAGTTCTTGGGTTGGATTTGGTACCTTGCCAAGGGCATACTGATGTCGCCCAGTCTTTACTTGTCCGTATACTGTCAAGTAAAGAAACTTGCGCATTCATATTGTGCGAAAGCGGGGTGGTACGCAAGCAATACTGCGCTTATCGGAAAGGACATATTGGAATATAGGCGCGTAATAAAAAAGTTGTACTGACTTAGTGGCAGATTATTGATACCGCACCGACTCGGCACCGCCAAATGGAAAACCCTAAAAACTGTTTGACGCGACACTGTAATGTCGAGATAATTGAAGTTAAAGACACAGGGTGGTACCCATTACTAGTGGTTACCTCTGCAAAGGTTTCCGAGGCTATTTCATATTTTGTTGAACAATATACAAATGCCTTTACGCGCTTACTATTCTCGCATAATAGTACATTACGATACAAGTGCAGAGATCAGGAAATTCGCAACGAGTGGTGATAACTTAAAACACGACCTAAGGAAGTGTTTTAAATCGACACGAGTTGCGAATTACCTGTTCGTACGTGTATCGTACAACGTTTTACAGTACATATGTCTCTTTAAAGTTTCGACATATGCACGTAATCTGCTGATTACCGCACTCGTGCGGTAATATAGCACCACATGTACTGTAATAGTACATTCCGATACAAGGGTTGTAAAACAAAGAGAGGCCGATATCGCAGATGTTTGAGGCCCGAGCCGCAGGCGAGGGTCATAAATATGCGAAAGAGGGTTACTGTAATTGTACATTACGATACAAGTGCAGAGAACAGGAAATTCGCAATTAGTACGATACACGAGCGAATAGGTAATTCGCAACTCGTGTCGATTTAAAACGCTCCCTTCGGTCGTGTTTTAATTTATCACCATTCGTTGCGAATTTCCTGTTCTCTGCACTTGTATCGTTATGTACTATATGACAACCAGCACAATAAAGGATGATTCACAGTAGGCCGTTCCGTGTCCGGACCGGCCCGTTTTCTTCTAGAGCAATACGCCGGCCGTTGCGTTTGCTGTCATAGAAAACGGGCCGGCCCGGACGCGGAACGGTCTACTGTGAATCATCCTTAATGCGATTATATACATCTCTTTATTGGCGAAAGTATTACTATATTATGTTTAAAAACCTTTACTTCTTTACTTTTAGATAACTTAACATACAAAATAGTATAGGTATGCACCGCAAGGCGCTGATACAAAATACAACTTAACTAAAACTCAGAATTAACAAAGGAACTGTTGCTAAGTTGATAACTACATGTGAGTAGAACAAGGAAGTATGTAAAATCAAGTTGTATCTTAACAGGGTATACGCTGGAAAAGGTACATTTCGGCGTTTTACTATGTTTTCAATACGTAATTCTCAGAATCACAATAACAATCATGTCACTACAATATCACAATATTTCCATCGATAAACCTGCAATTGGTAAAAGTGACACTGAAATTAATTTTCTCATGCTCTGCCTACCCCTTTTGGGAATATAGGCGTGAGTTTATATATGTATAAGTATATACTTAAAACATGACAATATGAATGTATACAGTCATATAGCTGTACACATTATTTTCGCATCTGTGCAGATATTTATGAGTGCCTACTTGTTCACAACAAGTTGAAAAACGTTACTACATATGTTTATGTGCCACTGCCTGTTTATAAATATTTGAAAATAACCCTTGTCTCAATAGTCATGTGCTTCCACTCGTTTCAATAATTTCGTAAAAATCGTTGTACAGATATTTATTATGTTTCAGTTGCTTAAATATTATTGAGAGGCTTGCTCAGATGAATATGACGGATGACACGTGTATATATTTTCGAATGATAAATATGTTTAGATGTATTTCTACGTTAATATGTACACTTATTATTGAAGGCTTGGATTTGCTCATATATTTATGAACTCGACTGTACCAGTACGCAAAGAAACTGCTGTGCCTCGTTAAGACTCTATTATTTTTCCATTAAGTTTCAAAAGTAAATCTCGCCTCATTGTCTTCGTTGTCTGTAGGTTCGCTCTGAAATGCTAGGCTTCACGCGTGTGGAAACGAGAAAAATAAACATATACTTTGTATTCAACTAGATTTTTCCCGCGAATCCGTTCGCGTGGAACTAGTAATCGCCTTTGGGAAATTATTGTAGGCGCGGGCTTGATTATCGCTCTCCCCATACAAACTTTCAGTCCCCTTATCACCCCCTAAGGAATGATTTCCGGAATAAAAACTCTCCTTTGTCCATTCCTCGGACTCAAACTATCTCTATACCAAATTTTATCTAAATCGGTTCAGCGGCGTGAAGAGGTAACAGACAGACAGACACACATTCGTATTAAAAATATTATAATATGGATACGTTTTCTACTCGTAGAACATGGCGCAATGGCATATATTTAAAGCTAAACTGAAAGTCCAATCGACAATTCGTCAAAAAACAGAACACCATTTTTAAGATGAAAATCAGTCTCCATTAACGAAATGATTCGTTTAAGGAGACTCATTTTTTGAATATAACAACATGGTGGAGTTTAAAACGTCGCTGTATTAGTACTTGTCAAAAATACCGTGATCTTACTTAAGGGGGGACGCACGCTCGGCTGCTCTCGATTCTCCATACAAACGTAGTTTCGTTTTCATTTTAAAATGCCGTGCTGAAATAACATGTAACTTTTTATACAAAATGGGAGCCGCCATATCTAGGTCGGAAATATGTTTTTGTTGCTAGAAATTGTAAAAGAAAAAAATACCAGCGAGTTTTTTTTGTTTTTTAGGTCTTGTATGAAAACCTTAATAATCGCTGTATTTTTTCTCTAATATAATTTCAAGCAACAGAAACTAATTTTCGGCATAGATATGCTGGATCCCATTGTGTATAAAAAGTTTTATGTTATTCCAGCATATTTAGCGTTTTAAAATGAGAGCGAAACTATGTGTGTATGGAGAAATGAGTGTCCTGCGGACTGGTGCCTCGTAATTAGTTGAAATTTGCCATATTAGTGACGAATCCAATTATGGACACTGATAACACTTTTTTACACCTTATATGCTTAACGAGTTTGTTTCAGCTGCGAATTTGTGTTTTATTGATTTTCTTATTTTAGTGAACTTGGCAAGCCTCCTGGCCTAAACGAGGAACTTACTTGATTTCAAAATCTCTCATTATGTATCGATCTGGATTTTAGATAGTTGCTTATCTCTCGGTGATTAAGTTTTTCTTCACGCTTAACTTGATTAAGTTGTTCATCGTACGCAAGTAGTTGAAAAACATGTCACGCATCAGAAAGCAGAGAAGACACGTTTTGTTCATGGTCTGTTAAGCTGAAGACCTATAATTATAGCTCTTGTCTCTTTAATTTCTGTCAAAACGCTGTACATTTGCATCATAAAAATGTTTCTTGTTTGTCACTTTTCGACCATTTTCTTTTTGTAATAAAGTCCTAGAATGTATTTGTCCCAGACGGGTTGTTTAATGAACGATTCGCACCGAACGGCTGGAGTCAGCGCGCACCCCACTAGATTCAAAGGAAGTCGAATCCTCCATACAGAAATTAGATTTCATATTTGAATGGGTTGCGTGCAGCCGGTCGGTTGCCGCCGGCTCGGCCGTTGCCGTTTGGATACGAAGTCCAGCTTCTGTATGGTGGGTTCGAATTCCTTTTGACTCTGGTGGCGTGCGCGCCGTATCCGGCCGTTTGGTGTGAATCGTCCATAAGTTATTAGGTACTTGCCACATGTTTGAATTTATAGCATGGTGCTACTATACGGATAGTAAACTATCAACAATTCGCTATAAATGAGAATTATTAAAATTTACTGTTATCATAATAAAAAGACATGCGACTTCAACAATTCGACATTATACGATTTTTTTTTCAGCCAATAGTAAATTAAAAAGTACCGTAAAATGGGGTGAGTAGGGACAAAACTGACATTGAAACCTCGATAACATTTTATAATTATGTATGCGAACTGAATGGTGTATATAATAAGTGTTCCGGATGTTTGTATTTTTATCTTATTTTGAGTAGTTCCAATTCATAACTTTGACGATAAACAGGAAATCCCACCTCACCCCGTAGTCCCTCGTAATTGGGGTTAGATGGGATTTCATACAAAGGTGATTTTGGAAGATTGTTGGATGTTTTTTTTTTTAATATGTGTAATTACTATAGCTCCATTTTAAATTGGAATATATTATTTTTGTAGCAGTAGCCTTTATATCCCATCTCATCCCCTTTCATCCCTTCTCTCACCATTCATAACCCAACTCTCCCCGCGAACCCTACTCACCCCATTTTATGGTACCAAAAATATAGTATGAAAAAATAAAAAAAGTGGGCATAAGTACTTAGATTATTAATTTAGGAATGGAAATACGAGTCTCAACCATTTTTTTCGAGTTTATTTATTTCACAGCACAGCAACTTGCAAAACATTCTCAAAGTTTTAGGAAAGTTTTCTGAAATTTCCGGAAACTATTCTATGGATGGATAATTATTACATTTTAAATTGAAGGGAAATAATCGGCCAAGAGCATGTGGGGCCATTATCAGTGTAGTGTTCCGTAGTTGCCCAATGAACTTACTTTAAAAAAAAAACAATAACAAGCAAAAGGGAATATCTTCGCAGCGTTTCATACGTCTTTTACTAAGAAGGGAAGACTTATTACGATAACTTAAAAACAGCTTTACTGATCATGTCCGCTATAGTTTTCGTTGAAAGTATTTATTAAGCTATACTTTCATGTTTTTTTTTTTCATATTTTTTGGACCGTGTGGTGACTTGTAAGAATAGCACCACCCCCTTTTTTCCCTTGGGTGTCGTACCTAAGAGTCGACTATGGGAACCAGGTTGAGTTGTGTTGTGGGCGATGAGCTAGCAACTTGTCACTGCAATATCACATTTTCTCCATCTATAAACCTAAAATTGCTAAAAGTGGCACTGAAATTAATGTTCGTGTGCTCTGCCTACCTCTTTTGGGAATATAGGCGTGAGTTTTATGTATTCATGTATGTATGTATTTTTGGGCCCATAGTACAGTTTTTTTCTTTTGGAGTGAATATTTCCGAAAATATTTACTATATCAAAAAGTGTTTGATAAAGACGGGTTTTCATTTTGAAAGACCTATCCAACAACACACGCCACCATAGGGTTGAAGAAAAAAAAAATCCCGTCCCCACTTTACGTGTAGAGAAGGTACTCTTAAAAATTATTTCTTTTAGATTTTATTTTACGACTTTCTCAGTTTTATTGATTTATATAGCCATACCAAATTGCAGCTTTCTGGCATCAACAATCACAGAGCAAAGCCTCGGACAGACAGACATACAGACAGACAGACAGACATAAAGACAAGACAGACGGACATGGCGAATCTATAAGGGTTCCTAGTTGACTACGGAACCCTAAAAAGGACTTGAAAAAATCTAGAATTGGTTTATTCTTTTTTAAAAATTAAGTTATTTGTAATTGAAC
The DNA here is from genome assembly GCA_905163555.1 of Notocelia uddmanniana. NCBI lineage: Eukaryota > Metazoa > Arthropoda > Insecta > Lepidoptera > Tortricidae > Notocelia > Notocelia uddmanniana. The sequence continues at coordinate 7,032,602 of LR991077.1, forward strand.
CCTGCTGAGAACAAAAGCATTTTTTTACTTCCTTTGCTCAAAAAGTGTGTCATATAATAGAAAAAAATAGAAACGATTGATTCAAATTCGTGATAAAATGACAACATTGCAGGCGAAATGTTACATATAATTTTTGAATAGTTTACCACGAAATGGTTCCGCCTCAGGATGGTGCTGACTCAGCATTCAGCGCTGGTCTTCCGGCGAGATCATTGGTTTTGTCATATTTTCAGTCTTTGTAAAATATAAGCACTGAGAACTTTTCATAGGGAAAATTTCGTAACTTTATACATTTTTCCTCGGTGCATTTCTAAGCTCCAAAAGTAAAGACCTTTTCATTCCGTATCTACACTTTTATTCAAAACTGTACGTGTATCATTATTTAAAACACCCAATTCAGATAATGCAATTGTACAATATACCAACAAACAAATTGCAACAAATGCACACCATACGCTAGATGAGAAATGTAAAAAAAGCGTCAAGACCCTAAAACGGGGAAAATCTAATCAAATTAAAGATCATTAGGCATGAAAGTGCAAGCTGATAAATATTTAGAGTCGAGGGGAGACAGCTTTATATATAAAAAGACGAATATCAAACCGAATATCTGTGACTTGAGCCCTTTTAGAAAGGCACGGCTGCTACAGATGGGGTCCAAGTCTATTGAATACAAGTGTGATGTTGTTTACTTTTGGGGTTCTTCAGGGGGATAATATAGGATCTGTTGTTTAACAGATTGACTTGAGAAGTGAGAGCAAATTTATTTTATTTACAGAAAAGTTATGTGTGTTCTATACGCGTCTGATAAAGCCAGAGACCAAACGGTTTGTATAAATCCCTCTTTGGCTGTCACTCGGCCTAGCTTGTGAAACTAAGTAATAGGTTTACAAATCCGTCAAGAATAAGATCAAAAATTAAAACAGCCAGACATTGAATATCTTCTTCCTGTTCAGTTTGATCAGTTTCCCAGTTACGACTGGTTAAGTTTCAGAGCAAGAAATAGTCAAGACAAAACCTCGCTTCTTAAGTTTTTTTTGGATCGAAGTTGCATTTGTTCATTTCGCACTGATTTTCAGATCCGTCTCTGTCAGTGCTACAGAAATATCATATTAAGATTTTTAAATAGAATTCTTTAATGTGCGTTTCTGCCTTTTCTATCTGCGGATCTTTTGTTTTGAGGAGTGAATAAATGTCTTCGTTCTTTCTAAATCTGAAAAGGAGCTTAGTTCATGTTGCCTTCTATAGTAAAATTAACGGTCTTCTTTTGTCAAGTGTCGCAAATGCAATTTTAGCCCAGTTAAATAAAAAGATGTAAACCATCTAAATATATAATCATATAAAGAAAGGGGTCACGACACGTTAGTTCTAGCAGTGAAAACCACAAACGATGATAGATTAATGCGACATCCGACTTCAGTAACGTGAGTGACACGTTTCATTCTACATAGTTTATTAAGTCTGAAGTATCTGAGTGAATCGTAAGGTAAACTGATGACCCGGTAAAGGACGCGGGAATCCGCTGGATGCGGATTATTGTGGCATTCTTTGGAGCTATGTTGAGCAGTGAACGTCTTTCGGCTAATATGATGAACAAGCCAGCAATTCAAAGGAGGTTTCAATTTAAAAAGTAAAATATCACAACCTAACCAACCTTAAACTGCACCTATAAAACAATAACCCCCATCATAACTGCACATTTATTGTTTGATCACACCCTCAAACCCTATCCGTCCCTCGGGATGCAAGCTGAAGATAAGGGTGTGTTCTGATTTATAATAAACCCAAACAGCCTAACAGCCATAGACTGGCAACTAGGATAGTCCGTTTTGTGCCGTTAACGGTGTTAACACTGGTTTAACAGGCGTTTAAACATGACGATAATCCCTTAGGGTTGTACATTTAATTTTCCGGTGATATTGTTGAGAGGGGTTTTTCTAGCCACTGTAGTCAAGCGAGTCACTGTAGCCGAGCGGTAAGACAAGTGATTTTCAATCTGGAGGTTGTAGGTTCGATTCCCGGATTGCACCAATGGGTTTAAAAAACACATGTATGAAATACCATCTGACCTTTGGCAGTAGCTTTTCGATAAAAGTCGCGAGAAACTAGTCTAATCCCAACAAGTTCTGGCTACACTAAGGTTGTTTGGAAGAGATCGCTCTTTAGCGATAACATACATACATACCTATACTCACGCCCGTATCCCGTATTGGAGTAGGCAGATATCAGAGAATGCTAAGACCTACGGTTCTTACATACTTCTTTCGCTTCAAACACATCCATACATCTCCTCATACATGCTCGTCGGCTGCGAGTACTTCTGACTGACTTGGGCTTTTTTTAGCGATACGCCACTGTGTACCTATTGACTATGTTCTTTGAATGAGGTGGACATTAAATAGTATTGTATTGTGTTATCTAGTTTTCTCTGGGTTGGAAATATTAGGATTAAGTGCACGAGTAGGATTATATTTCTCGACAACGGCTCTAATGATTTAGATCAGGTATACGTTACGAGGGCAAATATTCGAATAGCTAGGCATGAATTCTGGGAAAATTCGTTTTCTATGGATTTTACGAGCAAGGCTCGGTCTCCCACGTACTGACAATTAAACAGTAGCGGCAGACAGTCAGCCATGACTGTCTGTTAGTAATTAATACCAGTGCGGCGCGGTAATAGAATTATTATCGTACTGTAAAATGGCGGCTTTGAACTGCCGACATTCATAGGCTGTAAGGCTGTGTGCACAAGAGATAACCCTGTATATTACGACGGTGGTAAAAAAACATACGGTGTTTTGTTAGTTTGAGGGAATGCCCAATCGGAGTGCTCCAGATATGTACGAGATGATGTCCCGCTTTGACCCGGACCCGGGTTTGTCCTAAGGACCCGGGTATGTCCTAAAACTACGACCAAGACCACCAGGGGATGGGCAGCAGCATCCCTGGAGTGCGGTGGAGATACTGCGATCGCCAACCCGCATGCCAAGCGTGGCGATTATGGCATATACCCCCCGTGAATATGGGGGAGGCCTATGTCCAGCAGTGGACGTTCTTTCGCTGATATGGTGGATGTCCCGCTTTAAGGGATTTTTCATGCAATAGTGTACCTTTACCTCATTATTTGGAAATTTCTGGTTTTACTGCTCAGATTTTGATAAGGAAAAAACCTAATTATCCATTTTTTTTCGGTTTCCATTACTGAACCTTATCCATCACACGATGGAATACAAAAGTAACCAAAACCCAACTTTTTATTTTAAAGTAAACGGTACACTGTTGAGTAAATTCGCTCTAATTTTAATGTAATTTAAACAATACCAACGTGTCATAAAAATACCATGCAGCTTTTATACTATTAAATTTTTTTCGTGACTAATTAGAATGAAAATATATTATAAGTTAAGCACATTCACATTTTGAAGTGGATATTACTAATTTATAGTTAACTGTGTAGCCTAACCTTAACTCCTCTTCACATACCGCACTATATCATACCCTATGTCGTCCGTAATAAAGGTTATATCGCCGTAACATACCTGTATAATGATACCCAAGTACATAGCAGTAAAATGCAAAACTGGTACGTATTTTTTAGATCATATGGGTGGATTTGGTGTGGCGAGTGGAATGGTAATTGAGAACAGTTAGAATAATTAGCAGCACGGCTTATTCTGATTTCTTCGACAATTATCGATGCATAATGTTTTAGGGGTCTATGACTAATTAATTAATCTAAATGTTTCGATTTTGATACCATGAAATAAATTTACAACACACCTTGCCAAAAAGCGCGTTTTACCGCACGCTGCGCGTCCGGAAAAACCCACTTTTTGGCCAAGTGGTGACGTAAAATTGTGTACAAAACACGGGTCGTAAAATAGAAAGCCCTTTCTGGCATATTTATGACCATCGCCTGCGGCTTGGGCCTCAAGCTTCTGCGATATCGGCCTTTCTTTGTTTTATAACCCTTGTATCGTAATGTACTATAAAAAAACATGAGAGCAAAGTTTTACACAAATCAAACTTGTTCGTGATAAAACTAGTGAAACTTGGATATTTCCTAGATAATTAAGTGCTAGCTTTTGCCCGTGACTCCGTCCGCGTGCAACACGTTATATTATAGAAATAATTGCTATTAAATTGTTGTAGGCGCTGCCTTAAATATCACTCGCCCATACAAACTTCTACTCCCCTTTTCACCCCCTTAGGAATGATTTCTGCAATTAAAACTATCCTATGTCCTTTCCCGGGACTCAAACTATCTCTATACCAAATTTCATCTAAATAGGTTTAGCTGTTAATGCGTGAAGAGGTAACAGATATACAGTTACTTTAGCTATTATAATATTAAGTATGGATTTACTCTATACTTAATATAAATACGTACCGTCGTCTAGTAGGGTAAATTGCCTATTGCTGGCCATCCCAAGTCACTTCGTAAAAATATGCACTAAGCAGATCAATTTTTCTTGTGCACATTTAAAGTACTTAACTGGGCGACCGAGTATTGCTCGGCATGTTTCGTGTTTTCCCGGACAACCACCAACAATTTTTTGCTATAAACCCCTGAATTGTAAATTTCATTGAAATTGTTAGAGCTGTTCCTGAGATACAGGAAATAAATAAATAAATGTACAAGAATAGCTTGTTTAAAGATAAATTAGCTTAATAATTAGATGCAGTGCCAAATAGCGTATTAGAGCGGCTTCATTTTTTTCATCTGCCCACAAAATTGGTCAGTAACTGAACAACATTTTCTGCGTCCAGTTATTGGCGACTTACCCTACCTACCACGACAAGCCTTATTGGGCCTAGTTCGATTTGCGCAAGATTTTGTCCTATGAAATATACAGGCTGTCGTCTTTAATAGGTGCAAAAAATTTAAAAGGGCATCTGCAGTAACCAGTGTCCAAAAATGTTTTTTTTCAATTGGGAGTAATTTAGATCTAAAGTTATGACCTCAAAGTAATGGATCTTGGCACCACGAGATTATAGTGCAGCAGTCATGCTGATTTTGAGATAGCATCAAGTTATGACTCAAAATCGTTGTTGTAATTTTTGGGATTTTTAAAATATCTTTAATCAATTTTAAGTGTTTTTAAAATAAATAGTTATTAATATCACTCCAGTAGAGTAAACAAGTACACATAAGCTATATTTTTGGAAATAATTGCTGGAGAGCTCAATAGAACCGTTTGATTTTTTGCTCCTATTACAGGACACACCCTTTATTTAATCAGAATTTTAGTACCAATAAATAAAACCGTTTACAGAACCCTCTCTCACCCACACACCGTTACTCGCCATTGCAACTTTTTGCGCATAATCGGTTAATTCTAGCTATCCATTGTATTGTATGAGTATTGATTGAGTAATTCGAGCTATGCTCGGTAATTTGTGCCGACTTTACCTCCCACTGTGGGTAATAGGGTACAATTAACATTAACTTCAATGCTGTTGATTGCGGTACAGTTGTATTCATTTATATTAGCGGGAAGAATATATTTACTAGCTTCTGCCCGCGAATTCATTTGTGTAGAACTCGTTTATTTCGTACGAAATTCCGCTTCACATTTCATTCATCTGTATTCAATATCTCAAAAATGGCTGAACTGATTTTGTTAAAACATGTGTTAGAACCATCGCTGGAAAATCTACTGTCAAATAAAAAAAAACGACATTCAAATCGTTGGCCGATTTTGATAATTCTCTTTTTGTTTCAAAGCAGGTACCCCGGCATTGGTCCCTTATAAATTTGGTGAAGGTCTGATGATGGGATCTAGGAGGAATCGAGGGAACTCCTCGAATTTGATATCGGTATTTTCTGTAGGTAACCAAGCATTGGCTCACGGAAACCACAAATTGTGGCATAGCAAGTACAAAATTGGTGACGGTTTATTTTTTGTATAAATTATTCAATAATATCAACTCTAATTACACCATTAAAAGGTAGCTGGAAGACATCCCTTATAGGGATAAGTTCGCCTTTGTACTTTTACATTTCGTTATTTTGTTTTGATTGTTATTGTTTTTTTGTGCAATAAAGCGTTATACACACATACATACATACATTAAAAGTAATGACACACACATACCCACATTTTAAACATATAACACAATGTTATGCGTTCCACGTTGGGGGTTAAAACTCATACATACCGTACCGAATACCGATCCTGTCCGGTCAAGCCAGAAAGCCGTCTATATAAACTGCCTTCAACATTGGTTCTGTGTTCGTTTATAGAATAACTAGCTGTTGCCCGCGACTTCGCCCGCGTCTTCGCTTGTTTTGGTCGCAGAGTGATGTTATGTAGCCTAAAACCTTCCTCGATAAATGAACTATCCAACACAAAAATAATTTTTCATTTCGAACCAGTAGTTCGAATTGAAATTCGCGTTCAAACAAACAAACAAACTCTTCAGTTTTATAATATTAGTATAGATTATACCAAAAAAACCGACTCCATTATTGTACTTGCAATGCTACAATTTGTGGTTTCCGTGAGCCAATGCTTGGTTACCTACAGAAAATGCCGAAATCAGCATATGCGTGCCTATCAAATTCGAGGAGTTCCCTCGATTCCTCCTAGATCCCATCATCAAACCTTCACCGAATTTATATGGGACCAATGTCGGGGTACCTGCTTTGAAACAAAAAAAGAATTATCAAAATCGGCCAACGTGGTCCAGAGTTATCGGGGAACATACATACATAAAAAAAGAACATGCAAACATGTAGACGGACTGAGTGTGAGTACCTCCTTCCTTCGATTGAAGTCGGTAAATAAATTGTTGCGGCTGGATCAATACAAGACTATTACGAAACATCAGAGCGGCTAAAATAAAGGAAAAATGTCTAGCAAATGGCCCGGAAAAATGGATCTAATGTCGATTGTCGATAAAACGACGATAAAATATTTACTGGCGATGCTTATTTAAGACGTGCACTGACTAGTATAGGACTGTTGGATTCGAGAGGTGATAGAAAATAGCTGGTCGTTTAGCTCGAAACGAAGGCGGTTTTGCGGTAAAGCGGACGCGGGGCTCGTCCCACCAAACAACCGCGCGGTATTAGGTCGCGCGGTAGACCGGAGGCATGTGTGACATATGAAGCAGTAATCGACAGTCAACAATTTCGGATAGATCAAAAATGCAAAAAAGCCTCCGCCCCGCACCGCGACGTGCCCGCTATGTGCGTTTCAAGCTTCAGTGCGACAGAAGCGCTCAAGGCCCAATGGCGCTTGTCGACCCTTTTAAAATTTATACACTCCTATCTTGAAGAATCCCATACTGCATGCTTCTGCTGTCAACACAACGAATCCCCAAGTAAATAGGTTAGGCAATGTGTTTAAGATTCTTCTGGAGTCGCAAGTGTCCATAGGCTACGGTGTCTGCTTACCATCAAGCAGGCAGTAGGCTTATTTGCCACCAGTCTCCTTTGCCCGCTTTGGGGCCTACTATTTTTAACCCCCTACGCAAAAGAGGGTTGCTATAAGTTTAACATGTGTATCTGTGTATGTGTGTGTCTGTCTGTGGCATCATAGATCTTAAACGGGTGAAACGATTATAATCCAGAATTGAAAGCCGGTTTCCAGCGATGGTTCTTAGACATGTTTTTATCAAAATTGGATAAGCCGTTTTTGAGATATTGAACTGAAATGAATATGTCGGGGGTTTTTCTACTTTCCTAAGTTGTCAGTTACTGAATAGAATACCACCAAGCATCTACTTTTTTTCCACATACTAAATTTCTTTAATTCGCTACTCACTTACCCATAATTTTGTTACATGTTTATAATATGTATGTATGGCGTGTGGTCCCGTAACGGGCTGCAACTGGCAACTATTCTAATTGCCAACACTTCTGCGTAATGTAGACGGTTGGGACGTGGCCCGATTTACAGGCGAACAGCGATATTTTGTTAATTTTACAAATACAAAATTTGGTTAAGTTCTCAGACATTTTGCTACGATTTAAGGATGATTCCCAGTAGGCCGTTCCGTGTCCGGGCCGGCCCGTTTTATTCTAGAGAAATACGCCGGCCGTTGCGTTTGCTGTCATAGAAAACGGGCCGGCCCGGACATGGAACGGTCTACTGTGAATCATCCTTTAGGGGCAATGTTTTTCCCGATGAGTATACCTTATTACTGTACATTCAGCACACGAAGTGCCTACCCCTTTTCGATTTTATTATTTGTATCTTAAGGTTCACAATTTATTGTTGACCGCTTTCTTAGCTTACTGCAGAATGTAAATAGTTGTCATAGGTAGTTTGGTATCACTATGTCTAACCATAATATATAGATACATACATAAACATGCGTGTAGTATCAGAGGGCGAAGTCATATACACATAATTAGTTTTGACAAAAAACTTGTTTCATGCCAATTTTCACAAGTGCGCTGGCTACGAACAGTACCTATCAAGCTAACATTAGCAGGCGATCGAGACAAACAACACTTAAATTAACGTATACCAAGTGAATTACGTGATACATACGCCTTAAATGAAGGTATACGTAGTGCGTGTTAATGTTGAAGATACATAATAATTAAGACGTATTAATTGTACCCCGCAACTCCACCATGTAGGGAGACTGAGCTACGGGGTACAATTAATACGTTTTAATTGTTATGTAGCTTCTATATTAACATGCACAATAAAATAAATTGACCTTCTTCAGGGCGGACTCGCCTAGTCTGAGGCCTTCAACTATTATTTCATTAGACAGAGACAGTTAACATTCTAAATTTAATTTGACTTAACTGCCAGTCCCCGTCTTGGAAGAAGATCTGTAAAGGTGGTTATACAACCTTTACAGTATATAATTAGTATTTGCCTTTGCCATAAGGCAAAGGCAAATACTAATTATAGTCCGCCATTTGTACATATTTCTTGTATTGTGCAATAAAGTTTAAGTACATAAATAAATAATTCAACTCTACCGCTGTACCGTATGCCTTGCGCCGCTCATTCCTACCCCTATCTACGTGGATTGATGTGTGACTCGGAACTATTCACAATGGCTTCCCGTGCCACTTCGTTTTGTCGCCTAACTATCACAGTTGTGATAAGCAGAGTTTATTATTCAGTTACAACTTGTTCCATTACTCTAGATCACACCAGGGACAATAAATTATTCTTGCATTACCAATACTCTTGAAAATACTTAGAAAATATCGTGCTTAAACTTATTTTTAACCCCCGCGAAGCGGAACTTCAAAAAGGGGTGTTATAAACAATGTATATGTGTATGTGTGTGTGTCTCTTTGTCGCATCCATGTAGGGAGACTGAGCTACGGGGTACAATTAATACGTTTTAATTGTTATGTAGCTTCTATATTAACATGCACAATAAAATAAATTGACCTTCTTCAGGGCGGACTCGCCTAGTCTGAGGCCTTCAACTATTATTTCATTAGACAGAGACAGTTAACATTCTAAATTTAATTTGACTTAACTGCCAGTCCCCGTCTTGGAAGAAGATCTGTAAAGGTGGTTATACAACCTTTACAGTATATAATTAGTATTTGCCTTTGCCATAAGGCAAAGGCAAATACTAATTATAGTCCGCCATTTGTACATATTTCTTGTATTGTGCAATAAAGTTTAAGTACATAAATAAATAATTCAACTCTACCGCTGTACCGTATGCCTTGCGCCGCTCATTCCTACCCCTATCTACGTGGATTGATGTGTGACTCGGAACTATTCACAATGGCTTCCCGTGCCACTTCGTTTTGTCGCCTAACTATCACAGTTGTGATAAGCAGAGTTTATTATTCAGTTACAACTTGTTCCATTACTCTAGATCACACCAGGGACAATAAATTATTCTTGCATTACCAATACTCTTGAAAATACTTAGAAAATATCGTGCTTAAACTTATTTTTAACCCCCGCGAAGCGGAACTTCAAAAAAGGGTGTTATAAACAATGTATATGTGTATGTGTGTGTGTCTCTTTGTCGCATCTTAGTTCTTAAACAGGTGAAACGATTTGAAAGCGGTGTTTTTTATTTGAAAGCAGGTTTTTGCCAGCGATGGTTCTTAGATATGTTTTATCAAAATCGATATTGAACTTTGAAATGAAATTGTCGGGGGTATTTCAACTTTTCTAACTTGTCAGTTATTTATTGCAGAAGATTTGAACTCTGTTGGACCGTCAAAATTCCTGACGTATTTTTTTTGTATTTCGCTACAATTTTTATACGGTTTTTGACGTTTTAAAAGTTGCTCATTTGACTAACAGTCTTCATCTTACTGGCTACTTGAGTTTTAGAGAGGATCAAATTGCATGAGATCTACCACAATTAGATTAACAAAAAGCAAAAAATAAAGATCAAAGTCAGCGCGTGCTAATACGTCAGTAGCGACCGTATATAAACGGCTAATATCTAGTAATAGGACAAAGTATTAGATATTCAAACAAACCGTTGTATGGGAAAATAAGAAAATTGCCGTTTTGGTCTTGAATTACCTACAGCGTTTAGGTAGGTATGCATTTTTCAATATCGGCGACGAAGATATTAACAGTTCAAATGTATGTATGTAAGTACGCCGCGACAGGTGGCTGCCAGTCTCAAAGTTGCCGACAACATAGGCAAGGAATACAAATATATTGAAATATATATTAGATGGACCCGGGTATGTCCTAAAACTACGACCAAGGCCACCGGGGGTTGGGCAGCAGCATCCCTGGAATGCGGTGGAGATACTGCGATCGCCAACCCGCATGCCAAGCGTGGCGATTATGGCATTTACCCCCCATGAAAGTGGGGGTGGCCTATGTCCTGCAGTGGACGTGTATGGGCTGATATGGTGGTGGTGGTGGATATATTAGATGTCGGAAGTCCGCTGGCTGCGGGTGGCGCAGGACCGGTCATGGTGGCACTCTTTGGGGGAGGCCTATGTCCAGCAGTGGACGTCCTTCAGCTGATATGATAAATTTTAAATAAAGAATAAATATTGGGGGACAATTTTATACAAATCGACCTAGTCCCAAACTAAGCAAAGCTTGTACTATGGGTACTTGACGACAATATACATACGTATATAGAAAAATACATAGAAAAACGTCTAAGACCCAGGAACAAATATCCGTACTAAATGCACAAATAATGCCCTGGCTGGGATTCGAACTCGGGACCTCTAACTTCAGAGGCAGTGTCACTACCATCATCCTCCTAGCGTTATTCCCAGTACAGTTGCATCCTGAAGAATGCCTGGGGTCCGCTACCTAATCCCAAGAATTGGCGTAGGCACTAGTTTTTACGGAAGCTACTGCCATCTGACCTTCCAACCCGAGGGGGAAACCGACCTTGTTGGGAATAGGCTTGTCAAGTGAGTGGGCAACTTGACTGTTAGAAGTTCTCAAGCCGCCCAGAGGCCTCTAACTTGGCTTAACGACTGCTATCAAAGACAGCAACCGGGATCAACGGCTTAACGTGCCTTCCAAAGCACGGGAGCCCTCAGTTAGTAACCACTCAAAGCGGTCACCCATCCAAGGACTGACCTCGCCCGACATTGCTTAACCTCGCATACCGCACAGTCAGTGTCACTACCAACTAGGCTAAACAGGCCGTCAAATGATGATGATGATGATGATGTATTAGATCAAGGTTAAGCACGTTTACCTTACGGACGTTTACCTTATACAAATCTGTCAAGCAGTAAGAATCCTCTGATTCGAACCAAGCGCTTTGCATCTTCTTTTATAATGCGCATTTCTAAGGTTTGGAATTCTCTGCCGGCGTCTGTATTTCCGAGTTCATATAACCTGGACCTTTTTAAGGCACGAGTGAATAGGCATCTTCTGGGTGAGCTCGCTTCATCGTCGGCCTCATCTTTGCCCCCTGGCTAGATGCTGGCCAAGAGCAATCCCTTTTTAATAATAAAAAAAAAGAATACTTCCAGAGAATCGTCCTCAACCGAGTAATCTAATAGTCCGAGCTTAATCGATTAATTACGAAGCTCGATAAAGCTCTCGGGGACTTTTAATTGCCAAAGTTCACAATTGAACGAGTCAGCGCGGAATTTAGCTATTAAACATATTTCAGAACTTTTAGGTGCGTGAATTAAGTTATTTGAGTTAAAGTTAGAGTAGATAGAGTGCTAAAGTCGACCAAAATGGGCGCTGAATGAAGGAAGGAGGTACTCGGTTCGTCTGCATGTTTGCCTGTTTTTTTTTTAAATGTATGTACGTTCCCCGGTAACTCTTGACCACGTTGGCCGATTTTGATAATTCTTTTTTTGTTTCAAAGCAGGTACCTTGACATTGATCCCATATAAATTTAGTAAAGGTCTGATGATGGGATCTAGGTGGAATCGAGGGTACTCCTCAAATTTGATAGGCACGCATATGCCGATTTCGTTCTTTTCTGTAGTTATCCAAGCATTGTCTCACGGAAACCACAAATCATGGCATAGCAAGTACAAAATTGGAGTCGGTTTTTTTTTGTATAAATTATTGTATTAGATACTCGTAGAATTTTAATACAAGCACAATGAATTCCGTTGTCACCACTATACTGCACCGAACATGCTACGGGGGTTGCAATCACTGCTTATGATTCACACATGTTGTTAGTACAGACGAATCGAAAATAAACGATTAAAAGTAAAAAAAATAAATAAAAAAAGCACAATGAATAATTAATAATAAAAAAATAGTTAATAATAAAGAGAGCGCTTGTGGCCCAGCGGCGCCCGCGTACCTCGTGCGGTATGCGAGGTTAAGCAATGTGGGCGCAGGTCAGTTCTTGGATGGGTGACCGCTTTGAGTGGTTACTAACTGAGCGGGAGGCTTGAGAACTTCTAACAGTCAAGTTGCCCACTTACTTGACAAAGGGGGGGTCGAAGTTGCACCACGTCCGTAGGGAGTACCCACCGTTACCCTACACGTGACCCCTGGGTGGTGCTGAAAGTGCAACAAAAGCTGGCAACCGTACTTGTCTTCTCGAAGATCTCACGGTTCGTAAATAAATGCCATACGATTAAATTAAAAAAAATATCGCTTATACTTAAACTCAACAGAGGAAGACCTTACAGAGGACCACAATACACCACTACTTGCTGTGTACATAGGTATTCGTATGTGGTGTTGTGTTCCTTGTGGTGAGTAAGGTGACCAGAGCTCCCGAGGAACCGTTGTGTTGAGAGTGGGGGATCCGTATTTGACTCTAACTGTCAATACAACGAATTATTAAATCAATAAGGGGTTGACGACGTGCTCCTGATTGCTAGAAGCGACTTCGTTTTGTTAACAACGTCATATTATATACTTCTTTTTACAATCCCATTGTAAGAATGTGTCGTCAATATAATGACCTGGTATTGAAACATAATGATATTGACATATTTAACTCGCGACTTGCGATTTTCAGGAGGCAGATAGTCACAGTTCTTGGTCAAAGTACTCAGCCGCTTAAATCAGCTTAAATTGGTTTTTTGATTGATTTGTATTTCTTTTTAGTCATGTGTCTAGGTCTACTCAATTATCTGTTGGTAGCTTGCTCAAATATATTATATCATATTTATGTATGTACCTAGTTTACTTTTAATCATGCTGTGCATACATATTTTGGATAGCATTCAAATAAATACCTTCGAACTATGCTATTTTTCTGTCAATGAATGTTGTCTGTTTTGTGTGCCTATTAAATAAATAAATAAATATTGTTATACCACTATGCGACGGTGACATCCAAGCATGTGGTCTGCATAACGGTAATCAGACACCGTTGCCTATGGACGCTTGCTACTGCAGAACCATCGCAAGCGCGTTGCCAACTTACTTGTTTGAGGATCCGTCGTATTGCCAGCTAGAGACATATGCAAGTACTCTCAGCACATCGCATTTCGGGTGTTCTGGCGACTTTACTCACCACCAGGAACTCAGCCTTTACACCACATAACTAAAGAGCGTGTAGTGATGTTATTACGTCTCCAAAAAGTAGTACAACTAAAAAAAAAATTGACCGTCTGTTTAGCCTAGTTGGTAGTGACACTGCCTCCAAAGCTAGAGGTCCCGTGTTCGAATCATTTGTGAGTCTTGGATGTTTTCTATGTATTTATCTATTTAAGTTATCGATTTGACATTTGAACATTGACAATTAAGTATGTATGTATATCGTCGTCTAGTACCCATTTGTATGTACAAGCTTTTCTTGGTTTGGGACTAGGTCGATTTGTGTAAGACTGTCCCCCAATATTGAAAAAAAATAAAAAATATATATTAGGGGTCAATTTTTTACACAATTCGAACTAGTCGTATAGTAAGCTCAATAAGGCTTGTGTTAAGGGTATTAGACGACTATATATTTAATAGATATATACTTAAATACATGGAAAACATCCAAGTCTCACAAATGTTTCTTCTCACCACAGAAACGAATGCCCTTACCAGGATTCGAACCCGGCAATACAAATAAACCCCCGGCCCGGCATAAATAATATTATGACATCGCCATACAAAGTTAAACTACGTTAGAGCTTATTAGCCAAAAAGTTGTGCCTATACTTAATACTTTGTATTAAAAGTCAACGGCCCGCAATTTCTCCAATTAAAACATAAAATTAAATGGCCGACGTTAAGGCTAACCCGACGATTCGAGACCACCCTAGTCGTAATTAGGCAGGCTTATACTGAGTCTTGCGATTCGATACGCTGACTTAGCGCATGCTGAATAGAGGCAGCGAATATTTGGGTGGGTGTTAAATAGAGGTATGTAAATGTTTTCGGCGGATGCTTAATAGAGACGCGCCAAAGATAATACGCTATTTGACTTTTTTATGGTGCCATTCGAACGAGTTTTTAGAGCCGATCAATTTCTATTTATTTATTTTAATTTTTATTATTTGCTTCATGCAACAAAATGCCCATATGAACATATACTATACATACTTGTTGTTGTTTGTCGGCCTGTTTAGCCTTGTTAGTAGTGTCATTGCCTCCGAAGCTAGAGGTCTCGGGTTCGATTCCCGGTAAGGGCATTTGTTTCTGTAATGAGCAGAGACATTTCTTCCTGAGACTTGGGTGTTTTCTATGTATTTAAGTATATATCTATTAAATATATCGTCGTCTAGTACATATAACACAAGCCTTATTGAGCTTAACGTGGGACTAGTTCGATTTGTGTAAAAAATGACGCCTAATATTTATTTATTATTATTTCCATCAGGCGATTCGTCTGCTCGTTTGCCACCTAAGGCATAAAAAATATATATATTATTATTTATTGCGTATTTTCACATTGGTATGATCATGCCTTTTATTTTATTTTTGAATGTTAATATAGATTAAAAGATAACTGTAACATAAAACAAATGACACATCACAGCAGGACATTCAATTAGTTACGTCATTTTGTCTCTGTCTTACTCTTGGCAATACAGTCCTTGCTCTTTGGTAGACGTCATTTGTAAAATTGCTTAATTTCAGTACTAGCAGCATCTTAACGACGTCTAAGGCGCTGTCTTAGAAACAGCGAGCATTTTACAAGGTTTTGTAAAGTTTTTATATAGAAAACTCCCGTGAGTTTGAGACATTAAATATAATGAAACGGGTCACTCACGTCCTTGAGGTCGAAAAAGTACCCAAAAAACGCTAAGAAAACCGCCGCCGCGATAGGTGCTCATGATTAAGGACCGCGAACCGGTCTGAAACATGTCGAGCGATATTCGACCTCAAAGACGTGAGTGACCGGTTTCATTATATTTAATTTTGTAAACTTATTAATTATCACAAAACAGGAGAAAATCCTTCAGGTAATATAAATAGCTTGATATAAATTTAACTAAGATACGTTACAACAAAAACAAACGAAATAAATAATAACTTAAAATATACCAAATCACGAGTGAATAGGCTATTACTGAACCAGTGAGCAACATCTTAGGGCTTGTCATCGCTTTCCATCAGGTGAGACTAAGGCCAATCTCTGGTCAGTCTATCATAAAAAAAATGTGATTCCTTCCAGGAGGCAAAAATTAGTTAGTATTTACTTATTGAACATTTTTTTTCTTTTTCTTCTTTAACATACTATTTGTGCTTCTTTAGATTGTTCGCTTATCCGAGCCTTGACCGAGTTCTACTATTATTTAGCGTTGTGTGTGTAACTTAAGCGACTGATTTTTATTCTTTATCCTGTTATGGGATCCGTTAGTTCCTGTTATGGGATCTGTATCTCAAATCAAAGAGCAATCTGTGTAAATATAGGTGTTGGATCATTTTATATGTTTTTGATTTTATTTAATTTATTTATTTGAGCTATTAATTGTTCTATACATGTTTTCTAGGATATAATGTCTATTCGAACACGCCACAGAGGCCTTAAGTACCTAAGTTTCTTACTAATATTTCTATTGTATTCTATGAATAACAGGGTAATGAGGGTAATACCTTAGATCTCATTCTGAGCGGCAAATGAACTACTCGCTATCGCTCCTTGCAAGACGGTAGCCTTATCGCCAATGACGAACTAATGGATACCCGGTCATTATCCAACTCTAGCTTTAGCTAAGGAGAGCTGAGAGCCCTTGTCACACCGTAACTAGAGGAAAATAAGTTTTCAAAGTATCCTATGAGGTTTGAACGAAAATAAGTCATTAAATATTATGGTATTATGCCATAACGGGGAATTCAAAAAAATTGGGGCATTCCATTTTTTTTTCCAATATGTACTTTTAGGGCTCATTCGACTCGGAATCAATTGTGGATGAAGAAAAAAGTGTCCCCTAATTTACATAGTAAATTTTGATGTCGGTTTTGTTGTTGTACTAACAACATATAATCTAATAAGTATACTAATGAGTCCTGGCGTTAGGATATACTAGGGGTGAGCGGTGCGGTGCTGCGCAGCGCAGCGTCTTTGCGTGGCGGAGGCGGTTTTCCGGTAAAACGAACGCGGTCCGGGGGAGGTCGCAACAAACATACAATTCACATACAGTATAAGTGACATATGAAGCAATTATTGACACTATCTACAGTAGACAGTTTCGGGAAGATCAAAAATTCAAAACCGCCGCGTCCGCTCTGTGCGTTTTGAGTTTAAATAGCATAGCAGTAATGGCTATCAACGATGCTGCTAGTAAACGCTATGTTGCAAAGTATGGGAAAACTTTCAGGTTTCTATGCATTGAAAACTAATGGCCCTGACTTTCAACACAGCACATTTTCGGGAGCTCTGTGGACCTTACTCACCACCATGAACATAAAACCACATTGCAATTTGAGATTCCGCTTATTTTTAGCTACACAACGTTCGCAACAGTGTAAAACACCCTTCTTAAGGAGCAAACTTGACTAATCGACCAAGTAATT
Organism: Notocelia uddmanniana; assembly: GCA_905163555.1. Classification (NCBI taxonomy): domain Eukaryota; kingdom Metazoa; phylum Arthropoda; class Insecta; order Lepidoptera; family Tortricidae; genus Notocelia; species Notocelia uddmanniana. Next base: position 7,049,929 of record LR991077.1, read on the forward strand.
ATGCCAAGTAACACGTAGGAATCCAAGATGGCGGCCTGTCACTTTTGACATCTCGAGTCTCGCCCTTTCGCAATTTAACTGACGTGCAATTGTGTTATTACTTGCTGGAATTGTATAAAGTATAACGATATAGTGCGGTGATAGTAGATTACTGCAGAGGCCGGCAAAGAAGGCCTTGCCGGCTAAGTAGGTATAGACGGCCGAACGTAGTAAGACCGGATAGGTACACGAGGCTGGTGCTTTTCTCAAACATGCTATGAAATAAAATAAAAACTCCAAGAAATCAATAGGTATTTTATTCTTAAGTAAGCTAAGGCAACTAAAACTAAACTAGACCTAAATTATAACTAACACGTGACAGTCTTAGTTTTGGTGTCTCTTAGTTTGATTATCACAATGTCACCATGGAATTCTATGTCATTGTAGCGAGATAGAATCGAGGGAGCGTATCGTAGGACATTTCGCATCACTTATGAATCTTATGATTCAGTATTCCGCCCTCACCATAAATATATCATTTTGCTCGCTTGAGACATAATCTACTCGCACGTTCATGCAAAACACTTTTCCATTATTTAACTTCAAAACTACCAGGTCATTTATATCAACATTACAGGCGAGTGTACACTGCCGATAATCCCTCCGGGTCATTACTCACCCCAAGGATTCCGGGGGGAGTTTTAAATGCTTTTTTAGATTGTAAGATCGGGCGCGGGGAAAAGTCGATAATCAGTCGAGTGTATAAAATTGAATAGTTTTATAGCGTGAAACGGGTGGTGTTTTATTTGATCATATCGTAGGCTCCTCAGTAAAAACATAATTAACAATGAGGCTTGTGTTATATTGTGTAAGTGCTATAGCTTGACACGCACAGAGCGTGGCGTGAGCGTCAGGATGACAGGACCATGATAGATTTTTATATCGAGAGTAATTCCAAGTTTTAGTACCTTTTTTGTACTATTTGGCTGCTGACATCATAAAATTTGTACCTCGCTAAAAAAATGTATGCAACATGCAACGTTAATTAATTAGGTCTTAAAATTCTTTTTTAGATTTAGATATTTATCCATAAAATTTGGTATTTTACATGTCAATTCTCGAGTCTTTAATAACAAAACTAGCTACGCTCGTTTCATTACGGCGACTCGGCTTTTGGGAACCCTTATTATGCATAAAATACTTTAATAGCAATAAATCATAACGTTTCAACTAATTTTAAGGTCCGGTTCAAATCGACGGACTGCAGCGCTATGCCCATACAAAGCTTATTCTTGGTGTAACTTTTTTTTTGTAAGTCTTTATAAAATACTGAATATCATGCATTAAGGTACAAATTAGGTACTAAATAATTACGAAAAGATGGATTCGGTATAACGCCTGCAACTAGGGGAACTAGACTTGGTCCTGTCAACCTGACGTCAGAATGGCTGACCACTTTATTTTCAATATTTCTGGATTTTTAGCGAGGTACAAATTTTATGATGTCAAGTACCAAATAGTACAAAAAAGGTACTAAAACTTGGAATTACTCTCGATATAAAAATCTGTCATGGTCCTGTCATCCTGACGCTCACGAGCGTGGCGGAGGTATACCGTACGCAGGCTGGGGGACGTCGCACCAAAAAACGTTTTAGGACCCAGATAAGATTGACAGTCCTGTCAAGCTATGAAAAATCATAGAAAAAATACTTACATTCATACACAAACTCACGCCTATATTCCCAAAAGGGGTGGGCAGAGCACATGAAAATTAAATACAGTGCCACTTTTATCAATTGTAGGTTTATAGATGGAGAAAATGTGATAATGCAGTGACAGGTTGATAGCCCATCGCCCACAACACGCTTCAACTTGGTTCCCATAGCCGACTCTTAGTGAAAAAAGGGGAAAACTGCTTAATGAAATGAGTCATAATTTAAACAGCGTGTGCTGCACAGGTAAATATATAGAAAACATGGATTTTGACTAAGCTCACTAGATCCAAGGCAGCCTAAGATAACTGATAAGTTAGAAAAGCTAAAAAAACACCTGACGTTTTATTTCAAAGTTCTATTTCTCAAAAACGGCTGCACCGATTGAATAATCTAAGAACAATCGCTGAAAAACCTGCCTTTATATAAATAAAAACCGGCCAAGTGCATGTCGGACAACGCACAAAGATGGTTCTGTACTCCTTTATTGAATCAAAAAAGGTCATATCTTTATAGGAAACTCACAGCACTTAAGCAATAACTTTAAAACCGTTGGACCTATCTTGTTCAAACCAAAAATCGTTGAAAGGATTTATTAATGTAGGTACATCACCTTGACTTTTTCGGAATTTTAAATTCCATAGTTTGGAAATTAGAGGGTTGGGGGGGGGGGCACTTTTTATGAGTTTGCCAGCTAATATCTCGCCAACGGTTGACGTAAATGGATTTTTTATAGAAACCTTTATGTCATTTTTAAAGCCCTATTCATAAATACCCCACACGTCTATATGCAATAAAAAATATATTTGACCCCCTGTTACATGTATCCCCCCCCCCCAGTTAAATATTTTTTCGTAATTTCACATCATATTTATATAGCGGTTCATAGCATACACCTTTCTACCAAATTTCATAATTGTAGTGCTCATAGTCTCCGAGTAAATCGGCTGTGACATATGGACGGACGGACGGACGGACGGACAGACAGACAGACTTGACGAATCTATAAGGGTTCCGTGGCTACGGAACCCTAAAAACCGCATTGAAATCGGTTCACCCATTTAAGAGCTACGATGCCACACACACATACACAGATACACATGTTAAACTTCTAACATGTTCTCTTTTGTGAGAGAGTAATATTTAGCGGAAACTTTTGAACCACAGATTAACCTCCTTATTCATAAACGTCCATCAAGCCTCTATTAGTTAACAAGCCGCTAAAGTTGGTTAGTCCTTTTCTGTCACTTTGACATTTATGTTTGTGAGAAAGGAACAAAACAACTTTTAGTTAACAGAGGTTTGTTAAGTTTTATGAATAAGGGGGTTAATAATAATATAATAATAATAATAATATTGGGGGACAATCTTACACAAATGGACCTAGTCCCAAACTAAGCTTGTACTATGGGTACTAGACGACGATATACATACTTATATAGATAAATACATACTTAAATACATAGAAAACATCCAAGACCCAAGAACACATATCCATGAATAATGCACAAATAAATGACCTGGCCGGGATTCAAACCCATGACCTCTAGCTTCGGAGGCAGAGTCACTACCAACTAGGCCAAACAGGTCGTCATAAAATAATGCATAGGTATTAGACCGTAGGTATTACAAGATATTAGACCGTAGTCAACAATCAAAACAAATATAAAGCCAGAGAAACGAAAATTAGGACTTAAATCAGTATTAATAGCTCCCATACTATAATGAAATTGTGCCTATATGTTTTTAGGGTTCCGTAATCAACTAGGAACCCTTATAGTTTCGCCATGTCCGGCTATCTGTCTGTCTGTCCGAGGCTTTGCTCTGTGACTGTTAGTGATAGAAAGCTGCAATTTGATATTTATATAGAAATCAATAAAACTAACAGTCATAAAATAAGATAAAAAAAAATAAGGGTAGGTACCTCCCCTACACGTAAAGTGGGGATCCTTTTTTTTTCTTTAACCCTATGGTGTGGGGTGTTGTTGGATAGGTCTTTTAAAATGAATAGAGTTCTTCACCAAACACTGTTTGATAAAGTAATTTTTTTCGGTTATATTCACTCCAAACAAAAAAAAAGTGTGTCTCCGAATATGAAAAATCATGAAAAAAAGCTTAATAATGTCTTTTAATGAAAACTATAGCGGACATGATCAGTTGAGCTGTTTTTGAGTTATCGTAAAAAGTCTTCTTAGTAAGAGACGTATGAAACGCTGCGAAGGTATTCCCTTTTACTTGTTTGTTTTTTCAAGTAAGTTCATTAGGCAACTACGGAACCCTACACGGAGCATGGCCCGACATGCTCTTGAACGTTTATTTTTATTGACCGAGCGAGCAAAGCGTCTCTGTTTCAGGTTTCGACAAAAATTCTTTCGAATGTCTGTCTGTCCGGCTGTTCTCCTCTACAGGTCGCATTTCTCAACCGATTATCGTGACATTTTGTGAGCAGGTTCGATAATTATATAGATATTTTTTTCGTAGCCAGATTTTGGAAATTTTGAATTTGGAAAAAAAAAATTTTTTTTCGTATGTCCGTCCGGATGTTCTCTACAGGCCGCATTTCTCGACCGATTCTCGTGTTTCTTTTTGTCAAGTCAGGTTTTGGAAATTTTGAAATTTATAAATAAAAAATGCGATGTCTACAGCTCCAGAGCCACTAGTTTATTTGGGACAAAAAAAAGTTACACACATGGATTCATGCTAAAAGAGTAGAAAATATTCAATTACAGAGTGTGAAACCAAAGACATTGTCCTCAGATCAAATGATTAGTGAGTAGATGTTAAAAATCATCAAGATTATTTTGTCAAAAAGAACACGCAAAAGCAAATTTAAGAATGCAATACATCTCCTGCGATTGAACGCAAATAATACGATGCTTGTATACATGCGAGGAATTAGATTTCTGAGCCATTTCGTACTTTGTCAAAGTGACAAGAAAATGAGATGCCTAGCAGCTTTCATATTGATTTTCACTGTGACAAGGTGGCCCAGAAATCAAATTTCTCGACTGTACACCACAAAAATATGTTTTTCTCAAACATGCAATGAAATATTGATGTTATGTTCCTTATAATAGGCTGCGAAGTATGACGTTTCAGGCGCGGCTATGACAAGAGGTCGTTAATGGAATTTCATACAAATCTTGCAGGCCTAGGCCGGCAAAGTCCTCTTTTTTAATTCCATTCCACATAAATTTGTGGCACAGGCATCATGACATTCTGCCACTATACGTTTTAAAAATAAAATTTTGATTTTTTTTTGTTGTTTATTTCATTTCATGTTTGAGAAAAGCACTATACATACCTCGGCGGGAAATTTGGGGTTGCCAGCCTTAGACCTATCCGGCCTCGCTTCGCTCGGCCGTATATATGTCTTCGGCCGGCAACCCCTTTCGTCCCGGCCTCTGTAGTAATGTACTATTATCGGCAATACTGTGTCTTTAATGAACCTAACATAATACAACGATATAAAGTTGTTGGAAGGGAACTTGATTGTGTTGATTAAAGAATCGGCTAATTGAAAGGGTCTATTTTGACATTAATGATTTTTAAGGGTAGTAATAAAAGCTCCGAACATATTAAACTAACCTAACCCAACCAAAAAAAAAGTACTGACTGAAATACTAACTGTGCGAATACCCATGAGCGAATAATTCCGAGAGTTACCCCCTTATTCATAAAACTTAACAAACCTCTGTTAGCTAAAAGTTGTTTTGTCTCTATCTCACAAACAAAAATGACATAGTGACAGATAAGGACAAACCAACTTTGAGGCTTGTTAACTAATAGAGGCCTAATGGACGTTTATGAATAAAGGGGTTAGTATTTTAGTCGCACGTTCAGTTTTTCTGTGTACTGGTTTATTATTTTCTTTTTTTAACAGTGCATGTGCTAAAAATAATTAAAGTTAATTAGCTTTTATTGACCGAGTGAAACGAAAGTCCCCGATTCAGCTTCGTCAAAAATTATTTCGTATGTCCAGGTGTCCGGATTTCCGGTTGTTCTCCTCTACGGGTCGCATCTCTCAGCCGATTCTCGTGAAATTTTGTGAGCAGGTTCGACAATTAATATAGATTTTTTTTTCAAGTCCGTTTTAAAAAAAATATTTAAAAAACAATCACGAGGCTTACAGCTCACAGAGCCACTAGTTAGTTATATTAACCAATGGTATACATAAATACATATACTCACGCCCGTATCCCATTGAGGTAGGCAGAGACCAGAGAATGCCGAAAACAACGGTCCTTACATACTTTTTTCATTCTTTTCATTTTTCTTTCTTTCTTTGTTTTTGGTATTGTAAGTTTAATATTAATATTGTTAGATACTTTTTCTTTGTTTGCCATACCTTGTCCACAGTGAACGATAAAGTATTGTATTCCATTACGTTCATGTAAAGTTCAATAAAACCCGTTGTTTCACCAATCTCAATCCCTATTAGAAACTAAGAACTTTCATTGATACATATAGAAATTAGCAACGTTTCAACACTGAACGCGCGCGAGCGAGACGGGTGAGCGCGCGTCCCGCTCGCTTATTGGTTTTGTTTTAAACTGCCTCGCTATCGGACGGCTGGGCCACCCAGACGGCGACCTAGGGCTGCCACTTAGGGCTTTAGCCTTAGAAAAAAAAATACATTGTTTCCATTCGAGTATAGGGTTATTTTAGGCCTTTACTATTGAAATTAAATAGTAATAATACTCATACATAATTAGTAATAACTCTGTGCATGAGAGGTTAAGGATAAAAATAAAAGGCTTTTTAATAGTACATTACTACAGAGGCCGGGACGGAAGGGGTTGCAGGCCGAAGACATATACATATAGACGGCCAAGCGAAGCGAGGTCGGATAGGTCTGAGGCGGGCAACCCCATATTTCCCGCCGAGGTATGTATAGTGCTTTTCTCAAACATGAAATGAAATAAACAACAACATCCTCTTTGCGGATGATGTATCCCTTCTGTATAAGTGCCCCAAAGATCACGATATTAATAGTTATATTAAGGATTCTTTTAATAAAATAAAATAAATGATTATGGGATCACAACCTGGAACTTAATATGACCAAGACAAAATTAATCCAATTTAGACCGTATCAAAAGGATCCATTAGACCTGAGTTCTACTGTACATGACATCGGTGTAGAGGAGGTAGATGAGTTTAAGTTGTTGGGAATTACTCTACACACCTAAATTGGAAAAAACACGTCGAGAAAACAAAAAGCTTACTATCCCGATTCATTTACGCGTTAAGCATCTTAAAACGGAACTCTCACCGCGAGTGCGCTCTGGCCGCCTACCACGGGCGCGCGTGCGCCTGGCTACGGTATGGACTGCTGATGTGGGGCTACAGCACGGACGCCAATGACCTTTTTATCTTGCAAAAGAAATGCTTCCGAATTATCCATTTACCCTCCCATCAATGTATATTTTAGAGGCAGCGTTATTTGTAAAAAAAAACATGGCACTATTCGACTTTGTTAAAAGCTCAAGGCGTAAAAACCAACTGATCCTCCTGACACCTAAAATGGATCTATACAAAAGCCCATAATATAGATGTATCGAAATCTATAACAAAATACCAGAGGCAATAAAAAGCGAGCATAGAATCAATGTTTTCTACAATAACTTTAAGAACATACTTATTAATGAATGCTACTACCATTGGAATGAGTTTATGATAGATAAGACCCTTAGATTAGCTTGCTGACATTCAAATGTAAAATTGAGTAAAACTAATAATAATTGTGATGAAATAATATTAGCTATTGACACCTTTGTATAAAATTGTAACGACGATTTGTGTATGTTTGTTGTAAATGTTATCAATTTAAAGTTTGAATTTCTATATGTTAGCGTGTTGCATGCATTAATTTAGAATAAGTATTTTATAATTTAGGAGTAATGTTGCTGTGCCCTAACAGGGTTATGCTGGAACTGTATTTATGGCTATGTAACATGTTGCAAGACCCATACTGCAATAAATAAATAAAAATCAAAGTATTATTTTTAACACGCATAGTGGCAGAATGTCATGATGTCTGTGCCACAATTTATGTGGAATGGAAATTAAAAAAAGAGGACTTTGCCGGCCTAATAGGCCTGCAAGATTTGTATTAAATTCCATTAACGACCTCTTGTCTTAGCCGCACCTGACCGTCATACTCCGCAGCCTATTATAAGGAACATAATATCAATATTTCATTGCATGTTTGAGAAAAGGTTATTGTGTAAAGTAGAGAATCTATGGTAGCCTAGTACACTGAAAAAACGTAAAGGTATGAGAGGAAGCCTGTGCCCAGCAGTGCGATGTATAAGCTAATGATGATGATGTGTAACCCGGTGTGTGTGGACCCGGGTATGTCCTTAAACTACGACCAAGACCACCGGGGAATGGGCAGCAGCATTCCTAGAGTGCGGTGGAGATACTGCGATCGCCAACCCGCATGCCAAGCGTGGCGATTATGGCATTTACCCCCTATGAAATTGGGGGAGGCCTATGTCCAGTAGTGGACGTCCTAGGGTTGATGTGGTGGGTGATGTGTAAGTATAAAATAAGTGGAGAAAATCTGGTTTGGTTGTAATCGTTCAGTTCAACATCGATTTTTAAGAGTGAAAGGCCAAGAAAAAAATATGTGTATTTTGCATACTTAGTGCAAAACGAAATATTCAATCCAATTTGTCTCAATACTAGTAGAAATCTTGAATCATTTGTGAACAAGAAACAATGTGTGAATATTTAGAAAAGAAGTTAGTTTTCTAAATATTCACGAAAATGCGAAGAAAGCCTACATCGTCGTAATGACGTCACAAAGTCACAGCTCACAAAAGAACAGCACTTTACTTTCTTTAGTAAATACAGTACAGTAAGTACAGTGATTCTGATTTATGCTGTGACGCCTTAATTGCCACTTACTCTCTTTTAGCATGAGGAACTTTTGAAATTGATTTATTTATACGAAATTGGGATATTTTCGAGAATTTATAAATGTGGTTTTTATAAATTCTAGAAAATATCCCAATTTTATATAAATAAATCAATTTCAAAAGTTCCTCATGTTAAAAGAGAAAAATCAGATGTTGTGACTGCCATGTCAGTATTCAGTCTCAGTGACTGACTGCCATCTGTCGAGGAGTGTGATGATAGCTCACCATTGGACTCAGTGACGCGTATACTAACTTCATAAGCCATCAGTTAAATAATCGTACCTACTGAAATCCAAGATTGATAGTTTCAAAATAAACAGAAGCCTTATCAGAATACTTGCCATAAGTAAACACAACTTTACAATTTGCGCTTTTAAAAGTAAACTACAGCTCGAAGAGTTTTAGCTATGTAAATACGAGTAAACGCTTAGCTGAATAGCTGTTTGATTGAATTAGAATAAATGATCCCTTTTACATAAAGAAACTCCTGCAAGTTACAGACATTAGAATATCGAGATACGGATTATTCACGTCTTAAAGGTCGAATATCGCTCAATATATTTGAACCGGTACGGGGCACTTAAGCATGAGCGCTCGTGGTGCCGATGCTGGCGCGTTTAGCACTGCGCCCCTGTGCCCTTCCCGCTTCGGCTGCTCGGTGTGGTTTTTAATTAGTTACTGATTACGGATGAAAGATTCATCGTAGATTTGAAATTCAAAGGAAAAACTCCGCTTGGTGCAACCAATTTAGGATTAAATTTCAATAATTTATTCATATAACATAACATTTTATACGTCAATTAATTCAATAACAATTAGGTCTGATTACAAATGTTTAAATACACTTATACGCGCTTTGAGAGGCAAGGCTTAGCCAGCGAAACCAGTTATTATTTTGATTTTGCGATCAATACAGTCGTTAGGCCCCTTAAATTTGAAATTTATAAATTTATAATTTTGGCTAATTTTGTAATAAGAAGTAACGTATGTGTACTTCTTATTACAAAATTTGAAAACACCGTGTATAGAGACTATTGATACACATTTGAATTGTTATTGTATTTATTTATTTTCTCAGCAGTGGCAACCCTGTACAGGAATATAATTACGAGCACACTGCGCGGAATTAATTTGTCAAAACATACATCGAGCGATGTCAAGTCGTATCGCTATACTTATACCGCTAATGCACACACACACACATACATACAGCATACATTCATTAATTCATTATTCATTTATCAGAGCTGATTGGACATATGCCTAGTAAAATTGTTTTCATTTCGCATTCTATGAATTCTTTGAAAACGGGTCATTGTTCATCTAAGTGGCGTGCTGAAAGTGGTACGTTTCTGCTCAAGAGCAGAAAAGTAGATTTTTAAAAAATCGGCCGAGAGCATGTCGGGCCATGCTCAGTGTAGGGTTCCGTAGTTGCTCAATGAACTTAAATAAAAAAAGCGAATACCCTCGCAGCGTTTCATACGTATTTTACTAAGAAGGGAAGACATTTTACCATATCTCACAATTATCAAAAAAGGGTTAACTGATGATGTGTTCGCTATAGTTAGCTTTAAAAGTCTTTATTAAGCTTTACTCTCATATTTTTTGGAACCCATAGTTCAAAAGTTAGAGGGGAAAACACATTTTTTTCTTTTGAAGGGATTATTTTAGAAAATATTCTCTTTATCAAAGAATGTTTGATGAATACCTCTATTCATTTTGAAAGGCCTACCCAAACCACAGGGTTGAAGCAAATAAAAACAACCCCTTTTTACGTGTTTATTGAATTATATATCCATGCCAAATTGCAGCTTTCTAGCACTAACAATCACAGAGCAAAGCCTCGGACGGACAGACGGACATGGCGAAACTATAAAGGTTCCTAGTTGACTACGGAACTCTACAACTGAGGGCCTACCCCGAACTTCGAAAATCGAACTTCGTGTCGTGCCGTCCCTTTCGCTCTCGCGTTTTACACTATATGACGGAAAGGGACGGCACGATACGAAGTTGGAATTTCGAAGTTCGGAGTAGGCCCTCTGAGCAGTGGCAGATAACTTGTACACTGTACAGCCACCTCCGTAAAACTGTATTAAAGGATTTTAATTAGAAGGGTCGCTATAAGATTGTGGCACTTACGTTCTGCATTTAATTTTTTTTTTTTTTAAATGTTGGGGGACAATCTTACTTAAATCGACCTAGTCCCAAACTAAGCAAAGCTTGTACTATGGGTACTAGACGACGATATACATACTTATATAGATATATACATACTTATATACGTACAAAACATCCAAGACCCAAGAACAAATATCCGTGATAAATGCACAAATAAATGCCCTGGCCGGGATTCGAACCCGGGACCTCTAGCTTCGGAGGCAGAGTCACTACCAGCTAAACAGGCCGTCAAATTTAGATTTAAGTTTTATTAAATTCTAAAATGTTATTATGGTATGGTGTTGTATTAGAATAGCGCCATCCCCTTTTATTCCATGGGTGTCGCAAGAGTCGACTATGGGAGTATGTTGTGGACGATGGACTAGCAACCTATCGCTGCAATATCACATTTTCTCCACATCTAAACCTACTATTGCTAGAATTTCCACCAGGCGAGCCGTACGCTTATTTGCCATCGACGTGGTATAAAAAATACGGCACTGAAATTAAATTGCATCTGTTCTGCCTACCATTTTTAGGAACCTAGAGGTAAGTGTATTGGTATTTCTAATCTAACAAATCAAAGACACATCGCAAATTGAGGAAGTTGTAATATCGGTTAAAAGCCCGGAGATAGTGTGAGACATTTCATAGTCGATTTTTTCTTGGCTTCTAATTAAAAAAATCTAACGCTGTCTGACAGTGAACATTGCACTGTGCCATAACTACCAATCGGCCGACGCAGATCAATTCAACATCTACCCGTGCCACATCCGGGCGTTGGCAGTAAATCGGTAATATTAGACAGCATTTTGAAGGTGTTAATGGATAGGTACTCGTACAACTGTCCCATCCTTTGTCATTGGGTGGCACGTGGCACACATCAGGATTTTAGTAAGAGTACATTAATAGCCGTAATATGTGTTATACCATTTTCTACCACCACCACCACCACCGCCATATCAGCCTAGGGTTAGCTGCAATGGCGGCCTTAGACATTGCGAGGCTCCGGGCAGCCCCGGTGCATCAAATCTTTGCGAGGCCTTCACCTGGGATGCGCGGGGCCCCTGTAAGAGCGAGGCCTCGGGCGGTTGCCCTGCTTGCCACCCCATAAGGCCGCCACTGGTTAGCTATGAGTGCATAACTCAGAAATCATAAATATCGGATTGACCAGCACGGAGGAATAATCACCGAAAACAAATTGCTCAACTTTAGCAACCAGCCCTCTTATTTACATACCTAATCGTCCTCACCTGTCACCTCACACCTCACCCGTTTTTATATGGAAACTGTCAAATGTCATTGGTCAAATTTTGACAGTTTACATATAAAAACGGATGAGAAGTGGGGACGAGTTGGTTTGCGAATAACACCCGTGTAGTCGGCCAATGAAAGTAGTTTACCACTTTTGATCATTAATGTATAAGTAATGGAGCCGAAAACACGTACCTATATACGTTCATGACTTACTATAGCTACGTCACGTGACATTACACAGTTTGAAAGTACGTTTCGCGAATTTAACTCACACTTGGCCGTTATACTGACCATGTTTACAACGCCGCTGGCTACCCCGCAAGTCGTGAAGATATATGGCGGCGGCGTGGGCGCATACCGGGATTTCTTTTATGTGTTTATGCTGCACGGGATGTTGTTAAAGTGATAAAGGTACTAAAAATTACTCCGTAAGTAAAAAAAAACCCAAAAGCTATTGGACAAGTATTTTTTCATTTCATCAAGTCACTAACGTGCCTTAGGGATTTTGTCAAATCACTAAACTTAGTGTAGTGAAATGTTTAATCGAGTTGACTGTTTTGACGATTTTATCCTTTCTAATAAATCGACTCAGGAAATCACTGGGTTTTTGGAGGGAAATGATGAAATGGAGCAGCTATTTTAACATCCTGCGTGAATTGGTCATATCCTGGATTTGATCAAATCTCAGTTTGATCACTTCCCTGCGACATATAGATTGATCTTAGCCATTTTCCGGAGACATTACATGGTAACCTTTTGTCGTATACCATTTCCAGAATATTTAACTCTATCGAGAGCATCTTCCCTCTATGTGGCACCGGGTATTTCTATGAATTTATCTTCTTTCTTTCCTCTTAGCCTTGGATGGTGTTCGCTGTAGCACCAAATCCTACGGTTTGGCCTATAATATAAGTTTTTTGTTAAAAGTCCACTGTTACGCCTGTATTCTTCAAGGTGTTAGTAAATATTTGAATATGCACTCTAAAGCTTTGATAATAGAGACGTGTTCAGATAGTTTTGCCTGATGATAAGTAACTGCAGAACTCGCACAAGCACAATTCCGACCTAGGCTGCGATCTTCTGTAAATGTTACTTGCCCATTCTCAAAGATGGCCAAGAGAATCCTCTTTTACCTCATACCTATGTACTTTAGGCTAGTTGGTACGTTGGAGTGACCCTGCCTACGAAACTGGTGGTCCAGGGTTCGAATACTTACAGATACAAATAGTTTATTCAACAAGAACCGATTGGCATATTACACTTATCCATCAGACACCAAAAGATTTCCCACATATTTATTTTTATTTACTTGCCCAGTTGGACTGCTCAAAATATGAGCGTGGACTCATGCCACTCCGTTCTATCTCTTTAAAAACGTTTGCGTATTGCGATCACCCTGTGCGCAATAGCAATTGACAACTATATCGCTTCGTGTGCGGTCTATAGAGCCGTCAGCCCACGCTGACGGACGCATGATGACGTTTGCGGGATACTCGATGAAGTAACTCAGGCCCTGGTGTCTCTTCACACCATATAGATAGTTCTAGAAACGCCCAACTCAACATGACAGCTCAACTAGCACGATAGGTTTTATAAACACGTTGTATCACTAAAACGTCACATAAAACATGACTGTATTGTGAAGCTAATCCGTTTGAGATTTGAATTGAAAATCCAATGAATATTAACTTGTTTAATTCACTGAAACAATCTCTAAAAATTACAAAATATGTATAGTTCAGTTTGACAACCAAAAATGTTTCTTTATGCTTTTTAATTACTTTTTAAAACCTGCGACCTGCCATAGACACTAAAGCAAATCAGTATACAGCCATGCACACACTACATGGAACAATCAACATAAGGGCTGGTATAGACATATGAAGTATGCGCTTCTATAATCCTTACAGTATAACTTATAATGCTAACGGGCAGTATGTGATGTAATGTGTTTGCCGCTACATGGAATATGAAACAAGAATAATCTCGGCAACTTTGTTACTGACACTTACCTGACATCCACCTCTTTTTGAAAACTGTTAATAAATTAGTCACCTAACGTAGAATAAAATTGCAATAGGACATACAAAATTTTCTGGCTATTTTCCGATCAAAAACAAGAAAATATCACATTTTTTTTCCATTTATCTCTCTTAGTCTCTATTAAACTAGAACTAGGCAATCTGTGTTATTATTGTAATATTAAACTGTAGCCTCGGTTAATCAATACATTTAATGTTTTCTTTTACGACACGGTACTAGTAATAACCTAAAAAAACTTTATCTCGATTGACAAAACTGCCCTTTACTGATTTATCTAAAGCAGACATTTATAAATAGGGCTATTAGACCTGATCCATCACCCGTGCCTTTATCGGGCCGTGTCAAATTATCTTTAAAAAAATATAACGTCAAACTCATTTGTCAATGGTCCAGTTTCCATGGTCCAGTAATTAAAAAGTTAATTGGAATACTTGACGCTCATTTGTTTTTATGGCGATTTTTATATAAATCTGGTAGCTGAGATGTTACAGTCGAATTAGAATTAGATGGGCTAAGCTAGTGAAATAAAAATCCGGCACAAACTATTTTAGACCTTTTTACCATGCATCTATGGATTTTATTGAATGTATTATTAAACGGGTATATTTACTCGTGTGCTGTCCCTCTGTGCTGGGATTAATTAATAGGCTTCTATGAAATAAGCAGAGGATAGCAGTGCTACGCAATGTAATCTAAGTAATTTAACTTTTTTGATGTCCTGAAAGATATTTTATACACTTTTAAAAATTACTGACATATTGTCACTTTTCTTTAAAAAAATATGTATACCAGCTTATATCGGACTGGGACACGATACCATTAGTGCCAGTTAACGAAAAAAGCTTTGTTTCGTTCGTTGGTTGCCTTTCGCAATGACATTTCTTTCTAGTATTGGACGAATACTAGGTAAGATACGTTCGACATAAAGTGCCAGCCAGGAAAGGCAAGCTGGCCACGTTTTGAATAATATTTTTTATACTTTCCAAAGCAAATATAATTTATCATAAAATTTTAATACCAATCTCGATTCATTTAGTAGGGAATTTAAGCTGAATTTTAATTAAGTAACCAACTATTACATATTAGTAGAGTACATTAAGTTAAAATGAAATCTACCAGTATCAAATTCCTTCTTATGTACGGTCGAGGAATTTGAATGTTTGTCACTTTTGGACTCTATTCCAATGAGATAGAGTCCAAAAGTGACAAACATTCAAATTCCTCGACTGTACCTACTACATACATACAACTACTGTACCTACTACTACATAAATTCCTAGGTCCCATACAGTGATACTAGAAGAGGTAGGGCACAGCGAAACTTAATCTCGCTCAAATTTGGAGCAGTCCATCTGGGGAAGTACCTCCTTCTTACAGAAGACCGCAGCTATAATAGCATCACTACTTGCCCCTTATGTGGTGTTGTGTTCCTGGTGATGAGTAAGGTCGCCAGAGCTCCCGAGGATGCGCTGTTGGGAGTGAGGGGCCTGCTGCATAGGTCTCTAGCTTGACAGCGCATCCCCAAGTCAATAAAGGGTCGGCAACACACTTGTGATTCCTCTGGAGTCACAAGTGTCCGTAGGCGACGGTGTCTGCTTACCATCAGGCAGGCCGTAAGCTTGTATGCCACCGTCGTAGTATAAAAAAAAGCAGTGATACAAATTATCTACTTAAGAGATGATTTCTGAGATATAAAACTTATCGTATTGTTTGCGTGATTAATATTAAATACGACTTACAGAAGCCCGAATCAAAACGCTTAAGTAAATGTAATCCAGAAATAGTTTACAAACGACGCCATTTTTAACCCCACCGTTCATAATCAACTCGACACAAGCCAGATTGTTATGAAAACTGAAAGCGTATTTAATTCACAATGTGTGGTCCTATAAATTATCTATATTAATGCACGCTTTTTATTTATTAAAATAAAACTCGTCTATGGTTTGCCGCGTAAATCAGAACTGTCAGAATGACAGCGAATTTGGCGCGAAACGCTGCACCTGTCATGTTCTCATCCGATGCGTTCCCGATTACGTATTTTTAGAGGCGTTTAGCGAATTAATGCTACGATCAGTGGAACTAAATTTTGTCGCCGACGTATTTATACGGTCGTAACGTCAAAACAGAGTTATGGTTTCACATTATTATTAATAAGTTTACTTTATTTCATGCCCATTAGAGTCATAGTCGTTTGCGTTTATTTTTTTAATGGCAGCTTGTTTTCTGTTACGGAATCTTGTCATTCTCGTCACAGTTTGGGTGCGTTCATTCAGTTTGGTTCAGATGCATTTTTTATACGTTTTGGTGTAAATTGATTGGATTTCGTAGCCGTTAGTTAACGTTAACTTTAAAACGCGTTTGCACTTTGTTGAGTGTAATTATACCTCCACGGTCAATTTAAAACGTGAAAAGCCGTTATAATTGTAGTGGGGAATTGCACAGCATTACAGGTTTCTCACAGAATTTTTTTTAATGGGTAAATTACTACAATACAATATATGTCACAATGTGTTAATTGCCTGCAAAGTTGTATCAGCAGCGTAATTAGGTTATGTTTTAAAGGGTACTTTATTCGGTGTAGATGACGATTGAACCTTACCATTGCTGTTAGTTTTGCAGTTATTCCGCCGATCTTTATTATGTACTCTCAAGCAAAAGGACCTCCTTGTCAATCAACAATACGTTTTTTAATTGCGTTAGTAAGTTAAACACACATCATTGACGTCGCTAAAAAGGTACCCATTTGCTTGTGGAGTACACATTCGTAGATTTAGGTTAGGATTTTAAAAACTTCTCTAGTTACGTCCGTTGTCGACGCTTTAGACCGTAGTCGCAGGGTAAAGGTAGTCATCCGGGCATTACCATTACCATATACTTAGTCATTAAAATATCATGAATATCCTTCCTTAGAATAGTCCCGAATTTCAGTCGAGCCTTACATTAATCTAGTTCAAACATCGAAAAGGTTTAAACGCTCCCTCCGCCGCCATTGACGTTAATTTGACAGCTGTCAAAACGCCATGATGGATGGCGGCCAAACTGTTTGAGTTAGTCACTACTGGTGTTAATAGTTTTGGAAATACCATTCCTGAGGTGAATACACTTTTATTGTTTGTTTGTTTCTGGTCCTGGGTTTTTATAAAAATAGGGTATTTTGAAACACTACCGAAATAGTTTTACGTTAACAATATATAAAAAACATACTCGAGAACAATTTAACTGCAGATTATTTATTCAATTTAAAAGATTTTTATATACATTACCATGAACAAAAGGACGTAGTTTGTCCACAAACAATTGTGACGTCATTAGGCACATTTCCGTACTAAACTGCACACTAACCGTGCGTTTTTGACGTTTTATAAAAAGTTGCTGATTTTACTTTTTTATACCACGTCGGTGGCAAACAAGCGTACGGCCCGCCTGATGGTAAGCGGTCACCGCAGCCTATGGACGCCTGCAACTCCTAGGGGCATCACATGCGCGTTGCCGACCCTTTAAGAATTTACACACTCCTTTCTTGAAGAACCCCATACTGTAGTCCGTCGGGAAAAACCTTAGCAGGGAGCTCATTCCACAATCGGAGCGTCCGAGGGAGGAAATTCTTCTGAAACCGTACCGTACGCGCACGCGCGCGTTTACTGTCATGTTAGTAAAATACCGCCGTACGTAATTTTACATGTGCTAGTTGTTTTATATAGAAAACTACTGTGAGTTCGAGACATATTAAATATAATAAAACGGGTCACTCGCGTCTTTAAGGTCGAATATCGCTCGACATGTTTCAGACCGGTTTGCGGTTGTGCTAGTTGTGCATGTGATAGCTCAGATTTGGAGCAGCGCAAAACGGGTGGCCTTACACCCCAAGTCCAACTTGCAAAGGGCCTACTCCGACCGAACTTCGAAAATCGGTGTGTCGTGCCGTCCGTTTCACTGGTTCGGAGTAGGCCCTCAGAAAACGGTAGCCATACTAATACCACTGCTTGCTCTGTTGGTATGTGGTGTTGTGTTCCTCGTGGTGAGTAAGGTCACCAGAGCTTCCCGAGCATGTGCTGTGTGAGTGGGGGCTTAAAAATGTGGACAATGTTATACAAATCAACCTAGTCTCAACCAAACTATAGGTAAGCATAGCTTGCGCTATTGGTACCAGGTGACAATATACATATGTACTTATATAGATAGATAGAAACTTACTCGTAAATACACAGAAAACATCCAAGACTTGGGAACAATTTCATCGTACTCATCAGACAAATATATGCTCTAACCAGGATGCGAACCCGGGACCATCAGGTACGTGGACAGGGTAGTGACCAACTAGGCTAAAGTGGTCGTCAACTAGCATTTGTCTCTAACCTATAAACGATCGCCAAGCTTTGGAATTTTGACTTCTGGAGTTATCATCCATGGGCTATGGTGTCTTCATATCTGGCGGGTGGTTAATGCTACCGTCGTGGTTTAAAAACATTACCAAGACATGTGAACTGATCAGAAGTTTGTAACATCGGAAGAAACTTTTCACTTTATAACGCTGGGTGGCAACGCTTTGGCACTCCAATAAACAACATTTTGCCTAAAAACGGCGTTAATAGTCGTCCAAGCGCGGCCGATTTATTGGTCCTATCGTGGATATTATTATAGTCGTTATGGAGTCGCGGGAAATATCATATGTCACGATATATTGAGTATCAGGATGCACACCCACAGGCGGCAGTGGTCTTTTCAAATATTTTTATGAATAAGTTAACCGCTCAAAGCTCAAAACGCACAGAGCGGGCGCGGCGCCGAGCGAGGCGGAGGCGGTTTTACATTTTTGATCATTCCGAAACTCTCGATTACTGCTTCATATGAGACACACGCCGCCTCCGCTCTACCGCCCTACCGAATACCGCGTGATTTTTTGGTGCAACGTGTCCCGGACCGCGCTCGCTTTAACGCAGAACCGCTTTCGCCCCGAAACGACGCTGCGCCGTGCTCTGTGCGTTTCATACTTTAAGCCTGCCATCTGCCATAAAACTGGGGTGGTCTGCGGTGGAGGCTGACCGCTGGCCGTTTGACAGGCCGCAATAACAACACATTGGCGCGGCCCGCGGTGGCGGCCTACGTCACCATTTTTACGCCAAACCAAACGTCATTAACGTCAGTCGTCAACCAATATGGAAGAAGAGTTATTACGTTTATTTGCACTCTCTGAAGACGAAAACAAAAGGTCAATTCGGTTACATAAATAACCAAGAAAACCATATTTGCTTACTTTTGAACACTCAAAAGTAAACCTCGGCATGCAGTCTGACCGATAGATATGAAATGATGAAATCAGTACATGCCATAATCGCCATGCTTAGCATGTGGGTTGAAGATCGCAGTATCTCCATCGCACTCCAGGGATACTGCTGCCCATCTCCCGGTGGTCTTGGTCGTAGTTTTAGTACATATCCGAGTCCCGCTCCCGCTACAGATCCGATATATTTAACTGTTACAACATGTTGCCCCCGGGATCAGCAACATAAGCCGCAGGAGCAGATTTTCAGACGCCTGAAGCCCAAGCTTTTTCCGGTTCAGCTGTTTAACACTTCAAAGGTACCTACAGACAGGTACAATCGTATTTTATAATCTGAATATAGATTTATGCGTCGTAAAATTATATTTATAAAACGTGATCTTAAACGGGCCCCCACAAATTTGACTGATAACCTGGTTAAGGTCGTGGGAGTCCGCTGGATGCGAGTGGCACAGGACCGGTTATTGTGGCACTCTTTGGGGGAGGCCTATGTCCAGCAGTGGATGTCCTTCGGCTGATATGATAATATAATAATATAATATTGGGGGACAATCTTACACAAATCGACCTAGTCCCAAACTAAGCAAAGCTTGTACTATGGGTACTAGACGACGATATACATACTTATATAGATAAATACATACTTAAATACATAGAAAACATCCAAGACCCAAGAACAAATATGCGTGAAAAATGCACAAATAAATGCCCTGGCCGGGATTCGAACCCGGGACCTCTAGCTTCGGAGGCAGAGTCACTACCAACTAGGCTAAACAGGTCGTCATCATGATGATGATGAAATAGGCCAACGAGCTCAACAAAAAAAAAATTAAACACTTTTTTTCTATTTGTACATCTATGTATATACACATTTGTCGGCTTGTTTAGTCTAGTTATTACTCACTGGTAGTGACACTGCCTCCGAAGCTAGAGGTCCCAGGTTCGAATCCCGGTAAGGGCATTTGTTTCTGTGGTCAGCAGAAACATTTGTTCCTGAGTCTTGGATGTTTTCTATGTATTTAAGTATACATCTATCTATTAAGTATATCGTCGTCTTGTACCCATAGCACAAGCCTTATTGAGCTTACTATGAGCATTTATGGGACTAGTTCGATTTGTGTTAAAAATTGCCCCATTATATTTATTTATTTATTTATACTAAAATGCTAGAGTGTAACCATCGGCGCGTGCGCAGTACAGTGTCCGGTTACTTCGCGGTGGTTCTAAAAATTAAGTCATCACTCACAGACTTGTTGCCTTTTTACTGCGGGACGGCGGCATGCCACCCACGCCACGACAAAAACACACTTTTAAGACATTTACACAAAATACAGTTTCACGCCTAAAAGCTCCGCTTGCTCTTAAGGCGACTTCCTGACTTGGCGGTGCATGATCGATATGTGGTAGGTATTTTGTTCTTTGAGGTGAGCTTACTGATGTGAGAATTCATCCTTTTTTTTATTAAAAGTGGGATTGCTCTTGGCCAGCATCTACTTAGCCAGGAGGCAAAGATGAGGCCGACGATGAAGCGAGCTCACCCAGAAGATGTATTTACGAAATACTGTTAGTATTATGTTTTCCTAGTAGCAATACCATGCGCAGAAGTGTGTCAGTACTGTATTCGTATCATTTGACACTGACAGCTGACAGTTTTCACATATCTTACCGCCTCCGCATCGACAAATCAGGAAGTCGCCCTAGGTATTTCAGTATTTATTGCTTTCATAGGTATACAGAAGGTGGTACATTTTTGTAGTTAAAAGGTATGTAATGTTGTTCCTGATAGGCACTAAGGTCGCCAGATCTCCGTCTTTGTGTTGAGACTGAGAGACCTCCATATCGCTTCTCGTCGGCCTCATCTTTGCCCCCTGGCTATATGCTGACAAAGAGCAATTCCATTTTTAATAATAAAAAAATGACTCTAGCGGTCAACACAACTAATCCTCAATTCAATGCAGGCTCGGTTACGCGCTTGTGATCCCTAAGGACTCCCAGGCTTCCATAGGCTACCGTGTCTGTGAATATATGTATACTTGTATAGGTATAACTCTCTAGGTCTTTTAGACTCCATTACACCTCAATACCGCAGGACCGGTCATTGTGGAAGTCTTTAGGGGAGGCCTATGTCCAGCAGTGGACGTCATTAGGCTGACATGATGATGATGACACCTCAATATTTTCACTCACTCTCACTACGCAAAATTCATCATGATCCGGGTTTGTAGTGCCGTCCCAATTTGTAAGAAAATTCCCGGGAGTTCCCGGGAATTTGCATGCCCTAATCATGATCATCGGACTATATACCTCCGTCGGCCATTACTGGGCACAGGCCTCCAAAACGCACGCAAAATTATTTTACTGAAAATATTACTGTATTGGCTATGTGCACGTCTGAAACGTCAAACGTCAAAGGTCCCGAGACAATGTCAAAACTCAGAGATGTCAAATAATGACACATGAATATTTTATTTACTTTAGTAAACGAGAAAGACCCCGTATTGGAAATTTTACTGAAATAAATAAGAGAATAAATAAATTCATACAAATGAAACGAATCGTAGGAAACCGATAAGAAAACGTGAAAGTAAATTAGACAGTTGTCCCCTGTAAGTGCACATTTCTGCCATGGTGTGCGCTACGATCGCCTAGCTTACCCCCACCACCTACTTCGCACATAGCCAATAGTATGCAAATGCATACTACCTATACATACTGCGCCGACGTGTCAAAAGTCCTTATAGCACGTATACCTATGATAGCTGAGTAGTAGGAGACGTTTGAAGAACAAAGGTATTTGCTCAAATAGGGTAGGTGATTCCCAACACTATTTTTTTTACGTTACCAAACAGAACGACAATACTCGGCAATAACAAATTTCAGAACAATTATGCAATTTAAAAATTATAAACGTGAAAAAAGGACGCATTTTGACTATTGAAAATTGTGACGTTATTACAAACTTGATGAAAACCGAGCGTATTTCACGTTTCATAAAAAGTCGCTATTTTGACTATCAGTAAAATACCGCATTGCATCCGGAAACTGCTGCCTAATCCGGAAACTAGGGAACATTTATATTGAGCAACAAACACGCAATCCGCTATAATGCAACCATACAGCATAAAGCCATCCAAACGCTTTTATAATCCTTATTTTGACAGCCAGCCTCAATGGAGATAAAAACGCGATGGACAGGGACCGCGCTATGCGACAGAGCGGGAGCGACAGCGCAGCGCGCTGGGTGGCATAGTGACTCAAGCCAGAGATGGGTAGCTAAAAAGGCATAAGTGAACGGATTAGGTAGGGTTCGGTAAAGATGGAGACAGTTTTTTAAAGGTTTTTTAAAACGACGGTAGCAAACAACCATACGGCTCGGCGGATGCTAGCAGTCACTATAGCCTATGGACAAGCGTGGAGCCGACGCTTTTGTGATATAAAGATTCATTGTAAGTATTTTTTGCAGTCCCGGTCCCGATTTGTATGAAATTTCCCGGGAATTCCCGGGAACTCCCGGGAAATTTACATGCCCTAATTGAAACTTAGACTTGATTGGAGACCGCAATATGTCGAGCCATATAGTTGTAATTATTATGGTGAGGGAACGTTGCACTATTTGGTTCCTCGAATCTTTAATAACATACCTTTTCTGTGTGAAAGCGATATTATTAACAAAGCAGCCTTTAAAGGTAAGCTAAAAAATACACTATTGGCATTTTACAGTGTCGAAAATATTTAACCACATCTTATTATTACTATGCATGCCCTGGTTTATTTAATCGTATGGCATTTGTTTACGAACCGTGAGATCTTCGAGAAGACAAGTACAGTTGCCAGTTTATGTTGCACTTTTAGCACCACCCAGGGGTCACGTGTAGGGTAACGGTGGGTACTCCCTACGGACGTGGTGCAACTTCGACCCCCCATTGTCAAGTGAGTGTTCAACTTGACTGTTAGAAGTTCTCAAGCCGCCCGAAGGCCTCTAACTTGGCTTAACGACTGCTGTCGTGGACAGCAGCCGGGATCAACGGGTTAACGTGCCTTCCAAAGCACGAGAGCGCTCAGTTAGTAACCACTCAAAGCGGTCACCCATCCAAGAACTGACCTGCGCCCACATTGCTTAATCTCGAATACCGCACGTGGGACGTGGGCGCCGCTCGGCCACGAGCGCATGCCCTAGTTGAGTAAGTTGAGTAAACAATACCTAAGTGATGTAGCTTGAGCGCGATGCGCCAACAAACTGTTTACTGCAGTTTGGCGCATTTAGTGTAATGTGTTTTGAAATTGTTTATACGAATAAATTAAATAAATAAATAAAGCTAAAGACACATGCAGATCCACTGCGCTCAACATATTCTCGGGTCGGGAGCTCTGAACGGTTAGCACAAGACGGCGCGCGAGCTATATCGCGCGCGAGATAGACTAGCCGTCTCTATCTAATGGGTATATACGGAAAGAGACGGATAGTCTATCTCGCGCGGTATAGCTCGCGCGCCGGGTTGTGCTAGCCGTGCTGGCGGCCTTACTCACCACGAACACAACACCATATCTTAGGTACCTACAGGCTTACAAGTAGTGGTGTCAAATGGCTGTGGTTTCCTGTAAGTTGGGCTGCTGAGCCCTTAATTTCTTAAGTCATACAGAGTCAAGCTGACAATGGGCAGCTAAATACGTATAAGTGGGCGGATTATGGGTAGGGTTCAGTAACCACCACCTCCACCAATATATCAGTCGAAGGACGTCCACTACTGGACATAGGCCTCCCCTAATTTCATGGGGGGTAAATGCCATAATTCTCAGTCTTGGTCGCTTAAGACATACCCGGGACGGGTTCAGTAAAATTGGTGACAAAGCAAAGATTCCACACGCAAAACAAATTGGCGAGATACTGTCAGTATTACGTTTGAGAAATATCATGCGCAGAAGCGGGGCAGCACTCCATTACTATCGCCCCCCTTCCGCTCATCTCGTGCCAATGAGGAAGCACTCATTTAAAATTAAGGGTAGGGGCGCAGTACAAAGCGTACATTACAGACTTGCCTGACACTTGACACTGATAGTTAACGTTATCTCGTATCGTATTCGTATCGCCTCTTACAAATCAGGAAGTCGCCTTAGATTTCCACCTTCCTTGAAAATACAGTAAAAGTATGCCATTGGACCATTGGCAATGGTATGGAAGGTGGACTAAAAACCAACAGAGCTAAGAGTTATGTCATTAAACAGGTATTTACGTGTACTTCATTTCATTCTATGGGCACCCAAGTTCAGATTCATTGTCAACCAGAGATATTCATATGTTAGCCAGCAGGCTTTCTGCAGATCTACTTCGTTGGTGATGATGATAGAGAGGTAAATTTACGATCATCAAACTGCCTTAGCTTGAAATCTGGTCTTATCAGACAATTACAGAAAATGCTTCACGACGTAAACCCATACATAAAAGATTTGAAGAGTACTCTCGACAAGGTTCCATCCTCTTGTGAGTCATTTAAAGTGGTCATCCATGCAGAAAAGAAACCGCTAGAGGAGCACAGGGGTCGTTTTAATGCTCCAACTACATATGAATTATATACGATATGATTGAGTCTGAGTCTGAGTCAATACGAGCTAATAGTAGATGTAAAGACCTATTGAATAATCTCTCAGCTTTATTGGTTCTAGGACCATTTTGACACAATTCATATTTTAGTCAAAGTGAACGATCCAATAGTATATTTAAAGACCAACTCCCAGCTCTGTTGGTTTTTGGTCCATTTTGACGCATCATCATCATCATTTCAGCCGAATGACGTCCACTGCTGGACATAGGCCTCCCCCAAAGACTTCCACAATGACCGGTGCTGCGCCACCCGCATCCAACGGACACCCGCGACCCTTACCAGGTCATCAGTCCACCGACGATTGATGATTTTGACGCATGGTCCCTAAGGACCAACATTTTCTTTTATTTTTCAAGGTTTTTCTATTCAAAAAAAATCTTGAAGTTGCACATTTCTGCATTATTCGGCGGTTCCCGATCCAACCGTTTTAAGTTTTATGAATAAAATAAACAACATACGGAACCCTGTTACATCTCGCTCGACTAACTTGCCCACACTTTTTTTACGTTCACCCAAAGTGTTAAGATTTGGGTTGCGGCCCACTAGATACGCCTAAGTAGGTTTGTATAGAAAAACATTTGTATGTATGAAAAAAGTTACAAATACAGTAAGGCTACTGTTGCGATCCCTTTGACAGTATTGGCTTGTTTACTAATTGTTATTGTCAATAGATCCTGTTTATCCTATTAAATTGTTTACAAGCCGTACTTAGAAAACTTTAACTTAAAACGCGCTAGGCATATTTTATTTTATTAATTATTAACAGCTGTTTGACTGTATTCTAGCAAATAAACTATTTTGATTTTGATATTAGCTGGTTTTACTTTTTAATACCAATCACGTTTTGATTGTGACACCTTAGTACTTAATACTTGAAGACAAAGACAAAGTTTTTGAGAAAGTGGTTCAGTAGTTAATGTTATGATCTGGTAACAAAATTATGTTTTTGATTCATTAATAAAATCAATACATACAAATCAATTTAATTGTTTTGATCGACTTATAATTAAGACTTTACAGTTCTAAAGTTACACATAACATCCGATTACAAATGTTTTTAATTCGTGGGAAAAAGGTTTTTGCATTTCAAAATTCAATTGAGTCCTTTAAATTGTCTTCTTTGTAATAAATTGCTTCCTTCCACACTGTTAGAGTGTGTCGTTATACGCATTGTAGCATGTGTGTATTGTGAATAATATCATTATGTCATATTACGATGCTGAGTTGTGGCATTACGGGGATATCACGTTTGTGCTATTAAGGTAATGGATTTAAAAAGGTTTTGCAAAGTTTTATTCACGGAGTAAATGGTTAATATAAATGTAATAAATAGTAGGTAGGTAAATTGTAATACACCTTTTTGGCATTCAAGATGTTTTTGTGTCTCTTATGTCACAGAAAGATAAATAGAATTGACACCGAATTGATCACTAGATTCACTAAAAGAACCTTTTAAATATTTAATTGGGAAAATAGTTTCTCTGTAGTAAGTATTGAACGTATAAATCAAGAAATAGCTATAAAACAAACAAAAACATACCTTTTATATTATAAACTACAATTCCACAAATGTATACAATTTTCAGTGTTTTGGAAGGCACGTTAATCCGTTGATCCCGGTTGCTGTCTATGATAGCAGTCGTTAAGCCAAGTTAGAGGCCTCCGGGCGGCTTGAGAACTTCTAACAGTCAAGTTGCCCACTCACTTGACAAGCCTAATCCCAATAAGGTCTAGTTTTCCCCTCGGGTTGGAAGGTCAGATGGCAGTCTCTTCCGGAAAAATTAGTGTCTACGCCAACTCTTGGGATTAGGTAGCGGACCCCAGGCATCCTTCAGGATGCAACTGTACTTGGAATAACGCTAGGAGGATGATGTATACAATTTTCAGTGTATAATAATAGAGGTGTATAATACACAACTGTGAATCACTAAATAACGACGAAAAATTAGCCAAATTGCATCCTACGCCCACTGAGCATTCCTCGTGCGTTACTCACGGCTGCTACCATTGTTTCTCGAACGGATGTTTTGGCGATAACAGCGTGAAAACATCGCGACGTTCCGTGGTACAGCTGAGTGTCAACTTAGATGAGGCGGTATTTGACTATGTCTTTCGACGGCTGGTGACATTGCCGCGACTCTGTCAAATGCTATACAATAATATGTTTCGTCGCTTACTTTTTGATGTAAGCATGCTGATGTGTCGCATAAATTTCCTCACTTGACAGTTGACACTGACAGCTGACATCAGCTGCTCCCCCCCCCCCCCCATCTACGCCAACCTGCAAGTTGCAGAGTTGTAATTGCAATATACTACGTTTGTGCATTTGCAGGATGCAACTGCACTGGGAATAACGCTAGGATGATGATGTGCATTCGCGTGAAAACTTTTTGACAGTTGTAGGTGAAAAATTTCAGACGATTCATATGTATTGCGAACTTTTTGACAGGCTCATTGACGAAAATATTAACAGTTATCAAAGAGATTATGCAGTGACAGTCCTCTGTTAGATTCAAAGTTGGCAACACAATACAATACAAAAACTCTTTATTTAACACCTCAAAAAAATGGGAGAAGGCTAGGGGATTAAGAAGGGATACATATTAGGCTATTACTGAACCAGTGAGTAACATCTTAGGCCTTGTCATTGCTTTCCATCAGGTGCGACTAGGGCCAATCGCTGGTCAGTCGACCATACAAAAAAATCCCCTGCAGCGTTACCGGAACTTTTTCATTCTTAAATTTAGGCATATTATATGAGCCACGAGAAGAACTGGTGTAACAAACTCGACGAACAACGTTCACAGCAATGGGACACCACTAATTGCCACATCTTCGACAGTTATCCTGTCTCCGAAGTTAGTTAAAGTGCTCCATTTAATACTATCCATAAAAAAACAATAAAACAACATTCGAGCTATACTGAGACAGACAGACAAAACAAAACGACAAACGGAAGATATCTCAATTAGTTCACACACAAAATCTTTATATAGATACTTCAAATACCACACGAAAATCAACCTTAAACACTACGCATTAACGCTCAAAATAAAAACTGCCGCTCTACTATCAAATTCCTTCATAATCCTTTTGAAGCTATCCAAACTAATATCAACCCTAATTATGTACGTACATGATTCAAATTCAATTGTGTGGCATATGAGTAAGTATGACACATAGTGATATGCAAATTTGAGTCTTAATTGGTTGGATTTAGGTGCGTTTTTGTGTGAGAAGCGTTGGGATGTGGTAAGCCAGTCGGTTTGAAATGTTTTGGTGACATGCGCACAACGCATGATTCTGAAGGGGGTGGAGTCGTGATTTTATAATTATTAAAATACTATTTTTATCTGAGAAAATTTGAATGAAACGTATTTTTGATAATTTAAGTAACTATCTTATGGAAAAGACAAATATAAAAGACAAAACTTTAGAGCTTCGAAGAAATTATGAAAACTGAAACGCTGATCCAAATAAAACAAAAAATATGGATACCCGTATACTACCCAAACTTGGAAGATTACACAACGAGTAAAAGATAAAATTACGACATCTCAAAGAAGAATGGAAAGAAGTATGTATATTAAAAGGTAAAAAAGATCGAACGACGAAGACAATTATTCGAAAAAAGACGAAGGTTGCCGATGCTCTAAATCCCTGCAAAAAACTGAAGTGGCGCTGGTCTGGTCATATAGTGAGATTGACAAATAACTAATGGACTCACAGATCTTAGAAGGGATCACTAGGTACAAGACATGGTAGACCAATTGTCCGGTGGGTGGATGACATAGTAAAAGTGACTGGGCAACAGTGGATTAACACAGCAACCGCTAGAGTGCCCCGGAAATCACTAGAGGAGGCTTTCACTTTCTAAATTGGTCCACCCTGGAAATAACCTTATTAGTACAAGCAAGGACTTTAATTTGTGACCCCTTAAGGTGGATAACCCTGTTAAAGTATATAAATCATCAGTCGATGGACGTCCACTGTTAAACGTAGGAAATAGTGCCACAATGACCGGACCTGCGACCTTTACCAGGTCATCAGTCCACCTTGTGGGGGGCCTATAGGTCGATTCACAAGAGCTGGCGCGGAATGTCTATGAAATTAATGACAGTTTCATACATTTTCCGCGCCAGCTCTTGTGAATCGGCCTATACCACGCTGCGCCTTCCAGTACCGTGGACGCCACTCGAGAAACCCTTCCGCCCACTGCCATCGGTTCTACAGTCTTTATGTGTGTGTTGTCACTGTTGCCCGTGATGGCACTCAAACGTGGTCGCTTACTATGAGTACTCGCTTACTAAGAAGGCTCAAAGTCACCCAAAGAGCAATGGAGAGAGTTATACTGGGAGTATCTGCGCGATCGCACGAGAAATGAGGCCATCCGTAGTAGAACCAAAGTAACCAATATAACCCTCCGAATTGCTAAACGTAAGTGTAAAGAGCCCTGCTTATCTTGAAGTACAGGTTTTGCCTATTCAGGGAGTAGAATCCTGTTTTTAAGGAAACTTGTAAAAATCATTTTTTTATTAAATAAATACATATTTGTATTTGTATTTTCTATAAATATTGAAATAAAAAAATGCGTAATTGGTTCAAAATTAAAGATCCTTACCGTACCACTAGGCAACTAATTCTACTTTGTATTTATTCTGTCTATGTAAGATTTGCTCTAAAATTAATGTTTCAAGTTGAGAATAGTTCCACGCACGTCTATGTGCCGCGCGGCCTGGGTGGGCGACCACCCGCGTGTGTTTGTGCGCAGGCGCCACCGCGCGTGCGCAGCGCGGGGCTCCGCTGCGGTACTGCGTAGAGCTAGGGCTCCGGCACAGAATATAGAATCTTCTAAGAAAGAACTGAGACCGTAGAAGCTGCTATGAAACGACTGAAATTTTTCACCTACACCTTTCCGTAAAAGTTCTGGCCTAGCGGCGCCCGCGTACCACGTATTACGGTATGCGAGGTTAAGCAATGTCGGGCGGGGCCAGTCCTTGGATGGGTGACCGCTTTGAGTGGTTACTAACTGAGCGCTTCCGTGCTTTGGAAGGCATGTTAAGCCGTTGATCCCGGCTGCTGTCTATGATAGCAGTCGTTAGCCAAGTTAGAGGCGTTTGGGCGGCTTGAGAACTTCTAGCAGTCAAGTTGGCCACTCACTTG
The DNA here is from genome assembly GCA_905163555.1 of Notocelia uddmanniana. Taxonomy (NCBI): domain Eukaryota; kingdom Metazoa; phylum Arthropoda; class Insecta; order Lepidoptera; family Tortricidae; genus Notocelia; species Notocelia uddmanniana. The sequence goes on from LR991077.1 coordinate 7,080,050, forward strand.
ACAAGCCTAACTCCCCCTTGGGTTGGTAGGTCAGATGGCAGTCGCTTCCGTAAAAAAATTAGTACATACGCCATTCCTGGGATTAGATAGCGGACCCCAGGCATCCATCATGATGCAACTGTAATGGAAATAACGCTAGGCTTTCCGTAAAAGTTCTAGGGTCCCACAGATCTTTCTTGTACTTCCTGTATACTACCTGGCTTAATAGTTGGGGTTTAAGAGGGCGTCTGTCAAGTAAGAAAGGACTGAAACTTTTCACTTGCACCTCTCCGTAAAGGTTCTAGCCTGGTCTAGGCTGCCACAGAATTCTCTTGTCCTTCATATACTACCTGGCTTAAAAGTGGGACTTTCAGAAGGCGTCTGTCAAGAAGGGTAAATCAGGAGCTACTGACAGTGCCATAGGTCCCATAGGTCTTGTACTAGTTATATTCTTCACTATTTCACACCTTCTCATTCTTAGTCGTGGCATAATCAAGTTTTTGACTAGGTGATGTAAGGGGGTGGGTGACCAACCGGGTTCCAGGGCTTCGGTGCGGGACTGTGATGCGTAAAGCTAGGGCAACGGCACTAAAGTTGAGAGCTGCTAAAAAAAGACTGAAACTGGGTCTAGATTGGTTTTGGGTCTAAATTGTTCTAAGATTGTAGTTCCACAGGTCTTCGAATATTCATGGCTTCTAGTTACCTGGATCGCTAGGACTTGAAAGTGTCAGTACCGGTAGGTCTTGGTTGCTTTTGAAAGACCTTTTTGCGATGTAGTTGTGGCTCCTTATTGCGATTGGTCTGCAAGAAATTTCATAAAAATAACACACGGCTGCTGTCCGCCAGTTCCTGGGGTGAACTTGGCTGAACACGCTGCCGCGTGCCTAGATTCTATCTCTTGACTTGGTACTGCAGCTCCGGTGTAGGGCTCCAGTACATCGACTTCAATGGTCAAGGTTCCGATGACTCAGAGTTAACCGTAGACCTGTACCTTAAGTCCGGAAGAGAAGTTCGGCATAGCTTTATGATAATACTACGTGATCTGTGATACTCGTGCACTCAGTAAGATGATTCACTTGTTTTTTACCCTAAAAGAGTGCACCCAGTAAGATGATTCACTTATTTTTTACCCTACAATTGTGGCAAACACGCGTACGATCCGCCTGATGTTAAACAGACAATCAAAAGCGCGTTGTCAACCCTTTTTGGATATGAGGATTCGTTGTATCAACACATAGAGACAAACTGCAGTTCTCTCAGAGCGCAACCTCTGTATCCATCGATTCATACATTTACAATCCGTCAAAAAAAACCTCTGCCGGCTGAACACATGACCTTTGACTTCGTCAGTGTCGGGTTTTAAAACCTTAAAGTAAGCAAAACAATGCTCTATGATAAATAGAAGTCCGGGATCGAACGGACCACCCGCGGCCCACTAATAAAGACATCACATAATTGAGATAAAATCGCTCTTTTAATTGGCAGCCATCTTGTATTTACATGCACGTAGCAACAGTGGTATGATCATGCTGATGATTAGGGTAAATGTCCCAATACATGACCCTGGCAACCGTATGTCATATAGAGGTGTACAATTAAATAGATGCCAATTATTGTCTTTACCTTACAAAAAATAAAACTTCTATCTGTCTTCTGATTCTGATTCTGATTCTTATCATTTTAAATGTAAGGAGATACCATTTAAGATTTGTCACACAATAAATATACAGATAAACAATTACATAGGCACTTCATATCTACAACATAGTAAATGACAATAAAATCAGGTAAACTCAGGTATTAAAATGTAACTAAAACTAAATATTGGGGTACCTCAATATAAAAACTGTCCAAAAATTATTTAAAAATCATGCTACATAAGTTACATACCATAAGGTTGAATCCCAATTTGGGCTGAGAGCATGCAACTCCATACAACATTATCGTTAATGTTTCGCATATGCACGTGAAAAATTTAAAAAAGTCAGATTTATTTAATAAAAATGTCCAATAATTCAAGTGAGGCAGCTAGTTTATCAATAAATCGTGTGTTGCCACATGAAATAATTCAAAACCACGGCTTCCGAACGTTTGATCTTGCCGCTGGTAACATAAACCCCAACCTAAATAAACATAACCTTTAATTGCCTTTAACGATTTATTATATTCTAATTAATTAACCCCGAATCACAAATTAAAGTAAACCCTAACCCACTAACAATAAAGTTCATTATTGTTGTTTCTTAAACATTAAAACGAAGGCAAACGGCCTCAACCTGAAACATTTCTTAATTAAAAATGCTAAAGTTCAAAATTCATCTTCGATTTTTGAATTTCGAACGAAATTTCGAATTTCCGAACGGAACGTTTCCATCTATCCTCCGATTTTTCCGCAAATAAAATGAAACTTTAATTCGTAAACTACAAGATTGATATTCGCTTGGGTTGTTATGAGGTTCTTTATCAGCTAAGTAGTAATAATGGGTTGCTTATTGGAGGCAAATGTCTTCATTAAAGATCGTCGTTGGTGGCTCATGTCCGGTTTTGTAAGGAGGTTACACCGTCCCGCCAGACGGTTTGAGGAATTTTATCAGAATTTTAATTATTAACGAATCAGACATAGACATAAAATTATCTATGGTTTACGTTGCGGAGGCGTTTGTTAGCACTTTGGATTTTTGCGTACTATTGAATTTAAACTTCCTAAAGTAACTTTATAATTACCTCAACTGCAATGCGATGCAAAACTTTTAAAACATGATACACTGGCTAGTGGCTAAGTAATGTAGGTTTCCTGGTTCTTTGAAAAGGTTTTACTAAATTGAGACATAGTTTATAGGTAACTAGTGATCCATAAACAAATAAATTCAGTATATTTATTATTGTGAGAGATGGGTACATCAATGAAAATATGACAAGACACATTTCTCAGTAGCAGTTGGTGCTTTTTGTAATGTCATGGGAAAAGTTGAAATATTTCAGGAACTTGATAAATGGGACCCAAATAGAGAGTAAGATTTAAGGCGCATCCCCACGGACGAGCACTGCAAGAAGCTATAAGATAAAGCGAGAAAATCAAGATCGTTCATCATCCTTTCTCGATCTATCGTACAGATTGCAGGACACGCTAATTGGGTTACGCCATTAGAGCGTCATAACAATTGCTATATTGAAAACCTCATGATAAAAGCGAGAAAGTCGCATTTTGAATGTGTTTTGTTTTAACCGAGATCGATCCAATTTTTCTTATTATTCCCTATTTTTTGTTGATACAAAAACTTTATAGCATTTTAATTGACATTGCCTACATTTTAGACTTAGGCAATTACTCTTATTATTTTACACGTGCCTTCAAAGAATACCAAGTGTTAATTACAGTTTTTTTCAATACTGCCAACATACAATCCACAATTGTCATCGATATTTCACCGAAAAGGTCAGCAATAATTGTCTCTGACTCAATAATTGACATTTCCTTTGTAAAACGAGGTAGCATAAAATACCCGTTTTATTTTTTTATACGTTTTAATGAAAGGCTCGTGCGCGAAAATTACACGTTGTATTTTTAATTAAAAATATGGTTGGGCCGTAAAATTACTAGGTGTTGCGATTGAAAAAAAAATTATACTTTTTCCTGTGATTACACTTTACGCGTATTTATGTGTGAATGTGTGAAATATACCGTTTGATATATGTACTAATGTTCTATTTGCATTCGAGATATGTATTCAATATAAATAGTGTATCATAAGTTACACTGTAACACAAAAATACTGAAAAAACAAAATTTACAGGTTCAAAGGCGAATTTATCCCTGTAAGGGATGTCTTCAAGTTAAGTAAACGAATAAAAATATGTTAAATATGTTTTATCCTCTAGCAGAAAGACCGTCTTCAATCGGCAGTGCCAATAAGGCGCTATTCCATAACATCGTAATTAGAATAATAGTCCTTATTCACATCGATAAAAACGAAACTTTCCTTAACAATAACGCGTAACATACCAGTTAAGCGGTTGAAACCGTATTGTTGATGAAGCGAGATAGGCAATTGCATCATGATTCATCAGTTATCTCGCTCTATTTTATAACTTGCAGGATATGTATAGCGTAACAAAAAAAGGTAATCGACATTTAAAATGTCGTATTTGTACATTTGGAAACATTGGTCACATGTCCTTATTTACTTAGTTTTTTTTATTAATTAAATATGTTTAACAAATCAGGTGGTCTTTTCTTAATCAAACATTAATTTGATGTCTGTCTCACATATTTAGGTAATTATGCCATATACATACCTACCCATGAACATATAACTAGTAGATTTACCTACAGAATCGTGTGAATAAACATGCAATAGGAAGTCGATATATTTTCTTTAAGTATCTCCATTTTATACGAAAACTAGTTTTAGAAATAGCGAAAATTAAAACCAGTTATAACATTAAATATGTTAATATTAATTTGGACATGAATACCCAAGTGTTACTTATGTTTAATGGCTTTATCATGCGCCATGTTGGGCATGGACACAATTTTTGTTTTTTTAATTGTGAAGTCTAGATAATTGAGCTTAGTTAATGATCAGTAAAAAGGAGAATATGTTAATTAGGATTGTTCCTAAAATTAATTTAAGTTACTAAATGAAATTGTGCATATATTTGTTTTAGAGGCTAATTAATGTAAGTAAAAACCGTTATAGAGAAGAATTCTCGACATTCCATCAGTAATTAACGGACTTTGAAGTGAAGTAAAGTTTATAGATGTCTGGTGCAATAAAACATTATTATTTATTGAATTTAGGGTACATAATAAACAGCATCGAGCATTTTGAGTGAGATAACATTTACAATGCTTATAACTAGAAAAAAATATGATGCTACTTACTTTTAATTTTTTTTTATAATTGAATGTGTGAAAATTATTTTATATGTCAAAATTGTTCTAATTGTGTTTTTCTCTTTTGTTTTAGGACGAAGTAAGTACGGGACCTCACGGCAGCCACGTGAGAACTATCCATTTTTTTTACCATTTTTACGTTTCTTCTCAAAACAAAATCCATTTTTTTCAATCTCTGTATAATTTCATTTTGATGTGTGCCTAATTCATTCAAAATATTGATTCAAGTTTTAATGTGTCTGCTTTAAATTATCTACCTAGTAATATTTTCAGTTGAAGTACTACTATTTATTATTGTTGATATATCATAGTACCTATCTATCATCAGTACCTAAGCATAAAGTCAGTTGCTGTAGGCTGTAGGTCACGTTTTGACCTGGATATACATATGAACGAATGAAAAAATCAAATGACGAGGTCGTTTTCCCTAATATTTTGACACAAACATTAATAATGTCAGTTCTATGACAGTTCATGCGTGAAACCTTCACACTATCACCACAAAAACTACAAAAACCCGAATTAAAAGACTAAATGGTACCTCAAAAAAGTTAGAAAAAATTGTCTATGGTTAGAAGAAATACGTGGCCAATGACCTTCGTCGATCCATCATAAAGTATTTAAAAAACTTGGGGCAAAAAAGTGTCATTCGATTAAAGGTGGAATGGTCTCGGGCCGTAGTCTGTGGACAAATATATTAAAAAAAGAGGTTTGGAAATGGACGAGTCACGTGACAATAGATTGGGAATTTTCAGGGTCATAGGGGCCTTTTACACAGTGAGTATTATCAGGCGATTATTATTGAAGCAGTATCACTGATATCAGCAGTATCATTATCATCGAGCTTTCTATCTTAAAAAGTTGCCAGTTTCAGTACATAATTGATTGTGTACCCACATATTATTATAACTTGGATTATCTGTACTTTTCAGTTATCTTTTATATGCAGCATCTTTAACAGTCATCAGAGTGCTATCCTAGTATATTGTATTTGTTTTTCCTCCAAAGCTGTGTTTTCATATAAATCAACCAAGCTAAGCTACGAACACTGGTAATGTGATACTTTAATAATAATCCCCGGCACGACAGTCGGACCACGATGGTGGTATTCACGCAGATTCACTAAAAACTCAGATAGCAGGCACGCTCCATTTCACCACAAGCCGCATATTCGATCATTGCAGTCCTGCAAGCTGTAAGATACAGCGAGAAAACTAAGATCATCATCTCCCTAACTCGCTTGACCTTATAGATTGCAGAACCGCAATGCTCGTACGTGGGAATGCGCTTTCGGGTTACAGCCGAAAATCGACTTCTGCGCAGGCTCTGATTCCGTGCCAGATCTAAATAGTATGAAAACAAAGCTTAACTTAGTTCACAAAGCATCCTTATTTGTCCCTCCATAAAATTATGTCCCCCAAGGTGAGTGACATCGTTTTTTTACAGACATCTTCGCCATGGCAACCCGGCAGGCAGTCGGTGAAATATTTTGACCAATTTTAACTGTCTAACGTGGTAACACTGAATTGGTTAAGATATTGCATCGTCCGCTTGCATGGGAATATCGTCGAGCGCCGCCGTTTTGTTTATAACAATGTGTGTTACGTTTTTGTTGCTAATATTTAAAGAGACAATCAGACGGTCCTGCGTGATGGACTGCACGAGCGATTCAAAGCAAGCTATAGCGAGATAGGTAGATTTACGACCTCTTCGTATCCCCATCGCGCTCTAACTTATAGCATTGTGCCACTCATGCAGTCCACAATGTAGGACTGTCTGGATGCGGCTATAGTGCATACTCATCAACCAAACGAATGACCGACGACCTTATCTCACACTAAGAGATAGTTGTTTCCCATCAGTTTCTTGTCCATTATTTGTTTGATGTGTACGCGCCATTATACTAATCAAATTGTACAATATCATAAAAAAGTGTTTTAATTATCGTGCTGGCATCCGACCAATCAAGACCAAAAGCGTCTATGGTTTTCTATAATTTTGTCGGAATGGCAAGTCAGGATTGCGTCTGACAAGCCTACACACGACCATTTTTGCATAAGTTCGGTTAGTTCGGCAACTTGATTTGACTTGATCATTGGTCGGATCCCTGTTTTTGTGTCGCTTTTTGTGTTTTGTGCCCGTTTTTTTCACTTGTCTTTATTTTTGGACATGAAATTGTTTTTTTATCGAATGGATGTCCAGAAATGAAAATATAACTCGATAATGCCTTATTTTATGCGCTAGTGTCGTAGTCCTGGCATGCAATGGTAACAGTTTCGTAGAATGATAGAACTTTTCCTCTATTTTGATCAATGCGACAACGATTCTTACTTGTTGACCATCGACCCTAGGTGGTCTATTTGCCTTAGCTTATCGATATGATATTGATATGGCAATCGTTAAGTGCACTAGTTCTGAAACGAGTTTTTGCGCATGCGGAGGCAAGCATGGGTGACAAATGCCATACTATCTCCTCGCATCTTATTGCATCTGATTGGTCACATGCGCAATAGCATTGGGCTATTCAACTATACATACCATACAAGACCAATCTATATATATCACTATTATATAAAGGCATTGTGTCAAACCTCCAAAATATTCGCTCGGAAGGGCGCCATTGAAACTATTCTATACAGGGTGGGCCCTGTAACAAGAGCAAAAAACTAATTAAACGGTCCACTATTGAGCGAGCCGGAAAATATTTTCAAGTGGTCCCAGTTGAAAAAAAAGTATTTTCTTAAGTTTTTTTTTAAAGCTAGTATACTATTTTCTTCCTCATCTAGAGTTATATCAATAACATTTGAAAAATCACAAAAAAAATATTACCAAAAATACGTTTTAAAACTAAAAAATACCAAAAGTGTTATGGCATGTAGCTATAACTTGATACTACCTCAAAAACTACATTGACTGGCGCGCTATAATCTCGTGGTATCAAGATACATTACTTGAAAGTCATAAATTAAGATCAAAATTTCCCCGTTTAAAATAAATTTGGGACACAGGGAGGATGCTCTAAGGAAGCGTCATTTTATATATTTGCTCTTATTACAGGGCCCACCTTGTATATGTTTGTTCAACAGCCTCATTCGGTCCCATACTTAACATTTTGACACATGTACGTAAGATTACAATCGTGTCACATAAGTAATGAAATTTGGTTGCACATTGCATGCTAGGTCATTTAACTATGTGTTGTTTTGGTGTGCATTTTATTACTTAAGCTTTCGTGAGTCATGTTTAAAACGATATCAGTGAAACGATTAAAATTCTCCCTGAGCAAGAACTCCCAAAAAGTTCGAAACATGTGGCCCGGAGTGACAGCATCGTGTTACTGGCATGCGGGCTTTTCTTTAAGCAGGGTATAGAAACGTAGTTCCTAAACCTAATCACGAGCTTAGTTTTATTACAAAACTAAAATTTCAATTTCCTTTGTTTCCGAACAAAATTTAAATTGCCAGCAATGTGAAGCAAAGTCAATTGTCAAGATTGTACAAATGACAGCTCTTTCATGTTTTGTTTACTACGACGTCATCAAGCAAGTGCACCTAGTACATTAAAGGTGCATATTTAAGAAGTTTAATTGTATAGTTAACTCAATGTCAACTCTTGCTAATACATTGTCCCTTTTGAAAAAAGCCCACTTGCCGGTAACGCACTGTATAGTATATGTGAGTTTTAACCGATTTAGTGATATACTGCATTTTATGTTTGTGTGCTTGGCTATGTTGGATTTTAAATGTGTTATTTACTGAAACTGTCAACTTTTGGATAATATCACTCCATAAACCATAGAATTGAATACACAATATATCCTTTTTTTTAATTGCCCAATTGTTAACGGTGGGGCGCATAAACTCGAAGGCACCCTATTGCACTAAAACAACCCGATGTCATGCGTCTAATGGCCCCCCATTAAGTTGTTTTTGAATTATGAATAAGACGCTACGGAAAAGAACTATGAGCGAAATCCATAGAAATCATTATTTTCTACAACGGTTGCTCAATTCTCATAATTGTGATACAAATACCATAATAGCTGTAGGTATTATTATGCATTATATATGCTATTGTTATTGGGGGTTTATGTTAACGAAAACCCCCAACTTCTATTGCGTAATTTGCCATATCGACCTCATGCATGTACTTACATTGCCATTATTTCTTACCACGTCACCATACTACTTTCCGAGAGGAAATGCATCGGTATGGAACTTCCATTTATCGAGTTGTTGCTTCCCCGAGTAAGCCAGTAACATGCAAATATTCCAGTTACAGGAGGCATTTTTTTAAATCATCTAATATTACAAAACGTTACAAATATTATCGTATTGATGTTTGTTAAACAATAAGCACACTGTTTTTAACCGACTTCAAAATTTCAAAAGAGGAGGTTATCAATTCGGTTGTATGTTTTTTATTTATGTTTGTTACTCCATAACTCCGTCATTTCTTAACCGATTTGGAAAATTCTTTTTTTGATTGTAAGTATATATATCCAAGTTGGTCCCGTTTATGTCAAAACGAAGTTCTGATGATGGAATCCACGAGGAATTGAGGGAACTCCTCAAATCTTTAAGGCAAACATATAGTGATTTTTGTGTTTTTATCAACAAGTCAAGCATTTGCATCCAAAAATGTCACATTGGATGAAGTGGAACTGCTGAATATGATCAGAACAGAACTCTTCAACGACGAAAAGTTCACGTTTGGCGATTTGTCCTCCTAGCTGTGTTTGTTAAGCAATTTCTATTTTCACGATTAATTTTTGTCATGCTTGATTTCTGATGATGGGATCCATGAGGAATTGAGGGAACTCCTCAAATTTTAAAGGCAAACATATAGTGATGTTTGTGTTTTTATCAACAAATCGAGCATTATCATACAAAAATGTGACATTTGATGAAGTGGAACTGCTGATGATGATCAGAACAGAACTCTTCAACGACGAAAAGTTCACGTTTGGCAATTTGTCCTTCTAGCTGTGTTTGTTAAGGAAGTTCTATTTTCACGATTGATTTTTGTCATGCTCGAGTTCTGATGATGGGATCCATTAGGAATCGAGGGAACTCCTCAAATGTGAAAGGCACACAAATAGTGATTTTAGTATTTTCATGAACTAATCAAGCATTTTCATTCATAAAAGTGACATTTGATGAAGTGGAACTGCTGATGATGATCAGAACGGAACTCTTCAACGACGCGTAGTTCACGTTTGGCGATTTATTCTCTTCGTTTTGTTTGTCAAGCAAGCAAGGTTTTTCCATGATTCCATGAGGAATTGAGGGTACTTAGTCTTCTACCATTATAAACATACTTATAGCCATTTTTATTTTATTGTAAGGAATCTAAGAGTGCACCATCACCATCAAGTATAATAATCTTTAACTGGCCTCCCCCATTGACGTCGGTTTTTTTTTCTTAAAAATTATTTTGGAATCTAATTGCTTAAAAGTGTTGAATTATTGATTTGAATTAAGTGGTTCTCGATTATTCACAAAGGATTAACTATGCTTAAGCTGATACGTAGCAAAATATACGGCAAAATCATGACGGATTAAAACTCGTCACAGCGGTGTCAGGCTCCGATGTAGTCAATCCTTATCATGTTTACTTTGTTGACTTTGTCTAACTGAATAATCGATAATATATACAAATCCTCATTCGTCATTATTGGCTATGTGCACGTCTGAAACGTCAAACGTCAAAGGTCCCGAGACAATGTCAAAAGTCAGAGATGTCAAAGAATGACACATGAATATTTTATTTACTTTAGTAAACGAGAAAGACCCCGTATTGGAAATATTACTGAAATAAATAAGAGAATAAGTAAATACATACAAACGAAACGATTCGTAGGAAACCGTTAAGAAACCAATAGAAATCGTGAAAGTAAATTTGACAGTGGTCCCCGGTAAGTACACATTTCTGCCATGGTGTGCGCTACGATCGCCTAGCTTACCCCCACCACCTACTTCGCACATAGCCAATAGTCCCACTGCTAATCATATGCCGTTATTTATTTAATCGTATGTCATTTATTTACGAACCGTGAGATCTTCGAGAAGACAAGTACGGTTGCCAGTTTTTGTTGCACTTTTAGCACCACCCAGGGGTCACGTGTAGGGTAACGGTGGGCACTCCCTACGGACGTAGTGCAACTTCGACCCCCCTTTGTCAAGTGAGTGGGCAACTTGACTGTTAGAAGTTCTCAAGCCGCCCGAAGGCCTCTAACTTGGCTTAACGACTGCTGTGCCTTCCAAAGCACGAGAGCGCTCAGTTAGTAACCACTCAAAGCGGTCACCCATCCAAGAACTGACCTGCGCCCACATTGCTTAACCTCGCATACCGCACGCGGTACGCGGGCGCCGCTGGGCCACGAGCGCTCTATATGCCATTGAAACGCACAGAGCGCGGCGCAGCGTCGAGGCATGGCGGTAGCGGTTTTCGGAAAAGCGAACTTCGTCCGGAGACAAAAAACATGTGAAGCAGTAATCGACACTATCGAAAGTAAACAGTTTCGGAAAGATCAAAAATTCAAAACCGCCTCCGCCCCGCACCGCGACGGATCGCTCTGTGCTTTTCGAACTTATTGGATAAGAAAGAGAATATGGACTGTATTCCTCACGTATGCGATACAAGCCCAGACCTCTCAATTAGGAGAGAAAAATATAGGTACTCCGCTCTTTTTGATTTATATAGCGCGAGTGAAACCGAAGTCGCTGAGCTCCGCGCAACGTGACGTAGCAGCAAAATATACTAGCTCACCAAAAGCTCCTCCACCTACATACAGTCTGTCTATTTTACCAATAGACTCGGTTTTCCATCGCTATCGCACTCACTCTTGCAGCTGACAGTATATTTGTCATCAAAACCGAAGATTGCCGAATTCTATTGGTAAAATAGACAGACTGTAAATTCATTCTCTCTCTGTCTAGGTCCTCGCACGCGTCGTCCGAAGAAGCCTCCCGGAGAGACCGCCCAGACTGACGAAAAGCGCCCCAGAACAGCCTTCTCTGGCCCCCAATTGGCCAGGTTAAAGGTAAAAAAGCCGTTTTCTTATCAAACCTGTACATTAAGATATCACTGTATGATAAAGATACAGAATAATGTTGTCCTGTCAATACAGGATAACATTATTCTGTATATTGCTTCAATATGCAATATCAAAACTTGATGGCAACACATATTCAACGAAACTATAGGCCCGCAATCGCTCTAAACTCTTGGCAAACTGCCCTGCTACGTGCTTGAAGAAAACAAAAATAAAATCATTATAATGAAATATAAACATGGAGTCGCCTGCCGAATGTTGTTTGTAAATGTAAGTTTCCGATTTATGCGTAAAAGTTTTTCAGTAAAGGAAAATCTTACATAAAAAAGTACCAAAACATGTTTGGAAGTGAGACTCTAATGGCAGAAATAGCTTAAGACTATATTGAATGCAGTAGAAATAAGGGCGTACGTAAAGCAGTATGTGTGGAGAACGTTTGTGTGGTCGTTTAACGTATACCATGATTAGAGAAAGGAGTGGTATAGAAGACGATGTGGTGTTGAGCTAAGATTGAAAAAGAGGACATAAAAATACCAGGACATAAGCAATAACCGAGGGTATGAATAAATAAATATTACTGGACAATTTTATACACAAATCGAATTAGTTCCATTTTAATTGGAAAGAAGTATTTAAAGACCGTACGTGTAGGTTTTGCATTATTTGATCTCTGACTACCCCGTATCGGGAGTGATGTATGTGTGTATTCGTCGAGATTCTAACCCTTTTAAAAATGGTGTCCTTTATTTTTCAAAACATCTAATCTCCTGTTTGTCCACAGCACGAGTTCGCAGAAAACCGCTATCTGACAGAGCGGCGGCGGCAAGCCCTGGCCGCGGAGCTGGGGCTGGCTGAAGCCCAGATCAAGATTTGGTTCCAGAACAAACGGGCCAAGATCAAGAAGGCTTCAGGCCAGAGAAACCCGTTAGCCTTACAACTGATGGCTCAGGGGCTGTACAACCACAGCACGGTACCGTTGACGAGGGAGGAGGAAGAGTTAGAGATGAAGGCAAGGGAAAGAGAGCAGCAGAACAGACAGTGATTTGGAGGATTTCGTTAAAAAGACGAGACTATAGAAAGGAGTAAGTTAAATGTATCGCTACTAGAAAGGAGTAACTAAAATACACCTTAATGGAGTGTGAGGATGAATGCTCTGCCGACGGCAAGCGATGTGATGGTAGAAAGCGGCCGTGGGCATCATGTCGAGCAGTTCTTCGGAGCACAACCCATTATACAAGCCATAGAACACGCACAAGGAGGCAAAGTTTCTCCTTATACTTAAAGGTTCAATATCGCTCGTGAGTTTGGGATCGTCCACGATTCGCACAGCACGTCTCTGAAGCGAGTCAAAAGGCCCAAGTTGGTATCCAGGTGCTCCCGCCCAGAGGTACGAGTAACAGCAATACTCCATGTGGGGTCGAACTTGTGACTTAGTTTCATGAAAGTGAAAATGTAGAAGATACAAATTATAATTTTCTCTACAACCTCTATAATCTTAGCATCATCAATGTCCTCCAGAATGGTGTGAGATGTGGAAGGAGTAATGTTGATCTTGGACTACAAATAAACGATGCTCACTTTAGTCTCGTCCATTTTAGCAAAATTATCTTTCACAAAGTCTTTCACGAGTCGATACATTGTGCATTTGTAGTTTTTTGGACACAATAGTTTACTTCTACTGTGGTAATAATGTTTTAGTCAAAGTTTAAGATTCGTTTTCGTGACAAAAATAAGAATCTGTCTGTTACGTATTAAGTTTTCTGATAATTAATTGTCTGTTTTTATTGTTCCTAAATAATAAGTGCCATGAGATATGGACTTGAAAATGTAAAAACATTATGTTTCATAAGGTTTTATTCAGGAAATAAAATGAAACTTACATCACTAGACATTGGTTTCAAATCAGATTTTAATACCTGTGCAATAAATTGTATATAGTCGTACATATTTAAATATATATTTCTTAAATATACCAGGTTTTCATTGCGTGTATAGGTATACTTGTGATATCAATCACAAATGATTTTTTTAAAGCATTTTATTTAAATTAGTATATTATTGTACTATATTATTTGTATGAAATCTGAATAAAGCCTTGCCTGAATCTTGCTGTAAGAACGATAAATAATAGTACTAGCGCATAGAAGTGTCACTACATAGTAGATACGCACTAATCTTCGCAATTTTGAGACGTCCATGACACTAGGGTTCTCGCCGAAAAGTAATACTCTTTAAAAAAAAAAAATTCCATCAATTGACTTATACTCTATCAGTATAATGTTAATCATCTTAAAACACATAGTTATAATAGTTGTGAAGACGAAGGTTAAAACCGTGATAGTAGTTGTCCCTGTCTCGATAATAGTAAACATTACACGTGTGAGAAAGATAGATGTATTTTTCTTTATTCGGTTTTTGAATATTCACTTGTTGCAGCTGTACTTATTTGTCTTTCTTTATTCTAATTTGCCATAAAAATGGCATTGTAAATAAATATTTAAGTATACAATTATAAAACTATAACGGCATCGGCCGAATAATGTCCCACTCGAATTGTATAAATAAATAATTTAAAATATCATGTAAATAATATTTTATAAGTTCTAATAATCATTAAGTTATTTATTGTGCAATGTAGCAGTATTAGTAGAGTTGTAAGGGTTGGTGACAAACTGGTGATGGGGATGCATGTGCTATACAAAGTATCAATTAAGAGCTGTCAAAATTCCGATCGGATTTTCTTACAAAAGAATACAAACGTCATTGCTTGTGACACCCCTAGCAAACAAGTCGAGAAATAAAATAAAATGATTGAAATGTATAAATAAGAGCATAAAAAGTAGATATTTAAACCAATGTTTTTGTACGCCAGTCGGCAAAACATAGTGCAACCTATAAAATTGATTTCTGTTTCTATACAGCCGTCACCGTCACCTATGTTTAACAAATCAAACACTTGCTATCTTAGGTAACGAAAAAACCAAATTTAAAATGATTGCCCCTCTTTACACACGCAGATACTCTTTACACTCTAGACATTGTTTCAGTGTATATATGCTTACGTTAGATGTGAAAGGAAAGACTAGAGGGAGGGGCCTTCAGTAAGAGTCCGCAGAAGGCTCGGTTCTCCATACAAACGTATTTTCGCTCTCATTTTACAACGGCATGCTGGAATAACATGAAACTTTGCATGCACAATGGGATCCGGCATATCTAGGCCGGAAATTAGTTTTTGTTGCTTGAAATTATAATGGAGAAAAAATACAGCGATTATTAAGGGTTTTGATAAGTACAAATCCCTAAAAAACTTAAAAAATCACTGTACTATCTTACAACAAAAACTAATTTCCGGCCTAGATATGGTGAATCCCGTTTTGTATACAAATTTTCATGTTATTTCAGCTTGGCGTTTCAAATTGAGAACGAAACTACGTTTGTATGAAGAATCGAGTTCAGTTGAGCGTGCGGGGGACAATATAAGGATTGGTTGTGCTCTGCTTGAGCCACTGGCTGATACTATGATGTTTTGAATTCAGTTTGTCACCAACTCGAACCGTAAAGTAGCAGTTTATAGGCAAACATTATTAAAAGAAGTTAAAAAAAGCAATTTGTTTAATTTATTCGTGAACACGGGGGTCTGTTTTTGTTCACCGCTTCAAATTCTTATTGAAAACATTTCTAATTTCCAAGTAGTATGAAATATTAACTCATTTCATTAATCTGTTAACAAGAATCCCGAAAATATTTTTTTGTATATTTTATAGCTATTAGTTTTCTAAATATTCACGAAAACGTGAAGAAAGCCTACGACCGTCTATATGACATCACAACTATCACAAGGCTGAAATGTGACAGCCACAATGCACAAAAAGAACGGAAGTACGTACACTCTTAGAATGAGAAATTTTTGCTATATGAAATTGGGATATTTCCAAGTATTTTAAAATAAATAAATATTGGGGGACAATCTTACACAAATCGACCTAGGCCCAAACTAAGCAAAGCTTGTACTATGGGTACTAGACGACGATATACATACTTATATAGATAAATACATACTTAAATACATAGAAAACATCTGAAAATCTCATCTCATCTGAAATGTTGTTACTGTATGTTTTTTTTATTCTCTATGTGGTCCCAGTGTCACCCTCTACATCACAATTTCTTATTCGGGATCACGACCCTGAAATCACCCAGTTCTAAGGTGTGTTAATCTACGTAACGTTTTGAATTGTGCGTAAGGTAAGTCAATCTAAATGTTACCTTAATTCCATACTAAAAAAATATATTATCTTAATAGCTTCCTACATCTTCATATAAATCTTTTAGTCCATACGGAGATAGATAAAACACAAACTTATCCGCACGCAATGAGTGAAGTGGACCACGAGTAACCTTTTAACTGCCGTAGATATATAAGTCTAGATATCCAGTTCATTTCGCCGCAGTCTGATAAATAAGACAAATGTCTGGTATGTTTTTACAGGATATTCATCTCACTCACGGATTCTAATTTGATTAATTAAACTTAAAAATGTTTGTAGCTTCGTACTGGCGACGACGGCATGTTCGATGAAAATTTTTCGGCGGTTAAAGGGTTAAACGGTAATTCATGAATTAAACGATTTATTTTAGTAGGTATTTAATAGCTAACGAGATATACGCGCCTTTACATATAACTTAATTGGCATCCGTGATAAGTCCCTAAAAATGTGTACAAGTCAGAAAAATCTGCGAGCGAGCACTAAGAGTGCTTTATGTATGTATGTAAAATTCTTTATTGTACATGAGTGAAAAACAACAATAAAACAGTAATTACAAGAACAGATGACATATGTACAAAGGCGAGCTTATCCCTATAAGGGATTTCTTCCAGCTACGTTTTGAGCGATTGATACAAACATCATAAGTTTAATTAAAATCACCGGTAATCGACAAACAGTCAAGTAACATTCGACACATCAAGTGGAGTTTGTAATTCGCTATAAAAAGTCCCTCCATCTCAAACCCTAATACAGTTTAAAAATAACCCACCCTTAAAAATACAAAATTAAAGTTCTTGCCGGGAATCGAACCCGCATTCCCGATTCGCGATGCCGCCGCAAAAATTCCAATAAAACGCCCCCTGTCTGTCTGTTCGCGAAATTAAAGGGGTGCAAGATTGGGGTGTTAAAAAAGTTTTATTGGAGATAATTGACTGTTGGTGTTTGTAAGCTGTGTTTAAATAAATTATAACTAAAACTTAGGAAAGTTGAAAAACACCCAACTTTTCATTTCAAAGTTCAATATCTTAAAAACTACTGAACAGATTTTCATGAAACATGGCTAAGAACACTCAAGATAACATTAGCTATGACTCAAAAAAAAAAACAAAGTCGGTTCATCCGTTTGGGAGCTACGATACCACAGACAGATACACAGACGGATACGTTAAACTTATAACTACCCTCTTTTTGCGTCGGGGGTTAAAAAGAAATGTGAAGGCACTTATTTCACCTTATTCGTAAAATACTATTGGAAACATTGTACCAATTCTTTTTTTGGTGAAACGTACCTAAGGTTCGTTTGGTGGGTACAAGGGCTCTAAAATTAAAATAGTAACTTTACTTGTATACTGTAAGTCACACACTCACACTCACTCCGTTGGCTCAGCGACCCAAAATGAGACTTGGCCTCCGACACAAGACAGCGCCACCTTTCACGGTCCTGTGCAACGTTCCGCCAATTGTTGACACGAAGTTCGCGCAGATCCGCCTCCACCATGTCGCACCAGCGATACCTGGGGCGTCCGACAGGACGTTTTCCTGCTGGGCGGCCCAAGTATGCTCTTTTCACGTTCCGATCTTCATCCATTCTCTCAAGATGGCCCAACCAACGGAGTCTGTGAGCTTTAGTCACCCCCATACAGTAAGTACATACCAATTTTTTTATGGGTCTACAAATTATTGCTTTACAATGTCGAAATAACTTACAGTTTATAGACAGACATAGTTAAACAATTTCTTTACATCTTTAACCTATTCTTCGCATACGCACATCGAGTTGCGTCAACATGCCGAAGCTATCGAAAAAAAACTGTCAAGCCGGACACGGGACCAGCAAGGGTTATAAAAGTCCCGGAAGATCACACCCGGCGGGAATCGGCGAAAAACAGTTAATTTCAAACGTCGTCGAGCACGCATTCCTCGCGTGCCGCGCCGCCGGGGCTCACATGGCGACAACATTCAGCCTCAAATTAATAAATTTAACTGAAACTAGGGATAGCTTGCCTAGCTATAGGCATTTTCTGGGTGAGCTCGCTTCATCGTCGGCCTCATCTTTGCCCCCCGGCTAGATGCTGGCCAAGTAATCCTATTTTTTTAAAAAAAAGCTCGAGACGCACAATAATGAATAATCGAATGGCATTTATTTTCGAACCGTGAGATCTTCGAGAAGACAAGTACGGTTGCCAGTTTGCTGCACTTTTAGCACCACCCAGGGGTTACGTGTAGGGTAACGCACAGAGCGGGCGCGTTGCGGTGCGGGGCGGAGGCGGTTTTGCATTTTTGATATATTCGAAACTATCGACTGTCGATAGTGTCGATTTCTGCTTCATATGTCACACACTCCGCTATCAGGCGTGATTTTTTGGTGTGACGTCCCCCTCCCCCGGACCGCGTTCGCTTTCCTGCCAAACTACCTCCGATGAACGAAGCTGTGCCGCGCTCTGTGCGTTTTAACCTTAAGGCCGAATTTGACGTAACTGGAACTTATCTATTTCTGGCTTTTGTCCACGACTTCGTTATCGTGGGACTCGTTAGCTCCTTAAAGAAACAATTGATATTCAATTATTTTTTTCTCAAACATGCTATGAAATATTGCTGTTATGTTCCTTATAATAAGCTGCGAAGTATGACGTTTCAGGTGCGGCTATGACAAGAGGTCGTTAATGGAATTTCATACAAATCTTGCAGATCTAGGCCGGAAAAGTCCTCTTTTTTAATTTCTATTCCACATAAATTTGTGGCACAGGTATCACGACATTCTGCCACTATGCGTATTAAAAATAAAACTTTGATTTTTTGTTGTTTATTTTATTGCATGTTTGAGAAAAGCTCTATACATAGCTCGGCGGGAAATATGGGGTTGCCCGCCTTAGACCTATCCGGCCTGGCTTTGCTCGGCCATCTATATGTCTTCGGCCGGCACCCCTTTTCGTCCCGGCCTCTTTAGTAATGTACTATAAGTATATGCTTCATTATTGCTCTCTCATACCAACTCCCGTCCCCCTTTTCACCCCTAAGGAATAATTTTCGGGATTCAAACTATGTACTTCCCGGAGTCTCAAATGATCTCCGTGCCAAATGTCATCTAAATCCGTTGCGGGGTTTAAGCCTGAAAATATAATAGACTGACGGCTAGACAGAGCTACTTTTGCATTTATATTATTAAGTATGAATATCGGGCTTTAGTCCTAATCCTAAATCTAAAGATTGGGGGACGTGGGGTTAAGAGGAATCATTAATGGCCGTTTTTCTCGACATACGTTCTCGATTATTTCCCTCTGGTTTTTGACCTTAGATTTCAAATAAGATAATGTCAAATAAAATAATATCTGTGTCTCTCTTTTGATTTACCATCAACTTATTTTTATAAGTGGTAGGATAACTTCAAGAAATGCTTTAAACGGCCCAATTAAAACGGCCACAAGCATAAATTCCTCAACAATAAGTGCAAAAATCAAAACAGTCCGTCACTAAATATATCATTCCTACTCAGTTTCCAAAATTATGTCACGATTGGTTCTCGGCGGAGGACAGTCGAGAACGACACCTCTATTTTTAAGGATTTATGATGGATTTTTAGCGATATAAACAATATTTCGCATGACAGAAATATTGAATTAGCTCCCTCAATATGAAAAAAAGACTCGGCTAATGTTATCTCTTAAACTTCATTAGCATTGCAGGGACATCTTTTCGTTTTTCAGTCTGTGTTAATTTCGGGTAATTTGTCAAGTAACAGTTGGGTTGGGCATGTAAACCTGCCCGAATTGCCACCCCGCATTCCCGACTCGTTCTATAAGGGTGCTTTATACGTTTTATTGATCTACTTGTGTTACATGTAACAACATTATTGTACGCGATCACAGAAATCAATAATCCGATGTTAGAGTTAGAGGCTACTTACATTAGATTCTTTTTACCTCGACGATGGTCTGCGTGGTGGTAAACAGACACTGCCGCCGATACAGCTTATGGACGCCGGCGAATCCACAACAATCAAACGCATGCTGCGGATCCTTTTCAGGGTTCCGTAATCAACTATGTTGCTTTTAACCGTTAGTTTTTCGGTGAAGTAAAGCAACCTGCATACATCTCCGACGAAGTTCATAGGTGTATCTTAAGTCCCCAATCGCACTGGGCCACTGGGACTAGGGACTGGCTTCGAAAACTACGTAAGTATACTACAACTGTGGTGAAAATGCGTACAGCGTGTCTAACGGTAGGTACCACGAAGGCTCTCGTAATTGATTTAGATTTAAGTTATATTGCAGTGCCCTACAGGGTTTCATAGCTATAAATAAATAATAAATAAATATTAGGGGACATTTTTTACACAAATCGAACTAGTCCCACAGTAAGCTCAATAAGGCTTGTGTTATGGGTACTAGACGACGATATATTTAATAGATATATACTTAAATACATAGAAAACGTCCAAGTCTCAGGAACAAATGTCTCTGTTCACCACAGAAACAAATGCCCTTACTGGGAATCGAACCCGGGACCTCTAGCTTCGGAGGCAATGACACTACCAACTAGGCTAAACAGGCCGACAAATATATAATAGCTGAACGAATAAAATGTACCATCTTGTATTTTCCTATGAAAGCAATAAAGACACTGATTACTGATTACTGGAAGGTGGGAAACAAGCATACGGTCCGCCTGATGGTAAGCGTTCACCGCAGCCTATGGACACCTGCAACCCCAGGGCTGTTACTTGCACGTTGCCGACCCTTTAAATATTTATAAACTCCTTTCTTGAAGAACCCCATACCCTCCCCCGCCTCCTAGCTGTAGTCCCTCGGGAAATCCTCGGCAGGGAGCTTATTCCACAATCGGAGCGTCCGTGGAAGGAAATTTATCTGAAACCATACCGTACGCGACCATTTGGGTTCTAAGGTGTGAGGATGAATGCCCTGCCGACGGCGATGTACATACGACTGTAGAAAGTCGGCATGCAACGGAAGCCTATGAAAACTTGTGACTCAAGATGTTGCCGAACCTTTTTGATTTGAGGATTAGTAGTATTGACAGCTAGAGACAAATGCTGGTCCCTAACTTTCAACACAGCGCATCCTCAGGAACTCTGGAAATCTTCCTCATCACATAACTCCACATATCTACAAAGTAATTAGTGGTGTTGTCATGTTGCAGTCTTCGGTAAGCTTGTATAATGGGTTGTGCTCCGAAGAACTGTTCGACATGATGCCCACGGCCCCTTTCTACCATCGCACCGCTCGCCGTCGGCAGGGCATTCATCCTCACACCTTAGAACCTAAATGGTCGCGTACGGTACTGTTTCAGAGGAATTTCCTCCCTCGGACGCTCCGATTGTGGAATGAGCTCCCTGCCGAGGTTTTCCCGGGGACTACAGTATGGGGCCTTCAAGAAAGGAGTGTATAAATTCTTAAAGGGTCGGCAACGCGCATGTGACACCCCTTAAGTTGCAGGCGTCCATAGGCTGCGGTAACCGCTTACCATCAGGCGAGCCGTTCGCTTGTTTGCCACCGACGACCGACGTGGTATAAAAAAAGATCCTTCTTACCTTTGTACTATCCCAGTTTGACTGGTCGAATTAATGAGTGAGATGACATTCCGATGCTCCCTACCTCTCTAACGTAACGCGTGAAATTTGGACTATACGTGTTCACATGTTCTGCCTACCTCCTCAACAAAACATGCGTGCATTTATATGTAGGTTCAAAACAATTTGGAAATATAGTCATAACCATAACAAGCTAATTAAACATTTCCATACATTCTCGAAACGAAACTAGACTTAAAACCAACTGTTAAAATAAAACCATGTTCGTATCGATGTGAACGAACTTTAGACGTAATAAAAAACCTCCGACCACCCACGACGACGGAAATACCAGAATAACTGGAGCCCTGCATACGAAAACTTTACTTCCAAGCAGAGGTCTATACACTTTGGTTATGGAATTGCCAGTGAAAGAAGAGATGTTATTAGGAAGATTTGATAAGGTGTGGGAGGTCAGGGTATAATGGATGATGAAATGTATTTTAGACTCAGGTTTTATTTGGAGGTTTCGTAAGCGAAATGTAAAATATGTGCGAACAGTGCGCTTTGTTTGACCATAAGTAGACCGTATCCAGTTGAATTAAGGCCCACAAATGATCAGTAAACTGTCGTTGATGGTATATGAAGGGTACACGGAAAGAACATGTCTAGTCCTTTAGGATTTCAACGCCAATTTGCACCTTATGTCTTTATTTATTTATTTTATTTAAGTATTTATTTGGCTCACCAACAATTGTTTACACCTTAAATTACATATATAGCTTGCAATAACAGTTTTATGCTAGATGTAACAATCACTGACAGGTGAACACCACATGCATTTTACAAAAAAGGCAGTGAAAAAAACTAAAATTTAAAAGTTACAAAAATGCTCAAAGTTCTTCAAAACACCCACAATTTAAGCGCTCCGTTCAAAACAATAATAAGGGTTTTATATAACATTAGACTCTTGCGTTAAAGTTTTAAAATGAGTAACAAAAAGAAAATGTAACAATTATGTACCTCTAACAGTTAATAAGCTGAAAACTAAACTTAACCGGGCAGGCAATTGCGAACAGTTTTCTTAAATCTAACTATCGGGTCAAAGTGTATATCCGCTTCATGACATGACAGCATGCATTCAAAATTTTGCATAATCACGGGATAGGTGAGTTGCTGCCGAAAACGGTGCGTCTGAGCGGAGGACAGAGCGGAGTAATGGGGTTGTGGGGCATTCGGGATGGAGCTCGGAAAAAAAATTGTTCCAATAATTGCGATTCCGGACAATAGAATAGAATAGAATAGAATAGAAATACATTTATTCGTAGCACATCACACAAATCAAAACAAACGGAGTAATACAATACACATAAAAACATAGACAATAAAAAAAAACTCAATAACAAATAAAACATCAATTTTATTCCTAACCAGCTTATATCGAAACATCGCGTCCGCTATCGTTCTACGTAGCTCCAATGACTCTATCCCAAAGTACTTTAATCGCTTGTTATAAGAGGCTGTTTTTTTGGCTATGCCAACTGAAAAAAAAAGATGTTGCAGGAACCGCTTCTGCACTCGCTCAATACGCAATGAGTGAGTGGAGTCACTACAGTATTCTGTGATACTTTATTTTAAGTTAGGTTGCTTTTTGTTTTGAAATTTAAATGGACTAGACAGTCATGTTTTTTCCGTGGACCCTTTTTTGATCTGGTATAATAGTAGTAATGCGAGAGTCTGAGCGATTAAGCGGACTATCCTGCTTCAGTTTTGCCGGATGTCCAAATTCGCAATTGCACATGAATTTTTGCTAATTTTAAGTCATATTCAACACCGAAAACAACAGTAGCTGAAAGGTAAGACTCGCGACTTTCAATCTGGTGGACTTAGGCTCGAACCTCGGCCCTTCGAAGAAAATAATCTTCTTTGGGAGGGAGTACCCACCGTTGCCCTACACGTGACCCCTGGGTGGTGCTAAAAGTGCAACAGAAACTGGCAACACCACTGTCTTCTCGAAGATCTCACGGTTCGAAATGATTGCCATACGAAAAATAAATCATCTTATCCTATCTTATTTACATGAGCCCCAATGAGATCTCGTATGCAATTGCCCCTTCCTTTATACCTACACCAAGCTGCTCTCCAACATTTCCACAAACCAGATGATGGAGCTCAGCGGGAGTACTCTGAATTCCTATAGGTACTGGGTAGCCATTGCCAAAGTCATTCTTTGTTTGGCACAGGCGTGACATTCACACGGCAACTGTTCCATTGTCTCATCATCCTCGCCAGACATCCTACAATCTATGTTGTCTGATAGTCCCGTTTTGGCCAACAGTCCCTTGACCCCGAAGTAAATTTTGGAGACCCTCGTCTCTTACTACTACTTGTAAAACTAGTGTCCAAGTTTGGAAATTAGAGGGTGGGGGGGACACCCTTTTTATGACTTTGACAGCTAATATCTCACCAACGGTTGACTTAAATGGAATTTTTTTATGTCAAATTTCAATTTTGGCTACGGAACCCTAAAAATCGACTCCAATTTTGTACTTTGCTATGCCACAATTTGTGGTTTACGTTAGCCAATGCTTGGTTACCTACAGAAAATACCGAAATCGACATATTCGTGCCTATCAAATTCGAGGAGTACCCTTGATTCCTCCTAGATGCCATCATCGGACTTTCATCAAATTTATATGGGACCAACTTGGTATACCTGCTTTAAAACAAAAAAAAAATATCAAAACCGGCCAATGAGGTCAAGAGTTATCGAGGAACATACATACATAAAAAAAGCAAACATGCAGACGAACTGAGAACCTCCTTCCTTCTATAATAATAATCGTATGGCATTTATTTTCGAACCGTGAGATCTTCGAGAAGACAAGTACGGTTGCCAGTCTGTTGCACTTTTAGCACCACCCAGGGGTCACGTGTAGTGTAGGGTAACGGTGTGTACTCTCCCTACGGACGTGGTGCAACTTCGACCCCCCTTGTCATGTGAGTGGGCAACTTGACTGTTAGAAGTTCTCAAGCATCCCGAAGGCCTCTAACTTGGCTAAACGACTGCTGTCGTAGACAGCAGCCGGGATCAACGGCTTAACGTTCCTTCCAAAGCACGGGAGCGTTCAATTACTAACCACTCAAAGCGGTCGCCCATCCGAGAACCGACCTGCGCACACGTTGCTTAACCTCGCATACCGCACGCGGTACGCGGGCGCCGCTGGGCCACGAAGGCTCCAACGCTATTTGAATTATAACGGCACAGAAAAACTTACTATTCCAATATCATAGCGTAAATTACAGGCAAAAACACACACACATACACACACACAAACACACACACACACACACACATACACACACACAAACACACATACACACACACGAACACACGCGTTATACTTATAAATTATGTTATCAAATATTTTTACTTAAGTTGTTAATTGTATTAGTCTTACCTCTCCTAATTGGATAGTATAGTAATGTTTATATAATACTATCTTCACTCTCAAAATTTGGTCTTTCAGTTATCTAAGGGTTGGAGACTGGTGACCTGACATACAGGTACCCCCTAGTTCGGGCACCAGTCTCCACCGCACAAGTTTCGTACCTACTCTTAAGATCACTTCTACAACTTTTACTGTATAAACTGTATATGACGGCGGCGTCGCCCTGTTGCACAACACCTGCACTGCACCTGGCCTGACTTGTCAGGCCATTGTAACGTCACGCCACCACCTGGCGCCATTACCTGAATCAAAGGTTATAAATAGACTGATTGTGGCTGGTGGGGGCATTCTTGCATTAGAGTTGGCCGAGTGCACTTGTCGTGCTGCTAAAATGTTGTCTGATTGTTTATTGTGCAACTGTGTTTTAATTTATTGTCAAGTTGGTTCGATTATTGTGGATTGATATTAAAACAGTGATCTAAGTACTAAATCTAGTTGTTTCTATTAATTTGGAACCTGCACCTTTTTTTTTATGGGAGACGACTCGCCCATTTATACTTTGTGGTGGAGAAAATAAATACTTTATACTTTTTTTTAATTTTATGATGGGGTTGCCGTAGCCTATAGATAATTGAACACCTGATCTAGAGACATGCCTACCCTTTGTTGTTTTGTGGATTCGCTGTGTCGATAGCGGGAGACAAATGTAGACTAGATAGCTCTCTCACAACAAAACACCGTGTTTATTATGTCTGCGGGCTTTTGTATATAAGATGGATAGTACTTTTCCCGGTTGAGTCGCACGTTGCCAAAGGTTCAAATATATCTGAGCAACTTTGTGCCTTTTCCAATATAAAGTCTTTGTAGATATTTTGATCACTTTGTTCGTGCAGGTATTTTCGAACTTGGCTCAACGGAATGTCATTTCAATCACATTAGGAGCAGCCCAACTGTGGATACCATTACAGAAAACGGGAGCCATTATAACACCAATGCTTGCTCTGTTTATACGTGCTGTAGCCATAAAAATATTAAATATTAAAATATATGTCAATTTTTTACACAAATCGAACTAGTACCATGGTAAGCTCAAAGCTCAATAAGTTTCTACTCACCACAGAAACAAATGCCGTAACCGGGATTCGAACCCGGGACCTCTAGCTTCGGAGGCAGTGTCACTACCAACTAGGCTAAACAGGCTGACAAAGCCATAATAAAACCAATAACTGTTCTGTTGGGGGTATGTAAGGTCGCCCAGGCGCGCACACAGGGAGGGGGCAGCAGGTGCAAACAATTGTCCCACTGATCCCCCTCCCTTGTGGTTGCTAGAACTCCTCTTATGCTTGTTTGCCACCGTCGTAGTATTAAAAGCTGATGTTACCATCAGCTTCTCCATTTTTTAAATGTCCCGGCGTATCACGTGGAAGAAATAATAGAGAATATCGTGAAGGTGCTGGGGGCCAATTCTCGGGTTCGATCGAGATGATCTCTATTCGAGATTCCATACAAGTGACTCTACCGTTCTATACAATGTCACGATAGACATGCATCTCGATCGGACCGAGAATTGGCCCCCTGTTTGTTTTCTAAGCTTGCCTTTGTTTTTATACCACGTCGGTGGCGAACAAGCGTACGGCCCACTCGATGGTAAGCGGTCAACGCAGCCCATGGACGCCCGCAACTCCAGGAGTGCCACATGTGCGTTGCCGACCCTTTTAAAATTGCACTTGGTAGCACTACGCTAGCTTATACCACAATTTTGCGCTATGGAGAGAAAAATGCTAACGAGTAGAACACCTACTTAGCGGTTCCCTTTTAATCATTAAGCATGGAAGAACTTGCCTAGAAATTACGGTTGTTTTTGCAAAAAATCGCGAACACTTTTGAAAAAATAGTTAAAAATAACAATTAAACAAAAATTCAATGTTTTGGGTGTGGCGCCATCTCTATATTAATAATAAACATGTATTAATGTACCAACTTCTAAACTTTGTGTAGAAAATAGACTATGCAACTTGTTCTAATGACATAGAATATATATTCATCTAATTTTTGTTTTATAGGCAGTAGAAATAGTAAAGTATGTTTATGCGCTTTAATAATTTAACTATGTTCCTTATATTAACCACTTAAGGCTTAAATTGAAATAACTTTTGTTTGAAAAACTGCAAATACAAAGTTGTACTCCGCGAGCGATTGAACTCAATCAATATACGTAAAAGGAATTTTGAAAATAGAATGCGCAATGCGTTTGGCTAATTTGCTGCTAGGGTTGTCAAAGAGTGATTAATTAATCATTAATATCGGTATATTTTAAACATTATTTAACTTAGGCAAATATGTATTTATTGATAACACACGGAAATATTAAATACAACAGTAAAAAAACATATATTTATATATTTGTAAATTTATGTGTTAGTTAAGCTCAAATTAGTGTACTTAGTTATTTTCAGGATGTATTTATTAAGTACTTAATCCTTTATTGATCTAATGACTACAGGTTAAGCAGATGTATAAATATTTAAACATTATATCTGATTGTTTAGTTTGATGTTAGACTGATACCATAATTTAATATGTGTGTGTAGAAGTCAATCTACTCTTTCTTTCCTAATTTACATGCTTAAAAAAATATGAACTTTTCATAAGTAATTAGTTAGTAAAAAAATTTATAAGTAAATATATGAAATTTTAATAAAAATGTACCAATAAACTATTTTAACAATGTAAACAAAAAAATGACAATCTACAAACACCGTGTCCCTTAAATTTTAATCGTGTAAATCTCTCACGTCAATAAAAAGGTTGGCAGTGTGCTTGGGATTTTTCTGGAGTTGCCAGCTTCCATAGGCCACGGTGTCTGCTAACCGTCAGACAGGCCGTAAGCTAGTTTGGCACCGTCGTTGTATACAAAAATATATTAAAAGATTAACCATGCAGTTGGCATTTACTTCCAGCGAATATATATATTTTAATTAATTATTGCCAGCCCTATTCACCCGCCAACCAATCAGCACTCGCGTCGATCTATCACTAGCGTACGCGCAAATATAAATAATAACTGCTTGGGTGGCCGGCGCTATACATAAAGGTACGTTTTAAGAACCTCTGTTAGTTAACCTTTAGTTTAAGTACAACCCCTCGTACTTCGACGGTGGCAAACAAGCAGTAAGCTCTGCCTGATTTATCTTTCCATAAGTAAAAGTCCGTTTACAAATAGCGTAATGTGGTCAACATTTTTTGAGTACTACTCAATTGTTTTTTGCTTTAGCAATAAAAATATTAATTATAAATAGACTGTTTCTCAGTTGTTTGTTGGTGAGTCTCACTACTAGGTGTTTTTGGGAAGTTTTGGTGTCAATTACTTCCTTAAAAACTAGTACCAGGGGCGCTACCGCGAAACAAAAACGAACGAATTTTGAGTATCTCCCTCTCTGTCGCTCGAATATGCAAACTGTGCGGCTTAGAGGGATATACACAAACTTCGTTCGTTTTGTTTTCGCGTAAGCAGCTTAGGAAGCAAATGGGCCTTTTTTTTAAATATAACCGATATAACAAAAAATAAAAAGCGTCTTGAAAATAAAATAAAGAAATTTATATCTATTTGTACTACACTACTTTTCATTCTATTTTTTATGTGTAAATCATTCAAGACAGTCAAGACAACCCTAAGGACCAACCAATCAGCTTCGCGTCTCGCGTACAGAAATAAATAACCACGTGGGTGGCGCAATATATCAATTACACGTAACACACGTGCAATAATATGTATACGAGGTTGTAGGTCCAATTAAAATGTTGTAGCTATGACAATGCTACCTTTAGGCGGTGTCCACAAACATCATGTTTTTCCTAAAACTACTTCCATATTTCTCTGTACTATCAGCATCAAGGTTAACTGACCATTCGTGAACCTTATTACAATAAAGATAAGGTCTACCAATGGTCAGTTAACTGTGATGCTGATACTCGTAGTACACGTTCTCTACTGCGCCCCTATATTTAATGAGCGCTTCGTGATTGCGATTGTCAGGGTTTTGAGCCAAACAGGGCGGTGTTAAGTGGTCAGTGGCGGTACCGAAGCATTACTGTCTCCATATTACTTTGACTTCGCGGAAAATATGTATTTACTTCTGAGAAAAATTATTGAATGACGAAAGGAAATATATTTACTTTAAAATAAAATGCGAAAAAAAAAACAATAACAAATTATACTAAAATAAGGCTTAATTCTATAAAATTAAAACTAAACAATCGTCCAAGAGCATGTCGGGCCATGCTCAGTGTAGGGTTCCGTAGTTGCCCAATGAACTTACATTAAAAAAAACAATAACAAGCAAAAGGGAATACTTTCGCAGCGTTTCATACGTTTTTTTACTAAGAAGGGAAGACTTTTTACGATAACTTAAAAACTGCTTAATTAATCATGTCCGTTATAGTTTTCGTTGAAAGTCTTTACTTTCATGTTTTTTTTTCATATTTGTGGAAAGTGAGGGGAGGCGGGACACGTTTTTTTTAGTTTTGGAGTGAATATTTCCGAAAATATTCACTTTACCAAAAATGTTTGATGAAGACCTCTATTCATTTTGAAAGGCCTATCCAACAACACCCCACATCATAGGGTTGAAACAAAAAATAAAATTCATCTCCGCTATACGTTATTTTTTTAATATTTTACGACTTTATATTGATTTATATATCCATACCAAATTGCAGCTTTCTAGCACTAACAATCACAGAGCAAAGCCTCGGACAGACAGCTGGACATGGCAAAACTATAAGAGTTCCTAGTTGACTACGGAACCCTGAAAATGCCCCCTGCGGGATTGTGCCGAAGACGCTGGCAGCATTTCCTCGCTGAATGGCTAAGCTTATTTTTTGTGCGAGGTAGCTGCCAGCTCTTCCGTCACCAATAGTTTCATTATCCTCTTAGCGATCTCTTTGAAGAGGCTCAATGCTCCAGGGCCCCACGGACCAAGGGTATTAAATGCGGTATTAAACGATTAAATTAAATATTATACTGTCAGTAAACTGACATGTGAGGAAATGTAGACGACATCAGTAAGGGGGGGGGGGGTCTCGGTAAAGTAGAAAATACCGCAAAGAGATTCCACCCATCATATACCATGAAGGTAGCAAACAAGCATAAGTTCGAAACGCACAGAGTGGGCGCGGCGCGGTGCGGGGCGGAGGCGTTTTTGGATTTTTGATCTTTCCGAAACCGTCGACTGTCGATTTTTTTTAATTTAATCGTATGGCATTTATTTACGAACCGTGAGATCTTCGAGAAGACAAGTACGGTTACCACCCAGGGGTCACGTGTAGGGTAATGGTGGGACCCCCCCCTTCGACCCCCCTTTGTCAAGTGAGTGAGCAACTTGACTGTTAGAAGTTCTCAAGCCGCCCGAAGGCCTCTAACTTGGCTTAACGACTGTTGTCGTAGACAGCAGCCGGGATCAACGGCTTAACGTGCCTTCCAAAGCACGAGAGCGCTCAGTTAGTAACCACTCAAAGCGTTCACCCATCCAAGAACTGATCTGCGCCCACATTGCTTAACCTCGCATACCGGGTGCCGCGAGTCGATTATGCTTCATATGACACACGCCGTCTCCGCTCCATCGCGCTACCGAATACCGCGCGGTATTTTTGGTGCGACGCGTTCGCTTTACCGCAACACCGCCTCCGCCACGCAACGACGCTTGCGCCGCGCTCTGTGCGTTTCAAACTTTATGCTTTTGTCAGGCCTTGTTCTAACACTTTTAACGTCAAAAATATCATTACATTTTGCGCCTTATTACAATGGAATAGAGTGCAAAAGTATAATCATATCTGTTGCGTAGACGTACAACAAATATAAAACTAATTCCAATTCAACACATTTCTCGAATGAAAAGGCCTTTCCGTTTATCAAGTCGAAAGCTTACATGTCTTAAGAGTCCGCAGTAAGCTCGATTCTCCATACAAACGTAGTTTCGCTCTCATTTTAAAATGGCATGCTGGAATAATTTGAAACTTTGTATACAAAGTG
Source organism: Notocelia uddmanniana (assembly GCA_905163555.1). Taxonomy (NCBI): domain Eukaryota; kingdom Metazoa; phylum Arthropoda; class Insecta; order Lepidoptera; family Tortricidae; genus Notocelia; species Notocelia uddmanniana. The sequence continues at coordinate 7,111,261 of LR991077.1, forward strand.
GGATCTGGTATAGAGTTTCTGTTGCTTGATATTATAATGGAGAAAAAATACAGCGATTATTAAGATTTCATACAAGAACTAAAAAATTCAAAAACTCGCTTTTTCCATTCCTATTTCTAGAAACAGAAACAAATTTCTGACCTAGATATGGCGGATCCCATTGTGCATACAAAGTTTCATGTTATTTCAGCATGGTGTTTTAAAATGAGAACGTAACTACGTTTACTTCACACCTTGCCAAAAAGCGCGTTTTTGGCAAGGTGTGGTGCAAACTTTTTGGCCAAGTGGTGACATAAAATTGTGTACAAAACGCGGGTCGTAAAACAGAAAGCCCTCTCTCGCATATTTATTTATTTATTTATTTATTCATACAATATATTGTCACTAACAGCATACACTAGACATGACATATAGATAACATACTAAGTGATAGAGAATTACATTATTATAATAAACGTGAACACTGAATAATAATAACAATACTTAAATAATGGTGCTTGAGGCCACAATAGTTTCCAGGTAGTGCCCGGCCGCGGCCACAAATCTAGGCTCCTCGCCTGCGGCTCGGGCCTCAAACATCTGCGATATCGGCCTTTCTTTGTTTTACAACCCTTGTATCGTAATGTACTCTTACGATACAAGTCCAGAGAACAGGGAATTCGCAACGAGTGGTGATAAATTTAAACACGACCGAAGGGAGTGTTTTAAATCGACACGAGTTGTGAATTACCTGTTCGCACGTGTATCGTACAACGTTTTACAGTACATATGGCACTTTAAAGTTTTAACATATGCACGTAATCTGCTGATTACCGCACTCGTGCGGTAAAGTAGCACCGTATGAACTGTAAATAGCTATTGTATTATCGAGTTCGGTCGAGCGTACGGGGGACTCTTAACTTCGCCGTTTAGATATCGCAGGGCTATGATTTGTTTCAAATAAATAAATGATAGCGTAGGCTTTCTTCACACACGAACGAGACTGGTTTGCGAATTACACTACATTGCGCGGTTTGACAGTTCGATTGAATCCATTATACCACGGGAACCCGCAATGTAATGAAACTCGCATGCAAATCTCGTATATGTGTGCAAAAGAGGCCTTTAAGGACTAGTTCGATTTGTGTATGATTTCCACAGTTATTGAAGATGCCAATACTCGTATTTCGAAAATTAAGGCATTTTTTACTAAATATAAATAAAATTATTTATTTATTGTGTACATTTGCAATTTTAATGCATAGAGGTATCTGTGTTCTTAGTTACATTGTGATTAGGGAGTGTACATGCCACCCTGTAAGGGCATTATAATGTCTTTTAATAACTACTTAGATATTAAAAGTGCACGTCAGCTCCACAAGGAGCTTTCCAAAAGGCTCGTAGACGCCACAGGGGACCGAAGAGCTGGCAGCTTCCTCGCTCAACGCATTAGCGTTGCGACTCAGCGAGGAAATGCTGCCAGCATCTTAGGAACCATGCCTAGGGGGCCCAATTTTTTAAACATATTTTAAGTTTAGATATAGTTTTATTTGATTTGTTTAAATAAGAGAATAAATAAATACTCAACAATGTATTCTATCAGCTGTTCACGGATTTACCTCAGTTTATTACAACAGCCTGTATACATATTCTAGTCATGCAACCCCACATTTCCAAGCCTATTATCAAATCTTTTCCATTACCACCACCACCATATCAGCCAAAGGACGTCCACTGCTGGACATAGGCCTCCCCCAAATCCACGGGGGGTACATGCCATAATCGCCACGCTTGGCATATTGTAATAAAATCGATCGATTTTTTCCCAAAACTATCTAAAAATCTATCTCTACCCCTCACACCTTTGACCAGCCAATGGAAATCAAAACATACAACTCTAATTGGTCAGCGACCACGCCTGTCGAGACCCTGTCAAACTGTCAAACGCCTGTCAAAACAGACGCTATCGGCCTAATTGATCTAAACGGATAGTGATCTTGGTACATGATATTAAGTCTTGGTTTGAATGTGTACAAGATTTTAATGTATTGCTTTTTATGGTTCTGTGTCTGTAAGACCGCATTAGCTACATTTATAAAAAAAAAACTTTCGTGTCTTCGTTTCAGATTCGGCAAAAGTGCTTTCGTATGTCCGGCTATTCTCCTCTATGGATCGCATTTCTCAACCGATTTTCGTGATACTTTGTGATCAGGTATGATAATTATATAGTTTTTTTGTCGAATAATTTTTTATAAATTTTGATAATTGAAAAAAAATCTGGACATCTACTGCCATAGAGCCACCAATAATGCGTAATTTTCTTTTTCACTTGACAACCTAATCCCAATAAGGTCTAGTTTCCCCCTTGGATTGGGAGGTCAGATGGCAGTCGCTTCCGTAAAAACTAGTGCGGCGTTACTGTGGAACGGCCCCGCCCAGTTCGCAGGGGGTAGGGAGAGTGGCGCACCGTAATACCATCACGCCTCTCCCCCTGCGATCCCACCTCGGCCACAGAAGACAGGGAGAAACCTTCTTCTGCCCTTCTTCTGCGGTCCCACCATAGCGCATCCTCAGCGGGCTAACTAAGCCGGCAGCCCAAACAGGCCGGCCTTGGGTGCCTCTTAGCTTCACCGTGGTTGACCCAGTCCACGGTTACTAAGCCCCGGCAAGGCGGGCACCCTCGAGGGGGATCCAAGAACTGACCTGAGCCCACTTTGCTTAACCTCGCATACCGCACGCGGGACGCGGGCGCCGCTGGGCCACGAGCACTCTGTAGTAGAAGGAGAAGGTATAGTAAAAGTAAAAGGTACAATAACAATATGATATCACCATATCCCCCTTGTTAATCTTTAGGTATAACCAGAGGCCGGAACTCTCGTAGCACTTTTGAGCAGTCATAGGGACTTCTCATTTATCGACTTCCGATCTACATATTATATCGATAAATTATAGAACACAACATTTTGATGAAGATTAACAGTAGAGGTAAACAACAGGCGGTCTTATCGCTAAAGAGCAATGTCTTTCAGATAACTTTTGAGTAGTTGAAAATGTGAAATAGAGATATGCAATGAAAAGTTAATAGTTAGTTCAGTGTTTGTGTTTGTTTGTTTGCATATGTCATAAAACTACTAATTAAAGGTCATCAGATTAATGGCCAGTACCTACATAACATGATATCATTAGGTACGATGGCAATTCTTGTTTTGAAGAAATGTCTTAAATAAAGCCTCGTATAATAAGAAATCCACAAATTATTTAGAAGGAACCATAAAATAATATTTTCTCAAACATGCGCCTAAATGTATGCATTAATGTCACGAAAAGAGGACTTGAAGTTACCTGTTTATGGCACCCTACATTACTTCTTGGCCGGCGGCCAAGAAGTAATGTATGGAGAATGTATGAAACTAACATTATTGTCCGCTGCTCTAACTTTTTAAATTTGCTTACTAAAATCAACTGATAAAGGAAATATTACATAGAGCCAATCGCCACGATTTTGTGTATATATTTTTAATTCGTTATGTAAATTGTTTTTTTTTAGGTATTTCCGGTTTCTTTTTTTATCGTTCTTGTATTTTTCAATTTTGTTGTTTTTTTTTCGACTTTTTCAAGTATTTATGTATTTTTTTAGTTTGTTTAGTGTTATATTGTAGCGTTTTTTTGTGTTTTTTGATATATTTGGACTTTTTAAAAGTTTTTTCGTATTTTTTTGTACTTTTCGACATTCTTTTTGTTTTTCCAGGTTTTTCGATATTTTTTAGTTTTTACGTGTTTTTGGTATTTTTTAGTTCTTTCGTGTCTTTTTAAATGGTGCTTGTATTTTGTAGCATTTTTCGTGTTTTTATTTAATTTCCGTTTTTTGTCGTGATGCTTTGCTATTTTTGGACGTTTTGTATTTTTTAGTTTTTTTTACATTGTAGTTTTTTTTTGTTTTTTTTTCTTCTAACATGTTTGAGAAAAGTACTATACAATCCTCGGCCGGAACAGGGATTGCAGGACTCGTTTTATCCCAAACTCGTCCAGCAATCCCTTACTTCACGGCCTCTGCAGTAATGTACTATATAATAATTCCTATTTAAAATTTCCAAAAAGATTGCCAAAGGTTATCTCGAAAAGATCGTTCATTCGCCATAAGACTGCCTGTTGTTTACTTTATACTTTTAATATTCTGTATCGATATATATTTGTATATTGGAAGTCGATAAATGAGAAGTCCCTATGACTGCTCAAAAGTGCTACGAGAATCGCGCCCTCTGCTTAGTATAATACAATAAAATAAAATGAGAATACTCGTAATAATATAATACGAGACTTGAGAGTTTCTAAAACATATGTATTTTTTAACATCTAAAAGTTAAATAAAGGGTACCAATAGAATGTACATGATTCAATAAAAAATACATTGTATGTACGAATATTACGTACTTAAACGCAGTATTTCACGGTTAAAACAGCAATTTTCTGGTTTTTCCGTACAACGTTAGTACGGGGCTCGTGTGTTGTGACGTCATAATTTTCTGTCAATTAGTATGGAGCGTTTTTGGTGTCCGGGAACAATATCCACCTTTGGCCCTCATTTGCGGCTTTTGTTGTGTTTTAATCGTAGTTGGTCCCATACAAACATTTCATCATCATCATAAATTTAAGAGCCTTGCTCTGGTCGAGTAACCGCCATTCCGTTCTTCTCTGTGCTACATCTTTGAGTTCCTGATACGACACAACATTAACTTTCTCCTTAGCCTGATCCATAAACCCACGTCTCGGTCTTCCCCTGACAAACATTTAATCCCCTTTAAAACCTGGTTCGAATGGCATCGTTAATATTTTTTTGAAAACTAGCCTATTGTTATTGTGTTTACAATTTAGTTAAACCTTATTTTTATCATCACGTTTTAGTGCGCTATTTATAACCTGTTACGTACACCAAACCCTACCATCGAAACGCGACGCCTAAAGTGGTCCTATAGAATTACATCAATGTCACCCAGCTGTATAATGTGTTAATTAACCGGTACCCGAGCAGTACACGTGTTAAGTTACTACGGAGATTATAATTGATATATTACGACCACCCACACGGTTGTTTGCGATATCACGTCTTTTTTTTATGCAGTCGCAAATGCGTTCGCGGGCTGCCTGATGGTAAGCAGATACCATAGCCTATGGACGCTCGAGACTCCAGAAGAATCCCAATTGCGTTGCCGACCCTTCATTGACTTGAGGATTCGTCGTGTTGCCAGTAGAGACAGATGCAGGCATATACATTTGTGGGTTATTTAAGGATTTCCACACAGTCAAAGGAGTGCAGAGATATTTTTGCAATGTGCTCAATAATCCTACATGTCCGTAGAGTATGGTAACCGGTTACCATCAGGTGGGTTGTACATACACTTGTTTGCCAATGACTTGATATAAAAAGCTTCGGTTTATTTACCTTTTATGCCTAGAATTAGAATAGCCTTTTAAGGCCTGGGGTTCTATTCAATTACATGTGTCGAATTGGAATTGATTTTACATTTGTAGCATGTGTTTTGATGAGTATGGAATTAATATTGTTTTTTTTTTTAAATAAGTACCTGACGATGGCAGACTACCGCAAGCACGTTGCCGCCTTTTTATATTTTGAGGATTTGTTTTGTCGACAGCTGTGTACAGACAAATGCTGGTCTCTCACTCTCATCTCAACACAATTGTGGCGATTCCATTCGTCTTAATGGAGAAGAGATATATCAGCGATATCGCTTTTTTCGAATCTTGGTAAATCTCATTTTAAAACTTAGAGACGTCAAAGTAGGGATAATCCTATTAATATCCTGTAGAAGTAACAGAACCTAGTATGAGGAGATATGTATGGATGTAATCGACGCGAAAGAAGTACCTATGTAAGGGCTATAATATTTGGCTTTCTTTAATCTCTGACTGGTGAGTATAATATTGAGTCTGCTCACGATTAAGAGTCCGCAGGAAGCTCAGTTCTCCATGCAAACGTAGTTTCTCTCTCATTTTAAAACGCCATGCTGGAATAACATGAAACTTTGTATACACAATAGGCATATCTAGGCCAGAAATTAGTTGGAGAAATTATAATGGAGAAAAAATACAGAGATCATTAATGTTTTCATACAAGACCTAAAAACTCAAAAACTCGCTGTATTTTCTTTTCAATTACAATTTCTAGCAACAGAAACTTATTTCCGGCCTAGATATGGTGAATCCCATTGTGTATCCAAAGTTTCATGTTAATTTAGTACGGTGTTTTAAAATGAGAACGAAACTACGTTTGTATTTCTTTTTAGGGTTTCGTACCCAAAGGGTAAAAACGGGACCGTATTACTAAGACTTCGCTGTCCGTCCGTCCGCCTGTCACCAGGCTGTATCTCAAGAACCGTAATAGCTAGACAGTTGAAATATTCCCAGATTGTGTATTTCTATTGCCGCTATAACAAAAAATACTAAAAACAAAATAATAATAATAATTAAGGGGGGCTCCCATACAAAAACGTGATGATATTAGCCCTTTTTCATGGCTACCACTCGCCGAGCTAGATCTCAAGAACCGTAATAGCTAGACAGTTTAAATGTGTACATATTATGAATTTCTGTTGCCGCTATAACAAGAAATATTAAAAACCTGCCAAGTGCTAGTCGGACTCTTTTTATAGATCATGAGGTACGGAACCCTTCGTGCGCGAGTCCGACTCGCACTTGGCCGGTTTTTTCTTTCTTTCTTTTCTTTCTTCACAGCTGATCCTCGGGAGCTCTGGCGACCTTACTCACCACCAAGAATACAACACCACATACCAACAGAGCGAGTAGTGATGTCATTTGGTAATTGTTCGTGGGGTCCGGTCTGTTCGTGTTTGCAAGAACTTAGTTACTTCATAACACGTACTACTCGGAGTTCAGCAGAATTGACAAGAGAGTCTTCACTGTTCTCATTTGATTATTTTGAGTTTGACGCTCAACCTTATACATCTGTGAGCACGTCTTTATTATTTTATAAGATCAGATTTTACTATTTTAATGTTGACGCCTGGAGACCCTATAATCTCACAGGATTTTATGATTAGTGTACTTTATTACTTTGGTTTTACCTCGACGCTTAGAGACCTAATACTAACTAAACTAAAAAAATCCTTTTTTTTGCTGTGCAATTCGTTTTTTTGGTGCGCAATTTAGAGTGAAAGTTAGTATTTTTGATAAACAATTAATAATATCCCGATTGTAATATTGTCTTTTATTGTTTGTTTTCTTATTTTCGACATGTAATACTGTATAATTATGTTATTGATTCATTTTACAAATTGATAGTATCAAGTCAAAATCTATCCGTATCAATTAAAATTGTTTTTTAGAACGAAATTTATTTTGTTATTTTGATTACGGATTTCTGTCAGGCGGAGGTACTACTTCCCCAGCTGTGCTGTGCCCTCTTTCAAAAACTTGGCTTTCCTTTTACATTTGTTTTTGGTTGACTTTACATTCATATAGCTCCATATGTATTATTTATGTGCACACAGTAACACACACACGCATTTCCACATAAATATTCACGAAGACTTAAGACAATACCTTTCTTTAAGCCTAAAAAGTCAAAATGTTCGACCTCTAGTGCAATTGTACAAAACTAAGAAAAAGAGAATTTCTCATTAGAGTGCGACATGTTAGGTCATAACAGCAAGTGTGGGAGGGAGATGGAGGGAATTTTGGGGAGCGTGCGAGAGAGAACACTGATCGCGAATGTGTATGATGATAAAAGGGAAATTCAAAGAGTAGGGAAAGAGAGGTGCCGTTTTACAAGCTTTTATCAGTTATGAATGTTATGATTAATTAACCGGTAGATTAACCGGAAGAGATTAAGGGATCTCTTAAGTTCGCCTTTGTACCGATGTAACCGAATTTATCTGAGTTTTGTGTACAATAAGGTATTTACATACATTAATTGATCATGCGAGCAAAGCGTCTACGTTTCAGCTTGGACAAGCTTTCGTATGTACGGCGGATTTTCGGACGTTCCCGTCTATAGCTCGCATTTCTCAACTGATTCTCGTGATATTTTGTAAGCAGTTTAATTATATAGTTTTTTTATGCGTTTATTGAAATCTCGAAAATTGATTACAGAATCGTGTAATTTGCATCTCACAGAGCCACGAGTATATTAAATTTAATTAAAAGACAAACTGAACCAAAAAAACAACTTACTATAATACTCAGTAGACCTAACTGCTATAGGGACCTAATATACCGCAATGTCACTTTTACAACTCAAAAAACTACTAGCGTTTCTGAAATAAAAGACCACTGCCGAGAAGGAACGCCGGAAGAAACTCGGCAGTCTGTCATTTTCTCCAATATGCATACGTTTACGCGGGCTGGGTTTCCGCAACTCGACGTCATATGCGCCTATTTTGCGTGATGGGTTGTTGACGTTGACACTACACGCCACAATATGCTTATTAGGGTGCCATTCCACTAGAGTGAATAGGCATCTTCTCGGTGAGCTCGCTTCATCGTCGGCCTCATCTTTGCCCCCTGGTTAGATGCTGGACAAGAGCAATCCCATTTTTTATAAAAAATAAAAAGAGATGTGCTATGCAGCTGTTTTTAACAAAATAAAATACACTGGTTCCGTACAAGATAAAAGTTATAATGATCAAATCAAAACATGACATAAAAAGTTTAAAAAAAAGTATAAATAAGGTAAATATCTATAAAAAGTTGTGCAATCTTGCACAGCAGCTATGCTGCGAGGATGTGCAAGCTACGCTACTAAAACCCGTTTCCACCAGTGCTATACTATGCGAACCAATGAATTTGATTGGTGAATTCAAACGCATCCATATCAACGTAGCATAGCAAATCTCTGGTTGAAAGTCACCCTTACAATGATAATACTTAACCTACATAAAATTAATAAATCTGAGAATGAATACAAAGATGACGAAAAATATTTATATTCATGACTCAAGTACAACGTTACAGGGATCCCCCAGAGCGTAGGTATAGAATACTACCATCTATGGGAATCACATAACCGATCACATGTGACTGCACTGTAAGATGCTATGTAAATGGAATTGAATAAATATATAACATGCACGTTATTGTAACCAAATAAATGTAATTACATAAAAAAAAAGAAAAAATTGGCTTCTTTGCCCCATTGGCAATTCCAATTCAGTTATTATTGAAGTGTGCTGTGGACGATGAGCTAAAACCTATCACTGCAATATCACATTTTCTCCATTCTTAAATATAAAAGCTATAAGTTGAACTGAAAATTTTAACTCAGTGCTTTTCTTACTTGGCACGGTGAAGTGTGAATCAGTTATTCCAGAGGCTCAGAGATGACTAAGAACGCATTCACGTATAGTCTGCTCGCCATTCTACCAACCAGACTATAATGTGAGGTCTCCGTTATGTCACTGGGATGTCCATTTCATGTCCTAATATTTCAAAATTGAAATGGCACATCATACATGAACGATGAAGCGATAGTTTAGGGATATCCCCTTCTGTCAGTATATGGAATCGTATCCCACATAGCCGCTTGCGTGTCCTATTTGTCCATACATACACATATGTCTATAGGTATGGCAGGGACCAAAGAACCCAATGCTATATTGGTACTATATACTTCTTCAACAACTATATACTTCTTTCGCTTCGATCACATCCATACAGCTCCTGGTATAAACTTCACTTCATCAATGGTCATATGGTCATTTTGTCACTAATTGGCGTCGAATTGAATTTATATTACTAGAAACATTGAATAATTCTAGCAAACGTGGACTTTTTTAAAATATTTCCCATCAGCACGAAATATTGAAATGCATCGTAGCGACGAATAAAAAATACACCTCCAATTTTAACTCCACAGCATTACATTTGCCAATTTGAATCCAACAAGAATCTCACACAACTTTCTATCTCCATATTCTTTGACACCCAAACCTTGGCTAGAACGGGACACTACTACTACCTTTCCCCACGCGCGCGACAAAGAGGGCGCATACTGGACCACCCAAGTTGTAGTATGCTGCCTCGAATAAGTCGTGCACAATAAGTCTTGATAGTTTACAATTTTTTTGTGCCATTTTTTTAGGGTTCGCGAGTTAATGATTGTTGCTGATAGATTCAGTTTAATCATCGTTTAAAAGCTTAAATGGCGTTTTTAACGAAGGATTTAGATTTAGTGTTGATTTGCATGCAAAAATTTGTGAGATGACTGTAATTGTCAGTTGAAGACATCCTTTACATTCCTGATACACAGGTACTCGTAATCGCGCTACTTTTAGAAAACAATTTGGAAAATGTCCACTGGATTTTTTTGGAGAAAAATGATATGGACTAAATTTTTATTTAAAGTGACGAACCTTTACTTTCCTTCTATACGTTTTTACTTCCTACTATACTCGTACGAATGTTTTTTTAAATTTATTATCATTAAAAGAAGTTTAAATTGGTTACCTGTAATTTTAAATGGTAATGATTATAGCTGTCAGTTTTTTGCAGCATGTGGCTTGCTTGTTTATAGATTTTTTATTTTTTATAACAGGTTATAAATCATAAATCTAACTAATTAAATAGTTAAGCGTGCCGGGTAATTGTTTATTTTTTAACCAATACCAAACTCTAACCAATACCAACTCAGACGGTTCCTGCGCGGCATGCGACCTAAGAGGGGATACGACAAAGGGTAGTGGATGGAGAACGGCCAGCTGGAACCTGCCCCGCGAACAGACGGGGAACTGTTATTAAAACGGTAGACCTATATTGGCGTTGACCAACACTTTTGGCAGTGACCTATTTTGTGTCAATAATATTTTCATCTGTGTGATTATTTCTTCCACTTTGTTCAGCCTTGTGATTGGCTGTTGCCGGAAACGTGAGAATTATCCCATCATCAGATTATTACGGCAACGGACGTCATCATCGCCGACAACAATGGCAATACTGGCACATGGAGACTGATTTGTCACCGTCTAATTTTCAATTGTATAATTCATAGTCATCGAACTGGGGAAAATCTCCGAAATAAGTATACCTAAACTCACATATACTGTTTTTTACAATATTGCGAATAAAATTTAGAAAATACCAAGTTTCTAATTCTTGCACCTATGTACAATACCAGACGTAGATTTTAGTGCCATGCACTGATATTAAAACAAATTGTTAATTTTGTGTTAACTACCAGAGCGTAATTAATTTTAGAATTTATTTCGTACAGCAATACACTGATTTGACACATAAAAGAAACGTGTTTAGTGTTGTTGTTTACTTATTATTATTAAATTCTTGATGAATGTGATCAATATGACTACTCAATAGCCAGATTTGAGTAAAAAAATTGGTGGGGATTATTTTATAAGGAAAAAAATCGTAAATTTTTAAACATTTATAGAAAAACATATTCATTAGGGCATATACTAAGAACTTGTAAAGTTTGAGGTTGTATCAAAATACACGCTGTACGAGTATAATGTTTTCGTTAGTATTGCGTTTGTTTTCTTGTGATGCCTGTCTGACTGTATTATCGTAGGGCACAATATTTACTATAAGAAAGTATGTTTAACTGGAAGAGTTTGTAGTGAAAAGTAAACTGATTAAAATTTGTCTCATTTAACTCATAATTTTGTCCCGGTTGCATTTTAATTGTGTTTTCCTTCACTGAAAAACTACTGTTAAATACGGAAATACAGTATGGGATTCTTCAAGAAAGGAGTGTATACATTTTTAAAGGGTCGGCAACGCGCATGTAACACCCCTGGAGTTACAGGCGTCCATATGCTGCGGTGCTGTTTACCATCAGGCGGGCCGTACGCGTGTTTGCCACCGACGTGGATAAGAAAAAAAAAAAAGATATTACGTGCGTAAGACTGAACTTACATATTTTTTTGACTGAACCATCTAGCAGGTGTAAGAATTTAAAAACGCGTGCATGCTTAATAGAGTAATAACGAAAATTATGCATCAAATGGATTCGCTATGATTTTCGTCACGATTTGTTCTGAGCAAAACAAAAATAGCGGAAACTGTATGTAGCTTATTAACGCTTAAAACCTTTTTGGAATGGCAAGAATTGGGAACGAGTTTTTTAATAATGTGAAGAAACTTTTATGCGTTAATTCATATTAGTTACACATGATATATTCAGACAAGTCTCGCAGTGCCGGAAATAATATTCAAGCTGCCTAATTGTGACTAATCTGCCGTTGCATCCATGTGAAACTTTGATTGGAATAATCTGTGACCTAACTATCAGACAATTAAAAAACTAAAAAAAGGGAGAGTGCGGGAGCTGAATTAAACTGTTCCTTATTTTGAGTTTAAAATCGAAGTTTTAACAATGGAACGCCAATTTAACAATTAAAATAACAGAAATATCGCATTCCTTTTTCTTGTACCGGTAAGCATTTTTCTTGTGCCAGTGAAAATATTGCTGCACATCGTAAGGCAACTTCCTGATTAGTCATTGAGGAGGCGAGGCGGTACAATTATCTTTTTTTATTTTTTTGTTATGTTGGGGTCAATCTTACACAAATCGGCGTAGTCCCAAACTAAGCAATGCTTCTACTATGGGTACTAGACGACGATATACATACTTATATAGATAAATACATACTTAAATACATATAAAACATCCAAGACCCAAGAACAAATATCCGTGATAAATGCACAAATAATGCCCTGGCCGGGATTCGAATCCGGGACCTCTAGCTTCGGAGGCAGTGTCACTACCAACTAGACTAAACAGGCCATCAAATATGAGAAAACTGTCAACAGTCAGTTGAGTCAGTACCGTTTTTTACTGTGCCAGGCGGCTGACTGGCGCAGGATGCCCGGAAGCGGGGCGACACGAATGCAGCCAGTCCAGCTGCTGCGCATGATGTTAATCAGACAGAGTAATACTGACAGTATCCCGTCAAGTGAGGAAATCTCAGCGCCAACAACCTTGGCTATCTCTGTCTGCATCTAGCTGCGTTGCTTTGTTTTAATTTTATTTAGGTTATTTTGGTTATGTATTCCTGTATATATTTTCATGGTACGTAAATAAATGTTAGTATTTTAACACGTAATATTTCAAGTATCAAAATGAAATTCCGTCGGGGATCCCCATCAAGTACCAAGTAGTCTCGGGCGCTGCGCCGCTTTGCCAATACATTTTTTTGATCCCGGACTGCGATTGTGGAGAGCAAGTGTACTCACGGGTGTAAACTCGGACAATCGTCGAGGCTCAATGATATGTTGGTCGATGAATTACTAATAAAGAATAATTACGAGTGATATCCTTTTCGTTTTCAATTCCCATGACTGCGCCATTATGAAAAATATCCAAAAACAGGATCGATTAATAAGACCAATTTGTGGCGCTTTCTTATTTTAATTGTTTTTTTTTTTTTTTTTGTCGTCTATGTTTTTATGTGCTACGAATAAATGTATTTCTATTTCTATTTCTATTAAAAGTTCCATTTAATTATCTAACCTGCGGGATAACGTAACTTTTCGAACTTATGATATGTAGAACTAACTGTCATTTTTACTATGGTAAAACGAAATTTAGATCTACCTTACGTACGCCGTTAATAGACAATAAAATATATAACCGAAATGTTAACCAACTAAAACTACCTTTTTCTACATTTAAACTCGTTACGTCCAATTCCCATTACATGGAAATTAAAATATATAATCACCTTACGAATTCCTTAAATAATATAAATAAACCTAATTTTTTATTTAATAAAAGTTTAAAGATCTTTCTTGTCCACAAGTGCTTTTATATTTTAAATGACTTCTTTAGAGACAAATATGATAAGAAAAGTTATCAATAATGTTAACTGTAGTCTTTGTACTAAAAGATTTTTAAACTGGTACAAAATTGGCCCATATAAACTAGATTTAACCTTATTTTTAGGCTTATTACTGTTGCCTTGTCACGTGTAAACCTACCTTATAAGATGTTCCACCGTAATGTGACATGCAATAAACGATTCATCAGAATCAGAATCAGAAATATTTATTTGCTCCGATACAGTTCACAAGGTCTTACATTTAGGGTACATTGTATCAGCCTGCGAGCAGGCGTGCAAATAATTAACATAATACAATTAAAGGATAACGTCAAAATAATTTTCCTCCATGGCAGGTAGGGCGGCCGCATGGGCCGAGACAGCGAAACGCCGCAAGTACGTCGGTCTTTTAGACCAATATATATTTGTGCCTTTCGCTGTCGAAATCCTCGGACCCTGGAGCCCAAGCGCCCACAAACTTATTGGACAAATTTCAAAATCATTAGGTGAAGTTCCGTAGGGCTGGCTCGTTAGCCATCCAGCGGGGGAACGCAGCCAGCCTTATGGGTACCCTCCCCCAAGGTTCCGATCTGGGGGATCTAATTTAGTTTTTTTTTTTTTTTTTTACTTGTTTTCTTTTACTTATATTAAAAATAATTAAAAATTTAAAATAAATAAATTCTTGTCACACAATTTAAATTAATAGTTATAGTATTAATAAATTGATAAGATAATTAAAGAGGCATTATCGAGGCGAGGTAAGTAATAATAATTTAAATTATTTCATTCAATCATTCATCAAAATTTGACGAGACGAGACAGACGAACGACAACGACGAGGACGAGACGAGTTGAGAAATACGACCTTATAGAGTACAATCGGACATCCACCGGTTATACACATTTTTTACGACCTTACTCACAACCAGGATCACAACTAGGGCTGCCATCTCTAAATTCGCCAAACCCGGACAAAGACTTAAAAAATCCCGGACATTTGGCGTAAATCGCATTTTTTCTCCGGACGTGTTCGAAAATAATATTATTAAAAAAATTAGAGAGTTAAAAAAACTCGATAAATGGTGAGTAGTTACGCACTTTACCTATTAAGTAAAAGTGTCCGGGTTTTCCACACGGAAGGCCCTCGGACGCCCTCCAAACTAGGACAAATCCGGGGAAACCCGGACGGATGGCAGCCCTAATCACAACACATGTAGTGGAGCAAGTGTTGGTGTTATTCTGGCTGCGGTCTTCTGTAAGGTGGAGGTACTTACCCAGTCGGGCCGCTCCAGATGACGTTCCGTCGTGCCCTGCCTCTCTTTTACTTTCCTCGGCCCTGCACTATTTCTCGCCAGCTTGCACCAGCTCCAAGCTCACGCAGGTCCGCGTTCACCAAATCATTCCAGCGATACTTGGAACTCACAGGACTGTCCACTGTCCGGACGGTTGGCCCAAGTATGCTCAAGTAGTACTTGTGTGAAAAGATACTAGGGGAGTTGGAGGATCCTTAACAATGCCGAAATAGAGGAGCTGGTGGCCGACTCTTGGTACCCAAATAAACAAGCTATGATACCATCGCGGCACAGTCCAGAATCGTACGCCGTATACTCCCAGCCGTTTGTTTAACGCACTATAGAAGAGCTTTAATCGCTTACATTCGATAATTTGATTGATGTGGTCAGGAAGCTCTACCGAAAACTACGCCGTATAAACATGAAGACCACGTAAGCTCACTTGTGGTACAGTTAAACTTGAAAGGAGCTTACCAAAGCTTCAATAAAATCAAAAGGGAATTTGCCATAAAAGTTACCTAGCTTCTCAGTTAGGTTCTCAGTTCATTTTTAGAGTTTCCTACCAAAATTCGAACACTTATTCAACCACTCAGTATCTCAAAAGTATTTTTTTATTGCACTCATAATGTGACATGATATAACATGGAAGTGTAGGTAAAAAACTCGAGAAAAGGACCTGTTGTATGTAGTTGTGACGTGTTTGAATAGAATCTTGTTTTGTTTGTGTTACACATTTTAAATATATGTGTAATGTCTATTCGAACACGTCACAACTATATACAACAAGAGGTCAATTCTCGGCTCGTTCGAGATTATGTATATTTGAGATGATCTCGATTGACGTAATGGCTATTGAAAAATCTGACCAATATCTCGAACACAGCAAAATGTCGTATGGGGCACGACCGAGATTATGTCGAACGATGATCTCAATGTATTACGATCTCATTGTATCCGCGTTACTTTTTTTTCGCTTCTGTTAGCTTACAATCGACTGTAAAATAAAGAATCATTTTATAATCACTCAATTAAATATCTCTTTATATCAAAAACCAAAGTGTTATTAATCTACAAAATTCTAAAAGATAATTATGGTGATTTAACACATCAAACTAGTTCCCAGTAGTAGTAGCTACTACTACTAGTAGTTAGTTGTTCTAGTTAGTAGTTAGAGTATTTGTTCGCTTATGTAGGTACTTACGTGAAATGGAGCGCATAAAAACTGTTTCGACTCGACAGCTTTGAGCAAAGACTACTTCAATATTTTCCGCCAATACTTCCGCGACGTCCGCACCGTGTGTCATTTAAATAAATCGACATATATGTTGCTGTAAACCGTCGATCATCGACTTAAGTTATCAATATTTACCACCCCTGACAGATCAAATGTCAAAAAAAATGTTATAAAAGCATCTCGATCGCTACTGACCACTCGTTGCATCTCGAAAACTGGTAGTAGATATATCTCGAGAGTGAGATTTCGAGAATATACAAATTGGTTTTCGATCGAGTTCCGCCATTTTTTATCGAAATATGTCTAATTGACATCATCTCTAACGGCCTGATAATTGGCCGCCTAGGGGCGACTGGTCCTTTTCTTAAGTTTTTTACCTATATTAACGCGTCGGTATATGTTTGTATGTATCAGTCGCCCTAGTTTTCTAACCTGCCTGTACCATGAGACGCCCCTGCACCACAAGACCAGTCGGTCTTGGACTGTTGTTATTAATGCTGGTTATAGCTCCCGTGTAACAAGAGACTTAAGGTGGCTGCGGTGAGAGATATACCTTGTGAAGTTTTCGTAATAGCAAGGTAATGGAGTCTCAGCTCCAACTTGAACTTTGGGTCCACTATCGAATCCAAGGCTAAAACTGCAGCTAAAAAACTTGGTGTCCTATATAAGGTAAGGCGGTATTTCACACAGAAACAGCTTCTTTCCTTGTACCAAGCACAGTTTCGGTCGTGCATGGAGTACTGCTGCCACCTTTGGAACGGTTCCGCCAAGTATCAGTTAGCGGCCTTGGATTCGATAGAGCGCCGTGCTCGTAGGCTTTTCGAGGATGATCCAGCGTTTGAATCTAAGTTACAGAGCTTGGAACACCGTCGTCGAGTCGCTTGTTTGTCTGTGTTCTATCGGATGCATTTTGGAGAGTGTGCACAGAAATTACATGACTTAGTTCCGCCCTCCCCATTCCATCACCGGACGTCCAGACGCGGTGTGCGGTTGCATCCTTACGTTGTCAGCCTACCATTTATTCGCACGAAGCGATTTGCTTCTTCTTTCTTAATGCGAACAGCTAAGGACTGGAATTTACTGCCGCCGTCTGAATTTCCTGATACATACAATCTGGGTCTCTTCAAAACAAGAGTGAATAGGCTATAACTGAATCAGTGAGCAACATCTTAGGTCTTGTCATCGCTTTCCATCAGGTAAGACTAAGGCCAATCGCTGGTCAGTCTATCATAAAAAAAAAATTGTATGGATTAACTATCAAAAAAAAGCCAAATTTGTATTGAGCACATCCTTAAGCGTACCTCTCCACCAGAGATTTGCTATGCAGCTATGCTACGAGGATGTGCAAGCTACGCTACGATATATCCCGTTTCCACCAGTTCTATGCTATCTGGACCAATGAATATGATTGGTGGACTCAAACCCAACCATAGCAACGTAGTATAGCACATCTCTGGTGGAAAGGCACCCCTGAAATTTGAAGTCTAGAACAAAAGGGTCTATGATAGGGTGTGTAGAGTAAGCCAATGTAAGAAATGTTATTTCACGGCAGCTTTTCAGTGAAGGAGAACACCTTGAGGAATGTGGTCCAATCCTAACAATTTGTAGTCTAGTTTTTTTTTTGGTCTGCGTTGGGAAGTCAGTAGGCAGTTGCTTTGATAAAAATAGTGACTGCGCCATGTCTTGGGATTAAATACCCCACTGAAAATCAGCGCCACAGCTTGCCGTGGAATTATGCTGAGTGGCATCCTTTTTTAGCGTTACTTCTTTATATTATCCGTTGTAATGTATGTACTTATACTTATATGGTTAAAAAAATCTACGTTCTTTCTTTCTTTCAAATAAAATCGTGAAAATGCTAGGAAATGCACGTGATTCAAGAGGGAGGAAACAACAAAAATATTTATTTTATGTGTAGGAAATTATTTTCATAATATGGAGATACTTCTTACGTTGTCTAGGTATACCTAATATCAATTTTCGTGACTAAATAGAATAACAATCAATATTTCATCATCCTTGGCCTTAAGGGTCTTATTGTACGCGTATAGAGCAGTTAGAGACGATTTACCTCCCGTGGAAGTTCTGGATTTTCATTACTCCCGAGGGAGTTATGTGTTTGTGTGTGATCTGATCGGCTTTAAATAATCTTGTTAACCACGCTCCAAGGAATACAGCTTTGTGATTGGTTGAAATACTGAAGCTGCGCGCTCCTCTCGCGAGGACGCCCCAGCGATCATACATTGATACTACAGGTGAACTTATCGATTTCGTAAATTTGGATTGGTGCCTGAGTTAATTTATTTTATTTTGTCACAAATGTGATGAAAAACATTTTGATTAACTTGGGCGTAAGAATTTTCCGCTTACGCCCCTCGTTAAACAATGTACTATATAATACACCCAAACACGACTGTATTTTAAATGCATGCATGCATGATGTACCTATTACGCTTTAGTATTACAACTTAAATATAATGTAATGAAACGGGTCACTCACGTCCTTAAGGTCTAATATCGCCCGATATGTTCTTTTCCATGGTTGCCATTTCATCACTTATCGTCGTGGATAAGACATTCGTCACGTTCTGGCAAATAAGCGAGTGCAAGAGTGACGACCGTTTTATCCACAACGATAAGTGATAAAGGCAACTATCATACGCCCGCTGGGCTAGTGATTAAAGACCGCGTGCCAGTTTGAAGTATATCGAGCGATATTTTAAGTCCGGGACTCAGGTTTTCGATATAAAAATGTTTTCATTACCGAACATGTTTGAGAAGTCAGGTCCACACTAGCCGAGCGCGCGTCGTGTGTGGTCGCTCCACTTCGGCTGCCTTTTACATGTTTTCCTGGCGCACCGCATTCCTATTAGAAAACCTATTACACTTGCGCTGTTCTACCGCAAAATATTGAATTTTAACGCTCGCTACATTGTTGACATACAAGGCAACAACAAAAAATACAAAAAAACAAATTAAAAAGTTCAACTTTAAAATAAATTAAATAATTTATAAAATATTTACTGATTCATGTTACGAATTCATTAAACTTAGGCGCCTTCCTGATTTATCGATGCGGAGGCGGTACGCTATGTGAAAACTGTCAGGTGTCAGTATCAACCGCTACGAATGCAGTACTGCCCCGCTTCTGCGCATGATATTAGTACTGCGCAAACGTAATACTGACAGTATTTCGTCATGTGACGAATTATCACATCAGTAAACTCACGTCAAATAACAAAATTTCTATCACATGTCGCACCCGCCTCCCGCTAAGTCAGGAGCCTCTGAAATACCAGTCTCAAGGTAAACATACGCGGTGATGATGAAGTGGTCTGAGTAGCCTTGTGGCGCTGATCAGGCAAAGCAAAACAGAGTAGGGTCGATTCCTGCTACATGCGACCACAGTTATTTTTAACCGACTTCAAGATTTCAAAAGAGGAGGTTATCAATTCGGTTGTATGTTTTTTTTTTAATGTTTGTTACTCCATAACTCCGTCATTTCTTATCCGATTTGGAAAATCCTTTTTTTGATTGTAAGTATATATATCCAAGTTGGTCCCGTTTTTGGGATCCATGAGAAATTGAGGGAACTCCTCAAATCTTAAAGGCAAACATATAGTGATTTTTGTGTTTTTATCAATAAATCGAGCATTTTCATCCAAAAATGTGACATTTGATGAAGTGGAACTGCTGATGATGATCAGAACAGAACTCTTCAACGACTAAAAGTTCACGTTTGGCGATTTGTCCTCCTAGCTGTGTTTGTTAAGCAAGTTCTATCTTCACGAATTATTTTTGTCATGCTCGATTTCTGATGATGGGATCCATGAGGAATTGAGGGAACTCCTCAAATCTTAAAGGCAAACATATAGTGATTTTTGTATTTTTATCAACAAAAGCATTATCATACAAAAATGTGACATTTGATGAAGTGGAACTGCTGATGATGATCAAAACAGAACTTTTCAACGACGAGAAGTTCACGTTTAGCGATTTGTCCTTCTAGCTGTGTTTGTTAAGCAAGTTCTATTTTCACGATTGATTTTTGTCATGCTTGAGTTCTGATAATGGGATCCATTAGGAATCGAGGGAACTCCTCAAATGTGAAAGGCACACAAATAGTCATTTTAGTATTTTCATGAACTAATCAAGCATTTTCATTCATAAAAGTGACATTTGATGGAGTGGAACTGCTGATGATGATCAGAACAGTACTCTTCAACGACGCGTAGTTCAAGTTTGGCGATTTGTTCTCTTCGTTTTGTTTGACAAGCAAGCAAGGTTTTTCCATGATTCCATGAGGAACTGAATGTACTTAGTCTTCTACCATTATAAACATACTTATAGCCATTTAAATTTTATTGTATGGAATCTAAGAGTGCACCATCTAAGTATAATAATCTTTCACCGGCCTCCCCATTGAAGTCGGTTTTTTTTTTAATAATTATTTTGTTTGTATTTGTACCGGAAAACGTAGCGTGGGCACATGACCTGGCAAAGGTCCGCTGGATGCTGGTGGCGCAGGACCGGTCATTGTGGAAGTCTTTGGGGGAGGCCTATGTCCAGCGGTGGACGTATTTCGGCTGACATGATGATGATGATGATTTGTTTTCTGTACCAAAAGGCAGTACAAAGTTACTATTGTAATGATATACTTAAGTTCTGAATTCGGTGAGTTGGTGAATACGGCCAGACATTGAACCTAGGACTACTACTTCCGATTGAAAATCGCATACCTCAACTACACTGCTAGTAAGTATTCATAAGGATAATTTATTTACATAGGTATTCAAATTTAGGTTCAATTATGATTACAAACGAAATCATCGCCTAACATACAAAATAACTACAACCAACCTATTTTTTTCAAAGTCGGTTGAAAGTTGCCCTAGTCAATCAAGAGTCATGACCGACGTATTTGACTTAAAATCACTTCTCCACACACTCCTCATTGTTCTAATTACTATAAACATAGAACAATACTCAATTATTGTTCAAAACAATATGTAACCTTAGCTCTTTTAAAACAAACTTAACTCTACCACCTGTGGAGTAAAAACTCCGAGCATTCACTACGACACATCTAAAATGACGAACGCATTATCAAATTTGTATCCGTGATACGAACACAAACTTACATTTGCTGCTAACCAATCTTAATATCCTAATATTTTATTCCTAATTCAAGTGCAATCATAAATTGGTTTCCGTTGTATAAAAAAGTCAATATTGTGTATAGATTTTAACTCGATCATGTTCGTTACACGTACTTGAAATCGATTAAGTTGGGCCTTTATAAAGAAACATGGCATTTAAAAATGAAGTTTAGCATGTAAGGAAGAAGGTTCAAATTCAAATTCAGTCTTTGCTAGTTTTCGTACATTTTAAATGTTCA
The DNA here is from genome assembly GCA_905163555.1 of Notocelia uddmanniana. Lineage (NCBI taxonomy): Eukaryota > Metazoa > Arthropoda > Insecta > Lepidoptera > Tortricidae > Notocelia > Notocelia uddmanniana. Next base: position 7,132,969 of record LR991077.1, read on the forward strand.
AGTGTTCGTGTCGGGAGTTTTCGTTAAACATCGTGAGTGCTCGGCAAACATCGGCGGTTGTAACATGATTGGTGATAATTTGGAAACTGTATCGTTTACTTGCTTCGTTTGTTAGGGAATTTCGGGTACTTTTTTCATTATAATAGAACGAGGCATATGTAAAAGCGAATACATCCCTCCCAATTCTGACTCGCTCGCTGGTGTTAGCTCGATATGCTGTGCTAGTGAGGGTTCAGGGGGTACCCTCAACAGGTTGAGGTTCGGTTGATTGAAGGAAACAGGTAGACCAGGGCAAATGGTTTTTATTAAGTATTTATAACGCACCTGTAATAATTAATACAGACTGCGTTTAGCCTACCAATTCTAATCGCCTAGCTAAGGGCATGAACACAGAAACAGATTAAAAATATAGAAACTTCCAATAAATGTGCCTTGGCAGAATATAAAAAGTGTGCTGACAACAATAACAGCACTAAACAACTGTAATGCACAAAATATCACTGAAACTGTAGAAAGAAATGACTAGAACTTTATGTACAAAGAAAATATATGCAAGAATACTTAAACAAAATAATATAAATAAAATTAAACCTAACTTAAATCTAAAACAGGCCCTAAAGGCATTGTACCGAGGATGCTGGCGGCATTTCCTCGCTGTATCGCAATGCTGTACGTTGAGCGAGGAAGCCGCCAGCTCTTCGGTCACCAGTTACGTCAACCAGACGCTAGTACGTTGAATTAATAATAATAATAATAGATTCCATCAATCAGCAATAGTTCCTGTACACCCTGGCGGGTGCTGTCTCTGTGTGCGTCCCATGACACGGGCAGGGACAGCATCCGCTCGGTGTACCTCTTGCATTTCATTAAATTGTCAAAAGGGCCTCTACGTGTTGGCTATGTGGTACTCGGTTGGTACTTCGGCTCCGCGCACGCCTTCCAAATGTCCGGGACACCTTTGTCTCGTAAGCAGAAAAGACATACAATAATAATAAATATAGCTTATGCTGCTAGCTAGATAGATGTTCACGGATCGAAATCTGAGATCGAACTGAGCTGCTGGAAAATGACCGCGCAGTGTCAAGTAGAATTTGGAAAATGTAGGTCAAAATTTAGAATTTTCTCCTATTTTGCTCCACTTCGATCTGTCCTCGATATCGTCTTCGGATTGGAATTAATGTTAGAAAGCGGATATTTCCCATGTATACTATGATTATTGAGTTTCCTATATTTCGTTAACTATTATATCTAGTATTGTAGCAAGTTATACAATGAAATAAAAAAGATAGTGAAAATTTTAAAAAATAAAAAAAGTTTTGGATATGATAACATACCCATGATTGTAATTAAGACTTGCATGGATGAAATTGCTGAACCTCTTGTGTACATTATTAACCTTACACTAGAGACTGGTATATTCCCTGAACAATTAAAAAAAGCCCTCAGAAAGCCTCTATATAAAAAGGGAACGAAAACTGACATGGAAAATTTTTGCCCCATAGCCTTATTACCAAGCTTTTCTAAAATTTTTGAAAAGGTAATTTATTATAGATTAACTGAATTTTTTAGTAAAAATAATATTCTAAGCCCTTTTCAATTTGGATTCCAAAAAGGAAAATCCACGTCATTAGCTATATTTAAGATATTTAAACAAATCTGGGACAGTATAAATGAAAAAAATCTTGCGTTTCTCTTTTGCTTGACATGTCAAAAGCTTTTGACTGTGTGGTACATGACATCCTTTTTCAACAACTGGAATACATTGGGGTAAGGGGGAACGCACTCCAGCTGTTAAAAAGTTATTTGTCCAACAGAGAACAAGCAGTACTCGTAGAACACTATGACAGCCGTAGTAAATCTATTGAGTACATACAATCTAGTTTTGAAAAAGTCGTATTGGGAGTCCCGCAAGGAAGTGTGCTTAACCCTCTTCTTTTTCTTATTTACTTAAATGAATTTCCAAATTTAATACCTGAACCATGTGTGATGTTTGCTGATGATATTACCGTGCTATTCTCCAGTGAAAGGCGAAATACTGATTTAAACAACCACATTAAGTGTACCCTTACTAATATAATAAAATGGCTTCAGACCTTAAATCCAAAAGTGAATCTGAGTAAAACAAAACTAATACAGTTTCGAAATTATAAAACCGTTCCTATGGCAATAACAGTACAAGAAGCTGATACTCTCATAGAAGAAGTAACGAGCGTAAACTTTCTTGGCGTCAGGATAGATCTCACTTAAATTGGAAATTTCATATTGACCAAATTAACAAAAGAATTTCATCAAACTGTTATGCTCTTTCAATATTGTCTGAAACATGTTCTGAAACTGTAGTTGTAAATGCCTACTACGGAAACGTGTATCCCTTACTTACTTATGGTGTTATCTATTGGGGAAACTCAGTAGATGTACAAAAAACGTTTACACTACAAAAAAGATGCTTAAGGACCGTGTATCGCATCCGCGCTGACGTTTCTCTACGAGGTGTGTTCCGGGAGAAACGTTTTCTCACTTTAACCGGTATTTATATCTTAGAGCTATGTTTAATTGTGAAAGCTCAATCATCATACTTTACTAAAAAAATCTTCGATAAAATCAAACCTACGGGAACAATATAAATACAATTTACACCTTCCAAAAGTAAACAACTCTATGTATAAAATCTACTTTTATAATGGCCATTCGTGTTTTTAACTATTTACCTGCTGAGATTAAAGTCCTTGAAGGGATTTTATTTAAACGAAAGCTTAAAAACTGGCTAATTCATAAAGTTTTCTATAATTTGAATGAATTCTATTTAAATAAATCCTGAGTTTCTTGAGTTGCCTGTTGCATAATATAAGAAAAATATGAGTATATATTTATGTACTTAGTTTTAAGATACAATTATTGTACGCCCGTAAAGGGTAACTGTTGAGCCATGTAATTTAAAGTCCATCTTTGTATTTCTATTCTATTCTATTCTAAATATCCACTTAATTATTGACTTTTTAATTTAAAGATAAAAATAAATCTCAAACGGAGGCTAAGGGGGAAAAGAGATTTTTTCCAAAAATATCCTTTTTAGAGTATTTTCACTACTCAATAAAACAATGAAGTCGTTAGTGAGATAACAATGTCACTAAAAGTACCAGTGAAAGGCATTTTTTTTTTCAGAATTCGCAGTCGCTTATTTTCAGAGCCTTTGGCTCAAAGCTCAAAATATTACTTTTTTTGATCTTTTAGATACATGTTAAGAAAACGCATACCCTACTTACTAAATACTCTACCCGCGGACATTGTCGATGAACATAAAAAATCCAAGTTTAAATACCGCTTAAAAAACCGGCCAAGAGCGTTTCGGACCACGCATAAAGAAAGGTTCCTTACCGACACCTCCTAATCTACATTTAAAACCACTATAAGTACAATACATTGACTCAAGAAAGGTTGTATCTTCATAGGAAACTTACGACACTTACACCCTTTTGTTTGGGCAAGATAGTTTTTCAGCAATTACTTAAAAACCGTTAGACCTATCTTATTCAAACCAAAAATCGTTGAAATCATCTTGATTTTTTTCAGAGTTTTAGACTTCATAGTTTGGAAGTTAGAGGGGGGGACACCGTTTACGACTTTGTCAGCTTATATTTCACTAACGCTCGACTTAAATGGAAAAGTTGTTTAGAAACCTTTAAGTTTAAAAGCCTATCTATAGATACCCCACACGCATTAAAAAGTGGTTTTTTGACCCCCCCTGTTACATGTATGGGTGCCCTCCATTTTAATATTGTGTTGCTAATTTCACATCATATTCCTATAGCGGTTCACATCATACACCGTTCTACCAAATTTAATAACTGTAGGTTCTAAAGTCTCCGAGTAAATCGGCTGTGATATACGGACGGGCGGACGAATCTATAAGGGTTCCGTTTTCGCCGTTTTGGCTACGGAACCCTAAAAAGTACGGTATGACTGCTCTATAAAATGTCAGTTATTACACTGCCTTTTGTGGATCATTCATGACTTCATGAGTTACCACTTACCTTTAGTTTGTTACTCTTATTTTATAATTCATCATCATCATGTCAGCCGAATGACGTCCACTGCTGGACATAGGCCTCCCCTAAAGACTTCCACAATGACCGGTCCTGCGCCACCAGCATCCAGCGGACACCCGCGACCCTTACCAGGTCATCAATCCACCGTGTGGGGGGCCTGCCCACGCTACGCCTTCCGGTACGTGGTCGCCACTCGAGAACCTTTCCGCCCCAACGGCCATCGGTTCTACGTGCTATGTGCCCCACCCACTGCCACTTAAGTTAGCTTATTTTATAATTAGCCAATAATTATTATCTTGAGACTGAAACCCGACTCCACAGTCAAACTTAAAAAATAGTTTTTTGGAGCTATGAAATGTATTTTCCCTTTGTAAATGTTTTTTGATTAATAAATAAATAATAAAAATATCACTTCCTCACACGATCTTATGTATATTTGTTTGTAAATGAGTTCTCAGCATTAGTTTTAGATAACCCTTACAAAATATATACAAACATCAATTCTGACCACTCCATCTGAAAACAAGTCGTGAATATACAAACCGGGTAAGTAAATCTGTCAGTGCGCACGATCCATCATAGTAAGTGCGCTATTAATGGTATAGCAGTTGACGCTGCGTTAAATGTTTCCATACAAAAATAAACTGTTTTTATACATTGACGGTGGCAAACAAGCTTACGGACTGCCTGATGGTAACTGTAGCCTATGCGACTCCAGAAGATTCACAAGCGCGTTGTCAACTCTTTATGGACTTGAAGTTCGTTGTATTGAAAGCTAGAAACATACAGGACAGGTCTCTCACTCTCCACACAGCGCGTTCTCGGGACCTTTGCTGACCTTACACAACACCACATACTCGTAACTAAATATTTGTTATCATGGCTGCGGTGTTCTGTAAGGTGGAGGGACTCCCCCAGTTGGGATTCTCCGAACATGAACAAGATGATATTATTTACCATACTCTACCAAGGCTCATATGCCTATTGGTAGGACTCCTAAAGGTTTTTAATTCATTTTTAACTGGAATAGAGTTGCATTTCCTTTGTTTCAGTTGTTTTTGAAGCAAAGGAATTCCGACTCTATTTCCATTTGCAAAAAGTTCAAATATTCATTTTGTCCAACCGCGTAGTAATTTATGTATTTTTTAGCGTGTTTTCGTGATGTGCTTCTCAGTAGTTGTCAAGAGATGGCGTTAGCTGTCCTCTATTTACACCTAAAATAATTGTACTAAAAATGTTTTATTTATGTAATTCTATTCTCCATAATTTTACGAACATGTTTACTTAAATTTATGTTTATAAAGGTTAAATGTAACTATTAGCTTTTAGTTCATACATTCGTCAGTAGATGTCGCTGTTCCAAGGAGAAACTAGCTAACGATCGGTCAACCGAAATCCAATGAAGCATTGGAAGTTTCTTGTGTCGATAATCCTACCTAATAGCTCATCGTGTGATATATAAATATACGTATTGAAGTAGAGAAGTGTGTGATTTTTGGACCCCTTGTTCATGGTCCTTCGAGCCGGATTTGTGACGTCATCACCGGATACAGAGTGAAGTAAGCAAAGTGAAGTGAGCAAACTGTAAGTACTTTTACATATTTAAGTAGTGCGAACAATTAATTAAAGTGTTGCTTGGGACTTAGAATAATTTCGCAAAAAGTGACCAGACGGGGAACCTATGTCCAATCCTCCCTAGAGCGACAAGGTTCCAAACACTTAGAAAAATTCGATCAGACTGGACTTAGGAAATTTGCCAATAAATTGGACTTAGAAAATTTACCAATGAACTGGACTTAGAAAATTTGCGGTTAAACTGGACTTGTCAAATTTTACGATTTGTACTAAAAGCAAACACTTAGAAGAATTGTGAACAGACTGGACTTGTAAAAATTTGCAACTTGGGATTCGGCTTAAAGTAAACATCATGGAGGCTTCAATGAAAGTACAATTCGATTTGGCTTGCAGATTAAAGAAGGCTTATGTTAACTTCAAAAAGAGCTCTAAAGAGCGGCTCAGCTCTGTGGATCATTTAAATGCCAAACTAGAAATATTACAAGAGTTATGGAAAGTTATGGAATCAGTTCGAATCTATGCATACTGAAATGGTACGAGAATATGACAGCGCGCTCCTGAATGCTAGTTCTTATATGACAACCAATGTTTACGGAGAAACTGAAGATGTCTTCGTCGAATGCAAAGCCGCATATAAGTCTCAGTTAAGGAAATTGACCGGATCAGGGTCACTTCTTCAAGCCGCTCCGGAAAGTGAGCCTAACACCAGCAATCTGAAACAACAAGTCCGATTACCAAAGATATCCATTCCTTCGTTTGCGGGTAACTATGCAGAGTGGATAAGTTTCAAGGATCTATTCACATCTCTTGTCCACAACAATCCGTCGCTTGATAGTGTGCAGAAGCTCCATTACCTGAAAGGACACCTGACCGGAGAAGCAGAGCAACTCTTGCGACATATTCCCATCACCCAAGATAATTACCAGATTTGTTGGGACACACTGGAAAGGAGATACAACAACAAGAGATATTTGTCCACTTGTATAATGAAGAGATTTTTCAGTCAGCGAAATATGACTGCAGAGTCGGCAGGAGCTTTGAAGGAATTATTAGACACATCGAGAGAGTGTTTACATTCATTAAAAAATTTAGGAATAGACATAAGTAGCTGGGACATCATTGTGATCCATATTCTTTGTCTGAAATTGGATACGGAAACTCGAAAACAGTGGGAGTTAAAGGTTTCGGAGTCTGCCGAAGATCTTCCTACTTTTACTCAATTTGAGGAGTTTTTGGAAACTAAGTTTAGAGCACTTGAATTCATGGATCCAAAACTGGTTAAAAGCAATATAACTAATAAAGGTGGTCACAATAATGTCTCACATGCAAATCATCCTAAAGTTTATCATGTAACAGCCCCACCATCATGCAGTTATTGTTCCGAAAGTCATAAAATTGCCTTTTGTAAGTTGTTCGCAAAGTTAGATACTGATCATCGGCGTGATTACGTTCAAACCAACAATTTATGTTTTAATTGTTTAAACCAGGGTCATTCTGTATTCTTGTGTCGTCAGCCTACTAGGTGTCGCATATGCAAGAAAAAGCACCACTCACTACTACACCCCAAAAGTCACACACCCCCAACTGAGTCTAACGTCGGGTCAGATCACTCAGTTGAGAAAAGTGTTGTCGCACACGCAACATACCCATCCTCATCTCACGATGAAGTCGAGGAAGTTAATAATATCACAACCTGTTTCTCGACCAGTCGCAGCCAAGTGTTGTTGGCTACGGCTTTAGTAAAGGCTCATTCGAGAACAGGCGCAAGTATAACCGTCAGATGCTTGCTTGATCAGGGTTCCCAGGCTTCCTTTATTACGGAAGCTGCTGTCCAACTGCTTGGATTAAAAAAGGTACAGCACAAAAGCACCATTTCGGGATTGGGAAGTGACAAAGGCACTTCTCTTGTGTCTAAGTCAATAGTCGAGGTAAATCTTCAATCACTTCACGATCCCAACTTTGTTGTAGGCGTACAAGCATTTGTGCTTAGCAAACTCACATCAATTCTGCCAGAAAGGAGAGTTGTAGTCGAGCTGCATTCAGAGTTTGCGAATCTCAATCTAGCAGATCCGACCTTTGACACCCCAAACAAAATCGACATGCTCCTGGGAGCGGATGTCTACGGCCAGGTATTATTGGAAGGGATAATCAAAGGTCCAGTAGGGACACCAATAGCGCAACGGACCAACTTTGGATGGATACTTTCAGGTCCCGTGCTAAAGGAAATTAAATCATATCACAACAATATCAGCGTAAATCATGTTCAGGTCAATGAAACCGATTTGCTGAAACGATTCTGGGAAATCGAAAACGATAGTTTTGTTGTTGACAGCAAAAAGCTCTATACTGAAGAGGAAATCAGATGTGAGGAGATCTACACAGCAACCACGGAACGTGACAGTTCTGGACGATACATCGTTCGTCTTCCATTTCGAGATCCGAACCCAAATTGCACCCAAGGCAACTCTGAAGCCATCGCGGCTAAACGGCTGTTATTCCTGGAAAGAAGGTTAAATAAGAATCTAGAACTAAAGGCTAGGTACACAGATGTGCTGAAAGAGTACATTCAGTTAGGGCACATGGTGGAGGTGTCTGGTTACCAGAACCAAGAAAAATGTACCTACTTGCCCCACCATGCGGTCGTTCGGGAAGATAAAAGCACGTCGAAGGTAAGAGTCGTCTTTGACGCATCCTGCAAGAACAATAATGGCGTATCCCTGAACGACTCTCTAATGATAGGACCAACCTTGCAGCCCGATCTCCGACATTTAATAATGAAATGGCGTCAGTTTCCTGTCTGTCTGGTAGCCGACATAGTTCAAATGTATCGGCAAATACTAGTTCATGAAAATGATACAGATTATCAAAGGATCCTTTGGCGAGGTGACTCTCACGAAGCACTAACGCACTACAAACTTTTACGGGTCACCTTTGGAACTGCTGCCGCTCCATACCTTGCTGTGCGTACCCTCCACCAAGTGGCCTACGATGAAGGTAAAAACTACCCTTTGGCCGAAGAAAGAGTACTCAATCACTTTTATATGGATGATCTTCTCACGGGCTGCGAATCTATAGAGGAAGGAAGACAAGTCTATAAACAATTAAATGAAATGTTAAAGCGAGGCGGATTTGAACTCCAGAAGTGGAGTACCAATAGTGAGGAACTAATGCAGGAATTTACAGAAGAAAAACGGGAGCCAAAGGGGAATGTAGAGCTGAAAATAGATGACATTATGAAAATATTAGGTCTTACTTGGAACCGAAGCAGTGACGAATTTGAATATGCAGTGCAGCTGCCACAGATAAGTTCATCTGTAACGAAAAGAAGAGTAATTTCCGATATATCAAGGCTATTTGATCCGCTAGGTTGGTTGGCCCCGGTAATAATCTCAGCCAAGATATTTATCCAAAAAATATGGCTGTCAGGAATTGACTGGGACGATGAGTTGCCACCTCATTTACTGACAGAATGGCAGACCTATAGGAAAAAATTGAGTCAACTTACCAAATTTAAGTTACCCAGATGGACACATATCAGCACAAACGTAGAGACCGTGGAGTTACAGGGCTTCTCCGATGCATCCGAGGATGCATATGCCGCTGTTGTGTACGCGCGAGTAGTGGATAGTCAAGGCAATATACATGTATCCTTGATAGCATCTAAAACTAAGGTTGCTCCAATTAAGAAAATATCAGTTCCGCGCTTAGAGCTCTGCGGAGCAGGGCTACTTACCAAGCTATTAATGGAAGTAGCAAAGGTCATGAATATAAACAAATTAAATACACATGCCTGGACGGACTCTTCCATCGTCTTGTCGTGGCTCAATAGCCACCCAAGTCGATGGAAAACCTTCGTTGCTAATCGAGTATCAGAAATCCTGACGTCACTGGAACCTTGTCAATGGGCACATGTTTCTTCCAAGGATAATCCGGCTGACTGCGCTTCCAGAGGAATACAGCACTTTGATAATGAACAGTTGTGGAAGGAGGGTCCGTCGTTTCTGAAACAAAGAATAATACATTATAAAGGGATAGTTGGAAGGAATACCAATTTAGAAGAAAGAAAAGTATGTTTACTAAATACCTGTGGAGAGCCGGAAGATGCAGACGAAGAGATCTTGGCAAAATTTTCCTCGTTGAGAAGACTCATTCGCGTGCTTGCTTACTGTAAGAGATTTATCAAGCATTGTCGACAAGAAATTATTCCAGACTGGCTTACCAGTGAAGAATTACGGGATAGTCTGCATACCTGTATCAAAATAACACAAGACAAATATTTCAAGGAAGATTTAAGTAACCTGAAAGAAAACAAAATCATAAATAAGAAAAAAGGTAAACTTACCTCGTTAAGTCCATATATAGATGATCGAGGAATCTTAAGAGTTGGTGGCAGATTACAGCAAGCAGAAATCAGCGAACAGATGAAACACCCAATAATATTGCCTGAAAGGGCGCCCCTCACAAAACTAGTTGTAGCCGAGTCTCACCTTAAAACCTTGCACGGTGGGCCTCAACTCATGCTGAATTATTTGAGATCCCGATATTGGGTGGTAGGTGCAAAGAATTTAGTAAAATCGTTTGTGCGTAAATGCGTACGATGTGTTCGATACGCAGCCGCAACTAGCCAACCTTTGATGGGTCAGTTACCTTCCGCCAGGGCATCGCCCACTCGTCCCTTTCTTCATAGCGGAGTGGATTACGCGGGACCCATCAACATGAGAACCTCCAAGGGCCGAGGCCACCATGCATACAAGGCTTACATATGCCTTTTTGTGTGCATGGCAACTCGAGCCATTCATCTTGAGGCAGTGAGCGATCTAACTTCCCAAGGGTTCCTAGCTGCCTTCAAGCGCTTTGTGGCAAGACGCGGCCATTGCGAAGAGCTTTGGAGCGACAACGGCACCAATTTCATTGGCGCCGCGCGTGAGTTAAAGCAATTATTCTCTTCCAAGTCGAGCGTAGCAAGGGATATTGCAGAGCTGCTTGCTACTGAGGGAACTCGCTGGCATTACATTCCACCACATTCACCTAACTTCGGGGGTCTGTGGGAAGCTGGAATTAAGTCCACAAAGCATCACCTTAGGAGAGTAGTAGGTGACACAACACTTACTTTTGAAGAGATGACGACTATGTTATCACAGATTGAGGCATGCCTCAATTCTAGACCCATATCCCAAATCAGTCAAAATCGAGATGATCCCCTGCCCTTAACGCCAAGTCACTTCCTCGTGGGAGAACCACTCGTATTAATCCCTGATAGTGACTACACAAAATCAACCTTAAGCAGTTTGAAAAGATGGCAACTCACACAAAGGATGGTCCAGGATTTCTGGCAGCGTTGGTCACGCGAGTATCTGACGCAGTTTCACCACCGCTATAAATGGAACTTTCAAATTCCTGAGCCCTCAGTTGGGAGTGTGGTACTTGTGAAGGAGGATGACTTACCACCGTCGAGATGGTTATACGGTTTAATTGTGGATAAGCACACTGGTTTGGACGGAGTAACGCGGGTTGTCAGTCTTAAGTGTAAAGACAAGATTATTAAACGACCTGTAAGCAAGTTGTGTATTTTGCCTGTACAAGATTAAGTTTGTACGTAGTAATTAAGTTTATAACTAGCCTATAGTTAAATGTACCTTATGTTAGATATTTTGTTGGTTACTTTCATTTGTAAAGTACATTGCACTTAGTTGTTTTTTGGTATTGTAAGTAGTTTCTTGTTGCATGGTGGGCGGTTTTATAAGGACACTGTTCCTCATTCTGTCCTTGGTGGGCGGAATGTCCAACCGCGTAGTAATTTATGTATTTTTTAGCGTGTTTTCGTGATGTGCTTCTCAGTAGTTGTCAAGAGATGGCGTTAGCTGTCCTCTATTTACACCTAAAATAATTGTACTAAAAATGTTTTATTTATGTAATTCTATTCTCCATAATTTTACGAACATGTTTACTTAAATTTATGTTTATAAAGGTTAAATGTAACTATTAGCTTTTAGTTCATACATTCGTCAGTAGATGTCGCTGTTCCAAGGAGAAACTAGCTAACGATCGGTCAACCGAAATCCAATGAAGCATTGGAAGTTTCTTGTGTCGATAATCCTACCTAATAGCTCATCGTGTGATATATAAATATACGTATTGAAGTAGAGAAGTGTGTGATTTTTGGACCCCTTGTTCACATTTAATGTATTTAAAATGAATGGTAAGCCTTAGGAGTGTAGTGTATTACTTCTCTGAAAACAAAAAGTCAGTATTTTTTTAATACAATATACACAGATAGCGTCGTAAAACTGTTGCGTGCCATTTCTGAATACCTATGAAAAATTGATTTTTTTAATGTTGATTTTTCTACTTCAGCATTATAATCTGTCAATTAAATGAGTGACAGCAGTAGTAAATCAATAAACTTTTTATACAAATGGAAGTCTATACCATAGAAAAGTCATTATTATGACTGGTGGAAGAATAAACATGGGTTTCCATACATTATTATACAAATGTAAAAATTTTCACACGTCAACGCCCGTAATATGCCACCACATCGATTTTATATTTAAAAGAAAGTTTGCTGTAGATGAAAAAATATTATATGCAATGTTTCATAATTAGGTCTTAACACTCTCGAGTCTTTAATATAATAGTACATTACGATACAAAAGTTGTAAAACAAATAAAGGCCGATATCGCAGATGTTTGAGGCCCGAGCCGCAGGCGGGGGTAATAAATATGCGAGAGAGGGCTTTCTGTTTTACGACCCGTGTTTTGTACACAATTTTACATCACCACTAGGCCAAAAAGTGAGTTTATCCGGACGCCCAGCGTGCGGAAAAACGCGCTTTTTGGCAAGGTGTGGTGTAAAATACTAAATCGGAGAAGGTAACAGTCGAATTTGTAAGGATTACCATGGCAATCATTTTAATATCCTGTTAACTTTTTTTTAATCTACCCCTGTAGGTGGCTTCGGCAAACGGCGTTTCAGCCAGTTAAAACACATTTAGTTACTTTACTACGTGTTAAGAGATATATTAAGTACGCGATAACGGCGGACAGACAGACAGGCAGACGATAATTAATGCTAAGGACAGGAGCTGTCTGCGGTGAGAGTAAAATATGGATTATAAATTAGTTTGGTGTTTTGTAGATGTGTTTTCAAAGATAAAAATAAATATCTACGTCGTGTATTTTGTGTTAAAGGCAGTAATCAAATCTATTCGATTAATCAATGGTGTTTGTAAGTATTTGCGTCCCCTGATATGTTCTTTATCTTTTTAGCAAAGAAAGAAATTCATTCTCGAATCATCTTTTTTTTTACGTATTGTGATATATATATTTATTTATTTAATCGTATGGCATTTATTTACGAACGATATAAAAATCATCTTTTTTAGATATTTTTATATATTATTAACCGACTTCAAAATTTCAAAAGAGGAGGTTATCAATTCGGTTGTATGTTTTTTTTTTTCCAAATTCCAAATAATTTATTTCACGTAGTTTCAGGTACAATAAGATCTTACAAGTAACATTCGTATCACTAAAACCTACCATACATGGCATGTGAAATTGAAATGTACATTAACTTACTTATAATCTAAAAACTCCTGTACACTATAAAAGCACTTTTCGGCCAGCCACCTTTTTAGAGCTTGCTTAAATTTTACGAAGGATAGATCTTTTATTGTGTCAGGCAGCTTGTTAAATATTTTAATACACATTATAGGGGAACTGTGTATAAGACGGGGACGCGGGGTATGACGGGGTCACGCACACATACGCCAAACTAGATACCACACAAACGTATCACAACCACCGACAGGACGCCATTTGCAAGCCGCCATTAGTGCACTGGCGACAGTGAGCGAGAGTGCGCGCGTATCGGTGCTACAGGTCGAAACGTGTTTTGTTGTAGTCGCGATCTAATTTTTCAAGGGTGGATTTGTACGCATAAAATTGTAAGTAATAGTCTGTGTTTTTTGTTGTTTTATAATCTTATTGAAGATTTTATTGAGCATCGTGTTATATGTCGCTTGGTACTTGAATATTGACGTGTGTTTTATTAATATTATTTTTTTGCGCAGTTGGTGTTCGGGGCAAGACGGGGCAAGCCGTTTGTGTGGCCGGTGGGCACATACTGCTTGTGCCGGTGTGGATGACGAAGATCCAGAAGAAGTCCTTATTTGTTTGCCTGTGAGGAGGATTAAACAGGCAGCCAAGACCCAAGTGGAGGCAAGACGGTGTACACCCCATCTTGTCTCCAATTGACGTCCCCATCTTACCCCCATACATGGGGTAAGATGGGGTTTTAGTACTTTTTGCAAAAAAAATTTTTTTTTATTCTAATGATTATTGATCTCATTTAAACTTGTGCCAAATTAATATTGATTAGTTAAGGAATGTGCTTTAAATAAATTATAATTATGCAACTTAAAGAACCCCGATTTTTTACTGTTTTACCTTAGCGTCCCCGTCTTATACACAGTTCCCCTATAACTATTCTTAGCAACTAGTGATAATTTTGACTGGGGAATAAACTATTTATTGCGATACTGCGAGCGTGAAGGATTTTTAAATTTGTCCTTGGCGCGATTAAACATATGTTGATTTTTATACACAAATAAAGATGCATCTAAAATGTACAGACTTGCTAATGTCAAAATATTATATTTTAAAAAAAAGGGTCTACACGATTTGCTGTATTTGAAATATTGCTCTTATACATTTTTTTTGCATCAAAAAAACAGTATCTATATTTGAACACTTACCCCACAATGTAATACCATACCGCAGGATGGAGTGTATGTATCCATAATAAGCTGTAAGAGCTGATTCCCTAGATACCACTTGACTTATTTTCCTCAAAGCAAATACAAACCTATTAATTTTGGAGGACAATCTCCCCAAATGGTCGTTCCATTCACAGAAACTGTTAAGTGTAACACCAAGGAAGTTTATATTGCTAACCTGATATATTTTAACTCCATTGAAGTGAACATATAGAGGCAATGGTGTACTTTTACGAGTGTGGAATTGCATTCATTTAGTTTTTGATAAGTTAACATTAAGATTATTAAGGTTTAACCAATTTATTACATCATTTAAGGCGGAATTGATATCAGACTCATAAGATGACTTATTATTACACTTAATTACAATTGTGGTGTCATCTGCAAATAAAAAGCATCTTTGTGTGACTGCATTGGGAAGGTCATTTATATATAGCAGAAACAATAAAGGGCCCAAAATACTGCCCTGTGGCACGCCATATTTGTTTACTAAAAAAGAAGATTTGTATTTAAGGATACATTTCTTATCTGAACTGTACTTTGAAACCTCTACACATTGCACTCTACCTGATAAATATGAGCGAATCCAGTCATGTGCCGGACCACGAATACCATATCTATAAATCTTTTTCAGTAATCTCTCATGGCAAACAAAATCGAAGGCCTTGTTCATGTCCATAAATAGGACAGAGACCGGCACTTTATCATTCAAACAGTCTGTTACGGTTTTCATTAGTTCGAAAATAGTCATTGTTGTATTTCTGTTTTTCCGAAATCCATTTTGATCACCACTCAACAAATTATTAATCACAAAAAATTTACTCATTCTATTATAGACTACTTTTTCAAAAATTTTTGAGAAAATAGGAATCAGCGTTATCGGTCTGTAATTGTTCAGGATTTGTTTATCATCTTTTTTGTGGAGTGGTTTCACTATAGATTTTTTAAGTTTAGTAGGAAAATTACCTTGGCCCAATGACAGGTTGATAACATGACACAAAGGTTCTGATATCAAATTTATACTCATCTTAATTATTTCAGTGTTTAATTCATCCCAACCAGCTGCCTTAGTATTTTTTAAAGAATTGACTATTTTATACAATTCCGTATAGTCAACTGGCGAAAGAAAAATGCTTTTCTCAAATTGTGGTATTAGGTTATTGATTCCGGACAAGTTATAATCCGAGCAATTATTAATAACAGAATCAATAAAGAAATCATTAAATACATTGGCAATTCGCTGAGGATCTTCATGAATTACATTCTTATAAGATATACTCTGAATGCTTTCGTTGCAATCATTAGTACCGTTCGTATATTTTTTTATGACGTTCCATGAGGCTTTACATTTATTTTTTGCTCTACATATGACATCTTTTAATGTTTGTTCGTCCATAACTCCGTCATTTCTTAACCGATTTGGAAAATTCTTTTTTTGATTGTAAGTATATATATCCAAGTTGGTCCCGTTTTTGTCAAAACGCAGTTCTGATGATGGGATCCATAAGGAATTGAGGGAACTCCTCAAATCTTCAAGGCAAACATATAGTAATTTTTGTATTTTTATCAACAAGTCAAGCATTTTCATCCAAAAATGTGACATTGGATGAAGTGGAACTACTGATGATGATCAGAACAGAACTCTTCAACGACGAAAAGTTCACGTTTGTCGATTTGTCCTTCTAGCTGTGTTTGTTAAGCAAGTTCTATTTTCACGATTGATTTTTGTCATGCTCGAGTTCTGATGATGGGATCCATTAGGAATCGAGGGAACTCCTCAAATGTGAAAGGCACACAAATAGTGATTTTAGTATTTTCATGAACTAATCAAGCATTTTCATTCATAAAAGTGACATTTGATGAAGTGGAACTGCTGATGATGATCAGAACGGAACTCTTCAACGACGCGTAGTTCACGTTTGGCGATTTGTTCTCTTCGTTTTGTTTGTCAAGCAAGCAAGGTTTTTTCATGATTCCATGAGGAATTGAGGGTACTTAGTCTTCTACCATTATAAACATACATTATAGCCATTTTTATTTTATTGTATATCTATCTAAGAGTGCACCATCTAAGTATAATAATCTTTTTCCGGCCTCCCCCATTGAAGTCGGTTTTTTTTTTCTTAAAAATTATTTTAACCAATAAGCGAATGCAAGTCTACGGTACTCGGAAGCAATGTAATGTATAGTGGTCGGCGGTTAAGAATTCAATCCTGACACCTGTCATATCCATACAGTTTATAACCTCAAAGTGACTTTTAGTTTATAAACTGTATGTAAAAGACAGGTTTCAGGATTGACTTCTTAACTGCCGACTACTATATACCTATCTACGTACCAACGCCGCACACTTACCTATGAATGGGGCGCTTTACCACAATACTGGGATGTCAATAATATCGTGGTCTTCAAAAATAATTCGGTTTTGCTTCAATATTCATGTGATACGTATCGTGATATGAGTGTATCGCGTGATAGGTCTTAAAATTCTCGAATCTTTAATAGTCCGCAGTTAGCTTGGTTCTCCATACAAACGTAGTTACGCTTTCATTTTAAAACGTAATGCTACAATAACATGAAACTTTGTATGCACAATCTAGGTCGGAAATTAGTTTCTGTTGCTTGAAATTATAATGGAGAAAAATACAGCGATTATTAAGGTTTTCATATAAGACGTAAAAAACTAAAAAAACTCGCTGTATTTTTTTCTATTACAATTTCTAGCAACAGAAACTAATTTCCGACCTAGATATGGCGGCTTCTATTGTGTATACAAAGTTTAATGTTACTTCAGCAAGGCGTTTTAAAATGAGAACGAAACTACGTTTGTAGGAAGAATCGAGTTCAGCCGACCGTACTGGCGACTCTAACTAAGAAAACTCGCTAGCTTGCTACGCTCGTTTTGTTACGACTGTCAAATTTTAAGAACCCTTATACTTAACTTTTGCATAAAATAATATTAAAAGACTGGTAAAAAAATATTAGTCAAGTCGAGACCGTGACTAATGGAAAAAGAAGGGGGAGCCTTTGCCCAGCAGTGGGACGAAACAGGTTCATAATAATTATAAATACAAGCATTTTTGTTGCTATTTGTATTGAACGAAATTTCACGTTAACGTAAACTAGACTTGACTGACTATCGTTAATTTTCTCTCTAACCCCAAATCGCTCCGCAACATTTGTTGCCAACATTACACGGTTAAATATTATGAAATATGGCGGCAGCTCCTAATTGGTACCCAATTAGTGGTGTCACTATAGTTGACACATGGCTGTGACGGGTATTTCGGTCGCGCGCCATTGGCCGGTTAAATTATAGGTGTTGGGAGAAAAATTCCGAATATTCCGATTTTCAGTCATACTCGTATGTTAAGACAATGGCCAACTATATAGTTAACGCAGATTACCCAGATAATTTAGATGATTTTTAGGGTTCCGCACCAAAAAGATTACAAAGGGAACCCTTATGGTTCGGTTGTGATGATGATGACGTCCTGCGTCCGTCGCATTTATTTATTTTATCTTAGGAACTGTTATCTACTGTAATTTGATAGTTTAAAATTTGGAATACCTACTTATAAATGTGGCTAACATTTCAAGTGTTTTAAAAATTAATAATGTACACATGTAGGTTACGTACCTGTTTTTCTACGTGTCTAGTAAAGGAGATCAAAAACTCAAAGTCTAGTTACTAATAAGTCAAGTGGGGTATTACGTGAAACAGCTTGAAATGCAAATTGCGATTGTTTCTTTATTTATTGCAGTAATTGTTGAAAAAACTCCCATCTCCCCTCTCCGTAGTTTCATCATCATGTATTTAAGAGCTAGGTTATTGTCGGTAAAGCAAACTCCATTCTCCTTAGTTTACCATCCATTAAATTTGAAACAATGTTATGTATTGTGATTAATATTGATGTCAATATTAAAGAGAAAATATGAACATTTCTCTATCTATGAGTTATTAAAAAAAAACAACAATTAAATTACTAACCTTAACCGGAACCAGAGCCGGAAACCTCGGCGCGCGAGCCAGGCTCGCTCTTGAACGTTTTTTAAAGTATTTACATGAAAAATAATTTGTATTTTCTTTTAAACAACAATGGCGGCAAACGAGCCAGCCTGAAATTCTGTCCACAGTACAGAGAACTGACTTTCAGGATTAAAGCTCGAAACGCATAGAGCGGGCGCGGCGCGGTGCGGGGCGGAGGCGTATTTGCATTTTTGATCTTTCCGAAATTGTCGAGTGTCGATTACTGCTTCATATGTGATACACGCCGGTTCCGCTCTACCGCGCTACCGAATACCGCGCGGTTTTTTAGTGCGACTCGCTCCGGACCGCGTTTGCTTTACCAAGGCTTTAGCTTGAAAACCCCCTTCGCCCCGCAACGATGCTGCGCCGCGCTCTGTGCGTTTCAACTTTGACTAAGGACTATTAAGAGTACGCAGTACGCTCGGTTCTCCATACAATGGTATTTACGCTTTCATTTTAAAATGCCATGCTAGAATAACGTGAAACTTTGTACACACAATGGGATTCGGCATACCTAGGTCGGAAATAAGTTTCTGTTGCTTGAAATTATAATGGAGAAAAAATACAGCGATTATTAAGGTTTTCACACAAGCCGTAAATAACTGAAAAAACCGCTGTAATTTTTTTCTTTTACAATTTCTAGCAACAGAAACTAATTTTCGACCTGGATATGCCGAATCCCATTGCGTATACAATGTTTCATGTTATTCTAGCATGGCGTTTTAAAATGAGAGCGTATATACGTTTGTATGGAGAATCGAGCGTATTGCGCCCTCTTAATTCCACGGCTTTTCTTGATTTACCTAGAATTCGTGGGTGGAGACGCGCGGGCATATAGCAGTACACAAAATGAAAGTAATAAAGGTACTTAATGGACAGCGCTGTTAGACTTCTGAATCTCTCAAAGTGTCCTAGTTCTCAGAGTCTATCAACGGTCTCAGCCGCTTGTTGTAAAAGGTCCCTAATTCCCTAAAGGGGGTCATTGGGGTTGTTGTGTGCACCATAAGATGATGGCGGGGGCTACCGCACTCGTATAGCATCATCATCGTATCAGCTGAAAGATGTCCACTGCTGAATAAAGGCTTCCCCCAAGGTTCTCCACAATCATCACTTCTTCAGCCTAAATACCTATGTTGATATTATACATTGTTAAACTTTAAGGAAGGGCGGTGCCTCTTGACATAGGCATCTTTTTTGCTTTAAAAGAGACACCAGCCTGAATATTGTAAGGTTATGCAGCTTATGACATCCACCATATCAGCCAAAGGACGTCCACTGCTGGACATGGGCCTCCCCCAAATTCACGGGGGGTATATGCCATAATCGCCACGCTTGGCATGCGGGTTGGCGATCGCAGTATCTCCACCGCACTCCAGGGATGCTGCTGCCCATCCCCCGGCGGTCTTGGTCGTAGTTTTAGGACATACCCGGGTCCGGGAGATGTTGCTTGCGCCACGTCCACCGAGCAAAACAAAACTCGCTCGCTTGCTCGGTGGACGTGGCGCAAGCAACATCTCCTGTCAGCATCTCCTGATGATGCCTCGTAGAGAGGCGAAACACGTGTCGAGGTTTTGTGTTTCTGTGTGGTGGTTTTTTGTATTTATTTGCATTTACTCCCATCTACTCTATTTACTCTTTAAGGCCGGCAACGCACTTACAACCCCTCTGGTGTTGCGAGTGTCCATGGGCGGCGCTAATCGCTTACCATCAGGCGATTCGTCTGCTCGTTTGCCACCTATGTCATAAAAAGAAAAAAAAATTTTTTGTGCGAGCGAAGGGAGGGTGGGGGGAGCATTAACCGCGTGCAAGAATACGCAAGTGGAATAGACCTACACGTTTTTAGCGGAATAGCAAAGAAATATTGTTCAAGAAGCTTATCATGGATTTCCGCAAAGTAACGCCTGATTCTATCAATTAGTCGGTTAAAAATATAAATAAATATTGGGGAACAATCTTACACAAATCTACCTAGTCCCAAACTGAACAAAGCTTGTACTATGAGTACTAGACGACGATATACATACTTATATATATAAATTCATACTTAAACACTCGTACATAGGAAACAAAAGGTTGGAGGAAGGTTGTCTTTAAGTTTGGCTTCCTATGGGGCTAGTTACTCGTTCGAGTTGAACGCTACCGACTTGGCCTTAAGGGCCGAGACGAGGACAAGGGGAAAAGAAAGGGGAAAAAATAGTAAAGAAGATGAAAGAGAGAAGAAAAGGATAAACAGAAGGAAAAAAGAGGGGGTCCTGTGCCCTCGGTACGAGATCCTGAAGTCCGCCTGGGAGCGTAGATGGCGGCCGCTATGGAGTTTTTAGAGGTCAGAAATACCACATTCCCCCGATGACTAGGTACTTCGACCGCATTCGCAGGGTTTATACATAAAAAAATCAAAATGTCTAAGACTACATAAATTGACAAATGTTTAAACTATCGTATCACACCACTAAACTACATGGCCTTTAAGAGTGCGCAGTACGTTCGGTTCTCCATACAAACGTATTTACGCTCTCATTTTAAAACGCCATGCTAGAATAACGTGAAAATTTGTACACACAATGGGATTCGGCATATCTAGGTCGGAAATAAGTTTCTGTTGCTTGAAATTATAATGGAGAAAAAATACGGCGATTATTAAGGTACAAGCCGTAATTAACTCAAAAAACCGCTGTAATATTTTTCTTTTACAATTTCTAGCAAAAGAAACTAATTTTCGACCTGGATATGCGAAATCCCATTGCGTATACAATGTTTCATGTTATTCTAGCATGGCGTTTTAAAATGAGAGCGTAAATACGTTTGTATGGAGAACCGAGCGTACTGCGCCCTGTTAATTAACCCTTTGTATGTAAATGAGTAAAATGACATACATTATTCATTACCTAGACTAAACCCCCAAACAAAACCGCACTTAAGCACTATAGCTCTCATGTTCACTGGAATAAATCATAAAAAGCCATAAATCAGGCGTTAAGCCAGCCATGATTTAAACGTTCCCGGAATCGAACCCGCGACGTCCTTTGATCTAAGTTTAGGTCCAAGATGGCAAAAATTGCGGGAGGTGATGAGTGTGCCATTTTGTACGGTTAACTAGAGTACCTAAAATCAATCTTAAAGTGAATGCCCCTCCGTTTTCTTTCCGATCAAATCTGACATAAGCATATTTATACTAATATTATAAAGCTGAAGAGTTTGTTTGAACGCGCTAATCTCAGGAACTACTCGTACTGGTTCGAATTGAAAAATTCTTTTTGTGTTGGATAGTCCATTTATCGAGGAAGGCTTTAAGCTATATAACATCACGCTGCGACCAATAGGAGCGAAGAAGCGGACGAAGTCGCGGGCAACAGCTAGTAGGTAATACACAGAAACTCACATTGTTTGAAACAGGAGGCTTGTTCATTTCAATACCGTCTATCACTTAACGCAGTTCCAGCAGTCTACCCTATGAAGTTTTTGATCTTGCGTGGCGCGCCGCGCACTAACCGGTTGTGTTAAACGTTAGGCTAGCATGCCTTGCGTTCGTACGATTATCTGCTCGCTCTCGCTAGCAGGTTGCGGCGATGCTGTATGAGAGTGAAGGACCTGCATTATGTCTGGCCCCTTGTCATAGATGAGAGGGAACGGGGAATAGTCCCCACGCTGGCCCAGTGCGGGTTGGGGCCTTCACATACACCTTTGAATTTTTTCGCAGATGTATGGTTTTCTTACGATGTTTTCCTTCACCAAACTAAAGGCATCAAATGGCATGCGGACATAAGTTCGAAAAACTCATATGTGCGAGCCGGGATTCGAACCCATGACCGCCGCTTGATAGGAGCGCTCGTGGCCCAGCGGCGCCCGCGTACCGCGTGCGGTATGCGAGGTTAAGCAATGTCGGGCGAGGTCAGTCCTTGGATGGGTGACCGCTTTAAGTTACTAACTGAGCGCTCCCGTGCTTTGGAAGGCACGTTAAGCCGTTGATGCTGGTTGCTGTCTATGACAGCAGTCGTTAAGCCAAGTTAGAGGTCTCCGGGCGGCTTGAGAACTTCTAACAGTCAAGTTGCCCACTCACTTGACAAGCCTAATCCCAATAAGGTCTAGTTTCCCCCTCGGGTTGTAAGGTCAGATGGCAGTCGCTTCCGTAAAAACTAGTGCCTACGCCAATTCTTGGGATTAGGTAGCGGACCCAAGGCATCCTTCAGGATCAACGGCAAGGGATTCATCTTCGGAGGGATCGCTTACCGGTGTTACTAATAACCCGGAGACGGGGTCGCTCTGGGCGTTCCTCTGTTTCAGCGGAGGACACTCCAGATGCGACCAACGGGGGGGATAGGGGGGTTCCGCATCAGGGAGTCGCAAGACTCCCCAGGTGCGGCGAGAGGGACAGGCCATGCCGTATGCCTGTAAAAATAACTACGGACCCGTAACCCTGGCTTCGGCAGAGGGCCGCTATGGTCGGGAGCGGGGGCTGACACCGTCAGGCCGGGGCCGGGTGGTGGCTGCGAGTGAGAAAATCTCTATAAAAAGTCACAAGGGTACCTGAGGGGGTGAATCCGGGGTTTTTCACTCTCTCCCGGCGTGGAGGTCCTTTGGTCGGCAAGTGTGTGGTGTCGCCCTATGCACGCTTGCCGACGGGTGGGAGGCTGTGTGCTCAGCAGTGAAGGAACAGCTTCGGCTGTTGCAGCAGGCGGTGTTCGCGGTCGTGTGCCTTGGTGATCCCGTGTCACCGCCACTAATGCTGCGTGATGGGCATACCCTGGCTGTTTTAGCGATTCGGATTCGCGCAATGTACCCCGCCTACTGCCACTTAAGTTTAGCGATTCGGAGGCTATGTGAGATAATTGGGTTCTACTACGGATGGCCTCATTTCTGATGCGCTCACGCTGAGATACTCCCAGCATAGCCCTCTCCTTTGCTCTTTTGGTGACTTTAAGCCCTCTTGTGAGGCCCATAGTAAGCGACTATGTACATTTCAGTGGCCATTATGTCATCATGTCATTTCATTATGTCATTTGTATATTTTAATGTTCTCTGTTTGACAATTTATTCTTTGATATGTTTTTTTTTTTCCTTTATATGTAATAATACTCATAATTTATCGTGTAAGTGCTTTGGTGTGATTGTATGCTGTGAACTTACATTGTATTAAATAAAATAAATAAAATAAAATAAAATAAATCACTGGCAGCACACACTGGTCAAAGACTCTCATCTTGAGACACTGTAACAAAATTCTTTTGAGAATATGAAAAATACCTGCTATCGCGATAGTAAGGATAAAAACTCCCATTCATTTTGATAAGAGGTTAACATAACCCCAAAACAGTGAATGTATTGGATTTACAGCTCAAAAGCCACAAAATATTAATAAAAAAACAATAATAGTACATACCTTTTCGATGTTATACTTTTTCGTTTACACCAAAAACACGAAACAATGTTATCTTTTGCTAGAACACACATCTAGGCGATCAAGACTCTTACAAAAATGGCGGGTATTCAATTTGTTAAAGTAACTGGCAGTAGCTGTTTTTCTCAGGCGATGCATCTTTTTTTTGCTATAAAGTGGGTAAAACGAATAAATGTTCAGAAATGGATTTAGTGGGTTTTACACTCTTAGCAAATGATGTTATACAGAAATAATTGCTATTCAATTGTTGTAGGCGCCCATTCAAACTTATCCCCCTTTACACCCCTTAAGGAACGATTTCCGGAATAAAAACTATCCTATGTCCTTTCCCAGGACGCAAACTATCTCTATACCAAATTTCATCTAAATCGGTTAAGCGGTTTAAGCGTGAAGAGGTAACAGACAGACAGACAGACGGGTGACTTTCGCATTTATAATATTAAGTATGGATACAGGTACCGTTTGTTTGACGTACACTATTTCGCTCTCCAGCAATTATTTCCAAGTGTATTCCATTAAAAATAGTTATTTGCTTAAAAAAATATGCAAATAGATATAGCTTACGTGTACTTTTTTGGTCTACTGGCCTGATATAAATAAAAAATCCCAAGAATATCCTTTAAAACCAAAAATGCAACAACTATTATTAGTCATAACTTGATGCTATACCTCAAAATCAGCATTGACTGCCGCGTTATAATCCCGCGGTATCAAAATCCATTACTTGGAGGTCATAACCACAATATAATCATCATCCTCCTAGCGTTATTCCCAGTATAGTTGCATCCTGAAGGATGCCTGGGGTCCGCTACCTAATCCCAAGAGTTGGCGTAGGCACTAATTTTTACGGAAGCGACTGTCATCTGACCTTCCAACCCGAGGGGGAAACCAGACCTTATTGGGATTAGGCTTGTCAAGTGAGTGGGCAACTTGACTGTTAGAAGTTCTCAAGCCGCCCGGAGGCATCTAACTTGGCTTAACGACTGCTATCATAGACAGCAACCGGGATCAACGGCTTAACGTGCCTTTCAAAGCACGGGAGCGCTCAGTTAGTAACCACCCAAAGCGGTCACCTATCCAAGGACTGACCTCGCCCGACATTGCTTAACCTCGCATACCGCACGCGGTACGCGGGCGCCGCTGGGCCACGAACGTTCCACAATACAATAGTAGCCATAACTTTAGATCAAAATTTCTCCGAAATGAAAATGGAAAGATATTTGTAGGACTCAAGAAGTAACTGCAGATGCTAGAAGGAAGCGTCCTTTAAATTTCAATTCTCCTATTACAGGTTACCAAAACTATGAAATTATCTATAATATCAGCTTGATCTTATAAGCTGTTTTATTAGTTATTTTAATCTTGGCGTAGGATTTAAAGTCACCTATTTCGAACCAGATGTGATTTAGTGAATTGGTGCAGGGAGTAATATTGAGATATAATGAAGCGGTTCACTCACGTCGTCGAATATCGCTCGACATGTTTCAGACCGGTTCGCGGTCCTTACTCACGAGTACTAATCGCGGCGGCGGTTCTTTTACCACTAATAAACCCTAAAAGAGCCGCCACCGCGTTAAGTACTCATGAGTTTTAGTAGTTTTATCCCGCGGCTTCGTTTGCCTTTCTGGTAATACCTACGCGGGCAGCTAGTTTGAAAATAAAACCAAAGTTTAATTTGAAAACCATAGATATAATTTATTACTTTTTACAATTAAAACTAAAACAGTCAAGACCGAACATCCAATAGATAATTTAAAATTAACATTTACAAACAAAAATGGAAGAAATGTGACTAAGTTCGTTAAAAATATAAGTACAGTCAACGTCACAAGTGATACACGTTATAACACAAAATATTTATTTTGGGTGGAGTAGTCACAGGCAAGATTAAGGTAAACGACCCAATTTCGGACATCTTAATTACAATAATTAACACCCCGTTGTTCACCTCCATTGATAGGAATTAAGGTGAAAGTGTCAATTAATGGTACAGTGTCGAGCACTGGGATTTTTACCTGATTGATGTTGATTTCACACATTAAACTATAAAAACAGCCTAAGTTGTAGCGCAGCTTAAACTTAAACAATACTGTACATGTGATGTCTACACTACGCTATTTTTGCATTTTTCTATTTTAACACGAGTCAATTACCTACACGAAATTGACTACATTCATATAAATTAATCTATTATTTTATGTATCTTAAGTCTATTTGGTTATTTTATCGCATCATTTGCCAGTGTTTTGTGCTTTGTGAATAGTGTGTAATAATAAAAAATACATTACGATAAATTTTCCTATAGGTGACACCTCAATACCCAATGATTGACACTTAATCTCTTCTATTAATATGACATTATATCAGAAAATGACAAATATTATATCAATGTCAAGAAATGAGACGGTTAGTTACAAAACGCCATTTTTTTACTGACGTTATACATTTAAATGAAATAAGTACAATTTAAATTTCTCTTACAATCTAAAATCTGGCGGCAGAAAGATTTTATACTTAAAATAATTTAGTGTGCATTTTAAGGTATTTTTATATGCTATAATATTAAGGCATGTTTTGGGTACATACAAGTTATTTGGATATTCCCTCAGTAGTCAGACAATATATGTTTAAGTCTAAAAAGTAAATTACACCGGCAGCGGTATAAATAAAAACGTCACAACATAAAGCCTAAAAAAGGAAGTTGCTACGTTTTTACTTTTGACCTATTTTATAGTAATTATCAGAATGATGGCATATTACTAAGCTACAATAATTTATTATTACATGTCCTATTATTCACAAAGCTATAATTATGAAGAGAAATAAATATTTTTCTTATTTTAATTGTAAAATACAGGAACATTTTTAATAGCACTAATTATCGTTATGATATTATATCTGATTTTAAGTAGGGGCCAAACAGTGTTCTACAATCAAATGTCATCTAACACAAACAATAAATATCACGACATCAAAGATATTGACGTTAAGAAGTAAACATAATTCTTGCAATTCTCCTTTATTGAAGCCTCAGCAAATTTGAACTATCTGTATACCTACATTAATCTTTTTTTATATATTTCTTAATATAAGATCGTATCTAAGAGCTGCTTTATTAAATCAAATCAAACAGGACTGAGCAGTAAACGCCACAGTTGTTGGCACCTTTTGTTCACCTCTATTAATATGACTTAATAAAAGTGTCAAATATTGGGTCAGTGACAGGCACTGGGACGTTTACCTTATTCAAACTCTTCTTTTAAGATATAGTGTTTCATGAATCTACGATTTGACTTCTATCAGGGCTAGCTGGTGAATACAATAACGCATCGAATACTACGCTCAGCTTTGTTGTCAGTACAATAAACAGTAATAGTGTGTAAGGGGTGGTAAAAATGGTTTTAATCGTGTCACACAATATTTATCACTCGAAGAAATGTACTCTTGTAAAAAAATCTACTTGCTGAATCATAACTTCTTTACGTAACACTAATCTCCTCTTCCTCGTCGCTCTCAGTCGCGGTGCTGTGGTTATACAGCCCCTGGGCCATCAGCTGTAAGGCTAAAGGGTTTCTCTGGCCTGTCGCCTTCTTGATCTTGGCACGTTTGTTCTGGAACCAGATCTTGATCTGGGCTTCAGCCAATCCCAACTCCGCGGCCAGAGCTTGGCGCCGCCGCTCTGTCAGGTAGCGGTTCTCGGCGAACTCGTGCTGTGGACAAACGGAAGATCAGAGCCTGAAGAGTATGGAATACAATTTCTGGAATGTCAAATTATAGTGCTCCAAAGTGCGACTAACCAGACTACATATCATCGTTTAGCAATTTAATATGAGCGTCTGAGCGACAACAGAGAGAGAGACACTTTTGGTCAAATCCTAATACAAATCGTTTATTGCATGAAAGTGAGAGTTAAAAAGTATAAACCCTATGTAAGACTGAAACTTACTTCAAGAAATTGTTTTCTAATGTGCATTGGCATTTTCCATAAATTACCGGACGATTTTAAAACGTTAGACATTAGTCAATTTAAAAGAGCAGTAAAGTCATGGATTTTAGATAAATGTTTTTATAGTTTGAAGGAATACATGAAGCTTGTATAAATTATTATTATAACTTTTTAATTATTTGACATTTCTGGTAATATTTTTATAATTATAGATATTAAGCGTGTACGCCTGCAAAGGTAGGGTTCAGTGTAACTTTTTTATGCAACTGTATCTGCAATTATAACCTGATCTCATTCATTCAATTATTCATTCATTCATTAGATTATAAAAGTTAACAAGGATTATTTAGCTCGTCCCAATCGGCCAGAATATGATGTGCAATATTTCGATTTTCATTGCATTTCATTGATTTAAAATTAATTCGTTATGTAATAATAGTAAGTAGTAATAGTATGAATTTCAAAACAAATAAGAATGGGCTATATCGTAGTAAGTTGATAGATTTTTTGTTGTTCGGTAAAATGCCGAATAAATAACTAGGAGCCAATTCTTAACTGTCGCAATTATAAATTGGTCTTTGTCATTGAAAATGAGAGACCTCTTCCTTGAGAGTGATCTGATATTTACCTTTAGCCTAGCGAGCTGAGCGGCACTGAAAGCAGTTCTTGGTCTCTTCTCTTCCGGAGTGGCACGCTTCTTCATTCGTCGGCTTCTAGGGCCTGTAGACAAAAGAAAAAAATATTAATTCAACATTTTTTAATGACTATCTACAAAAAGAAATAAAGGAGAACAATTTTTTTGGTAAGTTAAACGTGGTGATGTTTGAAACAAACTCAAAGCTTGATAGGTACCGTCAAAATTGACTCAATATGAATAGACTAGGTGGACGATAGATATGTCAACTATTGAGAATGAAATGTGTTAATATTGGCACGTTTACCCTGTTTAATTCTTTTCTTACTTTATAATATCTCTCCAAGTTCCTCAGAATTATTTACTATCCAAGGCTTATACAAAATACTTAGTTTTAAAAACTTCGTGGTTAGTTTTTTTTGAGAACTTGGTCATTCCCTTATATTTATTTGAATACGGGTTAACAAAACGTTATTTTTAATCTCCCTTATTTTTTGGGTAATAATTATTAAAAGACAAATTACAAGCAATTAGTATAGAATTATTAACCCCCCGAAAACACAGCTGACGAGGACGCAACAGTACCTACCTAATTAACCCTTTTACCAAAATAATAATTAACGATAATTACCGTAACGTGTCTTAATTAACTATTAAGTAACTAATGAACCCTCACTTTTAAATTAATTGTGACCCAAAAGAGAAAATACAGGGATAGTTCATAATTAATTTTCAATTATTTTATTATTATTATTTATTAATTAAGGTAATTACAAGGTTTTATTTGTGTAACTATTAAAAACAGTATCGTTAAACCATGGCGTTTTGTCTCGATACTCCATTCCGCTGCAATTTATACATACCTATAAACAATTATATAACATATCTACAAACTACAAATTAAACATTAGATTTTTACAGAATAGAATCAAGTCATGTGGAAGGGTAAAATTCTAATAGGTAATTGAAATCCTGCAAAAGATTTTGTTCTTGTCCATACCTTCCCCGTCTTCACTCCTTTTAAAGTCCCTGTGTTTTGTATCACTCACTGTTATATGGAGTTTTTAACCCATTTTGTAATTTTCTAACATTTTCTTTAATACAAACCTTGTCATGAGTCATGACAGTTAAAATGCAACAAAAAATGATTAGCCTAATAGGTGCAGCGGTTTTGAAGTTATGCGCGACCATACATTTCGAGGATTGATTTAATATAGAAAAGCAATAGTAACTCTGTCTCCCTGTTTGTTACTTATTCAGCATTAAATCGCTGAATAGATTTATGTAGATGAATGGCATGGAGATTGAAAAGAATTAGGAATATGCCCCGGGAAATACATATGATAGTTTTATCTGAGATATCATTAGGAGAGCGATAGTTAAGACTACGCCTAAAATAATCTAATAGCAATTATTCCCTCAAACAATAATGATTGTACGCGGATGAAGTCTCGGCCAAAAACTGGTAAGTAATAAAGAGTTTAATAATAAATATATTTATTACTTTAAGCCTCTTATTTTGACAACCAAACTTCACTTAATTATTTCATTTGAACCAATCTAACTTCACGCATACGGCACCCCTCACCAAAACCTAATAAATATTACATGGCACGACATAATTGTACACAACAGATACCGAATTTTTCACACCATTACTGGGCGGTACCCCTCCCACACCAATTAAGGAATAGGGGTCCGTACGGAGGAGTGACGTAAGTACCCATGCGGTCGTTATTATGAAATGTGGAGGCCATTTTGGGGTAACGGTAAAACTATACTTTAGTCCATTATTTTCTGCTTCCTAAAAACATATATGATATGATGATGATGATCAATCAAAATACATAAAGTTGACACGTATTGTTCACATACATTCATGTATAAGTTAAGGTTGAAAGTGTCAGGTATGAGATCAGTGTCAAGGACTGGAATGTTGGCATCAGCACCGGAGTGCGAACTGTTTGCGTGGCAATGGAGAAGTGGATGCTTGAGAGTCTCTGAAGTGATGGATGCTAGGTACACAATTGTGAAAGGAGATTAGTGTTTAATTTGTATTATTTTGTGTAATTAATTATGTTTAATTTTCATGACGCATTGGATTTTTCTGTAAAGTTATGTAAACAACTTAAAGGTGCTTTCACAATGACAAGCTTTGGTAAACGATCGCTCATCATCATCAAGTATTTTGAGACTTCTTTTAAACATGTATTAAGACATGTTTTCAAAAGAAACTCACTTTTCGTCATTAGAATTTGACCCGGTTCAACAAAAAGTTAGTCTGAGAACTGAGTTACCAACGCTTGATCTGACATTTGGTCCAACGGATCCATATAATAACTAGCTATAAATGCGTGAATAAACTATTCAAATTAAATTCACTTAGAACTTGATTAAATGCCAACATTAATAAAAGAAAAATCATTATAATTACCAAACACTATTAAGCGAAACACCGTAAGTGCGAAACTAAAAGAATCCGGGAATTCCAATTTCCGTGTGAAATAAATCAAACGATTTGCATAAAGTTAATGTGGCCGAAGCACGAGGCGTTCATAATCGGTAAAGACGGCTACACATTCCCTGGAATTCACGTGAACTTGGGTGTCAGTTTAAAAAGTATATATAGGCTTACTGTTTCGTTCATGGTTTCGTTCATAATTTTGATCATTAAGGTTTACTTATCGGTCACCTTTATTGTCAAGTATTAAGATTCAAAATATCAAGCACTGGACTTGTGTCAAGGACTGGGACATTTATTTGATGTCAATTTAAAATTATTATAAACGCAGCATTTAATCACTGCAACTGACAGAGGCTCTATTGTTAGAATGATACAAATATAGACAAAATTCTTTTAAATGTCCGATATTTTATAAATCTGATATTAGGGTTTGAAATTTATAACTTGAAAAATAAAGTCGTTTTTTGAACGGATCACTTTGATACAACTCGGCCAACTCAAATAATTATATGTAGCATATGTATACTTACTTAACGTCATTTGAATTGGCCGAATTGTAGCAAAACAGTCCGTTCGGCCTTTAATTTAGAAGCAAGAAGGTTCAATATCCGGATGGCAGTTTTTTCATAAAATATGGGTCACCTTTCTCTGCAAGCTGACTGTATATAAAATTACAAGTAGGCAGAGCTGGACACCGTAAATCAAACAGTTAACTTCGTTAATCGCTAATCCGTTAAATAAAAAGTTAACTTCGTTAAACGTTAAAGCGTTACATTTTGAATGATTTAACGGAAGTTAACGTTAATCGTTAATCCGTTAACTCGTTATTAAAATCTCATCTTATACGACTTATAATATAGGTTACGGAAGTAAAGTTACTATTAATATAGGTTATGGAAGGAATGTATAAAACCATAATGTCATATTCGGCTATAACTTCGTCATCCTAACGATATCCCAATTTCATCATACAGAAGACCGCCACATGCCACTTAATTCCCACCAGGCGTTTTAAAAAGTACCTATCTGCCATTTGACCTTCCACGCTAAATAAGAAAATAGGCAAGTTGACTGTTAGAATCTTAGTCATAGACAAAAAGCGGGATCAACGACTTAGCGTGCCCTCAAATGCATGGAAACGCTCAGACATATCCACTCAAAGCCGCAAAATTGCTAAACCCACATAATCAATACAGTCGTTCAAGTACCACTTGGCTATGAGCGCCTCACTGAAAAGCTACCCGTAAACATCAAATTATATTCCGTAAAGAAGTTTCGGATAAATCTCTGGCTCAAGCCAGGGCTAAAATCCATGACTTATGTACAGTATACTAATGAAAGTAATGAACCACACAACTACTGTATAGGCTCAGGTAAGGTGCTTACCTGAGCCTATACAGTAGTTGTGTGGTTCATACCGTATACGAGTAAATGCATAAAGTATTATAGTCCCCTGATTCGGACACAAAATTAACATAATCACACAAATCGGCCACGGACGTTCATCACCCGATAGACGTCCTAGTCAAAAAGTGTTTGGCGGCATACTACCTATTCTTTTGGCGAATAGTAGGTACTTCGTTAACGATTAACGGACTTATGGACAGTTAACGGAAGTTAATGAGTCCGTTAACAATTTTAGGAGTTAACTTAAAAGTTAATCCGTTAAGCATTTTGTTAACTTCGTTAATTAACGATTAAGGGATTAACGAGTTAATGCCCACCTATGCAAGTAGGTAACTTATTTCTATCTCCATTTCCTTTATAACCACATGAAACAATAGGATACTTAAGTAATATGTGCCCGTCTTAAATGTAGACTAAAGCATTTTTAAACAATACAGCCTTAAAGATATAATCTAGGCCATATGTAAATCCTAAGTCTAATCTATTTAATTCAGCTAACACCATATTAAATCACTTAGTAATCTGTAAAAGGATCTCACATTTTCGCGTGCGACTGTACTGACAATAAATTCAACCTATCAGCAAAGGAGCTATAAACACTTCTGTGCCTTCCTGTACTTTGAATTTAGATTTTTTCAGTTCGAAATGCTAGGCATTTTCCACTTTAATTAGATTGTGTTATAGTTTAATTTACATTGCATAAGATTTTACAATATTTTTCTGAAGCCAAGTATGTGTTCTTTCAATACTGAAATCTGTAATAGACAAGTAAAGCCAGTTTTGAAGTGAAGGCCCCAATTTCTATCTTAATCTTTCACCTTGACTAGCAAAAATCTAAAAATAAGGATTACAGAGAAAACACACAAATTAAACTAGTCTGATGTAAATTATAAGATTTATAAGTATTATTTTACATACTCGAAAATATTCTTTAATTTCGCGTGTCTAACACACGCTTGTTTAATGAAAATTGAATTTTATCGCTT
Organism: Notocelia uddmanniana; assembly: GCA_905163555.1. Taxonomy (NCBI): domain Eukaryota; kingdom Metazoa; phylum Arthropoda; class Insecta; order Lepidoptera; family Tortricidae; genus Notocelia; species Notocelia uddmanniana. The sequence goes on from LR991077.1 coordinate 7,166,232, forward strand.
TCAGAATAGAACCGGAAATGTTCTAAACACAAATCTTCACGACCGTTTGAAAAATTGTACACCGAATTACTTTACAATACAAAGGAATATAACCTCTAAGCTAGCAGGTTTATGGTCGTTTGTCGTATGGACACTACGATTGTTCGAAACCGTTTATCACTCGATAAAATGGCCGCTAACTTTTTTATTCTTATTTTTAATTAAACAAAACGTTGCCAGTGTTTTCCGTAACGAGCGAAGGCTGAAAAACGGCCAGTGTTTTGTCTTAAAAAATGGCGGTCTCTGCATTATGTTGGTACTAACTTCAATCAATACGTAGAGTGGAATAATTGTATATTATGTAGGTATATATTTTACTTTTGAATCCTCAACCTTTTTTTTCAATGATGTTTTTTAAGACTTTTGGCGTATGTTCAAAAGAACGTACTGTATTCGCTTCGATGACTGTCTCTAAATATATCTATAAAAATCATACAATTAAGCGTAGGAAAATTTTTCTGCTTTTTTTTCAAACCCTATATCTTAAACTGGCAGTTTTGCGTACGCTCCAAATAATCCAGCCATAGCGACATAACTCTCGCAAACGGTGTAACTTGCCCCGTTAACATTCCGAGCACCCTAACGACCCCAGTGTGTGACAATTACTACGTTTTAATTGTCTAAAATAATTCATTTGAAGGTTTTTGCGGATTACCTAACTAAAACAACTGAGGGCGGGCGGGACGCCAACGTCTACAGACGGTCAGTTAAATATGGCGTCGGCAGCTGTCATTCCATAGAAACTTGTCAAACTTTCCATACAATCACAAACAACCTTAAGTCAAATTATTTATTTGCCTCAATGTCCATTGTCTCATTTGTCCCTGTCCATATCAAAGAGTTTGAAGCAAATAAACGATTACCCGCCCAAATCAAAGAGGTTGTTCATGGTAAGCCGCCAGAGGTTTAAGACCAGATCTCAATTTAGCTGAGTAATAGCTTTTCTGTCCCTCTTGGTGGAACAACACGTGGTATGCTGAAACCTACCGTGAATGAATGTAAATATGGGGTATAATCTCCAACCAAAAATGGGTGGCAATGTCAGAGAAAATAATGGAAATGCGATTACTCTGCACTCCAGCAACAGGAGCTCAGCTCTAATTTGTTGATGAATTTTGACATTAACAAGTCAATTAGGTGTTAAGATGGTCAAACCTCTCTATCACAACTGACAATATTTTGCTCATGAATCATGAAAATTTATCTTTAATGTGGTCTTAATCACGTAAACATTTCATAAATATTTATCGTGTGAGATAGCAAAAACTGTAATTTTATGTTTAAATGCCCATTTCTAATAACTTAAACTACACGGCTTGATTTGATACGATACCAAAAATCTCGTCCCAGACATAATTTAAATACAAACTCGTTAGTAATAAAGTTTAATCACCTAATCGTTTTAATTCGAAGACCATTTAAAACTTGAATCAGGCCCCACATTAAGTATTTACCATCAATGCCAAAAGGGCTTCATTAAGTAAGGATTCCGTACGAATTCCGCCATTTTGAATTACAAAGGTACGCAATGAAAACATATTTCACTTGCGTTGCCATGATTGTGGTTTTCACACAAAATGATCATTTGTTTTCGTGTTCGTTTCACACGTAAGTTCTTTATGATTATTTAGGTTGAAATCCCTTTATTTTTTTATTTAACATTAACCCCTTGTAAGTGATGATACATATCTACGTAATAAGTTATTACAACTAACATGGCACTAGAAAGTAGAGAAGTGAAGTATTCGCAATCATGCGAGACTTATTGTAGATTCAGTTTTTGTTAGAGTAACATTATTAATAAAAATTGTTCACTGTTAACATTGTGAACCGTGGGAAATAATAATAATCAATTGTTTTCATTATTTATCATTTGATACCGCAGCAAAAAATGTATAAGGAACGCATCAAATTATAGTGAAAAATTATCGCATTACCAACTAATACTCTTCCTACTATAATTAACAGTCAAACGCTATCATTTATGAATTACTTGGTACAGAGATTTCAGTACTTTAGTAACCAATTGAGAATAAAATCTATTGGCGTTATTGAAAACATTCTATTGTAAATTGCAAACCAAACAGTGGTTTTTACTAATAAATATAACATTCTTACATATTTAGTAGAGTAGTGATAGCGAGTGGTAGTGTAGTAGTGGTACCTATATTTTTCTTTTTTTAAATATAAAAAAAGAAATCGCACAACAACTTCTCTAGAAAAATCGTAAGTAGAGAAAATGAATAAATTATCAAAACACAGAAATGTAAATTAGCGAGTTACTGCACTCTGCCTCGCCGTTTAATGGCCGTGATGAATTTGTCCCGCGGACAAATAAATTATCTGCCTCGTTTGTATAGTGAGACTCAACAGTACACTCCGCCCAAATAATGGATCACTTACCCACTCTGCAGTGCAGGCGTCCATTATACAAAGACTTGAAACGTTTACGAGCGTCTCTTTCTAATATAATTTTTAAGAAAAAAACCGACTTCAATGGGGGAGGCCAGTAAAAGATTATTATACTTAGATGGTGCACTCTTAGATACTTACAATAAAATAAAAATGGCTATAATGTATGTTTATAATGGTAGAAGACTAAGTACCCTCAATTCCTCATGGAATCATGAAAAAACCTTGCTTGCTTGACAAACAAAACGAAGAGAACAAATCGCCAAACGTGAACTACGCGTCGTTGAAGAGTTCTGCTCTGATCTTCATCAGCAGTTCCACTTCATCAAATGTCACTTTTATGAATGAAAATGCTTCATTAGTTCATGAAAATACTAAAATCACTATTTGTGTGCCTTTCACATTTGAGGAGTACCCTCGATTTCTAATGGATCCCATCACCAGAACTCGAGCATGACAAAAATCAATCGTGAAAATAGAACTTGCTTAACAAACACAGCTAGAAGGACAAATCGCCAAACGTGAACTTTTCGTCGTTGAAGAGTTCTGTTCTGATCATCATCAGCAGTTCCACTTCATCAAATGTCACATTTTTGTATGATAATGCTCGATTTGTTGATAAAAACACAAAAATCACTATATGTTTGCCTTTAAGATTTGAGGAGTTCTCTCAATTCCTCATGGATCCCATCACCAAAAATCGAGCATGACAAGAATTAATCGTGAAAATAGAACTTGCTTAACAAACGCAGCTAGGAGGACAAATCGCCAAACGTGAACTTTTCGTCGTTGAAGAGTTCTGTTCTGATCATCATCAGCAGTTCCACTTCATCAAATGTCACATTTTTGTATGAAAATGCTCGATTTGTTGATAAAAATACAAAAATCACTATATGTTTGCCTTTAAGATTTGAGGATTTCCCTCAATTCCTCATGGATCCCATCATCAGAAATCAAGCATGACAAAAATTAATCGTGAAAATAGAACTTGCTTAACAACCACAGCTCGGAGGACAAATCGCCAAACGTGAACTTTTCGTCGTTGAAGAGTTCTGTTCTGATCATCATCAGCAGTTCCACTTCATCAAATGTCACATTTTTGGATGAAAATGCGTGACTTGTTGATAAAAACACAAAAATTACTATATGTTTGCCTTGAAGATTTGAAGAGTTCCCTCAATTTCTCATAGATCCCATCATCAGAACTGCGTTTTGACAAAAACGGGACCAACTTGAATATATATATACTTACGATCAAAAAAAGAATTTTCCAAATCGGTTAAGAAATAACGGAGTTATGGACTAACAAACATTTAAAAAAAAACATACAACCGAATTGATAACCTCCTCTTTTGAAATTTTGAAGTCGGTTAAATAGGAGTTGAAAAGGGGCTTTCACTTGTCAAAAAAAATGTTTTTGGCACAGAATAGTAGTCCATGACAGCAGTCGTTAAGCCAAGTTAGAAGCCTTCAGGCGGCTTGAGAACTTCTAACAGTCAAGTTCCACTCACTTGACAAGCCTAATCCCAATAAGGTCTAGTTTCCTCCTTGCGTTGGAAGGTCAGGTGGCAGTCGTTTCTGTATACACTAGTGCCTAAGCCAATTCTTAGGGTGAGGTAGCGAGCAAACATAAAGTTCCAGTTTATTAATGCAATTTTAAATATTTTATCATAGGACACAGTTTGACCATAGAAAATTGTTACGTCATTCCCTACAAACTTCATACTAACCGAGCTTGACGTTTCGTACTTGACAAGCCTAATCCCAATAAGGTCTAGTTTCCTCCTTGCGTTGGAAGGTCTGGTGGCAGTCGTTTCCGTAAACACTAATGCCTAAGCCAATTCTTAGGGTGAGGTAGCGAGCAAACATAAAGTTCCAGTTTATTAATGCAATTTTAAATATTTTATTATAGGGCACAGTTTGACCATAGAAAATTGTTACGTCATTCCCTACAAACTTCATACTAACCGAGCTTGACGTTTCGTAAAATTTTGCTGGTTTGACTATCAGTGAAATGTCGTAATTATTTCTCCTAACTATATATTTCACAAGACAGTTAAAAACTTACAAAAGAGGATAATCAGTATTAATAAAAATAACCAACCTGTCACTGCAATATCACATTTTCTTAATCTAAACTGGCACTGAAATTAATTTTCGTGTGCTCTGCCTACCCCTTTTGGGAATATAGGCGTGAGTTTATGTATTGTTGTATTTATAAAAATAATTAATACTAGCCTGTCCACATTATCTCAAATTTCAATTGAATGAAGATACATTTAATTATAATCAGACTTATGCGGTTTTGCGGTGTTCTTTAAATGTCATGTTGAGTGTTTTACTCATTTTGACCTTTGCAAGATTGATATTTTTCTTTTGCCAAGACGGTAGCCACCAACAAGCGTACGGCCTGCCTGATGGTGAGCAGACACCGTAGCCCGACGCTTGTGATTTCCGAGTGTAAAATTGTGACGTCACAAGGCACATTTCCCTACAAACAATCATACTAACCGAGCATTTATAAAGTTTCGTAAAAATTTGCTGATTTAACTATCAGTAAAATTAAAAAAAATAGTACAATAAAAAAAAATTACCTGTCTACAAAACTCTATTCCCTCTTTTACACCTAAACACCCAAGTTGTAATATAATCCACCCCATCGCATTTACCTACCAAATTATACCACCAAAACTACCCTCGGAAAATCAAAAAAAATCAATTCCTAACAAATGGTTACCCTGTAGCATAACACCATTGAACGCAAGCAAATAAGTACCATATGTCGCTACGATAAGTTTCAATTTAGTTTGCAGCGTAGTTGAAGTTAGCCTGGTATGTAGCAAAGTTAATTTTACAGTGATGTTGGACGAATATGGGTTTTATGTGTACAGGGGTTAGGTGCTTAAGATTGTATCTTGTAACATGGTGAAGCCGAGGCGTAAGGATGTGTATTGAATATCTAATAGAGTGGCAAGGATGAATGAGAATATTGTCAAGGATTATGTATGGATGCGGTTTTTGCTAACAATTTTTTTAGTACTGCAACATGCTCGTAGTGTTTTCGCGGGTGTATTCTAAGAAACTCACGAGGTCCGCTTTGGCACTTACCAAGATGTGACGTAGACACTAGTTTTACGAAAGCGACTGACATCTGACTTTCCAGCCCAGACGGAAAACTAGACGTTGTTGGGATTATACGGATTTCCTCACGATGTTTTCCTTCACCGAAAACCTAGGACCCATGGGAGTATAAGTATTATAAGGTTTTTATATATCATATGAGTATATTTCTAATATACGATTTCTAGCTATCATGGTCATTAACTCATTATCATTACAATTACTGTTTAAAAGGGGATATTTACATATATTAGTTTTCATGAGTTCCCGATATTAATAACCCCCGTTATAAAGGACCATGGGCAACTTTGTATGGAGTCTGGTCCAATAACCAACAATACTGAGAGTTAGATCATTAGATAGGTCTTTAAATCTACTTCATTTCGTTCTATGGGCACCAAGTTGAATTCCATTGCAAGACTGAGATATAAATATTTTAGTCTGAGTGAGACGAGCTAATAGTAGATTTAAATGGCTAGTATTTAAAGGCACATAAAAAAAAGACCTAACAACCTGAAAATCATGATTTGCACTCCAAAAAACTAATCGCACATCAAAAAAAACTAGTCACACATAAAAACTCGGTTTTGATGTGCGATTAGTTTTTTTGGTGTGCAATTTAGAGTGCAAGTTAGTATTTTTGATAAACAATTAAAAATATCCTGATTTAAATACCTATTTATTGATCTAACTTCCAGCTTTGGTGGTTTCAGGACCACTTTGACGCATGTTCCTTTCTGTTTAGTAGTGTTTAGTCCAATAGTTGGCTGGTTGAGAATGCCATTGGGAATAAAGCCCGCCATTTGTACATTTCTGATATTTGTGCAATAAAGTTTAAATAAATAAATAAGGGCGCAACAGTGCGATAGACAGCGTCATATAACATCACAAAGGCCAGCCAGCACCCTTCCTCGCCTAGGCCGCCGCCGCTATGCATCTGTCTGTTACGGTATATTTGTATTTGATCTGTGCTCTGAACATACCGCATCCGAATCTTCCAGCATGCGCGATGCGCGTAGCTAAAACAATCACTTTGCAGCCCAAAGTGCCCCTAATCTTAGCATACCCCCAACACTACTACCTTAGTTCCATAACGTCATAAGAGCCGTCAAATATATTCATTTTTCGCCTTATTACAAGGAAATAAGGTGCAAAATAAACATGTTTTTTACGTATGTCTGTGCAAATCACGTGTAAATGCTCTTAAAAATTAAACACAGAAAAAGAAAATTGAGTCTGGTATGTACGAAGAACCAAATTTTAATTTTCATAAACTTGAACGCCGACTATAGAATGAATAGGCGGTTTTATTTTGGAATGGATGTGGAGCGCTCATCGCTTAGCGGTAGGGCCGGTAGGTAAGTAAGTAGTTGTACTTGTCACATGGCTTTCAGTGCTGGTTACATACGTTTACAGTGTAAGAATCTGCTTTAAAAGTTTTAATATATTTAGTATTATAGTTTATTATTTTATTGATAAACGTGTCTTAATAACTAATCACCTTCGAAAAGTTGAAAAACCTGCAACATTTCCAATTCAAAGCTTAATATTTCAAAAACGGCTTAACCGATTTTAATGAAACATGTCTGTCTAAGAACCATTAAACCAAATAACAAAACCGCACTCAAATCGGGTCATCCATTAAAGAGCTTGTAGCAGACAGATAATCCACAGACAGACACGTATAATAGCGTCAAATGACAGACAGACAATCTTAATATCAGAACTTCCCAATTAACATTAAAATCAGTTTTAAAATAAATGAAAAAAAAAGAAAAAAAGTAGGAATTTAAATTAGAAAATAAACTACATAGTAGAATTTTTGTATTAATTAAGCTTATACAAGGTTATACAAGGGACCCGGGTATGTCCTAAAACTACGACCAAGACCACCGGGGGATGGGCAGCAGCATCCCTGGAGTGCGATGGAGATACTGCGATCGCCAACCCGCAAGCGTGGCGATTATGGCATATACTCCCCGTGAATTTGGGGGAGGCCTATGTCCAGCAGTGGACGTCCTTTGGCTGATATGGTGGATACAAGGTGGGCCCTGTAACTGGAGCAAATATTTAAAAGGACGCTTCGTTACAGCATCTGCAGTAACACATGGTGTACAATTTTTGTTCAAACATTTACGTTTCGGAGAAATTTCTATCTAAAGTTATGACCTCCGAGTAATGGATCTTCACACCACGAGATAATCGACCAGCAGTCAATGCAGTGTTTTAGGTAGTATTGAGTTATGAGTGATAATTGTTTTTGCATTTTTTTGTTTTGTATGATATTTTTGGTATTTAAAAAAATACTATTTTATAGAGATTTTAAAATAAATTGACATTAATTTCACTGCAGAAAAGTAATAAATAAGAATACACGTTAGCCATCTAAAAATGCGCTAAATCCGCTGCCAAGTGCGTGCCACATGGGAGGAAGAAGTACTCACTCATGAAGATCACGGAGAGAGAACTTTGTCGGTTAAATATATAATTAAAAATAAACAAAAATCGACCCTACAAAAAAATATCGAAGCTCACAAAATCTCTCGAGAGTCGGTTGAGAAATGCGACCAGAGAGAAAAAGAGGCAATCTGCCGGAAATAATTTCTGTTTCGGTAAAGGTGCTTTCGTATTTCCGGCGCTTCGTTCGCTTCACTCGCTCGGTCGAAAAAAATTAAGTACTTAGTTACAAAGTAAAACGTAATTGTATACCTAACCAGCCAAAAATCTTCACATTGTTAAATCTTTAAATTAATCTCGCATAGTCCAATAATGACGTGTATATGCAGCAATGTTGGTGCTGCACTTGTGCTCAAAGGGCCACCTAAACTGAAATCAAGTCATTACTGCATGCCGGCCAGCAAAAACTTCGCGGCCCGGTGGCCTGTTCTTAGTACTGTAGGGGTGGGATGATGTCGAAAGTTTAGCACAGTATGTAATTCAAAGAATTTCGGTCAATAAGACATTTTTCGATTCTAGGGAAAAATTTAAAAGTTAGTTGCCACAGGTGGGATTTGAAACCTGCAATACGAAGAGGTTCATTGTCAAAACCTGGGGGTCAAAATTAAAAAATGGGAGGGACAAACAAAGCAGTCACAAATTGATAATATATATTACACACCAAGTATAGAATCTATCTATCCCACGCTTACTTCACGATGCTAGTAGTCGGGTCGGCTCTACCTCCCCTCTCTCCACAAAATCCCGACTGCAAACCTAACACAGCCCCATATCCTTATGTAAATGGCGTCCCGGTATCTTGGGCAAGAGCCTGCTGTCTGCGGCGGGGCGGCGGAAGTTGGGGCAAATGGTCAATCAAGCAAGCTCGCTTATTCGGATTATTTTAGCGTTTGCGGCTAAGTCGGTGTGAGGTTAAAGTTCATATACCCCCCTAACTTCCAGCCCTATACGCTACACTAGGAGGGATACGCGAGCCATATCCGTCATTTTGCCCTAACACCTCCCCCCTAACGTAGCCAGCTCCTCCGAGTCCTTGCAGCAGAACTGCTTGCTGGAAAAGTCACCTGAACTGAACTGAACTCAAGGGAAAAATTGAAAAGTTAGTAGCCACGGGTGGGATTTGAACCGCCGACCTCTGGAATCCGTCCATAGCATCGCTAGCGGAAGCTTCCAGTTGACAAAAGAAAAGAGAAGCTTAATGAACACAATTAAAACCAGAAGAGGAAAACGAGCGGGCCATCTGCTACGACACAACTTCATCAGAAGGGAAAATTAATGGAAAAAGACGAAGAGGAAAACCGAGGAAAATTTGATGAACCAGATAAAGGAGGATGTGGATCGTACCAGGGCGTCAAGAACTGGCTGTGGCTTCGGACCGGCACAGATGGAGAGAACTGCATCAACCTGCACCGTAAGGAACCCAGCTCCTAAGAGAATAATGATGGGGTTTACAGTAATAACTTTGCGGTAGATGTCGCTACTAGTCTTCCTAAAGCGTAAATAGAAGTGAAGTCATCATTCGCGTGCCCTTTTTCCATGTAGGTAAGTACTTGGGGACGGCGCGGCATGTTTTTTTCTTCTATACCTTTCTATCGCCCGTCATCTCATACTCACAACCTTCCTCTTCGTATCATCTCTCGCGCAATCCATCCACCTTTTCCTTGGCCTACCCCTCCTCTTACATCCCTCCGCATACATGCCTAATACGTTTCTTTTCAAATGACTTACATCCCTCCGCATAACATGCCCATAACTCCGTAGACGATTAGCTTTCAACTTATCATCTATGGGTGCTACTTTCAGGCTTCCTCTTATTTAGAAGAGTGAAGTGACTGAAAGAATAGATACTAGATTTGGTTAAGAGCTCCAGAAGTCGTTGATTCAAACCCCAGTCGGAGCGATTAATTATTTAATTTTTCAAAATGATTTCATTACCATTGCAGAGTTCGATCAAATCCATCGAACATCGGTAGCTTGCAGCTCCGCAATGTAATACAAATACAAATAAATTTATTGAATAACTTTATGAATAGTAATGAAACTTGCATACGATCTCTGATTATACTTATGCTACTTATGTTAAATCTAAACGTAGATTGTAGATGCATCATTGGGTCGACTTGGCCAAAATAAAGTACGGCAAATTTGTTATAGAATGTTGAACATGTATGAATGTAATCTAGTAGGGAACCCCGATCTGTGTTGGTCGACTTGACACTAGTGTTGTACACATGGGCAATTATGTGCCAACTTACTGATCAAGTTGTGTGCACTTAGCTTTGGATATCATGTTAGTTTACAAGCTACTGAACTGAACCATGTATTGTATGACGTCTGTAAACTGTACCTTCCTAATAAATAAAAATACGAGTTGTTGCATCATGAAAATAGGGCTTTAGATTAACGGATCATTGTAAAACCGAGCCGAATCCGTTAATTATCGTTTAGTTAAACTAATTGGCTGTTTAGTGTTTAGTGGAGTGTGAAGTTTACACTTGGCTTGGCTGTGTCTTAACACATTAACGCTTCCGATGCCTTTGGATAAATTACGATAATCGTGTTGGTTTTTGTAATGATTTGTAATAGACACATGTCCCATTAAGATTTGTTCCAATATTTGACACATACAAGCCAAATATTTACATAATCATTTAAGTTTCGTAATGTACGAGTATGACCGCAAGTAAAGCGAATGTCTCCGTTTCAGCTTCGGCAAAAATAACTCATTTTGTATTAAGAAGCAACCCTGCTAACGAGAACTTTAAATTTCAAATTAAAGGGAAATTAAAAATACTATATATTTTATTTATTGGGATCATACAAAATTAGTTTAGTATGGGATGACGCATCATTCATTCATTACTGACGATTTCTCAAAGACAAATGTGTCGTTAAAGGTAGATGTCGCTACACGCCTCCCTAAGGCGTTGTAAGAGGGAATTAGTGAAGCATTTCGTGCCCGAGCTTGATTGTTCCGATACCTATATACGCAGTTTGTACGCGATTGGCCGCGTATGCCAGATGTCGCAGTTCGATTCCAGCTCGGAGCACAATTATTTTTTCCCTTTAATTTGAAAATTTCGGCAGAAATGCTTTCTTACAGTCAGCAGCAGAAGTAGCTGCTGCATTAGAGTCTGTTTGTAGCTCATTTTGAGCGCTAGACCCGCTTTTCCGGATTTCTCGCCGTTCTCTTCTAGCGGGCCTATGATGGTTGCCATTTTTATCACTTATCGTCGGGGCATAAGGCATTGATGGTGTTCTGACAATACGAGTGCGAGAGTGACGGGTGTCTTATCCACAACGATAAGTGATAAAATGGAAACCATCGTACGCCCGCAGGTGGCATTTCTCAACCGATTCTCCTGAAAATTTGTGAGCACGTCTGATAATTATTTAGTATATTTTGTCGACTCTGTTTTCGGAAATTTTGAATTTTGAAAAAAGAAATCGCGATGTATACAATTCGCAGAGCCACTAGTTGTTAGCTTTTTCAATTCGCACCACTGATTTTGGAAGTATTTTTATGCCTGGCAATACATTTAGACGTCAGAATTCCACGGAAGAACTAAGTTTGAATTTCCTAAAAGTCTTCACCAGGGGCTTTTCAGCTCGAAGTAGGATTTTTTTTAAGGAAATGTTAGTTTAACTGATATATCTATCAGTTGTTACTGGGTACTATCTCTATCGCACTTGCATATTGGAGTGACAGAGATGGAGCTTTCGTGCGATTAGTTCTTACTAAATACCACAGCGGCGCTGCGATCTATGTGGAGTATTTCACTGATATCTCTATCTCAGTATATATATAAATTTGGTACTTTGTGGTCTTCACCTCCTGTTTTAAATTAAGATCGCCAAGAGACTTTATCATGACGTGTCAATTGGTTATAATTGTACTTAAGTAAACTGTCAATGGATCATTAGATCATAACAAAGTATTTAAAATCGCATAATGATAGCGATTAGGCGTGCTAACGACCTGGAGATTTCCATTGATGGCTGATTATTGATCGACCTTAATTTAATAATTACATTGATTGACAAGATATCATTATTATTTACCTAATGAGGTTTGTTTGTATATATGTACAACAAATATAGTAGAGTAAGACCTACCTCTAACTGCACACCCCTCCAGTGTTTCTGCAATCTATCTTAAACATATCTATTAGGTTTGGCGTAGTAAAAAAGCAATTTTATTGCATTCAATAAACATTTAGTATATTTAATTTCAGCCGAAGGACGTCCACTGCTGGACATAGGCCTACCCACAGAGGTCCACAATGACCGGTCATGCGCCACCCGCGTCTAGCGGACACCCGCGACCGTTACCAGGTCATCAATCTATAAGCTACAAATTTCAAATTAAAGGGAAAAATTGAATGCTCCGAGCAGGATTCTCCGGTAGCTGTCCAGGGTCGGTTTTCTTCTACGGTAGATGTCACTGTACGCCTCCCTAAGGCGTTGTAAGAGGGAACTAGTGAAGGATTTCGTACACGAGCTTGGTTGTTCCGATAGCTCAGACGCTAGAGTGATTGGCCGCGTATGCCAGATGTCGCAGGTTCGAATCCTGCTCGGAACATAAAATTTTTCATGTTTTCACTTTAATTTGGTAATTTGGAGTTTTCGTTAGCAGCGTTACTGCTTAATACAAAATTAAGACCGTGCGCTTATTTACCACCGTCGTTAAAATACGCAAGCATCGTCACGCGGTATCACTAGTCTAAAGGTAATTGGCTGTCTTCACCTCGTCATTAACTCTAGTTTTTTGCATTCATTCATAATGTCATACTTAAGGCCTGGGAATTGAGGAAACGAAGAAATAACTTTACTGGGGAACAATCGGAGACTATTTATTGCATTCCAATTTGATTTCAATGTGACCCTCGGTTCCCCGACGGTTTGTTATAATTTTCAGATTATCTTGCATTTAATGTGTTTTAAGCATCCTCGGCCACAACAGGGATTGCCCGCCTCGTATTACTAGACGTTCTCGTGACACTCGGCCGTCCATAACATTTTATGTTATGTTTGTCTAAAGCAGGGCTGGTACTGCCAAATTAAAACGAACGAAGGAAGTTCGTGTATCTCGCTCTCTGTTCCACTAGCCTAGCGTATTCGAGCGCCAGAAAGGGATATACACGACCTTCGTTCTTTTTGGAGCAGCTCAGGGTTCGGATACCGCCGATACCGGTATTATCTCCATACAAAAAACGTTTTTCTTTTTCAATCTTTTCGTCCTTTCTTTTACTATTTAATGTTTAATTGGGCAATCTAATGATATTACGAAGAAGTAACCTAAATACATTATTTAGTTCTACGTAAAGAGCATAAACTAATTCAAAATATTTGGCTACTTAGGTATTTAGATATTAACCGGTTTTGATCCCTAAACGGTTTAGTTTGTCGACTGTCTTTATCGACGTTATATTGAGGGCAGCCCTAATTCGTTTTAACCAATTGACGCGATTGCGGGAAGTACATTAATTAGTGAATTCGAGCGAGTACAATCGCGGGCACCAGGGTTACACGTTAAACTAACCCTGAAATTATAGCTAATGGCAAGCCACTCTCATTTGATTTTGGATTCTATGTAATAGATCATAGAGTTGGTTTTGTTGAGGAAATTTGACACAAGCTTTACACTGACAGCAGTGTAATCATACTTTTAATTGTGTTTCTTATAGGACTCTGCAATAGAAAGCATTGATATAAGGTGATTCCCACAAGACCGTTCCGTTTCCGGGCCGGGCCGAGACCGGATGGCTTCCGATTCTCGCCCATAGCTAGATCGGCCGTTACACGTTTGTGTTGACTAAAAGGGGTTGGGCTGGGACGCTTCCGAGCGTCATCCGTCTTGCTGTCATAGAAAACGGACCGGCCCGGACACGGAACGGCCTACTTTGAATCATCCTATACTCCTTTTTTGAGAGTATATAATCTGAGTTAAGTAGAGGATTCTTTAGAATCTCGAGCAATATTATTACTATCTTTTTAATTCTTAAAAAATAAAACGTAAATTCAAACGGTGATTAATGTCATGCGCTGTGTTGAGCTTGAAATGAGTGTGAGTGATCTGCAATTGACAACATTTATTTTTTTTTAAGCAGGCTTTTTCCGATGAAATCAAATAGAGGATAAAAAATTAAGTAAAACCACATTTTTAAATTCTCGAAAATATCCCAATTTCATATAAATAAATCTATTTCAAAAGTTCCTCATTCTAAAAGAGAGTAGTGCGTCACGACAAGTAGGGTGTCACAGCGTAACAAATAACACAGAAGCACTGTTACTAAGACAAATTTACTAAAGAAAGTGGACTGCTATTCTTTTTGAGCGCTGTACCTGTCACAATTTCATAGTAGTGACGTCATTACTACGATGTAGGCTTTCTTCGCATTTTCGTGAATATTTAGAACACTAATGGCTTAAAAACTTGGGGTTTCTTGTTAACAAATTAACGAAATGAGTTAAGATTTCATATTACTTAAAAATTTGAAATGTTGTCAATTGTTTCTTGCTGTCAATACTGAACTCACAGATTAATTATGGCTTGGCAATGAGGTAAATCTAAAAAGCGCATCACACGTGTCATCACATCATTTATCTCACATCTGTAAACCTTGCCATAAGATTAAATAAATAAATACAAGACAATATTGCACACCTTACATAAGAAAACAGCATGTACAAAATAATGAACCAATTTACAGGGAAAATGAGGCGATCTTATAGCTAAAGAGCAATCTCTTTCAGACAAACTTTGGGTAGCGGCGACATTAAATATAAAACAGAGTAGTAGGTGTGGCGGAGACTATTGCATTGAGAAGAAAAAGATTCGTTCACGTGTTACGGTTTCCGCTTGCCATAAGGCCGGACATAAGCTTGTTTGCTAACACCATGAAAAAAAGACGACAATTTATCTACAATGTAGCTACACAGCCGCTCATCCCCCGTTGTGTTCATGTTTTTATTCATGAGCCCATCAATTCTAGTCCATCCGTAATTCCGCATGTCGAGAGACAGTGACACCGTTACGTATACATAACACGATTAAGTAAAAAAAAAATGGGTTTGTTATGGCCTAATTATGGAGTCATAAGGTGCATAAAGCATCGTCATTCTAGATCAGTTTTGACGCGCTTTTTACTGAAGTATAATTTTACTATTGTAAACGGTTTTCAGGTAGGTATAACTTATGTATATATTTAATGAATATGATATTTAAGAAGTAATTACTTTGTACACTCATTATATACGTAAAATCTTTATTTAAGTACCACCAGCACCACATCAGCCCTAGGACGTCCACTGCTGGACACAGGCCTCCCCCAATTTCATGGGGGGTATTTAAGTACGGTTCAATTTAAAAACAGATCTGAAAATGGATTAATCCTACTGATCAATCAAACAATCCATCCTGTGTCGTTACAAACATACGTCTCAAGTCACACGGTTAAAAGTGAATCAACCTTTACCACAAGACACTTTTAATCAAAAATTAAATAAACCCCGTAGCACTTTCGTCCGCGACTGTAAACAGTTTTTGTCCCAAACCGGCAATGTGGGATTCCGGCGGAGTTCCCAGATCGCATAAAATCGAACACCTTCCGTTCTTAAGCCACCGGGTTCGGTTCCTGGGCAGTTATAAAATATCTGTACTTTTAATTTAAGCCTGTTTTAAAGGGGTTCTTACTTAGGCTTTAATTTTTATTACAAACATTTTATTTAACTCCGGTCCTATCATAAAATCGGATCCACAGCGTAAAATATCTTCAGGGCCTTTTTTACGAGGGGAAAATCCGTTATGGATATCACGGCACCGCGGGGACAGTGCGGAGGTTATGTCGGACTTGCACCGGGTAAATCGAACCGGTTGTCGAAGTTGCACGACGTCCGTAGGGAGTACCCACCGTTACCCTGCACGTGACCCCTGGGTGGTGCTAAAAGTGCAACAAACTGGCAACCGTACTGTCTTCTCGAAGATCTCACGGATCGAAGATAAAAAAAAGACCATACGATTAATAATAACCGGTTAAATACTCCCGATGGTCCATTCCAACTCATTTCGGACGGCTGGATCTCCTTCCGAACGCACCAGTGCACAGTGCCGCCCTAGAGTGGCCATCTGTTTTCATGGACGATCGCAGCCCCCAACAGCGACCGCCTTCGACCCCAATCTCACCCTTTTAGTCGCATTGTACGACAGGCAGGGGATACCGTAGCGGTATGCTATGCCCAGGCGCATGTCTTCAGGTCCTTTCCAGTACTTTAAGTGTCAGGAGCACACTAGGTGGGCGCATGTCTCGTAGGCGCTTTCCGCTACATACGGTTTTGGGATGTTATCGGCTACGAACGTAGCGCTACGAAATCATTGGCAGTGAAAGTGTTATACATTGTTTCAATGTCTGGAGGGGTGTTCAGTTTTAACCTTTAATGCATACTAAGCTATACCTATCTAGCACTAACAATCTTGGAGCAAGGCCTCGGACAGACAGACAGACAGACGGACATGGCGAAACTATAAGCGTTCCTAGTTGACGACGGAACCCTAAAAATGTAGACGATATAAATCAATAAACAGTGCATCACACTTTTCGACGGAAGCTAAAAATTACCGCAAAAACTTCAAAACAATAAAAAAGCCTAGTTAGCGAACCACATTGTTAATGTTACCCGGTCAAAACACCACAATTCATTCTTTAATTACAATAGTTCCACAAACTATGTCGCTAAATACCCGCGTCACGAAAAAAAGGAAAATTACTAGCAACACTGAATTACCGCTGCCGCAGTACGCACACCTTTTTTGCCACTGGCAACTGGGCGTGCCGCCATTACACTACACAAGATGGCCGTCCAACAAAAAAAAATGATAATCGCGCGAAATAATTGCTCCTAAATTGTTTCATTACTTCACCTGTTTTAAATTGCCGTCAATAAATTCACAGCTATTCGATTTCGAATCTTATTACAACGGTGTAAAAGCTATACGTAATTTGCCAAGCTGTTTACGTAAGCTCGTGAGCGTGTAAGGGAATAAGGTAAGTGTCATTGTGTGAATGGTACCGTCTTTATCGATTTTTTCACTTTATTATTCACAAGATAAGGTCCATAATTGATTGAAATTAATTGGAAAGTGTGAATAAATATTGCAATATTCCCTGCAAAATAACCAGTAATTATGTTGTCAATTCGCATTTTAATTTTTTGAATGGCCGCGTTTTAGTAGACAGGTTTCGACGCGGTTTATTAAAAATAAAAACAAGTTCTTTATGATATAATTGGTCTTGTTACCGTAGGCCTTTTCAATTTCATGATGTCATTAATTTTTCTTTTAACGAATTCAATTTAAAAGCGGCATCTACTTAAACAATTCTGTAGTAATTTAAAGACTTTCAATGACATAGTTTAATTCGTGCAAAAGTACCTACTTCAAATATATTAATTCACTCATTTTATTTTTAAATCTTCTTAAAGCATAGTCAATATCGTATAACTTTCTTGGAAGTGCGTTTACATGATCAGTAAACTATAAAAAAAAATGACTGCCGGTGACAGTACTAAGAACTAACGTAATTTGAAAATCATTTTTCGACGTTTCAACTTATATGTTTCCTGTTGATCGTAGGTTATTACTGTTTCCTAATAAGTATTGAGTCATAGTTTTACTGATTACTTATTCAATGAAAAAAAAAGTAGTGGCACAAGGCCTGTTGCAGTAGAAAATCATAAAAAAGACATAGCAGGAAAGTGAAACAAATAAAATAGGTAGGTACAGTTTATAGTTTCACAGCGTATATTTCGTAGCGTACCGTTTCAGTCGGAACTTTCTTATTACATAGATTAGACGAAATTAAACTTTTCTATTAAGAACATTGATAGGTATTTTTCGCAATCTTAATGTGTGTAAACACCGAGGTTGAAGACCATGAGCAATTCTTATTCACTTATAATTTTATGGGTACGTACCCGCTTCTTCCTGCTTCTGTCTGTCCGTCCGTATGTCACATTTCTAATCTAAATTCCCTCAGAACCTGGTTCACTTAGATTGTAATACCATTACGTTCTTTTTACTCCAAATTAGCGTCCGTAATGCAAATCACAACAAAGTATGTGCGTGGTAATTTTACAGTCAAAAGTTGACATTTAAAACAAATATAATAACAATGGGCATAACAATGACCGTTGTAAGTTAGTAAGCAGTCATTGTCTGTCAGTCATCGCCGACGTGACACCTGTCAAGACTGTCGCACTGCGGTATTAGGTAAAAAAAGATTTAAATAAAGATTTATTTGTAATTTTTTGCTGATTTTTGAAGGTTTAATTTTAATCCTGTGTCTGTGATGTTCATGAGTATAGGTGAAGTCCCCAACCCGCATTGGCCTAGCGCGGTACATTCCGTTCCCTCATATTTATAAAAAGTAATGCATACTGCCAAATTACTTGAAATACTTTGAATCATGAAATGAATGTAACCGTAGAAAGTGACTAATTTAATCGTAATCCACATAATGTGATTATAATTAGTCGAAACAAACTTTTATTGTTTTGGGCCATGAAAAAATATTGTTGCATTTTTTCCTTAACGCCGGTTTATACGAATTCTTTACTTAATTTGCATAAACTTGTGCCTAATTGCTTAATAACAATAATCTATAAAACGATTCAGTGTTTATTTATGAAAGTAAACTTAAGACTTCCAACGATGGGAATAAGCAAGTAAACTGGCTCGCGCGCTGTGAGTTCCATGACATATTTTTTTTATTTGCTTAAAAAATATATTGTCGTTCTGATTTCGCGTTTGTATTTCTATTTTCTTTTTCATTTTTACTAACATTTATTTTATTAATATAATAATACCACAAAAGCACTAAGGCTAACTTAACTCCTTTGTGTTTGTTTTTAGGGTTTCGTACCTCGAAAGGAAAAAATGTAACCCTTATCGGCTCAATTTGTTGTCCGTCCGTCTGTCTGTCTGTCAAGACCCTTTTTCTCAGGAACGCGTGGAGTTATCAAGCTCAGAATCTTGAAATTTTGTACGAAGCAACGTCTTATAGCACAGATAAAGGAAAAATTGCGAATACTATAAATTTTTAGTTACATCATATAATAAAAATATTATTACAGAACCCTGGAGCGCTCATGGCCCAGTGGCATCCGCGTACTGGGTGCGATATGCGAGGATAAGCAATGTCGGGCCAGGTCAGTCCTTGGATGGGTGACCGCTTTGAATAGTTACTATCTGAGCGCTCCCGTGGTTTGGAAGGCACGTTAAGCCGTTGATCCCGGTTGCTGTCTTAGATAGCAGTCGTTAAGCCAAGTTAGAGGCCTCCGGGCGGCTTGAGAACTTCTAACAGTCAAGTTGCCCACTCACTTGACAAGCCTATTCCCAATAAGGTAGGGGTCCCCCTAGGGTTGGAAGGTCAGATGGCAGTCGCTTCCGTAAAAACTAGTGCCTACGCCAATTCTTGGGATTAGGTAGCGGACCCCAGGCATTCTTAAGGATGCAACTGTACTGTACTGGGAATAACGCTAGGAGGATGATGATGATTATTACAGAACCCTCGGTGCGCAAGTTCGACTTGCACTTGGCCGGTTTTTTTACCTATTATATTTATGTTACACTTTTCGACATTATGTCTACATAATAAAGTGTATATATGTATGTGTATGACTCTTGTATTTTAAATGTCTGTTTTTTGCCTGCTCATTTTTTATAAATTTTTGCATCCTTTTCACTATGCAAAGGTTGTCTGCAAGAGATCGCTTTTTAGCGACAAGAACGCCAATTGTCTACCATTATTTTATTCTTTTGTTATCGGTGTTTTATTATCTTTTGCTAAACAAAAAATAATATGTGTATTGTATTGTACTGTATAGGCTTAGAATGTATACATGATGATAATAATGCTGATTGTACTATGGGTAGAATCAAATACATACGTAGAAGTCCTTAGAACCTGCTAAGTTTTAGATTTTGCGTCAACTTCCACCTACCGTTGCTAAATGAGCCCGGGATCATCTTTGACACCTAACCCCAAGATTTGACGTACACACTAGCTTAACGAAATTGACTGCCAATGACCTTCTAACTAAAAACTACTACTAACTAACTAAAAAATGAAAACTAGACCGTGTTGAAATTACGCTGGTTTCCTCACGATGTTATCCTTCACCAGGAACCTATTTATTTGTACGCAGTATGTATTTTTATTATACCTCCTACTAACACTTTCCTGCATAAGGCACCCGACAACTCCAACTTAGAGACATGAATAAATATAATAAAATCAATTTATTCAAACACAGCTAACGGCTGTTCGGTTGCCAGCGGAATAATCTCAAACATTATAATCACAAAACGTTTCAATATAAATAAAACAGTGGACAGTTTGAATTTTTATCACTTTTTTATAACATTGGAATGAATTGTCAGTGTTTGATTTCTCAGGAAGCATATCGATGCAGTTTTCACGTGATAAAGTCTATATATAGGATGTATCTGAAGTTATGTACATAAAGAGACACATTCATAGCCAGCATAGGTGTCCGTCTCTATTGGTCCTACATACTCGTACTTGCTAGCGAAGGACAGATGTTAAATGAACGACATAAACGCGACCATGCTAATTAGACTAGAGTCTTTATATTATAATTTTTTGTATATACCTACTTATTAGACCATTAATGCTAACTAGCTTTTAAACGCGACGTTATCAGCGTAAAGTTTCACTCCCTTTATCTTTTTGAGGCATAAATAGTATTCTATATGTTATTCAAGTCCACCTACTATTTTTATACCCAGTTTTATCATAATCCGTTCGGCCGTTTTTGCGTGATTGAGTTACCAAACATCAAAACTTTTGCATTTATATTATTAGTAGAATTAGAAGGATTTATCGTACAATGGAAGGACAACTTCATATTTAAGCAATATTGTAACCTCATGTCGCCTGAAGAAAAAAAAGATAGATTTATCAGTCGAGAAACTATACGTGGTTTATTGCTGTGGCTGAAAAATCCCTCTCTCAGTTACATCTATATATATCATAATTATTTATAGTGGAGCAAAAACATAAGCTTCAATTATAACGACGATCACAGGGCTAGTAGTTTCTCCAAAGTACACTTATTTCTTGGGAGTTAGAGCCAAGTGGCGTAAGAAACGCATGCCGAGGCAGAAGCGCAAACGCAGGAAGATGCGTGCGAGTAGGGTTGCCAGGCCCTAAACTTCAAAAGCCGGACATGGCGTTAAAAAACGTGGACATTTTGTCCAAAAAGCTGGACATACCATTTTTACCACGCCTAAAACTTCAAAAGCCGAACTTGACGGTGTTTATATTGCTTTGGTGCTTGTATTGTTTTCAAAAGCCGGACAGGCCGGATACGTAAAAATTTGACCGGACAGGACCGCAAAAAGACGGACACCGTGTGAGGTCCAAATAAATTGGGTACACTGGTGTCGAAGACCTAATGTCTAAGACTCATAGAGTATCAAATAAAAATACAAAAGAGGATTTTTAGGAAAAAAACAGCAGGCAGCAGTCGGGCAGGTTCGCATCTTGCTCGGAACACTGATTTTTTTTTCCTATAATTTGAAATTAAATTGAGGATTGTACAGGATTATCAAGTTCCTCATATCTACTACTTACACCAAATGTAATTACATTTAATAAATGCTACTCGTCCAATAATTGTAGTAGTCTCATAATACAGTTAACGATAGATTCTCAAAAGACACTCAATGCGGGTGTAACGACTGTTTAACTTCATCATTGTTGATTAACCACATCATGAACATTTGAGTACATTTGCTTTGTGTCTGCCGAATGCGTTTAACAGTTAACACTTTGTAACCGCTCGTTAGCGTGTTTGAACATATCGGAGAGAAAAGGTGGACGTATCTTAGGACAAGACTCATAACTCCCGAAGAGATCGAAACATGTCGCCCGGAGTAACAGTTTATACGTGAGTAAAACTCACCGTTTTAGTGATATTATTTTAAATGTGACTCACGATAGTTTAATTTCTAGCATACTAGGCTCGGCAGCTCATCCTTTGCAATGAATAATTTGAGTTTCAGTTCGCAAAACTTGAAAAATGTTGTATCTGAAAAACTATTCAAAACTGTATTCTCTAATAAAATCACAATTGTCATACACTTTAACATAAATGCATTAAATTACTAGAAATGCAAATTGGCGAAACCACACCACTTTGCACTTCAAATAACATCAACCACAAAGTACAGGAAAGCCGCAACCGTTCATTGTAGTATATTTCATTAACAATAAAGTAGGGTTTAAACGAAGGTAGTGGCAAACAAGCGTACGGCCTGCTTGATTGCAAAACACCGTAACCTATGGACGCTTGTGACTGCAGAACAATCACGAACACTGCTGACCTATTTTGATTTGAGGATTCTTTGTACTTATATAGACAGGTGCACAACAAATGCAGGACAAATGCGGGAACCTCTGGCACCATCGTCTGAGCATGTTAGCAAAATATTGTACTTAGTAGGTCAAAGCTAATAGCAAATGCGATTACATTGAAGAAGAAGAATACATAATAAAATATAGAGTAAAATCAATGCCGCTCTCCCAGTCCCAGTAGATATTGTTTCGATTGTGTGCGTTAGGTACTGCGTCTTAATGTATTAATTCGTTTGCCGTCGGTACTCACCTTAGTAAACTTGTTTTACTTAGGTTTTTAATGTAATGTACGGAGTTTCCTCGCCTCATTAGAAATAATTTAAAACTTTTCCTAATCAGTAATGCACTTACTTCTAAATGGTCTATTTGGATATCATAGTAAGTATTGAGGTTACGACAAGAAACTAATAAGACGCACCAAAAATATCGTTCGGTATTAGAATTGCTAAAATAAAAATCAATATCCAAAAAGAATATTCAATAAAATATAAAACAGATGCAGAGGCGTTTGTATAATCTTAAAAAGTAAAATTAAAACGCGGCAAACGCGATTACCTAGCTAATTTTATTCACAGACTGCCTCTGGACACAACAAAAAACACAAAATACGTAAATTCATGTGCATGTAGTTACTATGCCTAGCTATAAAAGGTAAAATCAAGTTCTAGATGAACAAGTTTACTGTCCTACCTCCTAATTATGCTATGTAAATAAGAAACAGTTGAAAACACTGCCAAAAAACGGGCGATGTAATGTGTTGCGCTAATGATGTTTGAAAGTTTAAATAAAACTTGACAGTCCTATTTAGTTCATTAATTCTACAAGGCTCTGGCATCTGACGAAAAACAAAAAAATAATAATAAATACACTGGTGAGCTAAAAGAAGAACAGAGCTATAAAAAAAAAACAATTTTAAATTAGTTACCTGAGCTAGGTCTGTCGCTGTATCTCGTGCAATACACCCAAGCAGGCCATAGAGTAGAGTTTCCCGAGTTTGCTTCCGTGCTACCACATGTAGAAGGAGCCCCACTGGACGTAGAAGAAACTATCGAGCTAGCTGAATCAGGCCTCTTGTTTTCAACCGGCTTTGGAATCTCTTTTTCTTTTTGCACTTCCCCGATTTGCGAGACAGTCTGCCTTAAACCACCCAAAGGAGGCAATCTGTTGAAGTCAGGCTCTTTAGACTTTAGGTAATCGAAGCTGTATTTCTGGAACTCATTTTGCTTCGATAAATCGTAAGGTTTGTAGAGGATACTATGATTCGGCCCGACGGGTTTCGGTCCTTCGATCTTGCTCGTTTTTCTTAAAGCGTTCAGACCAAATTCAGGATGAAGAATGTTGTTTATAGAGAAATTGATAGGTAAAGCCGGTTGTGGTCTCGGATTCCGCTTGTCCGCGTCGAAATCTTGGTTGATGACAGGCTTAACATCAGGCGTTTCAGGTCTGTAGTAATTCTGATATTCTTGGGGGCTCGGAGGCGGTGAATTAGGCTGAACCTTGACGATTGTCATTGGGGTGTTGCGCTCGTACCTTGGCTCGATGGTTGTACAGGTGTATTGGTTGGGTTGGCAGTAAGGGCCTAAGTTTTCTGCGTGCGGCGCCGGCACTCTAGCCACAGGCCCCGGACTGTTCGCCTGATTCGGACTGCAACGATCTTCGAAAGCCATGACAACTTTATTCACCCGTCAATCACTCAATGTCTCTAAATTATACAGTCGATACACAGCTCACTCGTAACATCGATTTATGCATGTCAGTTTGTAATTCAAATAAGGAACGCGGCTGTCACTTTGACAGATGGAGCGACTGCGCACGACCACGGCGGTCGACTGACTGAGCTGCCAAGGGGACACGCCCCTCAACAAACAAGCTTTTTTTACCATACCCCCTTCAGTTTTGTAGGCGTTATCCGTTTAGGCTCCAGCGCTTTCACAGATACCACGTCTCTTTTTATCCTAACGGTTTTATTGGCGTTAAAGTGGGATGGGTGTATCAGTTGATTTAACGTGATTGTGTATTTAGTGGGCTTGGAGGATTTGTGAATTCGGTTGTAAATTGGCGGTATGGCTCTTTTGCGTTCGTAATGTATCAATATCGTGCTTTTGTACTGAATTTCAATTAAAGTCTGACAGAATTATTATATTGATAGGCGCTTGATGAATTATTGAACGTTTTCTTTTTAAATGTCATAGCGTAATTAAGTTGTTTTGGTATTTTTAGATTCTCTTGTAATGATTTTTTTGTTCTGGATATGTTTGGTTTATAGTTTATTTGTTTTACTGCGTTGTAATAAATATATTTTTATTTTAATCATTTCTTTTATGTCCTAATCTTTTTATAAGTAAATGCAAATAATTCAAGTAACAAATACTTCCAAATATTTTGATTAATTTACTCAAAGTAAATTGCAAGCTTGCGCATCTTTTATAGTTATTTCACTTTTTATACTTTTTTACTGTCTTTGATTTTTAAATCTTTTTATGTCATGTTTTTAGGTTATGTTATTATTTTATGTTATGTAAACCTTTTTATGTCATGTTTGTAGGTTATGTTATTATTTTATGTTATGTAAACCTTTTTATGTCATGTTTTTAGGTTATTTTATTATTTTATGTTATGTAAACCTTTTAATGTCATGTTTTTAGGTTATGTTATTATTTTATGTTATGTAAACCTTTTTATGTTATGTTATTATGACTTTGGTCTTTGACTGAATCAGTGCATTTTTGCACAAAAGATCCCATTGGGACGAAGTGCATCCGCAAGGGCTCTCGTCTAGATAATATAAGATAAGATAAAGTATTAGTGCATTTTTAGTACTATTATAATTAAAATTATTTTCCACTCATAGGTATATTTTATTTTTGTATAGACTGTCTACACTTTTACGAGTTTTTTTTTGCTTATAATACCTACTGTTCAATAGGTATAGGTTCATATATAATTATGAAAAAAAATGACCTAACCAACCTAACTTTTGACTATTTTCTATTTTTCTATATACCTACCCTATAGTAAATAAATACAAAACTTTAAAAACCTAACCTGACCGTATGTATAACTCCAAAAAACCAGCTAAAGTCCTGACTCGAAGCCCCGCACGTTAACGATCCATTGTTTTCCCGTTTTTGTGATTTTTAGAGTTACGCGCTTTTACCCCGCGGCCGAAATCGAAATTTAGATAGAATTTTTGAATAGGTGACTAAAATGATAAATTATCGGTTTTAGACCTGGGTTTGAATTTTTGAAGGGTAAAAGATTTTGCTTTTATTATGTTGGAGCTTTCTGTCATTGAAAAAATATTTAAATCTATAGACACAACATAGAAAATGGGTAAGCACGACTATTAATTATGATATGAACACTGGAGATTTTACACGGTGAATATAAACACGAGATACACTCATATCACGATACGTATCACGTGAATATTTATGAATATTGAAGCAAAATCCACACAATTTTGAAAACCGCGATAATATTGTCACCTCAGTATTGTGATAATATTAGGTAATCGAGTAATGGACCCCATTACTCGACACCTTCGTGTCTCTCAATTTGCTGCTAGGTGCACTAATGTAATAATAAAAAAAACAGACCCTTTGCCACTTACTGGTTGTGATTCTTGTCTATTTAGCAGGGTATTGAGTAGAAAATAACCGTTTTTAAAATAAACGCCTCTCTGAGTAAACATTATTTAATTGTGTCTTGGTCTTTAATGGATTACCTTCAATAACTATTGAATAGAATGTATAAAAGTCACTGTTTCTTTAAGGTCAGTAAAAATATTAAAAGTCTGTATAAGTACCTAATAAAAGTGATCTATTTGCAGAATAAACCGTTGAAAAGAATCAGAATAAATAATTTAAAAAGACTACTTCAGGTTGCAAACTGACGCTTGACTCGTAACCGATCGTCAAACGTGAGGAAAAACACTGAAGAGGCAATCATTTTAAAATTTGTTTGGATTCTAAAAAGATATTACGTGACGATATGGCTATTAGCTACATAAAAATGAAGCTAATATGAACAGCAATTAGGTCATAAAAAATATTCTAGTACATTTTTAATATGCCTCTCCTTGCTTGCAGTATAAATTACCTACCATAGACAAAAAAGCAATTTCATCATGGCGACGTTAACAAGCTTGGCTGTCGGCTTTGCCGCCTAAATAGCTGTCAGATGTCAATCCGCCGCCATTGTTGTGTTGTAGCTTAAATTAAGGGAAGAAAGTTTGCTTTGTTTAGAACATTTTCGCCTGTGATTGTCTTCTTTCAATGCGCATATATATTAACTTCAAAGTTAAATGTTGGTTTGTAAATTGGTCTAATAATTATTTATATTAGAGTACTCATCTCTATGTTTTGCCATAAAGGTATACAAATATTTTGAATCAATATGGAGCTTGCTTAAACAGTTACAATGTACATATTTATCTGTCAAGTTAAGTATTCCCTTGGTGAATCTTTTAACTTCTCTTTCTCTAACTTAGATATATTTTTAGGCATCTTATACGCAGAACTTGATGTTGAAATTTTGCATTATTTAAAAAAAGAAAAACATCAAGACATAGCTAAAACAAAAAGCGTATAGACCAAAAATAGTAACTGGAGTACAAACACAAATGAAGAAAAACTTGCACAAAGTTTGTATGGAAAGAACGTGCGCCTACCCCTTCGCCTTAATCTGTTGAAGTAGTGAAATGAAAATACGAGTAGCCAGTTAGTAGGTACTCGAGAAAAATCGAATCGAATGCATATTAGCTTCTGTTTTAAGCCTAGCAATCCAATAAAATCTTTATAAAAATGTGCAGTGTTTTCAATATAAGTAATATATATTATTTGGAGACTTATACAATCTACATTCGACTGAAAAAAATTAAACTCTATGCATTCGAATGTTAAATAAACTTCTACTTTTATTCGGGTTAATAAACTGTGTTATTAAAAATAATAGTAAACAATGTTGTACCGTTTGACATAACCTGAAATTTTTACATAAGTTTTTTTTTAATTAGACGCACTGGAATACGTAAATAAATATTTGGACAAAAAAAGTAAAAGTAGTTTATTCTTCAAATTAGGCATATTACATGCAACTATGAACGTCAATAAACTACCTCCGGTTCGGAAAAATAAACCTCTGCCACAAGAACGACCGGCGAGGTGTCATTTTTTCAAAACAATATAATTGTATGGTTAAATATAAAATTACAGTCTCAGTTACAAGGATTAACTTTGCTCGTTTTATCTATATGTATCCGTATTTCTTGTTTATCCAGTTCGTATGTTATAGTTTCGAAAGTTATATTTGATCGTTTATAATTTTGGCTGAGTACGAGTAAGTTCTCACTGTGTTAAAAGTATTTAAGAGGCCTTACAAACGTTAAAATATTTTGAACTCAAATTATGACTAAAATATGGATGATTCCAATAAAGTGACTGAAGGATACGATGCTTTCATTAAAGATTTAAATAGTAACATAGTTTGTGCTTGTATTATGTGTATTAACTAGAATTTAAACGAAAAAACTGAAATGGAAACTTGTCGATTCAAAGTGATGTTTAACACGATATTTATTAATGAAAAATAAAAAAAATACATATAAAATATATGATATCAGGCTTTAATCGTACTATATAGGTTCTTACCAAATATCAAGATACACGTCGATACATACAGAAAATGACCCAAATGAGTGTTTTCAACTGATTACCTACCCTTAAGTTTTTTTATACCACGTCGGTGGCAACAAGCGGACGGCCCCGCCTTTAGGTAAGCGGTCACCGCACCCTTAAGTATATTTTCTTAAAGAGTTTCCATTCTCCATACTGTCGTTGGTTTATGAGACTTAACTACAGATTTTAAATACCTAATTGAATATTTTGTATTTAGAAACTAACTGACGATCTTTCTGTAAATCTCTATTCTGCGGCATCCTTTTGAAGCCGACGACGTTTGTTTTTAAAAGTTGTTTGAGCAATTGTTATTTAAATTTGTTTTGTCGAGCGAGTTAGACGTCGGTAGCAAATTGGGCCGATGATGGCGCATAATGTCAGCGACAAGTTTCAATAAATTAGTAATCGGAAGTTCAATGGTCTACATTTACAGTGAGAGTTGGTTGTATCGACAACTACGAGTGGTGACATATGCAGGTCCCTCCCTCTCAACACAGAGCATCCTCGGGAACTCTGGCAACCTTACTCAATACCAGGAACACAATAATAAAATAAAGTGCAAGTAGTGGTGTTATTTATTGACGTTGCAATAGTGTTGGCATATGTTGCTTGTGTAGAAGTAGAGATGAAATAAAGGCCGGCTTGTTCACAGGAGCGTTTGTATTAATATTTGCACTTTTAAAATTTTAGCTAAATGTGGAGGGGTAGGCTTACCCTTAGAACCTAAATGGACGCGTACGGTACGGTTTCAGAGGAATTTCCTCCGCGAATGCTCCGGTTGTGGAATGAGTTCCCTGCCGAGGTTTTCCCGAGGGACTACAGTATGGGGTTCTTCAAGATAGGAGTGTTTAAAGCATATGTGATGCCCCTGGAGTTGCAGGCGTCCAAAGGCTGCGGGACCGCTTACCATTCGGCGGGCCGTACGCTTGTTTGTCATGGACGTGGTATTAAAAGGGTAAGTACATGTTGTAGCGGCGTGCTGAGCCGGAGAGAGAACGAAAGAACGACACGAATTACTGTTCAGTAAACAGCAAAAGTAAATGATCATATTAGTACTTTATCGCACTAACGTAACAATACTGCGACAGTTGGGATGCGTCAAAGTAGTGAAAGTGACAAGGTACATAAATGATCTACTTTTGCTTACAAGAGGAACTAGAATTAATGATAATACTCGTATCTGTGTTGGGGTTACCAACGACTATAGCTGCGGTCTCCTGTAAGGAGGTACTTCCTCAGTTGGACTGTTCCAAATACGACCGATATTAGGTACATTTGAATGTGCCCTACCTCTAAAAAGGTCTCAAGTCAATTATTCAAGAACAATATAGATTGATTATTTAGTTATCGAAATCAATTAGCGTGGATTGTATAGTGGTTTATTATATACGCCTTAAACAATAAATTCAATTACAATTTGTACAGTGTTTAAATATATCTATAAATAAAAACCAAAATTAAACTTTAAAATTAAAATCTAAACTAAATCTAAATTATAAATAAAAGATTTCTCGTAATTCAACTCCAGCCGGGAGCGTGCCTAGAACGCTGGCAGCGTTGCCACGCTGGATGGCAACGCTGAGCCGCTGGGCCAGATACGAGTATGAACCAGCCCTCTGGTCAACCGTTACGTCCACTAAACGCTTAACGCATTCAGAAAAGATTCTGAATGCACTCGCACCCCAGGGTCTCGACCCCAAACGGCTCAAAAGGGTGGTTATTAGAGCTGCGTATTTGCGCCACTTTAGAAGCTCGGCTGAATTGGCAGCAGAGCCAGCCTTGGTAGCGGTGCCGTGGAGATGAGATAGAGCCAGGGTGTCCGCACAGGTTGCGTCCCAGACAAGGGGCCGTCCCATCCTCCAGGGCACAGGGGTCAAGGGTCGCAGGCAAGTCCAGTCGGCTCTAGAATAGCTGGTGCGCCAGCGCTAGCAAGTGCGCTAGAATATTTTAGTCCACATTTCTAGACTTGTCCTTGCCAGTTTTATTACTAATTTTGAGGGTATTATTTGCGTATGTAATTCAATTGACCATGCCAAAGGGGCCAAATTTTTTAGATTTATTTTTATTTTATTTAGTATTAGTTTTAATTTAGTTTTATTTTAGGTCTAGTTTAAGTTTTTATGTTAAGTTGTTTATTTATTGTTATTAATATAAGTTTCATATATATTATTCAATTAATACTCACAATTAAATTCAGGCTACGAAGTTCATATAAAAACATCGGAGTGCATTGCGTGTTCTTAAAACAATAACCATGCAAGCGACGTCATAATATTATTCCTATAATAAAACGATTTTATATCAAACGATAGAAAATAAATAATATCGTAGAGAATATGAGGAATCTGTTTGTTTTATAAATGCGGCAGGAAATAGATACGAGTTCAGGGTTGTAGCATACTGCAAGCGAGTATAGCGAAGGAAATCCATGGCAAAGCAACGGTTAAGTTTTATTACTATGACCGTGGCAAACAAGGATAGGGCCTGCTTCTGATGATAAGCAGACACCGTAGCCTATGGATGATTGGACAAGCATACTGCCAAACACTTTTTTGATTAAATTTAGTAGTGACCACTTTGGCTTAGTTGGTAGGTTGCTAGTGAACCTGCCTACAAAACCGGAGATCTCGGGTTTGAATCCAGGTAAGGGCATTATTTGTCTGGTGGTCACGAATATTTGTTCTTGAGCCTTTGATATTTGCTATGTCATCATCATCCTAGCGTTATTCCCAATACAGTTGCATCCTGAAAGATGCCTGGGGTCCGCTACCTAATCCAAAGAATTGGCGTAGGCACTAGTTTTTACGAAAGCGACTGCCATCTTGACTTTGTTATATTTTCTATGTATTTAAGTATTTATTTATCTATAGAAGTATGTATATCGTCGCCTAGTACCTATAGTACAAGCTTTGCCGAGTTTGGGACTAGGTCGATTTGTGTAAGATTGTCCTCCAATATTTATTTATTTATATTGACAACTAGGGACAAATTCAGGTCTCCGCCAATGCACACGCCGGTGACAGGTTTTAATAAAATACAAATCGGAAGATTTAAAGTTAGAAATCGTTGTATTGATAGTGAATAAAGACATGCAGGTCCCTCACTCCCAACACAGCGCATCCTCGGGAGCTCTGGCGACCTCACTCAACACCAGCAACACAACACCACATATCTAAACAGAGCAAGAGTCGTGTTAGATGTTAGCATTGCTGCGGTCTTCTGTAAGGTGGAGGTAATAATTCCCCAGTTGGGTGTACCAAAATGAAATGAGATGACATTCCGCTGTACCCTACCACTCGTCAAACAGAAATGTATGTTTAATTTCTTAATTTTCAATACACTTGGATAAGGCTTATTTACAACTATTCCACTTTTCATTTCAGCAGCATACTCGTATTTCGTTCCTGGGATACAAAATTGTAACAGACTGAAAGACAGAGTCGCACCATAATTGCCTTGTTACCTTTTGGTACGGTATCTAAACAGGGTACCTATTATATATTTTTTTTAAATACCGTATATTGGTCCCAAATACTTGTGCTGCCTAGAATTTGGGCAGTCTCTTACTCTCGAACTTCGAAAGTAGCCTTACTTTTTTCGCGAGCTGGGCTTCGCGGGTCAAGGCAGTGGATTAACTTACCATTTTGCCTAACAACTTAATTAACTGGCTTCACCTACCTGTTTGTGCAGTATAAGTGGTAGAACTGAGGATGAGGCTTATCTAGATCGAGGACTGCTACTGCATTCTCAAGAAACGTTCGCCTACAAGTTCTCCAGGGAAGCCGATACGCAATCTCACGCAAAAACTCATTCATTAACAATACAATAAACAATAATTTAGAACAATTCGTATAAGGTCACAGAAAGTGCGCAGTGAAACTGTCGTATTATACAGTCAGCTTTGAATTGTCACTATCGCATTATCCTTATTTTTTGCCGTGTAGCAAGGTGCATAGATTCAGGTGCATGGATTCCCGTGCTAGTTTCATCCAGGAATGAACCGCGTATTGTATTTACTTGTTAATTTTTGCCCAAGGTTGATATTTCCACCCTCCCTCCGCACGCGCAAACATGCAAATCAACTACGAATAATAAAAAACCACGTCAGGTGCTTCGCCTCTCTACAAGACATCATCGGAAGATGCTGGCAGGATATATTTCTTGCACCACGTCCACTTAGCAAGAGCTGAAAAACTGAGCTGATTTTATTTTTTTACAAGCTTTTATTCAGTTACGTTTAACCGGGTGTCTATAATCAAATATTGTAAATTGAATTTAACCGGCTTCCCAAGTTCCCAGTTCCGATTGATCTGAAATTCAGCAGTACTTATGGACATAAGTTCGGTGACAATACAATATTAAGGTATATTGAGCAAGGATACAGAAGGTGGCCATAATAATTACTATCAAGATCTCGTCGTGTTTGGACCTATTGCAACCCTCTAAGCGAGTAAGTGATGATGATAGGCAATAATAGTACATTACTACTGAGGCCGGGACGGAAGGGGTTGCCGGCCGAAGACATATATAGACGGCCGAGCGCAGCGAGGTCGGATAGGTCTGAGGCGGGCAACCCCATATTTCCCGCCGAGGTATGTATAGTGCTTTTCTCAAACATGCAATGAAATAAACAACAAAAAATCAAAGTTTTATTTTTAATACGCATAGTGGCAGAATGTCATGGTGCCTGTGCCACAATTTATGTGGAATGGAAATTAAAAAAGAGGATTTTGTCGGCCTAAGCCTGTAAGATTTGTATGAAATTCCATTAACGACCTCTTGTCCTAGTTGCACCTGAAACATCATACTTCGCAGCAAAATTATAAGGAACATACTCGTAACATCAATATTTCATTGCATGTTTGAGAAAAAGCTGTACCTGATAAGAATAAAGAAGAATTGGAATTTAATCTGTTTATTTCTCTCTATGAAACATTACATAAGGTCCATTAGACATCTAAATCTTAATTTAGAAAGATTTTTATCGAGTCCAAAATCGACCGATCGGTCGATTGCTTATTGTTTATGATTTTTTAACAGAAACTTCTTTATAGCGGTGGGTATGCTATCTTTAGGTATGCGCGCGCCGGAACGTCGTGTGTGGCGCGCCGGCGCACGCGTTAACTGGTGATCTGCGCGCGCCGCGAGATGGCACCTCATTACATACACGAGTAAAGGTTACTGGGCGATTTTCATCTCTTTGGTATTTACGCTCGTGACTGCACACGAAACCTATTACTAATTGACCGAGTGAAACGAAGGTCTCCGTTTCAGCTTCGGCAAAAATGCTTTCGTATGTGGTGGATTTCCGGCTCTTCTCTACACGCCGCAATTATCAACCGGTTCTCGTGAAATATTGTGGCCAGGTTTGATATCTTGTTGAGTAAATTTTTTGGAAAATTTAAAATTAGAAAGAAAAAATCGCAAGTGTCACAGAGTCACTAGTACTAATTGACCGAGTGAAACGAAGGTCTCCGTTTCGGCTTCGGCAAAAATGCTTTCATATGTTCGGTGGATTCCCTGTTCTCCTCTACAGGTCGCATTTCTCAACCGATTCTTGTAAAATTTTGTGAGCAGGTTTGATTTTGATTATTGTGTAGATTTTTTTTTGATGAGCCAGTGTTAAACATTTAAAATTTGAAAAATTAATTCGCGAGATCTACAGCTTACAGAGCCAATAATTTATTTATTTGCTATTGGGTTTTACAAAAAACCCGAAATAAGTATAGTAAAATTTACAATACGATAATAGGTTTACGGGGCCGAATAATCGACCCAGCTGTGATCCAGCTATAGGTAACCATTATTTATTTAAACTTTACAATACAATACAAAAGTGAGTGCTCATGATTAAGAACCCCGTGTCGATTTGAAACATGACGAGCGATATTTAAACTTAACAACGTGATTGATTTGTTTCGTTATAGACCAGACCATACTCGTTTTCTCCAGAAAAATACGAAAAACATGGAGGAAATGTCGTTATCTCATGTAAATACAGGAAAATATGACACTGACATAAGCTCGTATTTCATTGGATATTTTACTTTAAGACCAATGTAATAGAGTTTCTATTACATAGACACTGTCTTAAAATCGTATGTTTGGAATAGAAACTCTATTACATAAGCGTTAAAGTAGACTATCCAATGGAATAAGACTATATGTCAGTGGTAAACTCAATGTAATCGTACTGTAGTATGCAATGTCGATGCAGAGGCGGTACGACATGATTATTCCGACTTTCAGACGCAGTTTTTCTCTTCAGAGTCATGATTACTAGTGATTCTAATTATTTCTAGAGATTCTAATGATTGTATATTTATTTATTTTGGGGATCTGGGAAATAGCTCTTAAGATTTCGATGAAATTTACAACTCAGGGGTTAAATGGGGGCGACAAGTCGATCTAAAGGATGATTCACAGTAGACCGTTCCGTGTCCGGGCCGGCCCGTTTTCTTCTAAAGAAATACGCCGGCCGTTGCGTTTGCTGTCACAGAAAACGGGCCGGCCCGGACACGGAACGGTCTACTGTGAATCATCCTTAACTAGTTCTCACCTTCGGGAAAAACGAATAATATCTAACAAAGCTCTGCGTCCCAGATACCTACTGTACTTTTTTTTACCACGTCGGTGGCAAACAAAGCGCACGGCCCGCCTGATGGTAAGCGGTCACCGCAGCCTATGGACGCCTGCAACTGCTAGGGGTGTCACATGCGCATTGCCACTTAGAGAACTTTAGAAAATTCTTAAAACAACAATAATTTGAGCAGTCTCTATTATAATTAGAAGCACAAGAAGACGAATATGCAGCCCTCTTATTCAAATTTAATTTGTCTAATTTTGACAGTTTCAATATAAAAACGGGTGAGGTGTGAGGTGACAGATGAGGACGAGTCGGCTTGTAAATAATAATAATCGTATGGCATTTATATTCGAACCGTGAGATCTTCGAGAA
This sequence comes from Notocelia uddmanniana, assembly GCA_905163555.1. Classification (NCBI taxonomy): domain Eukaryota; kingdom Metazoa; phylum Arthropoda; class Insecta; order Lepidoptera; family Tortricidae; genus Notocelia; species Notocelia uddmanniana. The sequence continues at coordinate 7,201,334 of LR991077.1, forward strand.
GACAAGTACGGTTGCCAGCTTTTGTTGCACTTTTAGCACCACCCAGGGGTCACGTGTAGGTTAACGGTGGGTACTTATCCCTACGGACGTGCTGCAACTTCGACCCCCCTTTGTCAAGTGAGTGGGCAACTTGACTGTTATAAGTTTTCAACCCGCCCGAAGGCCTCTAACTTGACTTAACGACTGCAGTCGTAGACAACAGCCGGGATCAACGGCTTAACGTGCCTTTCAAAGCACGGGAGCGCTCAGTTAGTTACCACTCAAAGCGGTCACCCATCCAAGAACTGACCTGCGCCCACATTGCTTAACCTCGCATACCGCACGCGGTTCGCGGGCGCCATGGGCACGAGCGCTCCACCTTGGGCTTGTAAATACGAGTAACACCCCAGGACGCAAGATGGCAGTGGAGTACCCATCCTCCGTCATTAATTATGGTTCTATAATTACATTTTGTATTAATAATTGTATTATTTAAGGTATTTATATTTAAACGTACTTATGTTTAACGTAATAACTAGTGCCTACGCTAATTCCTGGGATTGGATAGCGGACTCAGGCATCCATCAGAATGAAACTGTACTGGGATAACGCTAGGATAATAAATCTATACTGGTTTTGTTTGTTTGTTTTGACGCGCTAATCTCAGGAACTACTAGTTCCAATTGAAAAATTCTTTTTGTGTTGGATAGTACATTTATCGAGGAAAACTAAAGGCTATATAGCATCACACTGCGACCAATAGGAGCGAAGATGCGGACGAAGTCGCGGGCAATAGCTAGTAATAAATATTAGGGGTTAATTTTTTATACAAATCGAACTAGTCCCATAGTAAGCTCAATAAGGCTTGTGTTATGGGTGCTAGACGACGATATATTTACTTAAATAGATATATACTTAAATACATAGAAAACATCCAAGTCTCAGGAGCAAATGTTACTGCTCACCCCTGAAACAAATGCCCTTAATACCATTAGGCTAAACAGGCAGACAAACATGTGTATCATGCAAGGATGATAATAAGTAAACTGAGGTTCCTGTATGACGATGACGTCAGCAAGTTCACGTTAAAAAACAAAACACCACAACCACATGTCGAACACGCCTCGCCAAGGGAGTCGCCGTAATGGAAATTTTGGTAGAGATAGGGCACAGCGAAACGTCAGTTCGCTCAAATATGGAGCAGCCCAACTGGGGAAGTACCTCCACCTTACAGAAGACCGCAGCCATAATAGTTACTAACATCACTACTTGCCCCTTAGGTAGGTATGTGGTGTTGAGTTCCTGGTGGTGAGCAAGGTCGCCGGAGCTCCCGAGGATGCGCTGTGTTGGGAGTGAGGGCCTGCATATGTCTCTAGCTTGACAGCTGGAGACATCTGTGGGTCCCTCCCTCACTCACAACACAGCGCATCTACAAGTCAATAAAGGGTCGGCAACGCACTTGTGATTCCTCTGCAGTTGCAAATGTCCATAGGCTACGGTGTCTGCTTACCATCAGGCAGGCCGTAAGCGAGTTTGCCACCGTCGTAGTATTAAAAAAATGGAATACACACATTTAATACACCCCGTGGAAGATAATTCGCAATATCAACCTCTTCGACTTGATTATTAGGTATAAAATCAATACTAATGACACCATTGCTAACTGCACTAACATGCACTTATCGCTGCATGTAAACATGCATGTAATTACGGTATCATGCAAACATGTAGCCTGTAATTTGTATGTATGAAGCCGACTGCGGTGTCGGTAACAAACCATTATTTATTTAAACTTTACAATACAATACTACAAACGCGAGCGCTCATGATTAAGAACCCCGTGCCGGTTTGAAACATGACGCCCCTTAAAGACGTGATTGGTTTGTTTCGTTATAATATAATACAAATACTCTTTATTAAAGTCTTAATCGCATTTAAATAAAAAAAAACTCATTAAAGTCTCTTTTTAACCGACGTCAAAAAAAGGAGGAGGTTCTCAATTCATCGGAATATTTATTTTTTATGTATGTTCACCAATTACTCGGAGACTAGTGGATCGAATTCAAAAATTCTTTTTTTGTTTGAAAGGGTGTGTTTTCTGTTTGGTCCCATTGTCACCAAGTGTGGATCTGATGACGGGATCTTAGAAAAAGTGAAGAAACTCCTCAAATTATAAACCAAGAGGATGGGGTCTGGCAAAGTTTGGAGTCGGTGTTTTTCTGTAAAAAAAATTACTTGTTCTCTCTTTTTTAGTTTAATTTTTTTCTGGCCGAGAGGTGGGATTCCGCGAGACTACGGTAATGGATGAAGCTCCACACCACGCCACCCACCACGGTTTTAAATTTAATTTATTAATTTTATAAAAAAATTATTTAATTGTAATATTATTATTTTATTAAAAATACAGCAGGTAAAGAATATTTTAACCAATTCAATTAGAACTAAACAACTGGCAGTCTTATCGCCAAAGAATACAGAGAAACAAAAAGAGGTTTTGAGAGAAGCATATAACAAATTACAAAATAATGTACAAATGTCGAACTTAATGCCCAATGTCATTCTATACCACTCAACTATAGAGCTAAACGACGCCATTTAAAGTTGGCGCAGAGTTATGCGTACTTCGAGTCCGAAAACTTTTTATAAGGTATATTCTACTCGTATATTTCAAAACAATTCACGTTCTTTGCAAATGTTGAACTCCTTGACATTTTGACACTTAAATTAGTTTTAATGTGACCTTTATAATTATGAAGACTTTCTCTTAATTACAGTTACATTAGTACTAATTAAATTTCTTTAGAAGATGATACATATAGAAGTGTCCGTTATTATCATGTATATGAGTGATATGACAAGTGAAAAGGGTCTGTTTGTATTATAATCATTTTGAATGAGGTAATTATCGTTGTCATATTTAAATTTAGGCAAGAAAATATTAATTAGTGATGTATCACGGGCAATATATTATGTTACATTTAAAGCAGTATTTTTTGCAACTAACCACATATGTTATGGAAAAGATGCCTTGTGTATAATTAGATTTTTTTATTGTTAAGTAAGGCTGGGTTGCATCAAACCGTCTGTAATCGTAAGTGGTGTTTGTTAAAATTTGAATGTATGAAAAGTTTGACATGTTTCTATGGGATGACAGTTGCCGGCGCCATATTTAACGTTGATCAGTCTGTGATCGTAAGTCGGTGCAACCCAGCCTAAGACTGATTTTTTTATTGAAGGTTGTATGACTATTCACCGTTATATTGGTATAAAAAGAAATAAAATATAAAAAAATCAGGCGGTAAATTCAAATAAACACAATAAGTACAATTGGCAATAAAAGCTTGTACCAACAAGTAAATTTTTAACAAAACAAGTAATAAAAAAAAACTGCGTCTCCAAACTTTGCCAGTTCCCATGCTCGATCCCGCGCATCGAGGGAACTCCTCAAATTATATAGCAGTATAATTTGAGGAGTTCCCTCGATTTTTCCAAGATCCCGTCATCAGATAAGACTTGGTGACAAAATGGGACTAACTAGAAACAAAAAAAGAATGTGAACACTAATTACCGAGTAATCCGCGAATACACATAAAAAAATATTCCGATGAATTGAGAACTTCCTCCTTTTTCTGAAGTCGCTTAAAAATATAAAATAAATAATAAATAAATAAAAATTGACTGAAATTTGTAAATGTTTGTATAACGTATTAATTTTGTGTTTTCTACATTTACGTTAATACATCCCTTTGGGACGTTTACTCTATGGTTCACTCCGCGGAGGCGGTATAATGAAAAACACATTAGTCGCTAAGCATTCACTGCCAACCCTATTGAACCGCCACCACCTTATAAATTACCGCTACGATGTCACCACTGTCTAACAAAACACATATAATTGATATGAAAAAATAATAGTTCCAATTTCCGCCACCCGCAAAAATAAGTTGGCAGGCATAATCATAACCTCTTAGCTAGCAGCTGTTAGTTTTCCCGCGCGTTTTCAATTTTCGAATTCACTGGGCTCCATAAACAAAGAACGTTTTTAAAATAAGAATGCGTTTTGTTGATTTTGGGAGTCAATTAAATTTGAACTTTGTTTTGTACCTATTAAGGAATTAATTTGAGTTTATGTGATTTCATACTTCAGCTTTTTGTATTTATAGTGTGTAAGAGTAAATGGATTGTTTTTGGGCGGTGTTTCACCTAGGAATGGAATTATTACGTTCACAAAGGAACACAATTACCTACATAGTAGCGAGGTTGGAGGATAGAAGCTGAAGCGAAGTGAAAGGCTCTAAGGTTGAGTGAAAATTAAATTATACGAAGCGTGGGACTCACGTACATAATAATACTATTTGTTATGTACGTTTCTCGTATTACCTATCCACTCAATTATTCAAAGGTGAGCTGGAGAAAATCCCTTGTACGCTATAAGCGCCATTGTATATGGTAGCTGCTCATGTAGTTATGTGTTGTGTTTTATTTGAAACACAATACTGAACTTGGCACTTTCAATCTTACTTCAAAACATTAGAGTCGAACAATAGCTACCTAACAACTTAGTATTAGCCATTAAGGCATTGCCTTACCTTAAGTTTACATCAAATAACAGAAACCTGTTCCCTTATTATAGATATCAGTTGTAAAGGTACGCTTTCACCACAAACCATCCAAATTCGTAACCATAGACAATAATAGCGTGTTTTGAATAAAACCGACACAATTAGGTTTGTTATCCATTCAATTGTGTAATGGCCCCCTTTCTTTGTAATCCATTCCCAATTCCATAATAGCTTAAAAGCGTTTATATTTCATTACAGTTGTGACACTTTAAAAATTGTGTTTACGAATGAAATTAAACATTTTTGATGCTAAAACAGCTTAAAAACCTTAATATTCCTTTATATTACTTTCTTTCTAAATATCGCTTGTGATACTTACGAATAAAGTCGTTTCTGAATTATTTATTTTCAAGAGTTATGTCGTTTTTGATTAGGGGGTTTGTTTGTCAATTATAGGAGTAAATAAAGTGAATTGAATAGAGAAATTTAGGCGGTTGGTAAGAAGATTAAATTATCTGTTATTCGTTTGTCTTCAATTTGTTTGTAACGTATTAAAATACGTTCGTTCGTTTCACTCGATCATTAAATCGAGATAATATCGAATGAAACGAAGATCTTTAGCTTTTAAAAAATTGTTTCGTATTTCCGGATGTCCGGATTTCCGTTTGTTCTCCTCGAACTTCGTACCGGCGGCGAACCGGACATGTGCGATGAAAAATTATCGGCGGTTAAAGGGTTGAGTGATAATGATAAAATATGTTGACTACATAGACGACCTGTTTAGCCTAGTTGGTAGTGACTCTGCCTCCGAAGCTAGAGGTCCCGGGTTCGAATCCCGGCCAGGGCATTTATTTGTGCATTTTTCACGGATATTTGTTCTTGGGTCTTGGATGTTTTCTATGTATTTAAGTATGTATTTATCTATATAAGTATGTATATCGTCGTCTAGTACCCATAGTACAAGCTTTGCTTAGTTTGGGACTAGGTCGATTTGTGTAAGATTGTCCCCCAATATTATTATATTATTATTATTATATTATTATAAATAACACCCACTTGCATACAATGATACAAGCACAAATAATTTACATTGTATAAAACAATAAGTACAAAAGCGTAGATGCAGAACAGTAATTAATAAGTAGAGGCAAACAACAGATGTATTGTGAATATTGTTGAACATATATTTATTGTGAATGTGTATGAGATATATTGCTTTTATTCGTCCTTGTTTTTAAATTTTTGTAATCTATGGAACCTATACTACACGGTAAGAGATAGGAAATTATATTATCTAGCGGCCCAACTGGGGAAGTACCTCCCCCTTAAAGAAGACCGCAGCCATAGTAACACCACTACTTTCCTTTGGGTAACATACATATGTTGTGTTCCTGGTTGTGAGAAAGGTCGCCAGAGCTCCCGAGGATGCGCTTTTTTAAAAGATTTACAACGTACAAACAACCTCTCACCCTAAACGCATATACCTTCTCCGTTCCGTCGTGGGTAAAAAGCGAAGACAATGATATTCAAATTCCTCTTAGAAATTCCTGAATCACAGCTCTGTATATACCTACCAATAACTTTCCATACGAATAAATAGGTGTATTTGTAAATACAAAGTACTTACCTGATACAAAATGGCACCCTCACTGAAAGCTGGCAACCCCGTGAAATAGATTAAGAAAAATGTTCAGTGAATTATGAAATATGATGCCCGCTTGGGGTTGGGCTGTGGGGTGACCAGCATTGTGGGATTTGAGGGTAGGGTTATTTAATTAGTTCATTTAATAACAGTTTGTAAGCGTAGTATAACTTCAATGATCTTCTTCAAAAACGGTCAAATATCTGAAACGTTCGAGGATAGTTATTTGCTATTTACCTAAGCTAATTTATTAGTAAACTTTTATGTATTTTTCGGCAGTGGTCAACTGCTATGTCCATCACCATGTAGCATAAAAATGTAACGCTCAAGCTGAAAACCACGTTCGCACATTCGGTTTCGGCAGAATACCAGCGCTGCTGCGACAGCAATTTCACAGCATATGCTGAGTCGGCATATGCCATGATTAACATTACTTAGTATATTTTTAGTTTGTAAGGTTTATCTCTGTTAAAGCACTCTCTTTTAATCGCAAGTATTGTATTGTCAAGTCATATACGCAAATAAGGTTTTTATCTATCTATCTATGATTATTGGTGAGCTACTCTAGCCGAGCGGTAACGCATCATCATCGTCATCCTCAGGCTGTACCTAATCACCCGCTGCTAGCTGAGCATAGGTTTCTCTTCGAGTACGCCACTTATCTCGGTCTTTTAGTCTCATACAGAAGTGACCCGCGGTCTTTTTAATGTCATCAGTAACCCATCGAGCTTTTGGATGGCCGTCTCTTCTTTTGCCTGCAAATGGCTGCCAATCTGTTTCAATAACCCATCGAGCCATTGGACCACCGTCGCTTCTTTTGTCTGTAAATGGCCGCCAATCTGTTAACGTTTTGTTTCACCTGCCATCACTCTGTCTGGCAATGTGCCCTGCCTAGCTCCACTTGAGTTTAGTTATAATTTCACCGACATCACGCACCTTAGTGCGTCGTCGGATCTCAACGTTTCTCACTCGGTATTGCCAAACATAGTGGGCTCCTCCATGGCTGTCTGTGCTACCCGTACGGCATACGGCTTTTTTGAAGGCTGTGGGTCGTAACTAGGTTTTCGAAGAAACTCATGCACGATATAGGTAGGTAGGTATTTGATATTTAAAGTTACTTTTCAGCGAAAGAACAGCGTGAGGACGTGCGGAAACCAATAATCCCAACAAAGTCGAGTTTTCCTTCTGAGTTGGGTCTAATTCCAGTCGTTTTCGCAAAAACTAGTGCCTTTCCCAAATCGTGCAACTGGCAAAACGCTAGAACGATGATGATGTTGTGTTGGAGTACACTTGCCGTGATTCATTTGTATACAGCTTTCTAATAGTAAATGTTACTAAGCCGTAGATAGATGGAAAGGCGGACAGACGAACATGGCGGTACTATAAGGGTTTTTTAAGTGACGACTGTCTCATTTTCTTCGCCACAACGGTCACCCTACACGGGAACAGGCAGGTGCGTCCACAAAAGCCCTAATGCCCGTACAATATTTGTTTAGGTATATTTACGGTTGGCAAGATATATTGCAAACGAGCTATATACTTCCATTTACATGTTTTTGCTTATATGTATGTGTATGTATCATTATATTTATTATTTTGTTTTGTGAAGATGCTAACAGTTTCGTGCGTAGATACAACCCGATTCCATGATACTTTCACGGGTAGTTGGAACAAAGTTTTTAATCTAAATCGTATCGTATTTCAGAATAACTTCTATTAATAATTTGAACGATAGGTACGGTCTCGCTCAATAATTTGGTATTGGCTATGTGCGAAGTAGGTGGTGGGGGTAAGCTAGGCGATCGCAGCGCACACCACGGCAGAAATGTGTACTTACCGGGGACATCTGTCAAATTTACTTTCATGTTTCCTATTGGTTTCTTAACGGTTTCCTAAGATTCGTTTCGTTTGTATTTATTTATTTATGTTCGTATTTATTTCAGTAAAGTCTCTAGTAAGGGGTCTTTCTCGTTTACTAAAATAAATAATGTGTCATTATTTGACACCTCTGAGTTTGACATTGTCCCGAGACGCTTGACGTTAGACGTTTCTGACGTGCACATAGCCAATACATTTCGCAAAAACATTTTTTGAATCTCTTTACATTTTGACAGAAAGGGGGTCCCAAAATAAAGTCCTTGGCTTTATACCTATATCAAATTTAGAAGTTAGGTACTTATTTTATGAGTGAGTTTCTTTGTATTGCGTGCGTGTATCATCATCATCAGCATGTCAGCCGAAAGACATCCACTGCTGGACATAGGCCTCCCCCAAATCCTTCCATAATGATCGGTCCTGCGCCACCCGCATCCATCCATCCCTGCGTGTATGTATACCTATGCCTAAGTATATAAGTAAATATAAGCGGAAATACAATGGAGGGCGACCAGTTTAAGAATAGATTTAGTCTATTAAGCCTTTCTCTTGACCTCATATTGTCAGAAGTGTTGTTTTATTTAGTTTAAACTCATATTAAAGAAAAGTAATAATAATCAAAAACATAAATGTGAAAATGGCAGTCAAGTTCAGTATGCGATGCGTGGTTGTCGTATTCACCGACAAAAGAACTGAGATCTAAATGGGTGCCAAGTCCCGTAGATTCACTGAAAAGGTACCAAGCCCGGCACTACATTGTTTACAGTAATACTAATTTACTGCAGCTTAATGCATTTTGAGCTTAAACTTGGCAGTTTTCTTAAATATCCAACAGCTTTCATGGTATTATATTATACTGCATAGAAAACTGTCAAATTAAGGCTCCAAATTTATTAAGCCGCCAAATTTCAGCTTTCTAGGTCACCTGGAAGTGGGTTAGGTTTTTGATTACTATAGTCAGTCAGTCAGTCATTCAGAGGTAAAAATGCCGTTTTTTGGACTTTAATATCTCAATAACTATTTCACCTATGTTTATGAAATTTGGGGTTCTAGTTGTCCTAAAGGATCTTAATACAAGTACCAAATTTAATTTTTGTATGTTAATTAGATTAGGAGTTATTGAAGGGTCAAAACTGGCTCAAAACGGTTCGTGTAAAACAACACACGGCTGCTGTGCCGCCAGTTCCTGGGGTGATCTAGATAAACAGATTTCAAACGACTAAAATATTAACAGGGACTAGTGACTGTCACAGTTGTCGGCATCTTTGTGACTGTCACATTTTTTTCCTTTGTTGCCAGCAACGTTGACGAACGATATCCAAACGAGTTCATTATCCATCTGAAAAATAATGTTTTTTTTTCAGCCAGTCACACATATCCTGCACCCTGCCACGTAAATTATACCTGCAACAACAATTAATGCGATCTGCCTAAACACGCCATCTGTTGGTAGGATGAACTAATCATTTAATTTAAGATACTTGATTACCTATTAGTATAATAAACACTATGTATTAGACGACTAAACTTGAAATGGGAAATTATAATACTAATAGAAACATTAGATAAATAGACGCATCAGCCTAAAAAAACCGTCTACTTAGACACTATTGGCTATGTGCGAAGTAGGTGGTGGGGGTATACTAAGCGATCGCAGCGCACACCATGGCAGAAATGTGCAACTTCCGGGGACCTAATGTCAAATTGACTTCGACGTTTCCTATTGGTTTCCTACGATTCGTTTCGTTTGTATTTATTTATTTACTTATTTATTTCGGTCAAATTTCCTGTAAAGGGTCTTTCTCGCTTACTAAAATAAATAAAATATTCATGTGTCATTATTTGACATCTCTGAGTTTGACATTTCACCGGGACCCATGACGTTTGACGTTTCTGACGTGCACATAGCCAATAATAAGAAACCGCCTCGCCTCTAGCAGGTCGGACTGCAAAGAATGAATATGGAATGTCATGTTTTATTTAAATGTATGTGTAGGTACTACACTGTGATATCTATTGAGTTACAATTATTTTGATCATCTGGAAGCCTTACACAACGTGTAAATTTCTGAAAGCAATTGAAATAATTGACCGAGTGGAACGAATAAGCTTCAGAATTAGCTATTTACGACACAAGGGTTGTAAAACAAAGAAAGGCCGATATCGCAGATGTTTGAGGCCCGAGCCGCAGGCGAGGGTCATAAATATGCGAGAGAGGGCTTTCTGTGTTACGAACCGTGTTTTGTACACAATTTTACGTCACCACTTGGGCAAAAAGTGGGTTTTTCCGGACGCGCAGCGTGCGGAAAAACGCGCTTTTTGGCAAGGTGTGGTGTAAAAATGTTTTCGTATGTCCGGATTTCCGGCTGTTCTCCTCTATACTCGTACAAGTTGCATTTCTCAACCGATTCTCGTGAAATTTTGTGTGCAGTTTTGACAGTTATTGGAAATTTTAAAATTAAAAATCCTTTTACAGCTCACAGAGCCACTATTATACGAGAATTGACATAAATTGGCACTTGCTTTTTAGCGGCAGACTATTGCTTAGTGTGTGTAAGCGCGGCGAATTTCAATGAAAAACGGGAATCTGATCAACCCACAGACATTAACTCTGATCTACACTATAATACTTACCATTTCATACCAACTGACAATATCATTAAAAAAAAAGCGGGCAGTGTGCCCGCTTCTTCCAATCCCAAATGTTATATTTAAAATGCTAATACAATGTCAAAGCGACGACCTGAATTTAGGCTAAGAATTAAGCTCGTAGGAGGAGCGTTCGTGGCCCAGCGGCGCCCGCGTACCGCGTGCGGTATGCGAGGTTAAGCAATGTCGGGCGAGGTCAGTCCTTGGATGGGTGACCGCTTTGAGTGGTTACTAACTGAGCGCTCCCGTGCTTTGGAAGGCACGTTAATCCGTTGATCCCGGTTCCTGTCTATGATAGCAGTCGTTAAGCCAAGTTAGAGGCCTCCGGGCGGCTTGAGAGAACCTCTAAACAGTCATGTTGCCCACTCACTTGACAAGCCTAATCCCAATAAGGTCTAGTTTCCCCTTCGGATTGGAAGGTTAAATGGCAGTCGCTTCCGTAAAAACTAGTGCCTACGCCAGCTCTTGGGATTAGGTAGCGGACCCCAGGCATCCTTCAGGATGCAACTACTGGGAATAACGCTAGGAGGATGAAGAATTAAGTTCGTTAACAATTTCGAAAAAAAGTTATGCTTATTTTTCATCCAGTCCCACATGGCCGGTATTGAGGTAAAATATACCTGCTCCGTCAATTAATGCGGTCTACCTAAACACGCCATCTGTCGGTAGGACGAACTAATCACCGAATTTAAGATACGTGATTATTGCCACGTATACAGGATGGTGTCGAGGTGTCCCCTTAGAAGCACTACTAATACTATGGGGTTTTTTGTGTTACCACGTCGGTGGCAAACACGCGTTCGGCCCGCCTGACGGTAAGTGGTCACCGCATCCTATGGACGCCTGCAACTCCTGGGATGTCACATGCTCGTTACCGACCTTAATGTATACACTCCTTTCTTGAAGAACCCCATACTGTAGTACCTCGGCAGGGAGCTCATTCCGCAGTCGGAGAGTCCGACGGAGGAGATTCCTCTGAAACCGTACCGGTTCTTCAAGTAAAAAAGGGGTGTTTACATTTTCAAAGGGTCAGCGATGCATGTGATACCCCTGGAGTTGCAGGTGTCCATAGTGTGGTAACCGCTTACTATCAGGTGGGTACGTACGCTTGTTTGCCACCGATGTTATACCTATTATTATTATTTTTACTGATATTTAGGTATATCAGCAACTTTTAATTTAACATCATAAAGGCTATGTTAGTTATGATTTTATGTAGTTATAGGGAAATCGGAACAAAGTGTTGTCACGACTTTCTATGATCAATAAATAAATAAAATATAAATATTGGGGGACAATCTTACACAAATCGACCTATTATTATTATTTTTTATTAAAAATGGGATTACTCTTGGCCAGCATCTAGCCAGGGGGCAAAGATGAGGCCGACGATGAAGCGAGCTCACCCAGAAGATGCCTATTCACTCGTGCCTTAAAAAGGTCCAGGTTATATGAACTCGGAAATACAGACCTAGTCCCAAACTAAGCAAAGCTACAGCAGCTTCTGTACTATGGGTACTAGACGACGATATACATACTTATATAGATAAATACATACTTAAATAAGTAGAGAACATCCAAAACCCAAGAACAATCTCCGTGCTAAATGCACAAATAATGCCCTGGCCGGGATTCGAACCCGGGACCTCTAGCTTCGGAAGCAGTGTCACTACCAACTAGGCTAAACAGGTCGTAAGCGTTCAGTTTTTGGATTACTATGTACGAGTATTAAGAAACCTGGTAAAGGTCGCGGGAGTCCGCTGGGTGTTGCGCGCAGAACCTTCTATTGTGAGACTCTTTGTGGGGGAGGTCTGTGTCCAGCAGTGGACGTCCTTTAAAACGAGTTGAAGCGTAATATTTCGCTTGTGTTTTCGTGACTTTTGTTTAGGTACTTATATTAGTATTTTTTCTTAATTAATTTTTGCCCTTGTATACTACCGTATTCCGAGGTGTTACACGCAAATTGTCAACCTTTAAACCCCAGGTTACCAAAATCAGGCTGTTGTTGACCTTTTTTTTATGACATTAGGAGGCAAACGAGCAGACGAACCGCCTGATGGTAAGCGATTAGCGCCGCCCATGGACACTCGCAACACCAGAGGGGTTGTAAGTGCGTTGCCGGCCTTTAAGATGGGAGTACGCTCTTTTCTTGAAGGTCGAATTGGTCCGGAAATACCACAGACGACAGTTCATTCCACAACCACTCAAACTCCAAGTTACCAAAATGAGGCAGGAGGTATAATGTCGTCCAACTCTTCGGATTGTATTCCTATTTAATGTAAGTTCACGCGCCTGCTTCCGCGACCGCCGAGCCAACATATCAGAACCAACGCGCAACAATTGTAGTTGTGGTGCGCTTTTCTACGATTATGTCTTGCCTTAATTGTCGTACGTAGGTACAACACTCTGATCGCCGCTTACCTTCAGGTGGGCCTTATCCTTCTTTGTCACGTAAATAAAACATTCTCACAAACATTGACATACTTATATTAGTTATATTAACTTAGTTAACGATTCAACAGGGTGCAAGAGGTATCAGACTCGGTTGTATTGTATTTTAACACAAAATGGGATCTTGTATTGTCTGAAAAGATGACTCTGTAACGATAAGACCGCGCCTATTGTCCACCGTTGCATAGCATAGCAAGTTTTTTTTTTGGTGAACAATAAAGAACATTTGTACCTATTGGATTATCATCTCAAAAGATCACACCCCTACCTTGGTTAATTAAAGGTTCAAAAACGGATCACCCTGTTCCTAAATCGCACCCAAATGACATCCGACCCAACTTATATTTTCAAAAACCCAGATAATTAAAAAAAGAACAAGATGGCCACTTTCAACGGCCTTCGGAGTTCCAAATTCAAAACCGACTTTAGTAACGTTAAAAATTTGATCGTTATGACCATTTGGAATGAAATGGCAGTTAATTCAAATGCGCCGAGATGAAAAAAAAGCGTAATTTCATGCTCTCGCGCATGATTCCATTTTTAAAATGACTAGAAAGAGACGGAACGTTGTGGCGGCGTGTTAGAGGGAGAGGGGAGGATTATGAATGTATTAATCGGGTCGTAATTTTGGGGAATATGTTGTTGAGTTGGATTATATCATTTTTTTGGCTCCACGGGTGTCTCGAGTCGGGTTTGTGGGTTGTTATGTAATTTGTATGGTGTGTTGGGAAAGTTGGTATGATGATGGGTACTATCTATCGCTTAGGTAGTAGTATAGAGCATTCACCAACACAATGACGTAGGTACTCGATTGTCAATGCACTGGACGTTTTCGAGATCTCTAGATTTTACCCAATTTCTCGAAATACATATGTTAGATACCTACGGTTGTTTTAGAATTTAACTTTAATAATAATAGAATCTTTATTTCGTACATTTGTTTATCCATAATTGTTAGTAGTTTGCTTAACTTAAGTATGTTAGTACGGTAAACTACACATAATATTATTATATGATCGCTACAATTTACATCAAAGCAAATACAATTACTAGCGCCTTGAACATTAAAGACGTCGACTTAGGAGAAATAAATAAATCATGTGAGTATACAGTTTTTTTACTCATAGCGGTATTTAATTTTCAACTTAACTTTCTTTTTTTTTTAACTTAGATATAGCGACATCAGATACTCCAAACCGCAATTACTTATTTGGATTAGATAGACAAAAAATTCACGTATCAACTTATTTTTGATAAGTAGTTTTTACAGTGCATGTCAATAAAATTACAACACTGTACAAAATATTGACTTCACTATTCTGTATTTCTCTACAACACACACAATAGAACGCTGTCTATAAAAAGTTTGGTTATTTAACCATCACTAAAATACCTACCGTTTCAATAACCTTCACCCATCGGTACCTTCCTACACGACATAATTCAATTAATTAAATCCGGAAACACTAACCACATGATTATTATAAACACATTAGATATGACAGAAGCTACATGAAAACAAATACCTATCACAAAAAATAGAAATGATTACAAAAAAGTCGTTACAGCGGAACCATTCCAAATTCGAACCCCGAACTACAAAAAGCGTCGGCCATCTTTGGACCATGATTGCCTCTCAAAGCGCCGCGCCGTTTAAAAACTTAATTCCGTCGGTCGTTAGTGTGTGAATGGCTTAAAAAATGTGTCTATGGTATATTGAGTCTGTGGAGAAATTGTTTTTTTTTATTAGGTTTTTTATTTGATCACGTAATGTTTTCTTCGTTTCAATGATGGCAGATGGCTACGTGTCTACAATTTTGTTTCGGTTTTTGTTGGGTAAATTAAGTCTGCCTTGGATGATAAGTTATTTTTCTCCGTAAAAATAAATAAGGTAAACAACCCAGTGGTTGACACTTACCCAATTCTTGACGCTATAGACGCGATAAGGGTCAACTACCGCGTAAGTAGCTAAATCATATTTTTGAATTACTTATTTAAAAAATATGCACGATTTAAAATCATTTGTTTTCTTCTTCTATTTCGCGTAAATATTATAGTTAAGAGCAATGTCATCTTTTCCCGCATCACAGCTTCAAAACTGTCCACACGCGCTTCAGCAAACATGTTGGATGCGCTACTCGAATCGAATCGTGGCAAACCCAACAGCGCTTTGAAGGCGTTGTTATACAGCGGGCCTATGACGGTTGGCATTTTATCACTTATCGTCGTGGATAAGACATCCGTCACGTTCTGACAAGTATGCGAGTGCGACGGGCGCCTTATCCACAACGATAAGTGATAAAACGGCAACCATCATACGCCCGCTGGATGCTGGCTGGCTGGCTTACTAGTCGTTTGTACTAAATTGCCATAACGCAAGTTACTAAGTAATCCTCTCTAGGGGTACTATCTTGAATTTGAATCCCTTTTTAGTTGAGGGGCGACCACGAATGTGCCGGCAACACACATTTTGAATTTCGATCACTTTCTAGTTGAGTCGTTGCAGTCAACTTTGTATAGCTAACAGCTAACAGCCGACGCATATATGTAGGTATTATTGGAAAGTGAATATTTTAGTCACCGACCCTGGAAATAAAATAGGTGTACGCGACCACACAATCATTTGTAAGTACAGTATTTTAAAAGTAATAATATCAAGAGCGGTAACATTTTTCTTGGCAAGTTTTCGGGTGGTGGTCTATGGAAATATTGCCAGCGCCAAACTGCGGGGCTAGCACAACTGACGCCGAGAAATCTACCCTCATCTTTCTAATTTGTAAAGTTCGACAAAGACAGGAGTCACAAGGTCGCGGGTGGCGCGACTTAAGTGTTAGCCAATTATATAAGTTCGCGCGACAATAAGTCTCGTTTACCCAGTTATAATTATCGCAATACAGGGTCGGATGTCAATATCATCGCGAATTTTAAATTTAGATTTGATTCAATATGCATCAATATTCATGTGAATCTACTTCAATAGTTCAAAAGGATTAGCTATAGGGAAGATACCTACGCTGCCACGTGTCTAGATTAAACCTACATTTATGAAATTTGGGATTCTAGTTGTTGTAAAGGATCTTAATACATGTACCATTTTTTTTTTATGTTAGATAGTTTTTGAGTTTTTGGTAGGTTAAAGTGGCTCCAAACGGTTCGTGTAATATAACACACGGCTGCTGTCCGCCAGTTCCTGGGGTGAACGGTAGAGAGACTCTGTAGGTACTGCCCGTGGCGTCAATTTCAGCGACATTACGTCGCGTCAGCCCAAACCTGTTTGGCTGAAAGGGTTGTACCCGCGCCACTAAAAAAGAAAAAAGCAAACAATAGGTGTAGAACACAACGTCAACAGTTTATTTTGAATAATGCAACAGACGCCCATGTTCATTGTTTGAGCGTCCGCCTCTCGATGTCCAATGTGTTAATTTTTAATACCTACTTAACTCTATATTTTAATACCAACGTCTTAATAGAGGCGTATAATATTGAAGGTGAGCCTTTTTACCTAAGCCATAATAAGGAGACGAACAATATGTCAATCATTGGGTACTAAGGCGTCAAACACTGGTAAGTTCAACTTACCTATATTTTCCCAGTACAAAATTTTGCAGACATAAAATCCCACCAAAAACATTTCATGTAAAATGTTGCCAAGACGACCACATAAGGTTTGCCCTGTGAAAAAGATATCAGATCTCATGTAGAGCCAAGCTTCTGAATCTACACGGCCTACCTCTACCGACCCTAACTTCAACAAATTCTACATATCAGTAAATATGTATGGCTTCGCCGTTTCGCTACCGTCGTGGAGGTGATGCGAATATTTAGTTTCTGATCTGAAGTAAGTAACGAAACAGCAAAGCCATACATATTTACTGATATGTAGAATTTGTTGAAGTTAGGGTCGGTAGAGTTAGGCCGTGTAGATTCAGAAGCTTGGCTCTACATGAGATCTGATATCTTTTTCACAGGGCAAACCTTATGTGGTCGTCTTGGCAACATTTTACATGAAATATTTTTGGTGGGATTTCAGTTCTTTTTGTAAGTTGCGAGGCAGTCTTATTAATATAAAAAAAAGGTTTTTTAGTTACTGTCTACAGTTCCGTGTAAACTTTCATGTCCTAATTCATAAAATTGGTGAAAGTCTCATATAAACTCCCCCCCCCCCCCATTTTAGGGGATGGGGGGCGAAAGTTATAATTTTATGATTTTTTTTGTTGGTTGTATACTAAACTTAGATTACATACCAAATTTCAGCTTTCTAGCACTTCAGGAACTAGCCAAACATTTTGATGATCATCAGTGTGTCAGTGACGAAATCGGTGTATTTTAGATACCAATAAAATCTAAAGTATTAGAGCTATTCAATTGAGACTTTGTATGTTTAATTAGTCTATTATTGTTTTATTTTTTCCATGTTTTGACGATCATGATAACAATTCTTGTAATTTTGACATTCTATGCAAATTTATACTGTAATTTTTTATCATGAAATAAATAATCTAATCTAATCTAATCTATTGACATCATATGCTGAGAATATGAACTATCTGGTAATCAGAAACCAACTTTATGAGGGTTCAAAAAAACGACGAAACACTTCGAGAAAAGGTAGGTAGGTAGAGCCCTTGCACTTCGCTTGGCTCGTCTTGGCGGGGGCACTACCGTGCCCCCAGATATGACTAATAGATAACGACTTAATGATCCGCCCGGAGCCCGTTTAGTTTTTAATTTAAATTATTTTTTATTGTTATGTACCTAATGCATATTTTGCAAAAATTACGGTTTATATTAGGTACAACCCGCTGACTGACGGACGGACAGCGGAGACTTCATGACAGGGATAACCTGACACTATTCGTAAAGATAAATGTTCCAGTGTCGTCACACCTTGGTTCCATTTTAATTCTATGCAAAATACCTAGGTACGTGAAAATCAGTAAGCACTACGTATGTATGTCAAATTAATGACATTTAGGGTCTGAGAGAATAAAAAATATATAAATTAATATAAACATAGGCGAGCGTTGGTAAAAGTTTTTAATTATGTTTGAGTATGATTCGTAAAGATGTTTCTAAAACTATCAGGTTATAAAGACAAATTACATACTTAAAAAACAGCAAACCATTTTAAAACATTTCAAGAATTCCATCTCAAATGAAGCCGCAGCCAACCTCGACAACTAAAACCGTCAGTTGCATAAATAAAAAAATAAAATACCAATCCGCAATCACATGAAACGCGTATAATCACGGCTTGGAAAAAAAATAAAGCGTGCTCTGTGGCCGGGCATAAATAAATAATGTCATCCAGGCTAGCACTCATTAACCTGAGAAAAAAGTTCAGTGCACCAACATCTCTATGTAATATAATCTACCTTAATCCATTGCCATAAAGTCTACAATTCATTCCGTGTTAAACGCAGCATGGTCTGTACACGAATTTCAAATTTCGAATCAGCCAGTTTAATAAGAACTCCAACGATGCTTAAATTAGAAAGAGATTCATTTGACGCGAGCTCTTTATAAACTGGTTCTCATATGACAAAAAGAGATGGATATAGTTTAGTTGTTGCGGCTCGGTTAGTAGGGGTGGCGTGCGATTGGCCAGGATTTCCCGCGCTTAGGGCGTTGCCGGCCATTTCTCGTCATAAATTGAGCTGTTGACACATTAATAAGGTAAGGTTATGTTTTAATATTGCTTTTTTTCGCCCGCGCGCGCAAAATTATAAGCGGTGAATACAATTATTGTTATGATTCAGGTTCAAATGAGCTACGTGTGTGGTCCTCTCGGATTTCTCGAATAATTAAAGGCTTGCGGTTGGGCGCCATTTTGAGGCATATTTTAATTCGTTTTACAACTCTAGCCGACACGGCTACTGAAACGTGTTTAATCGTTAAAATTTGATTGACGCTGGTTTTATTGCATTTTAAAAATGGTTCCTAGTTTGTTTTGCAACACCTACATATTGATTTAGATTGGTTATTGAAACGAAATTGTTATGTTTCGATAAAGGAGTTTTTACGGCTTTTTACAGGTCGCCATGTAATTTGACCTGTTACCGTAAGGCTGACGTAAGTACTGAATCGTAATCAGTTTTTCCTATGTCATAAATAAACTTAGTAATTTTATAGAACTGAATACCTACTTAAAGTTATAGGTTCAAATAAAAATAAAAATAACTAATAAGGTAACTGGAGTCATTTAATTGAATAGGTACTTAATTAACGAGTGAAATTAATTTTAGTAAAACTAGAATACTTACTAAAAAATAGCACAGAAATAAAAAGTAAGATATAGCATAAATATCCGCATTTTATTTTGAATGAAAATTTACCGGTGGAGATACTGCGATCGCCAACCTGCATGCCAAGCGTGGCGATTATGGCATTTACCCCCTATGAAATTGGGGGAGACCTATGTCCAGCAGTGGACGTCCTGGGCTGATATGGTGGTGGTGGGAAAATTTACCTATTACAATTTTAGTAGTTGACCTAATCTAAAGTAGGACCTGACTAACAACGATACATAAGAATTCACCGTGTAGGTACTTAGTCAGCCCTCGAAAGCCCACTCTCACAAACCAGCGCATGGAGCCTCAGGAACACTTGACTGGCGACCTTTAGGTACCGGTACTCATCAGTTCATCACCAAGGATACCTACACCTACAGAGCAAGCCAAGGAGTTATTTTATGTTAAATTAACTGTTAATTTATTTAAAGAAAAATCTAATTACAATTATAATCGGAATTAACAAGGTAAACTATAAAGCTAATTAAATCTAACTTAAATATAAATAAAATATTAAGATAATATTAAATGTAAATAAAAATTAAATTAGGTGTTATTATATTAGGAATGCGGTTTCAACGTAATTTAGTAATCGCATATTGCATTCGTAAAAGAACAGCTTGTCGTCTAATCCCAGAGGCGTAACGTGATGTTAAATAAAAATATTAATAAAATGATGAAATAGCACTGCTTTTATTTCCTTTTATTTATTTTTATTTGTTTGTATTTGGAGGCAACAGGCGACCCACGCGAGGGCAGCTTTCTCGCGCAGAGAATTGCTATCGCAATTCAGCGCGGGAATGCTGCCTGCGTGTTGGGAACCTTACCAAGGGGACCTGGCCTGGATTTGTAATGTTTGTTTTTTTTTTTCTTTTTAATAATGATTATTATTATCTTTTAGTTTAAGACTATAACATATTTTTTTGTACGTTACCAATAAATAACTTATATAATTAAAACCTTATTAGGAAATAATGGTTTTGTTTGTATCGTTCCTCAATCCTCATACTACTTAGTTTTAAAATATGTTAGTATTGGTAAAAAATATCGATTCTGACGCTTGGCCTGCTGCTACCGCGTCACGCTCGCTTCTCTCGTTCGCTGTATCGCGCTGTAGGTCCACAGTTTCCAATGAAATTTTTATACACTATTCCCGTTTGGAAATAGTCTCCATAATCTAGAAAATTCCCGGCAACGGCCCATTTATAATTACATAGTTCACTCGAAAGAAAATGGATCCAAATCAAACAAATTGGCCTAGATTAAGTAGCTTGCCCTGAATAGGTGAGGGTGATCGGTCGAACGCTTACGTTTGAACTATGAGAATGTATGATGCACTGTAAAAGCTTTAAAACGTAAGTGTAGCTTCGTAAGTACCTACGTATCCACAATATGGTCACCACTATATCGAGAGATGATATTTGTAATGTAGGTATTTGGCCTATATTGGTAAGAGGTTAATGTTATAGCATAAAGTCCACCATTTTATTACGACAATCCTATATCTTCACCCGCAAAACGGGTTATTATTAAATTAGTCACACCTTTAATTGCGTGTTAATTAAATTAATTAAGTTTATTACACTGTTAACAGAAAGTGTTCATAGCCGTTATTATTCAAGCTTTAGTTTTTATTTATGATGTGACATAAAATTAATAAACTAGAAATGGTCCAATCGATTTCGGTTCCTAATTGAGCAGCCAATTTGATTTAATAGCATGGGAAAGCTAAAATTGGAATTAGACACTATTTTTTACAGTTGGATAGATAGATAAAAACTTTATTTGCGTATACGACTTGATAATACTTGCGTATAAAAGAGTACTTTAACATAGATAAATCTTACAAACGAAAACTATACTGTGAAAACTACTTTGTCGGCCTGTTTAGCCTAGTTGGTACTGCCACTGCCTCCGAAGCTAGAGGTCCCGGGTTCGAATCCCGGTAAGGGCATTTGTTTCTGTGGTGAGCAGAAACATTTGTGCCTGAGACTTGGATGTTTTCTATGTATTTAAGTATATATCTATTAAATATATCGTCCGTCGTCTAGTACCCATAACGCAAGCCTTATTGAGCTTACTATGGGACTAGTTCGATTCGTGTAAAAATTGTGTCCCTAATATTTATTTATTATTATTATTTATACTAATGTTACAACAACCATCAAAAACGTAGGCTTGTGTCACGATCCGAAGTAGCAGACCTAGTTGCCTTAGACTATGTGTTTTATGTTGATATTTATAACAGCGTCATCATACTTGTTACAATACTTTTATGTAGCTAAAATTTTACCAACCACCTTCACAACCTCAGCGGCTTTAGCGACTCAAGACCCTCACACAGTGCATCCCTGGGAGCTCTGGTGACCTTACTCATCACCAGGAAGACAACACCACACACCTTCTTAAGGAGCAGAGTCCCCGCCAAGTCCGTAACTATGAAAATCTTGTTAGTTTCATAGAACTCGTTGATGCATAGAACCTATACACAGTTCGTTTAATATATTATCGATCTCAACAAAGTAAGTAAATCGCCGACAGCGTATCATATTTGTACACAAAAATAAATCACACCAAAACACCTTTAAAAGTAACAAGCGAATGTTTATGGTTAAACGATTTCATACTGGCCGCATGACGCGGGAGTTAAAAACATTGTTGACCATAGAGCACAAAAGGCGGGAAATAAGTCACAATTTTCGAAAAAGGAACGCCAACACCTGATAATCAATTTGCCACAAAAATGCACGGTCGATGCAAAGTTTGAAATAAATAAAACTCAAAAATCTCAACCTTATGTATAAGAAATAAAAAAGTTAAGGAATGCAGATTTAAAGTTGCACGGGTAAACTTTCCAGGAAAATCTCAACAAAGTCAAATCGAATTCATTAGTTTTAAGCGTAACGTATTTGGCATCCGAGTTTTACTTTGCACCGCTCCATCCAAAATACACTTTGAAGCAATCTAAATAAAGTTCTATTTATGTTAACACAGTTGTAAAAAGTATACTCCCGACTGCGTTTCAAATCGCGCCAAAATATTGACGTTTGTTTTTTTCAACGGCTGCAAAGTTAACTTTGCTGTTATTTGTGACACTAACGTCTATGCAAAGTCCTTCAAATTGTATGAGAACGCGTCAGTTTAAATTTTCACCACCGGCAATTTATAAGTTTGTTAAAATGTTGACATTCTATTTGACAGCACAAAAGGTAAGGAATTGTCTCTTGTCACCTGGGCATAGAGAATTTGTTTACGGCGTTGCTAATTGTGTTTGTGTATTGTTGTTTTTATTTTCTTTGTTGTTTTTGGTTTTGTTTAATTGTGTTTGAGATTGGCCCGTTATCCTACTGTGGCACGTGACGGTTATAAAAGTTACATTTTGTAGTTGGTTAAGTTGTTGTTTCACCCTATTAAGTCGTCAATTTCTTATTTTTGAAGTTTTAACATATTTACTTCATCATCCTCTGAAGGTTTTCCTGGTTGCATCCCAAAGGAGCTCAGGGTCCGCTTTGGCATCTAATTTTGACGTAGGCACTAGTTTTGCGTAGCGAATCCTTATTGAGATTATTCATATATTTATTTATATACGGGAAATTACAAAAGAAGAACTAAAACCCACTAAGAACATATTCAAAATGAATATACATTTACGCCCGTATCATTATGGCCAAAAAATTACTTAATATACTGGATTATTGATGTTAATGGTCAATTTGTGAGGAAAAAACATATAACCTATGTTATAATACTTCATTCGCTTGGTGTATACCCGCCATTACATACCTACAGACTATCTCCTACATAGCGTGCTTTCGCAACTCATTATTCGACGTACGCCACTAATAGGCCCTCACAGCGAATTATAACTCTAATTATACGTAATACATGCACATATCTTGGTTTAATGAAAACGTCGTGTTAATGGTGTCCGACGGGTATTTACTTGACTAATGGATTACGAAGAAGCTAGAATGATTTATCATATTTTAACACGTTTGCGAAATACGATGCACGCACCATTTATTCGCGTAATGTGTATGTAAGTCGATCGAATAACTCAGTAGATAGCGCTGTACCGTCGCGTTGAGTTTTGAATCGCGCTAACGAGTTTTATTTGGATGATGACCTCTGTATCTTCGTATATCTTTAACTGATCCTTGTGCGTTGAAATAAATAAAATAATAATGTAAATTTGTTTTATGATTAGCTGACCAGTGATTGGCCTTAGTCCCACCTAATGAAAAGCGAAGACAAGGCATAAGGTATTGCTCATTGGTTCAGTAATAGCCTATTCGCCTATCACCTAAAATGAGCACCTATTAGGACCTGCTTCAGGGGTCCCGCCCCGTCTTCTTATATCCGCGCCTATAGGACAGCTAATACGTAGGTCAGGTATGAAGAAGCTATGAAGAATTATTTATCATACTTTAACACATTTACGAAATACAGTTTCTTGTGGTATTACCTGCAGCTACTTATGATGCATTGGTACCTACTAGTTTATTTTTTGTGGGGGAGGCCTATGTCCAGCAGTGGACGTCATTCGGCTGACATGATGATGATGAGTTTATTTTAGTACCTACTTGAAATTTAAGTACGTTTTTAGTGTTCCGTATCAAAACTGGTAGAGTCAGCATCAAAAGTTGGTACGCATATGAACAGGTCAAATAAAAGTCCTTATTGCCTTGTAATAAAGACCTTTAAACTTTTCTTTTTTGCTGACTGTCCAACTGAACACTTATGCGATCACTTGGTATCTGTCTGTCTTTCAGATACGGTTTTATTGTAGGCAAGCCAGAGACAAATTCAAGTCCCCTTACTATCAATATTATACTCATATTGATTGTAAGGGGTATTGTAGGGGGTATCAATATTATACTCGGGAGCTGTGGTGACCACCAGAGGAAGTCCGATGCGGGCTGCTCCTAATTTGAGCGAGACGAAGACTGGAGAGAGACTCTCGTATGTCCTAAAACTACGACCAAGACCACCAGGGGATGGGCAGCAGCATCCCTGGAGTGCGGTGGAAATACTGCAATTGTCAACCCGCATGCCAAGCGTGGCGATTATGGCATTGACGTCCTTTGGCTGATATGGTGGTGGTGGCTCGCATCGCGTTGGATTGGTACGGATTTTACAATATTTAAACGATATTAAATCATGTCACTCCACATTTTTTTAAGTAAGTTAAGCACAGCAGCTTTACCGCGGGCGTCTTCCGCCACACGCGATCGTAGCCGAAAGTATGGTGCTGTGGTTCAGCTAAGAGTTGTGTTCCCAAACTTTTTTTCTCATAGACCACTTTCAAAAGTTAACTAGTTCCGGTAGACCCCCTACACCACATTTCTACCATATTCCCAAAACCCCCATTTTTTTTGTCACGCCAACGGGGTCTACCCCCGTCGAGTCTCCTGTGAACCCCTGGGGATCCACCTGGACCACTTTGGGAACCCCTGAGCTAAAATAAGATAAAATAAGATAAGATTTTTTCATTTTACATTTCATATGATATTAATAGTAATTATAAGTATAAATACATCATTTGCGCATGCATATATAATTGAATTGAAAGTTTGTTTATTTAATTATCATAATATTTCCTATTTTCTCCTATATCCTATATTTTACTACTTATTTATATATTTTTCATTTCAGCTTGTCTCTTGGACATAGGCCTCTTCCCAAGCTTTCCATATTTTTTTTTAAATTAGGAAGAAAACAATAGTGGCAGATATAACACGATGCATAAAGAGGCTGAAATGGAGACGGACAGGACACATGATGAGGGAGAGGATAGAGAAGTGGACAAAGGACATTACAGAATGGTATCCAAGGGTGGGAAAAAGAAAACAAGGAAGACCAACAATGGGAAGACGACATAAAAAAGACGCAAAGAAGCAAGTGAAGAGATGCTAGGGTTCAGCTAATATAGACTTTAAATACAGTGTAGGTACATGATTTAATATCGTTTAAAGATTGTAAAGTCCATTCCGATCCGATGGGATGCGAGCCATTTGGTGGAAATTATCCTTAAGATTTTCCCCCAACATAACTTTGTTTATTAATCGGAAAACTGTGAGAGTAGAGAAAAGGAGGCTACCGTTACAGCTTCGACAACAATCGTGAAATTTTGTGAGTAGGTTTGATAATTATATAGTTTTTATTTCAACTTATTAAATAGATTTTTAAAAACTCACGAAAACTACAGCTCGTAGAGACACTAGTTTTTAATATTTATTTAGGGAGAGGGGC
Organism: Notocelia uddmanniana; assembly: GCA_905163555.1. Classification (NCBI taxonomy): domain Eukaryota; kingdom Metazoa; phylum Arthropoda; class Insecta; order Lepidoptera; family Tortricidae; genus Notocelia; species Notocelia uddmanniana. Next base: position 7,227,034 of record LR991077.1, read on the forward strand.
CTTGACCCCCGCTCTGGGTCATGGCTCGTCCAACAGGTCTCAATTGCTGTTCAGCGAGGCAATGCCGCAAGCATTTTGGGGACCTTTGGTTCGAGTATGACGCAGAGCGGGGCGCAGTTTTAATTTATACCTTTTCCTTTCTTTCAGTTACCTAGTTAGTTTAGCGTTTTATAATGTATATTGACCTGTTATTGTGCTCAATAAATATACTTTAATTTTATTTATTTGAAGAAAAGCTACGGAACCCTTAAACAAGTTACACTTAATCTGACACACTTCGGAACCCCGAAGTGTTAATTACACAGTTTCGCACGTAATTACTGTACATAATGCTATGTACCTAATTAGGCATTATACGTTATTAATGTAGTACATAATTATGTTCATTACCGCGGCAGGTGTTGAGTGACAGCTCAAGAATTTACATTAGTCGTGGAAGACGGTACTTAAAAGTTTTTAATAATATTGAATAAATACTTGATATGTTAAGCCACGCCTATATGGGTCAAAATATTTGTATAAGTATTCAGTTTCTCATGTAGTGACCTCCAAAAAGCAAATCTGGTCGGATAAATTGTTTTTTTCCGAGGCTCTGTAACAAATCATCCATTATTTCAGAAAACGTCTGTCGTCGTCGTCTATTATATATAAAAAAAATCATTTATTTCGGACAAAGTAATCCATTTTGTGTTAGTATTACAAATTACCTTAAATAACTATGTTAGTACCTAAACTTAATATATTATTGATATCTCATTACCAATTTTATAAGCAAGTATTTTTTTAAAGTTTGGTAATCAAAAAAGCTGTTTTTTACTTAAATTTAGTGTTATTTCGACCACTCTTTCGGGAAATCTAAAACTGCATTGTTCATTTGTATCGTTTTGACAAAAGACGTACATATTTTTAAAACTTATCATCACTCAGCATAATGGTATAGTACCAATATGTAGTCAACATTAATGAGCGAGCGATACAACATTTAGTTGGCTACCTACATACATTCACGCTAAGAAAATGGCGCATTATTGCGCCGCCAAAAGGAACCCTTTGTTCGAGAATGAAACTTCTATTGACATTGCTAGTCCATCGCCCATACGCCCATAAAACACTTCAATTGTGCTTGTGTTGACACACAACTAATTATTAGGTTGTCTGGAAGATATCGCATTTAGCGATAATACCACCTGTCTATTGTTTACCTCAAATTTAAGCTAATGTATTGTTATTTCTTGAGGCGTGCATTAAAGTGTAAATACGTGTACAGTCCAATATTTTATTTATTCATTTATGGTACCTACCATTAACAGACACCATACTATTCATGATACCAGTTAATTCGCGCATATACAGTAGCTTAACCTTTTGAACGCAACTACGCATATATCCGCACCGTCGTTTCAACGCCAACGACGGATATATCGGTCACGGTGAGCAGTGCGATATCAACCTACATGCATTTTAAAAGAGTTCAACTTCGTGTTTGACATTTCGATGTCATGGCGTGTGAGTGTCAGCTTATGTGTTTGACGGAGCATTGAAAAGGTTGAAGACTAGCATGATATCCTAAGCTAAGTGCACACACAACAACAATACAATAATACACAAGTATAGCGTAAAAAAAACTTATACCCGAACATCAAACTTATAACTTAGGTACCAGAATAAGTCTCACCTGACTTGATCAAAACAACCCATGAAGGTCAAAGTTTTTTTAAAGATCCTAAGCTTTATTACACTCACACATCACCTTTGAAAATATACACAATTTTGAGCTTTATTACTGTGGTAGAAGAACCAAAATACATATTTATACATCGTGTTGTTATGTCGTTTATTAGGTACAAGGTGTGCCCGGCATGCGGTCTCGTCGACCATTGTGTTGGCTGTCAAGAGTGTCAAGTTTCTTTTTCCAATGGGTGCCGAAACAGGGAGGACTAATACACTCATACATACAAAAACATGTGGTGAAGGTTTGTATAGATGTTTATAGCGTTTTACATAAATACTTATACTATACATCTCTTCACATGTTCACACACATAAACACACTTTTAAAACTCACTCGCACTCGACTAGGAAGTAGAGAGCGACTTCTTTCAGTTTCTCACCGTCTGACTAAGTCCTCCAAGACATTGCACGCACTAGGTCCATCTATGATTACCCAACGCCATCATAATGGAAGAATGTATTACCACCTTCACTAGCAAAGTAAAAAAAATGTTAGTTGGACATGCCTTTTATAATTTAAATGATTATTATAACACTAAACACAGTGATTGACTAATTATCTAATTATTTTTACAGTACATATGGTGCTACTTTACCGCACGAGTGCGGTAATCAGCAGATTACGTGCATATATTGAAACTTTAAAGAGCCATATGTACTGTAAAACGTTGTACGATACACGTGCGATAGGAGCCCCTTCGGTCGTGTTTTAATTTATCACCACTTGTTGCGAATTTCCTGTTCTCTGCACTTGTATCGTAATGTACTATAATATCTGACATGTAATATTTCTGTAATATTATTAATAAATGAGTATGAGTATAAATGCCGAAGTAAATCTGGCTGTCTGATTTTGGCTTAAAGCATGCTTAAAACCACAACACATTTATGTGAATTATTTGAATTTTAATTAAAATTTAGCTCTACATATTTGCGGTGCTTGTCAGCCGCAAAGTGCGAAAACTGACGGATATACAAGTTTTTCGGCAAAACTCTTTTCTTTTCTGGTTTCTGATTTCTCACCATTTATACATGTATGTAAAATTCTTTATTGTACACGAGTGAAACACAACAGTAAAACAGTAATTCCAAGAACAGTAATTTATATGTATCTCAGGTTTCGAGAACTCTCGCGGACAATTTCTCGAGATTTCTCTTTTCATAAAAAATATTTAAAAAAACATTCTTATTCACATCCTTGCTACCTACACTCAGGATTTTATTATTCTGGAATCCTTCGTTTCGTTTAGGATTCAACGCGCTAACTCTCGACTGCATTTTGCTCCCTTGTACTATTGCACCAGACCGTGCGAAGGATTCACCTTGACACCGATTTTACAACACTTAAGTACAGCATTAATATCTGCCTAACCAAAGGCGGCAAAAATATCTGACACGTCCTAACGGCTCTACAAATAGAGTCGTGTCAGATATTTATGCGCGCTTTGTTGTGGCAGATATTGGTGCTGGTGACTGTACTGCTTTAATAAAGGAAAATTTTGAAGAGTCAAATTCCGTCATTTTTGCTGCCTGCTACCTGAAATCGCGAGATGGCGTTTATGCATCGCGACCATAGTACATGCTGGATCTATATTTTCAGTTGCATGAAAAAAAAAACAGTACAGGCATAAAGTTGCCGGCCTGTTTAGCCTAGTTGGTAGTGTCACTGCCTTCGATGCTAGAGGTCCCGGGTTCGAATCCCAGAAAAGGCATTTATTGTTGTGGTGAACAGAGATATTTGTTCCTGTGGCTTGGATGTTTTCTATGTATTTAAGTAAATATCTATTAAATATATTGTCGTCTAGTACCCATAACACAAGCCTTATTGAGCTTACTATGGGACTAGTTCGATTTGTGTAAAAATTGTCCCCTAATATTGATTTATTATTTATTTATAACAGTATAATACACACATAAGTAGGGTAGCTTCGCCGGTTCTCCGTCCAGCGCCGGTTCTCGTCCTTTTGAGTGACTTCTTCCTTACAAATGCATAGAATAGGAGTATATAAACAATTACCCGCGCAAGTTTTGGCTCTTTGCGTTCCTTAATACCGAACCTACAATGCTAACTATAAACAAACATTATTTAACAACGTGTGACTAAGATATAATTAACGAAAGTTTACACCACATTTTAGAGCCTCGAAAACCACGCCAAACTACAAAAAAAATAGTGTGTAAGGAAAACTTTGAAGTAAGTTTTGTTATTGTTATTAACTAATTGCAGTGATATTTTTGGCACATATTACGAAGAAAATAGTGAGTGTTAATTATACTTATTTTACCTAAAACCTGTATAAATTTAGAGGACGGGAACCGGACCATCAATTTTGCGTATTTGCCAGTTTTCGTTTACGTGGACGGATAACCGGCTTGGGGTCATTTTTCTGGATTTTCGCGTAGGTCCGGTTCTCGTCTATTGAAATCAGATCAAGCTGCAGCAAGGGAATCAAGGTACAGAATAATTATAGAAAAGAATACAGATGATAGGTATTAGGTACATAAGGTCCACTGCTTTACTGATGACGTTAGCTGTCAAATTTTAGCCATAAACAAGACTAGAGTACGATGACGTAAGTTGATAGGAAATCGACATTCAATTAAATTATTTTTGTTCTTACTTTATCTTCACAAATCTAGCACCTATTTAATGTCGGATCCACACAATGGACCATGATGGCCAACGTACAGGATGCAGTTATACGGTGGAACGAGATGAAAATATCTCTATCTCCCTTTAACGCACAACTGCTTCCTTTACATCGGATCATCATGGCCCATTGTATGTATAGTCGGGCATAAAAGTTGTTCTACAATTATTTAACTTAAATATTATATATGGCAGTGTTTTCTTTCTTTCAATGACTAACAACTTACACGGGGAGCTTACCAAAGGGAAGTATTGTTTAACGATAACTTTTGGTGGAATATGCCTGGTTCTAGGCGTTATAGCAACACATGCAACAGGAGGTATCTCTAAAGCTTAAGACAGAGGCGCCACCGCGAACCAAAAACGAGGTAGCTGACTCTCTGTCGCACTTGCATATTCGACTGACAGAGAGCGAGATACTTTGTTTTCAGTTCACGAGGCATGCTAGCCTAGTGAACAAGCTTCACAAGCAGGAAGCTTGTTCATCAAGTTATCAGTCTATTATTTATTATGAATATATATCAGGATATAATTTGGCCTAAGCAACTGGATAGCTGATTTCCTGAACGGGCAATTGACCCGTGTGGTCTTACAAGCAGAAGGCTACACATCGAGCCAAATGGCTTTAGATGTCAGTGCCCCTCAGGGACCTATTCTGCCTGCTACCTTATTTTTATTGCATATAAACGACTTATGACTGGTACTTGTGGGTATGCCGATGATAGCACTGTTGTAGTCAGATATCTTTCCAAAGCACAGGCCAATAAAGATGTAGTCCAATCTCGTCGACAGGATATTATGAATCGGAATTCACTTTTAGAGTAGTTTCAGATTGGGGCGATGCTAATAAAGTCAAATTCAATACATCCAAGGCACAGACGTGTCTCATCACTATTAAACAGAGTGAACGAACTCTCGACTCCCAACTTTCCGGAGTGTATTTGCGAATTTCTGACCATCTACAGCTCCTTGGCATGAGCAGCATGTCCAATATGAACTTTGGGTCCTACATTGAATCCTTGGTGTAAACTGCAGGATCCCAGCAAAAACTTGACAACCTTTTTAAGGTGAAGCGGTACTTCACACCTGGGCAAATTATAAAACTATTAAGTACAGGTAGGGTATATGCAGTACTGCTGCCAGCTCGGAGATGGATTTGCTTAATATCAGCTGGCTTGGCTTTGATTGATAATCGTGCCAGGAAGCTCATTAGTATCTAACTTGGACTTGGTTGAAGCTAAGATGCAATGTATAAATCATCGTAGGAAATTCGCCTGCATATCGGTGTGCTAGGATTACACGAATTAATCCCTCCCTGACCATTTTAGGACAACGCGTGGACGACATGGTTTGACCCTTATGTTGTTAACAACAATATTGACATGCCTCTGATGTGCACGAAGCGTTTTGATTCTAGTTATCTTACGAAGACAGCTAAAGAGTGGAATAATTTTCGGAAAAATCTATTTCCATTTCATTATTTACAACTTAGATCTTTTCAAGATGAGTGAATGGGCAGTATTATCTAGGTACGCGTTTTATACCCTTGACCTCATCATCACTTACCATCAACTGAGATAGGGGTCAAATGCTTATGCATGATCATCCTCATAACGTTTTTCCTGGTTATGCTCTAAAGACCCCGGGTTCCGCTTTCACAATTAATCGTAAGATTTGGCGTAGGCACTAGTTTTACGAAAGCAACTGCCATCTGACCTTCCAACTCAGAGGAAAAACTAGCCCTAGTTGGGATGAGACCGCTTTCCTCACGATGGTTTCCTTCACCGAAAAACTTCTATTAAATTTAAAAAGAGCCGGGGTTCACACCCGCTACCTCTAGATTGAAAGTTGCATGCTACAGTGGGTCACTCAATAATTACCTTTTATATCTATAAAAAATAAGTTGATCATTTCTTTATTTCTTAATAACAAAAGCTAACTACTTATTAAAACATTGTAAGATAAATAGCTAAGTACCTACGCATTAAAGGTTTTATACTCAGAAATTGGTTTTTGAGTGTATGAATCACTCCTCTTTTCCTATAGACGAGAACTGGCACCGCGTGGACGAGAACCGGGACAATCGGACGAGAACCGGCAAAAACCATACTTTTTCATTTATCATCTTTTACAAGAATAACGGTGTATGTTATTAGTCAAAACTTAAACTTGGCGAAAAATAGAGTATATTGCCATTAAAAAGAAATATTATTCGTATAAATTGCTATAGTTCAACATATTATTTTCCCGCCACAAAGTTGGCAACTCCACTAATCGGACGAGAACCGGCGAAGCTACCCTACAGAGTGGTAAAACTTAGGTAACTTTTTCGAGCGTGCGTAGATCTAAATGTCATTTTTCATATTCATAATGACAATTGGATCTAGCGTAAGTTTGACACATGAAGTATTCAACTAGCTGATACTGTACAAAGGACAAACACGAGAAGCATTGATAACGGTTATTTAACGTACAGAACCCTAAAAAGAACGTAAACACACAATAAACAAGAAAATCCGGGAGTGTGAAAGCGACCTTACCCAGTAATTACAAATGATTGCTAATTACGAGTCAGTAATTACTGTAATTAGGTGAAAGCCTTCACGGACTGTCACTCGGATAGTGCCAGAATGTCGTGCGAATTACATAAATTTGCTTTTCAATTAACGCTTGCTGAAATACAAGAATGAATACCTACTATTGTGCCGTTACCAACATTGACATTCCTCGCGTTGCGTTGTGGGGCAATTGACATTGCTACAGCGACTTCATAACTTGTCGATGCCGATGTTAGACTTATAATACCAACAGATCCGTAGTGTTAAGCAATATGATTGTTAATACAGCTGTATCTTTGAAACCTTATGGTTAACCAAGATGAGTAAGAATGGGACAGTATACGATCATTTGCGGCTGTTCGCGACTTGTCTCCATTTAAAAGCACATATTGTAAAATCACATATAATCAAAACGTCACAAACGTCAGTTCAGTACAATTTGCAGTTATGAAAGCGGAGACACTGACAGGTGAAGACCTGTTAGATATCACTTATCTGTATCTCTCAAACTTCTAGGTGAAAAACTTAAGAGGGCGCAGTACGCTCGGTTCCCCATACAAACGTATTTATGCTCTCATTTTAAAACGCCATGCTACAATAGCATGAAACTTTGTATACACAATGGGATCTGGCATACCTAGGTTGGAAATTAGTTGCTGTTGCTAGAAATTGTAAAAGAAAAATAATACAGCGGTTTTTTGAGTTTTTTACGGCTTGTATGAAAACCTTAATGATCGTTGTATTTTTTCTCCGTTATGATTTCAAGCAACAGAAACTAATTTCCGACCTAGATATGCCGGATCTCATTGTGTATACAAAGTTTCATGTTATTCTAGTATGGCGTTTTAAAATTAGAGCATAAATACGTTTGTATGGAGAACCGAACGTACTGCGCACTCTTAAGAAAATGACCTGTTGTATGTAGTTGTGACATGTACGAATTGGCGTTTGTTTTGTTTATGTTGCACATTTTAAATATGTATTGTCTATTCGAACACGCTACAACTACATACAACAGGTCATTTTCTTAATATTTTTACCTATACTGATTTGTGAGCTAGTGACAAATGAAAAATCACATGTACAGATGTCGTTCAACTTAAAAGCGGAACTGCTTGGAGGATGATTCACAGTAGGCCGTTCCGTGTCCGGGCCGGCCCGTTTTCTTCTAGAGAAATACGCCGGCCGTTGCGTTTGCTGTCATAAAAAACGGGCCGGCCCGGAAACGGAACGGTCTACTGTGAATCATCCTTTAATCTGATATTTGTTGGCAGAGCGCAACCAGCATACAGTATTTTCTACTTTGCCCGTATACTTATACATACTGTCAGTATTACATTTGCTCCGGTCAAAATCGCGGAAAGCTGTTGGATGAGGGCGGCGCAAGACCGATCTTTGGGGAGGCCTTTGTCTAGCAGTCGACGTCTTACGGTTGATATGATGATGATTATTGTTGCGCAGATACGGGGCAGTACATACCGACACAGTACTACATCGATACCGATCCACATCCCACGCCAATCAGGAAGCGCTGAATATAATGTCGACGCGCAGAAAAAGGATCTACGAGTATACCGATACCGACTCGGCTGACACTTGATACTAACAGCTGACAAGACAACTGACCTACTGTACTGATATCGCATCGACCTCGCCCCCATCAAATGCAGAAATACCGTAAAATGGGGTGAATAGGGACAAAACTGACATTCAAACCTCGATAACATTTTATTTTTATATGCAAACTTAATGGTATATATAATAAGTGTTCCGTAGGTTTGTATTTTAGTTTTTATTTTATTTAGAGTAGTTCCATTTCATAACTTTGACGATAAACAGGAAATCCCACCTCACCCCGTAGTCCCTCGTAATAGGGGTGAGATGGGTTTTCATACAAAGGTGATTTTGGAAGATTGTTGGGTCGTTTGTTTTTTTATTATGATTATTACTATAGCTCCAATTTAAATTGGAATACATTATTTTTGTAGCAGTAGCCTTAAAATCCCATCTCACCCTTCTCTCATCCCTTCTCTCCCCATTCATACCCTACTCACCCCATTTTACGGTAGCCTTTAAAATGCCTTTTGTTGATATACTGTTTCTTCTTGATTATATGACGACCTGTTTAGCCTAGTTGGTAGTGACTCTGCCTCCGAAGCTAGAGGTCCCGGGTTCGAATCCCGACCAGGGCATTTATTTGTGCATTTTTCCCGGATATTTGTTCTTGGGTCTTGGATGTTTTCTATGTATTTAAGTATGTATTTATCTATATAAGTATGTATATCGTCGTCTAGCACCCATAGTACAAGCTTTGCTTAGTTTGGGACTAGGTCGATTTGTGTAAGATTGTCCCCCAATATTATTATATATTATTATTACTCGACTGGTTCTCTAAAGAAAATGTTGCACATCCACGTACTATTTCTATATTAAAAATCTATCTTATTCTCATGCTCAGTGACTAAAATATTAACAGTTCTCAGAAAACCGGTGACTGGCGGCTGATAGTTTCAAAGCTGTACCCTGCAACGCCACCCGAAGATGCATCTGCATTTGTTTCTAGCTGTTAATATAACGAATCCTCAAATCAAAAAGGGTCGGTAGCGCGCTTGTGATTGCCAGGCCTGATTGGTTAAGACCAATCAGGCCTGACAATCACAAGCATAAGTGCTTGCAAGCGCCTACCCACGCGAAGTCACAGAAAAACGTACATTTCATAAGAAAGCTCTGTAAAAGAGTAGGCATGTGTATAATTATAGAGGGTCTCATAACACGCTCGGCTCGCTAGCCTCCTCAGAAATAAGATAATTGGCGGGTTGCCAAGTAAGTTTACAACGCTGTATGGTTGTACTTGGCGAAAGTATGCCGCTAGTTTAGATGATATACTTATGTTTATTTACTTCCTTGAAATGATCAAAACAACAAAGAGAGCACAGAATGTCTCAACAGAACGGGTAGCCATGTAAGTTTATTTATAACTCTGTAAGTACGAGTTACACTTAGCGAAAGTATGTCACTAGATTAGTTTAGATGATATACTTATTAAGCTTACTAGCAACTCGCCCCGGCTTCGCACGGTTGCAATGCTGATATAAAAATATACTACAGAATGTCTCTTCATTTACAAACCGACCGGTACCGCCGCAACCGCTATGTCCCTGCATTTTTTAATCTGTAATATCTTCGAAATTATCTAAAAGGCTGGCTGACATCACCGGAGACCGTAGAGCTGGCAGCTTCATCAGTATTGCAATTTAGCGAGGAAATGCTGCCAGCATCTTCGGAACCATGCCTCGGGGCGACCCCTTATTATAGCTTTAATTTATTTTGATTAGTTTTAGTTTTTAGTTACGTTTTTTGTTTTATCCATATGATTTGTGTCATATGTTATGACTATTTGTATGCCTTATGGCGAAGATATAGTGAGACTTATAAAATGTTCGTAACACCATTGTATATGCCTATGTTTTTGCGAATAAATGAATGATTGATTGATCATAAATATTCTTGTATATATTTTCTAAGTGTGTCATATGTTTATTACACGGATGATTTAAATTACATGCTGTAAAGTAAAGGACAAAAAATGGTTATTGTGGGTTATCCCTAAGAGATAGACATATATTATACCATCGCGGACTTTTTTGTAGATCTTTTTAAGGTGTACAATACTGGTGTACATTATTTTGATCTATTTCGCCAGGTTCAGCCAGCGTTAGCGATGAAATCGCAATAAATGTGTTTATTTACGACATCACATTAGAAACCTCTAAAATTATCAGAGGTTCTCTACTATATTATGCATGTGTCATACGTATAAACCTTCCTCTTGAATCATTCTATCTATTTAAAAAAACCGCATTATAATCTGGTGTCGATACAAACCCGATAGGGTTTAACGACACTTTTCTGTCAAACCAATGTATCAATTTTCTATAGTAAATAAATAAAAATAAAAAACCGTTGCGTAGTTTTAAAGATTTAAGCATACGTAGGGAAATACAGCGGGAAGCAACTTTGTTTTATACTATGTAGTGATGATAGTGATGTAATGAAGATGTTTATTTGGAGCGACATGATCGAGGCCGATCTGCGCGAACTCCAAATCAGTAAGGCACGCGTTAGAGCAGTGCCGAGAAAAGCGGCGCACTCTCGGATTCGAGGGCAAGATTAATATTGGGTCGCTGAGCCAACAGAGTCATTTACTTCCTTGAAATTTTATCTCAGCAACAAATTTTAGAGAAAGAGCACAGAATGTATCAACTGGATTACAAAAGAGGTACCACAAGAACACACCATACCTACCTACGGGGCAAGTAGTGCTGGCTGATTGTAGCTACGGTCTTCTTCAAGTATTACATAATTATTTTCATGGGAGCGCTCTTGGCCCAGCGGCGCCTGCGTAACGAGTGCGGTATGCAAGGTTAAGCAATGTCGGCCCGGGCTACCTAACTCTCCCGCCTTAGTGGACCGAGTGGTAGGGTCGGGGGACCCTACCCGTCCATGGGATCGAAGTACCCCAAAATTGTCCCGGGGCGCTCTCCTTGGCCATGCCCGCATACAACTGGTGGGTCGCGAGGGTCAAAGCTGGAAGCGACGTTGTTGGACAATCGTTGGGGGCTTGGTGGGTAGTTTAGACTTTCTGCCCAGGAGTCCCAAACACTCGTCCGGTCCCCCTTCGTCCGGGTGGACAGAGCGTCAAGGCATTCCCTAATTCGTGGATGGGTGACCAACATGATTGGTTCCTAACTGAACGCTCTTTTGCTTTGGAAGGCATTTTTATTCCGGCTGCTGTCTATGACAGCAGTCGTTAAGCCAAGTTAAACGCCTTCGGGCGGCTTGAGGACTTCTAACAGTCAAGTTGCCTACTTGACAAGCCTAATCCCAATAAGATCTAGTTTCCCCCTTGAGTTGGGAGATCAGATGGCCAGATGTGGGTGACGTAGGCCATCGCCTACGGCCTCGCGCCCCAGAGGTTTTGACACTAGTGAAAATTCAAAGCGGGCAGAGGGCCTCGCAAAATGTATCTTACCCGCGTAAAATTTAGGTCTTGCTCAGCCACTGCAGGTGGCAGTCGCTTCCTTTATCTTTCTGATTGTTGACATTTTAAAACATAATTTGTACTACGCACATCTACAAAGTTTGTATTTTTTTCTGTTTACTGCAATAAGATTTTGTTTTTATTAATATATTAATGATTCAATTGAATATTTGCACGCCACCAGATGGCTGAATGTATATGGCTCATGTTAAACACCTGTCACCATTTCTGTACCTGCATTCATGCAAATAAATGTATTTCATTTCATTACCGTAAAAACTAGTGTCTACGCCAATTATTGGGATTAGGAAGCGGACCCTGGGCATCCTGCAGGTTGCAACTGTACTGGGATAACGCTTCGTTGATGATGATGATGACATAATTATGTGCATTCTATAAGCACCTCCAATTTGCCTATGGGGCTGGTCCAAATGTGAGCGAATTGATATTGAAAGGTCTCGCCAACTTACAGGCCGACCAACGTTAAATATGGCGCTGGCAGCTGTCATCCCATAGAAACTTGTCAAACTTTCCATACAGACAGATTTTAACGAGCACCGTTCACGATTACAGATGGTTTGGTGCAGCCCACCCTTTTGTCTATTATCTGCTAAAATGAATTGAATTATATTTAATACGGTACTTCACTGACAGTCAAATCAGCAACTTTTTACTTAACGTGAAATACGCTCGGTTAGTATGAAGTTTGTAGGGAAATGTGCCTAATGACGTCATAATTATCTGCGGTCAAAATACGTCCTTTTTTCATGTTTACGTATTTAATAATCTTTAACCCTTTGAACGCCAAGAACCTATAAAGTGATTGTGTGTTGTCATGCCCACCACGCCAACAACCACTAAAAAGGTTGAGTGAAGGTGTACTTCGATCGTGAAAAAAAATCTATTATTCGAATGCCATTTATTTGTTTTTATTGGTTTAAACGTTACATCAATTTTTGATACCTTGACGTCTGGAGTGATCACTTCATTTAAATATGAAAGCGTTCAAAGGGTTAAAGTTGCATACATACGCTGAAGTTTAAGTTTAGAAGTATTTTCGTTAGATTTTTTTATTGGTACTTAACGTAAAAAATATTTTTTTAGTGCTGTGAAATACCCTATTCTGTGTTTATCACAATCTCTTTCTAACTAATATAGGCTTGAGGTGAACCCAACTAATTCCAAACCGTTTCCAACTCAACCCATCAAGTACAATCCAACCCTTCTAATATTAGTACTTACCTCCGTTTTTAACATAAGTACGTATAATTACACGCGCATCAATGTTGCCAGCCTATTAGGCTTCACGATTAATGAGATAATTGCGGGTTGCCAGCGCAAACGCGATTGTTCGAGCGATTTATAATTTTATGGCAACATTATCTCTAACGTAGTCATTATGAAGATTACGTGACTTGAGTCAACTGGGTAATAAACAGGACTTTACTATCAAAAGTATTTTTATACTACGACGGTGGCAAATAGGCATACGGCTAGTAAGAACACCCTAGCATATGGACGCTTAAATGAATGAATAACATTTATTTCAGATTAAAATCCATATTTTTGTTAGTAAGGACACAGTATAAATATATTTGTTAGTAGACAATTAAAAGATGACGTGGAAGGAATAACAATGACTGAATGAATGAATATTTTTATTTCAGACCCAGGTCCATATCGGTTAGTAACAATTCTCTTAACCTTGTGTTAATAAATTTACAATTTAAATTACAAAAAAAAATACAATTTACAATTTAAAATTAGTAAAATCTCGAGTGCAGTTTGTCCCAAAAATCAGTATAGGGTTGTTCCATTTATCAGCAATGACTTTCAGGAAGCTGTTGGTGCTGTGCCACACTCTGTGCATCAGAGAGGCTACTCGCTTGCCACTGCAGTACAATCACAAGCATCCAAGATGGTGAGTATGGTCAGAGAGTGAGGGAGATAATTTTACTCTATACTTCACTCACTCAGGCAGAATAAGAAAAAAGACATAAAAAACGGTTATATTTTTTTTAAACCATTTAGTTCTGCGAGGCACCTGTGGTGTTCGATAATTGAAATGAAGCAGGTATTTTATGATCTCGACGCTTCAGGGATCTTTTTATGACTTAACAAATCCCGTTTTTTATTAGATATTATATACTATTTTGTCTTTACGATTTTATATGCGACATATATTTTAAATTAGTATAATTCGACATATTTATTTAATGTATGCACAAATTATAGCATATAAATGCGCTGCAGCTGCATATGTGTCTAACTCTCAAAACAACAAATCCACACGTCAATAAAGGGTCGGTAACGAGATTGTGTTTTTTTGAGTCCTTAGGCTACGGTGTCTGCTAACCATCAAGTAGGCTGTGGTACTGTTTCCTACAAGCTTCATTAAATAATTAGATTAAGTAGTACTAGTTGGCAATTGTAATCCGCAATACTTGTAACCATATGAATAAAACAAACGAAAAATTAACTCAGGGCTTATTAAATTTAATGACGATGAAATAATGATTATTTATGGTGCTTGAAAACAGTAACTAATCATCCTTATTTACTTATTTAATATCCATTATTCTTACTCGGAATGGATATCTTTATTTCATAAATAAACGTAGTTAATTGAATTCGATTATTAAACCACTAAAAAAACGCATAATTAACTAACAAATAACTTACTTATCGAACACGGATCTTGAACTGAAAACTTCAGTTCTCGATTCAAAAATGCTCATAGTTTCGTAATAACGTTTGAATAGCCAATACATACCGGCGTCAAGTGGAAAATTTCATTACCTCCCACCCATTCCAATTTAAACTGTATTTATATTAAAACAGAATTGGGTTTCCTTCGAGCGCGATCTAAATCGGACCACACACGTCGAAGCGGCGAGGATTTTAAAAAAGGAACTCTCAAACCGCGCCTCGTTCGTTACCTCATCATCGAGTTCTTTTTTGAAATTCTTTTTTTTTCCGCGGCTAGCTTTATACATAGGATTTTAAAATATTATAAGGAATAATGTTGTACCTTTATAGAGGATTTCGGTTATAAATTAGCCGGTTTTATCGACCGCTTCTGATGTCCAGTAGTGTGGATGGGGTTTTATAGTTTTTTAAATACGGCACGGCAATTTTAACTTTACGTGTTGCAGTGTCGCTAAGATCACAGTTTCAACCTTTAAAACGTATGCGGCGGGTTTAGTTTTCGATTTCACCACAGATTAAAAATAAGTTTGTTTTTTATTTTTCTTAAAAGTGGGATTATTTTGTTATCAGCCAGTAATAAAGTAGGTTGGGTCGGTGGGAACGATTGGACGATAAGTTTCGAATTAAAAACGATTGCTTTAATTGGCGGGAAATTGGCCGCCATCTTTGCTGTAATTGGTTACTTTGGATATTTGTTTGTACTAATTAATTGTTGGATTTTAGATAAAATGCTATCAATCTATTCCGTTTTTTAAGTGGTACTGGTATTCTATTTTTAAATTGAGTGTGAAGAGATCGAATGTCACTTTTTTAACTATATTTGTTTAGTTTTTGCTTAAGTATACTATAGAGGCTTAAAACTATTCTGGATTAGTATCGCTTTAACTTGAGTATTTTAAATAGTGAAGCAAAATATTACGCAATAAATACATTAAATACCTACCCAACAACTAAGCTTCAGCGGTGAAATTTAATCGTGTTACTTACATGAAATACATTTTGCCGCTGAAGACATTTCAGAGAAAGAGAAAGGATGACTTTTCTATTATTACCTACGTGGTAAAAAAATGACCGGCCTACTAGAAGTGACATCAGGCGAATGCTAAAAAACGGACGTCAGTCTCAAAAGTAGCGTAACTGCGTTGGTATTGTCGTGACAGCCGGTATTAAGATCCTCTAGAAAAAAAGCAAAAAGATTTTAATTGGGATGTTAACTAATACTAAAACCAGCAACTTTTTATTATGCATTAAAAACACTCCACTGATAATATGTTGCCAAATTTCAAAAAAATTGCAACATAGGACGTCAAGACTTTCCTATGGTCATACGGTGTCCATTTTTGGAATTTCGTGTAGTTGAATTTTTTGAAGCAGCAGGTATTTTCTGAGTGTTTTGTTTCATAATGTAAGTTTATTTGTTTTTGTTTTTACTCTTATCGAGTACTGTCTTATTGAACCTTCATAGGGACTCGAACTATTTCCATACCAAATTTCTTCTTCCTCTTCTAAGTATGCAAAAAATTCAGACCGACGAAATTACTTTCATATCACACGAAACGAATTTTTCACGAGTGAATAGGCATCTTCTGGGTGAGCTTGCTTCATCGTCGGCCTCATTCTTTGCCCCCTGCCTAGATGCTGGACAAGAGCAATCCCATTTTTAATAATAAAAAAAACATGGATATTTAGGTAGGGTAATCAAAAATACTTTACTTCGGATTAGTAATACAAAGCTTATATCTATGTTAATTAAAACTGTAATTTTAAGACAAAATAAAAGAATAGAATAATATCATAACACAAAAAAAAAACTATAACAAAATAACCTAATAAGGTTATTAATAAGGTAATTAGTAATATATTATACCGGCAGTGCTGACAGCTTCCTCACTCATTAATAAGAATAATATAATAATAATCATTTATTTTTGTACTTAACTTACAAACAATAAACATATACAGCAAAAAGTGATCTGGTTTGTACAACGACGCCTAAAGGTAGTGGCCGATAGCTCCAACCCCCGAACTAGGTGGGAGACCTGTATCTCGGGGGTTAGAGTTATCTCTTCTTCAGTGTCAGATAACAGAAATACAGTTCAGACAATATTAATTATCATTGGAGATGAATCGGAGTAGTTATAAGTACAGTGCTTTGTAAGATACAAATCATATTTATATTGTATTTGTGTTAATTTTGTACTAAAGCAGTAACGCTGCTAACGAAAAGTCGTTCGAATCGAGGTTCGAATCCTGCTCGGAGCATTATATTTTTCAATTTTTCCCTTTAATTTGAAATTTTCGTTAGCAGCGTTACTGCTTTAGTACAAAATTAATTTAGTATGGGATGGCGCATCGTTACTGACGATTTCTCAATGTAATTTGAGACGTTAGTGCCGTTAATAGAAGCCTAAGTCTTCTACGGTAGATGTCGCTGTACGCCTCCCTAAGGCGTTGTAAGAGGGAACTAGTGAAGGATTTCGTGGACGAGCTTGTATGTGTGTTCATATAAATACGAACTTTATAAGAACTATGATTTATAAGTATTTATAAGTATAAGTATACGCATATTATAGGTATGTATACTTATATAATATATTCATATCATAAGTTTATACTAGTTGATTAAAATTGCATCAGTACCTAATATTTATCACTATTGCAATTTCAGCAAGGAAATGCTGCCAGTAACTTCGGTGCCATGCCCGGGGATACCTTTATTTTAGCCTTATTTTTCAGTATTTGTTTTACTTTTTGGTATTGCATGACATTTGTTTATATCGTGCTTACTATTAACTAGTGGCTCTGTCATTTTTTTTTAAATTTAAATTTCCAAAAACTGAAACTGAAACTGACTCGGGTATGTCCTAAAACTACGACCAAGACCACCGGGGAATGGGCTGCAGCATTCCTTGAGTGCGGTGGAGATACTGCGATCGCCAACCCGCATGCCAAGCGTGGCGATTATGGCATTTACCCCCCATGAAATTGGAGGAGGCCTATGTCCAGCAGTGGACGTCCTAGGGCTGATATGGTGGTGGTGGTGGACTCGGAAAAAGTTCTATATAATTATGGAACTGCTCACAAAAATTCACAAGAATCGGTTGAGAAATGTGACCTGTAGAGGAGAACATCCGGAACATCCGGACAGACATACGAAAGATTTTTTGTCAAAAGCTGAAACGGAGACGCTTCGCTCGCTCGGTCGATAAACAGATAATTTCCTTTTAATGTTAGAATAATGTTATCCAAATTACAAAAGATGACTACCTACTACGGGAAGTAAGGTGATGAGCGAAACATCATAACATGTAAATAATCTGTAACCCGACGCGACATGGGGAGGGATGATCCGAGTTACTTTACACCCCACTGCTGGGGTGTATTCAGTAAGCTGTGATTGAATAACAGCGAATTTATCATGGAAACTTAACTATGATATAAAAATCGTGTTTATTTATATTCATGTCGCAGACGGTTTTGTCGATATACCTACGTATTTTTGTTAATTTTGTATAAATAGGTACCAATTGTTAAATTTTATAACATGGTGTCACTATTGGCTATGTGCACGTCAGAAACGTCAAACGTCACGGGTCCCGGGGCAATGTCAAACTATGAGATGTCAAATAATAAGACACATGAATATTTTATTTATTTTAGTAAGCGAGTAAGACCCCTTACTGGAAATTTGACTGAAATAAATAAGAAAATAATTAAATAAATACAAACGAAACGAATCGTAGGAAACCAATAGGAAACGTCGAAGTAAATTTGACATATAAGTCCCCGGAAATTGCACATTTCTGCCATGGTGTGCGCTGCGATCGCTTAGTTTACCCCCACCACCTACTTCGCACATAGCCAATAGAATCAAAGTATTGCAATAAATTGTAAATAACAAAAGATTATCAGTCATAAAAAAAATACGAGATTGAAAAGATTCTAAATATTATGAATATCAGGTATTCCCTAATGGGTATATTACAAACTAAGTTATATACATATTTGTATTTATTTACAAAATTTAGTGCTAGTAATCCAAAAAAAAACAAACAATCATAACAATAACTAATTTAAATTATTAAAAGTAAAGAGAACATGATTGTAAAATTGATTTTTTCATTAAGTTTTGGACACCCTTTGAAAATAAGCGACATGGCTTCCGTGACAACATGCTGAGTCAGATGTCCCCAAAATTGAATTTTCACCTAACTTACATACGTATGCCAAATTTCAGCTCAATCGGTTGTAGACAACTGCTTTAAAATTCAGCTGCAAGATTTAACCCAGTTATTTCAAGTTAAATTTACAAGCTTGTAGTTAGAAAAAACACAAAAGATCTACCACCAAGCTACCCTTACCAATACTCGCTTACCGTTCTATATTAGTAGCATCGATTACATTGGGCCCCTACCAAGCCCTGCATCCCTTGGGATGTGGGTAATTTGGGCCAGTTAGCACCCTCGTGGCACAATCAATTGTCTAAACATGCCCTAACAAGAGGGGAATTAAAAAAAAAATGAGCATTCCAAAATTTTCTCTGAATTTGGACTTTTAGGGTATTCGGATTCGATTCTGTTACCGCTAGGTACTTATACATATAAGTATATAAATGTATGCAAGGTAACATCACTTCTGGGGACACCTATTTCTTCTTCTAGAATCGATAAATATTGATTCCGAGTTGAATGATCCAAAAATTTCCATATTCTGATTTAAAAAAAATTGCCAATCGGAAGGGGAAGGGTCCAAACGGAATCCTATTGCTGTCACTCGCGTGTCTGTTTGTCGTCTATAACACATTTAATTGCCAGGTTTTTTTTTTACTTTCCATTAACCTATGACACGTGGTGATGTTTAGTATTCCGTATATTTTACCAATGTAGGGTAGGGGTTTCGAAGCTAGGCCGGAGCTTGTTTATTGAAGATATCAAACAGAATGTTGTCACAGTGAATATGAATATAGATTACCTAACTAAGACTCTAAGACTTTAAGAAGCTGCTTGGCAAATACACCGCTGGACCAATGTAGGTGCCTTGCGGAATAACTCCCAAGGGAAGCTTTAACCCTATTTCGAAAAGACAGGACCGTTCAAAATCCGACCTTATGGATGTTTGTCGTGCGCTGTCAAATCACCTAGCTAACTCCAATGTACATTGGTTCGGGGTTGACCCCATTAAATCAGGAAAAATCTCAACACCGCGATGCAGGATTGCTATGGCAGCGGTACAGCGACATGTTCCTCAATATGTTTGCATACATCAATATGTTTGCATCTAACTTTATACAATGTGGGCATGTTCTAAATATTTTAAATAACATGAAAAGTACTGGCCTGTATTTTACAGCCTTCAGGAATGTTGATTTATCTACATGTAACTAGCGCCATCTAGGGCTTCTCATGGGAACTATTCTCTACTACAATGTTGAATCTTTATCTAACTTCTTACTAGATAATACCTAAATGCTACACCAACAAATACCAATATATTGATAAATTACATTTGTTTTTTAATTGTACGGAACCCTTGGTGCACGAGTCCGACTCGCATTTGGTCGGTTTTTTTAAGTCTCCAACATGAAGGATATTACGTGTAGCCGTCAAAATTTTGTCTCGCTCGCTCGCTAAAGTTAGCTCGATAGGTATGCGGTTCTCGTCGCCCGCGCATAGGTAGGTAACTTATTTTCATGCAAAATCGGCATAAAAAACAATTTTTAGTCGTGCGCAACACTTTATTGTGTACATGTTTGAATTAAATTAAACCTACTTAATTTAATCACAGTATTCATTGTCACCACTGGTAAAACGTTCTGAATTATTCGGGTATTCGGGACTCGTCCTGATAACAACTTCAACAGGAGTTTTTTTTTTTTCACGATGGGCCCCGAACTCCTAAAGGGTACATAACATATTTCGAACATAGTCGTTGACGACCTGTTTAGCCTAGTTGGTAGTGACACTGCCTCCGAAGCTATAAGAGATCCCGGGTTCGAATCCCGGCCAGGGCATTATTTGTGCATTTAAGCACGGATTTTGTTCTTGGGTCTTGGATGTTCTCTATGTATTTAAGTATGTATTTATCTATATAAGTATGTATATCGTCGCCTACAAGCTTTGCTTAGTTTGAGTACTAGGTCGATTTGTGTAAGATTGTCCCCCAATATTTATTTATTTATAGTCATCATCATCATCCTAGCGTTATTTTATTCCCAGTATAGTTGTATCCTGAAGGATGCCTGGGGTCCGCTACCTAATCCCAGAGAGAGAAGAATTGGCGTAGGCACTAGTTTTTACGGAAGCGACTGCCATCTGACCTTCCAACCCAAGGGCTTAGGGATTAGGCTTGTCAAGTGAGTGGGCAACTTAACTGCTAGAAGTTCTCAAGCCGCCCGAAGGCCTCTAGCATTGGCTTAACGACTGCTATCATAGACAACAGCCGGGATCAACGACTTAACTTGCCTTCCAAAGCACGAGAGCGCTCAGTTAGTAACCACTCAAAGTGGTCACCCATCCAAGGACTGACCCCGCCCAACATTGCTTAACCTCACATACCGCACGCGGTAAGTAAGTACCTATGCGGGCGCCGCTGGGCCACGAACGCTCCATATTTGGACCATAGTGACAATTAGAATACTTACGTAATCGTAAGTTTAACCCTTTTATTAGGATAACGTACTTAAATTATAAAAGATGCGCCTTGATTGACACGTTTACCTCAAAAACCTCGGCATGTTAATACATTTGATGTAAACGACTGCAATTTTTTTTTTCTTTTACATATTTAGATTTTTAAACGTTCCAAACTTAAGTGTGTTTCTTGGAAGGTCCAATCGTGTATAAGCGTAGGTATTGTTTTATTTTAATTAACTACTTATAACGATATCTAGATGGCAAAATATTTATTACGTGTATCTTCAGGAATAAATAAAGTTAAGAATTATGGTTCCCGAGGTTCCCAAGAGCGCGTCATCAGGGGCCAGTTTGAAAACAAGTAGTCTAAAGCTAAACTTATGCCTACACTACCTTAATAAAAAATAAAAGATACTAACAGATCAACGACGCGACAAACATGCAATATCAAACAATACATAACACCCTCGACCACTTAAGTAACCACTGCAATAACACGGCAATAAACAAATGGCAAATAAAACTTTATCACTGCCATACATATTGCACAAACTTATCACACATCACCAGCAACACATGAACCAACCAAGTCCCATACAAATTTTACGGAAACCGTTCAAGCATTCGCCGCTGTCGACCGCAAACATAAATTTGCAACAACTACACATGTTACGCAACTATAGACAAAATAGACAATATTAACTGACAGATGCGCGTAATGTTCCCGCCATTCCGCGCCGACCAATCAGCGGCCAGCATTTTTTTTCGACCACAGACAACAGCTGCGTGTTTTCATGTATTAACGCATGTTATAGGGCGTTTTTATAAATACATTTCGCGGTAGGGGATGTTTTTTCTATGATGATTTGTGAATGATGACGTTGAGGGATTGGTAATAATGCTAATTTTGGGGTTTGGGGGCCATCTTTAATGTAACAATGGATTTGTTGATTAACTTATAAGATAAAAATGTTTCTTAATTGAATCTTTTAATAGCATTCCTTTCCTTGATTTTGTTTTCAATCATTCTTAGTTTTTAATATTTCGAATAGATAGCGGTTTTTTATTGGAACACTAATAGCTTTTGCTAGTATTCATTATCGCACTCCCATTGAAACTTTAACTTCAGAGAGACTAAAACTATGTTACGTCCTGGCCAGAGTCTCAACATAACAAATTTCATATAAATCGGCTCGACGGTACACTTACAGTAAAAATGTAGAGAGTTATTGTCGTATTATAATTTTAGTGTGGAATGTAATGTAATTATTAATATTTTTTACGCGTGCTAAGACCATTAGGACATTCTGTTATATATTATAGGTATACTGTTACTAATAAATGTAGTATCAATACGAGTACACCGTCTAAATTGAAAAATAAAACATTTATATGGCTTTAGTTATTTAAAGTAGGTCATACTTAGCATATACAACTACTTGCAGGGAATTTTCTGAAAGTCAGTTCAAAGCAAATCGTATTCGTAATTCGAATATTCGGATTTGGAGAACTATTCTAATACCTTTTTAAAATTCAAATCCCCACATATCCCATTTCAAAGGGTCCGACGGTACTCGACGGGTCAAAGGTGAAATGAGAACTTAAAAGAAAAGCGTTGTCTATGGTTTCCTTTTTTTTAAGTGTCATTGCGTTTCCGATTAAGATATTGTGAGTTTTGATTTGTTTATTTTAATAAGGCAATTTGATATGCGTAAGCGTTATTAGCTTTCGTCTTAGTCTTTCTAATGTATTTATGGTGGACGGATGAGAAAACTTGGCCACATGTTGGGATTAGAACTCTCGATGTTTTTCTTCATTTAAAAACTGATAAATTATCAACATCATCATATATTATGTCAGCCGAAGTCTACTGCTGGATGCTGAACATAGGCCTCCCCCAAAGAGTTCCAGAATGACCGGTCCTGCGCCCCTACTGTTAAATATTCTTTGTGGATTCGAACCGACGACCTCCGGAATGAAAGTCGCGTGCTATATTATATATAAAGTGTGTTGTTTTAATACTGCTATTACTGCTGTCAGTCATTTAATTGATAGAGTATAATGCTGGAGTAGAAAAACGACTACTTGCCTAGCAAGAAGGTTAAAAATGTACCTACCCTAGCTTATCAAATCAACAACAACTCGACATTTATTCATTCATGCACAATACAATGATTGTGTTTGTGTACATAATTAACACTTAATAATATAAATAAATACTAGAACTAGGATCACAAAATATGATTGAAGGCCATTTTGATTTGTCGCAATTGCGATTTCTAGGTTATACGAGTAAAGCGGCGTAACGTATCAATATGGAGGCGCCCAATATCAAACTGATTTTATTCAACGAGTTAAGTCGAATAAGTTCATTTGACAGCTATAAAAAAGGCAATTACTAACCTTTTTATGCAAAGTCTGCTTTCGTCTATGGTTGGAAACAGTATTTTTCTGATAAAGGTTCTTCGGTAAAGATTAGTTATATTCAGAAGATATTCTTGAGAAATCACAGCACGGAAGAATGATTATAGAGGTATTGTTTTTGGACCTGATTGTGGCTGTGGGAGAGTCATCATCATCATTATCATCAGCCTATACGTCCCATTGCTGGGTACAGAGCTCCTCTCATGTATGTGGGAGAGTAGCCTGGGTAAAATCCAGGGAAGCCTCAGACACGGCCACGCGGACGGTTTAAACACTGGAATACTCTAAAAGTTTTCGCTCCTTGTAATCCGGTCCGGAGGATATGATAATCCGGCCGGATCCGATATAATTTGATAGATACCGTACCTGTACTCCTGGGAAGTAGTAAGACTGCTCTAGTGGACCCTTTTTTAACGTTGGAAAAATGCTTTTATGCATCCCACTCGGTTGGGGACCAGGGTATGACGGACTAACCGCAGCAAGCGCCTTGGACTACCCCAACGAGTGCCTGCTCCGCCTTGTTTCGGAGGACGCCGCGGGATCGCTATGAGCAATCGACCGCGTGCCTAGTTTCTATTCTCAACTGATGGTAAGTGACGCAGGCGCAGAATCCAGCATTTGGTTCAGAGCGAAGGAGGGGGGTGCCTGAAGTGACGAAGGGCTTAGATCGGGCATAGAATACGTCTACGGTAACCCCTGCCTGTCGTACAAGGCGACTAAAAGGGGGTCCTTGGGGTCGAAGATGGTCGCAGTTGGGGGCTGCGATCGTCCATGAAAACAGATGGTGGGACCCACAGAGGTGTGGTGTGACTCTAAAGCGGCACTGGTGTGTTCCGAAGGAGATCTCACTACATTTTTTAACAACAACAAGACTTGCACCGACGTAACCGTATCACACTAAGTTGTCACTGGTAAAAAAAAATAGGATATCTAGTGTATTCGTTTACTTTTACGAATACTTTGGAAAAATACTCTACCCATATAAAGTGACACTCCCGATGATAGCAACATTGCTATTATTCTGGTATGCGAAATGTTGAGTCAGATTGAACTGCCGGATTATACACTCGGCAGCTACCGAAGCGGAATACATACAAACTTAAAGAAGAGCTTGAAAAAACACTTACTACAACAGGATTGTACTTCTTTTACACCGACGTCTTGTAGGCTTGTTAGCCGATCCAAATAAGTACATTTATAAATATAAATAAGGGAGACCAAGGATATAATACTTCACAACACAATGGGGCTAACAAATGTTTTGCGTCGCGCGTTGTCACTTTTTGCATGTAAATGTGGGGCGTAATTTGTGAGCCTTTGTCGCCATCTTTTTTTCTGTCGCCGCTGCGAAAAGGTTAGTTGCTTGCGGATAAATCAATTTGTTATCTGGTCAGTTTTAATTGCGTTTGTGTACTGTCTTAATCTTAACATTTTATTGTAACCTCGGATGCCAATAAAGAATAGTTTTTAAAATGGCGGGTTGTATAATTATACCGCAATTATACTGACATAAGGTGCAACACAGACAGATAGCGCAAGAGTGGCCATTATAGAATCTATTATTTGTTGGCTTATACTTTGGAGTGAGTATTTTCGATACGTATGCAAATAAATGATTTCCATATTGATATACACGACATTCCTAAAACAATATGGCAAATTTCATAGCGTGAGTATGTACCTATCTATACTCATATTCATATGGCTTGAAATTTCATACATTCAACTTTTTTTCTGAATGCAAGTTAGATATTTGGCGTGAAAATAGGCCGTGCTACCGGAAATTACTGGCACAAGAAAAATAAATGTGATATTTTCTTGACTTTAATCGTATAATACAGTAAACAACGTTTGGGATTTTGCGTAAGAGACTGGCACAGCGGAACTTCATCTAGCTCATTATTGGAGTTGTCCATCTGAACCTCCACCTTACAGAAGACCGCATCCATAATTTACTGTAACATTTCTAATAAACTCTAACCGTTTCGCCACAAGGCCCAAAGTCATACCTAAACTCAATAACTGGATATTACACTTTCACCCCCACTCAGCATTTTACTCCAATATCCAATTCCAATAACAAACTGTCCCTAATCAAAAAAGCCTAAAACACAGGGAAAGCAATGTCACTTGGGCCCTTTTGTTTTGAGAAGTTGTCAACGTAGTTTTTCGCACGTGCACCGTAATGGACGATTTGTGATATCTTTTAGTTATTTTGCCTACTGGCTAGAATTTGAAGAAAATCGTCTGGCAAAAATCTGAAGATCTGGGACACACGTCCGTGTGAACTGGTCTTTATTGGGCCACCAAAACGCCAATTACTGACCACGCTCTTAAAGTACCGTAAAAGTGTTATTCACTCAATTTTTATTAAATTTCAATTAGTTTCGCCGAAGTCGATATACAAGAATTCGCATAAAAAAGGAATTTAATACATTCCGGTTAATTGTCGATACATACGAGATACTGAAAGTTGTGTCAATATAAAATGATATTAGTTGGAAGGCTGAGTATTTGAAGGTTCCGTTGGGCTCATAGCCCCAGTACTTTATGGACGATTCACACCAAACGGCCGTAGTCGGCGCGCACGCCACCAGAGTCAAAGAAATTCGAACCTTCCATACAGAAGCTAGACTTCGTATCCAAACGGCAGCGGCAGAGCCGGCAGCAGCCGACCGGAGCCGACCGGCTGCTCGCAACCCATTTAAAAATGAAATGTAACTTCTGTATGGAGGGTTCGAATTTCTTTGACTCTAGTGGGGTGCGCGCCGACTCCAGCCGTTCGGTGAGAATCGTCCATTAGACCAAATCTGAACGGCCAAAGACGGTTATGAGAGTTTAAGCATATTTGCACAGTGTTTGGTACTGAGTTACTATAAAAAACTCCTTACTCCTCCTCTGCTTGCGTCTCGAGATACATATAGCACCTCACACTGTTGGAGGGGGCCTGATAGCTTGTAAAAAGCTATGGTTGCCTAGTCGTTCAAGCATGTGGTTATCAAACGGCGGTCATGATTTGAAATCACGGCCCGTATGTACCAATGAGTTTTTGAGAACTTATTGTACGGAATATCATTTGTTATTTGCCGTTAGCTTTTTCGATGGTGGGTACTTGGACGATCAGAAAGAATGCCGAGATCGAGGAGTTGTTGGTTGAAATTAACATCATTGGCGAGACAAAATCACGCAGAGTGCGCTGCTGGTTCGGTCATCTACTGAGAATGGGAAAGGATCGAGCCGTCAAGAGAGCATACTTCGGCCAACCGAATAGTCGCCCCCCAATTGAGAAAGAGAGAGAGATGCGGATCTGTCTCGGCTTCCTATCGACAACTGGCAAGAAGCAGTGTAAGATAAAGAAGGGTGGCGTGCTCTCATTTAGAGGTTAAGATAATTTTGGATCACTGCGCCAAAGTAGTTAGTCGGTTAGCTTTTCAGTTAAGGGTACATCGTGAGGAAACCTGCATATATGTACACAGATTCAAAAAAAAGATTTGACAACGAAGAAATTCAAAGATGCATGTGAAGTCCCAATCCGCACTGGGCCAGCATGGGGACATTAGTCTCTCCCTCTTATCTTTGAGAGAAGGTCTGTTTCCTGCAGTGGAACGTATATAGGCTGATGCTAATGATGAAGAATAGATAGAGGTTGCTAACACAGCGTCGTTGATAAAGATAATTATTTTGTACGTTCCAAGCCAAAAGTACTACGCATTATTCCACTCTGTAATAAACTACAGCGTAGTGTTCTGGGGTATCGCCGCTGACTGGTAGCGCCGCGTTTTCGTGCTGTCGAAGTGAAACAGTAAGAATAGCACGTGCTCCTCCTGGCTCACAAGCGCGACAGCTCTTCAGATCGCTAGGTGTAATGTCACTCAATATTTATAATATTGTAAAATTCGTAAGTAATAACCTCAATTCCTTTCCCCCACGCAATAGCCACAAGGGGAGGCTTGCAACTAGGAGAGTAAACTAGGTCTACCAAAACGGCCAAAAAATATACAATGCAATTGCGGATCGTATTAAAAACCTACACAAAGACTGTACTTTTTATATTGAATTAAAAAAATGCTCATTATAAAAGCTTTTTATGACATTAGGGAATTATTTATGTGACAATTAATATTAAATTTATATGGAATTAATTATAATTATAATTGGAATTATGTCATTGTATTCTATTGAATTGTGTAAACATTTTGTAATATTAAATTAGTACTGAACATTATTGTGTACATAAAACCTGTGACATGTATTTGTGCATTATAAATAAAAGAGTGTTAGTATGAGTAATCTACTAACGGGGCTACATGAGATAACGTTTCATCTGTATATCAGCTCATCATCATTGGCCTTTTCAGCTTTTCAGATGTTTGTTACAGCTGCTGTGTTTCGGGAGCCACATCTTTTCTGGTGGCTGAACAGACCGATACGGGCTCTACACTGCTTGCCACAACGGTCGCAAACAAATACAGCGTTAGGTGGGGGTGCCGCTTGCTTCCTCTCTAGGCACTTTCTTCTGAGTTTTCCCAACCACAGGACGTCGTGATTAGTTCTGCCCTTTCGTAGTAGGTACCTCCATACCGGTCTGTCCAGTCCCAGGAGTTCCCAGTTTCTCGGATCGATTTTGAAGTCCTACATGTCAGCTAAAACTAAACTAAAACTATCAGTTAAAACAAAAAACTAAAACTCTACATAGAGTCAAAGGATCCCCAAAACCGATACCAATTAGAATAAAGTAGAGCCGCAATCGATGCCGATAAAGAATCGGTTTTATGTGGTATCGTCCTTAACGATCACGTCTCACCGTCAACGAATTCAGGTAATTTTGTAAGAATTTTCGTTTTGTATTTAGAGTATACTTGTGAATGTTTATTAACATGTTTTCATTACACTGTTACTAGTGAGTTGTAACGGAAACAATGAAAGTTTTACAGTAACGGCTGATAACAAAAGCAATGTTGACGGTCTGTTTAGCCTAGTTAGTGCCTCTGAAGCTACAAGTAGAGGTCCCGGATTCGAATTCCGGCCAGGGCATTATTTATGCATTTAGCACGGATATTTGTTCTTGGGTCTTGGATGTTTCCTATGTATTTAAGTAGGTATATCGTCGTCTAGTACCCATAGTACAAGCTTTGCTTAGTTTGGGCCTAGGTCGATGTGTGTAAGATTGTCCCCCAATATTTATTTAATGTAACAATAAATAATATTGGTTCAACTTTCAGAATGACAGCAGAGGGCGTACCGCGACTACCGCGTACCGAAAGCGAAATACTCGTGCCTGCCTCTGTCTTGTGCTGGGAAAGGTATTCAAGTGCGACAGAGAGACAGATATTGGCCCTCTGGCCTATCAGACTGTAATTTTGACGCAAAATGGCGCTTATAACCTCCCGGTGTAGGTCTAAATTGACATGGTCATTAACCTAAGTTTAGTTTTTTTTAATGATTATGCAGGCTGATGGGCCAAGTGGGGCAATAGGGAGAAATCAGAAACTACAGGAGAATCTATTGAATGCAGCTTTTCTTGCTACTAAAATCGACTTGATGGTTCCTAAGAACAGATTTCTGACTCCTCCATACTGACCCATATGGATTGATCACCTTTGTAAACTTTGTAAGCGGAGTTTGTGAATTTGACCACGCTGAAAACGGCCTAGATGTAAAATAAAAGATCATTTACTTTTTTGTACTTTAAATACTAGATTTAGATGAGATGAGATTTTATACCTACAACGTAACAACGCAAATAATTTAATTAATGTAGATTTGATCTGTCTTTTGGTAAGCGTCGCTTACGTCATTGCACTTTCGCACTCTAGTATTGTTTATGACTAAACTCTGAACTAAAGTCATCACTAAGACAGTGAATCTTCTGTGCCTTTTATAGCTACTATAAATTAGTCTGTGATTTTACACTACATACGAGTACATGTTTAATCTTGAAACATGAATGAATAACATAATCCAGCAACTGACCAAACCAAAACACTCTCGCGTGCTCAGCGCCCGTTTGTCCCACAATAATTCATAAAAATAACTCAATACTCAGACTCCTATAACAGCGGCATAAAGACTATATTCTCGTGGCACTGGCTAATGTTCTGTGATTACAGGGTAGGCTTGGGTAGTTCATGATGTTTAATGGGTTTTTAGAAGTTTGTGGTTATTTGTCATTAATTATTATGATAGGGAAATGCGTACGAGAAGTTTCTAGAAGTAAGCTCTAAATGTCTACTATACTAGAAGACAATTATTTTACATTGTTTAACGTTTTAGTAATATTTAAATAAGTTTTTGGTCAAAAATTTCATTTTTGGTACAAGGTTTTTTTGCTGACTGTACTTTTTCCACAATCATAAACTACTTGTTGAGTCGGTTCGAATGAGGCCAAACACGATTATCTTGTATAGTTTAGGAATTGCTATGACCACCTTCTGTCCCCATCGTCAGATCAGCTCTATGTTATAATAATATTGCATTGTCATCCAATTTATACATGCATGCAAAATTTCAGCTCAATCGAAAACCGGGAAGTGGATCAAATTTCACTTACAAGATTTGATTACAGACCAACAGACAGAAAACGGGACAGGTGAAACTAAACAAAAGCTTGTAAAATATACGGCGGCGTGCGATATCCGGTGTGGCAATGACCCTGACAACTTAAACCTACAGTTTGGCACTGCCTCGCTTCCGCTAGGTATATTACTACTAGGCAAATACCGATACACAACTACCGAAATACTGATATTAATACTGCGTGAATGTCATACTGGCATTATCCCAACCGAGGAAATCGGTGCGACGACAGCAGGCTCACGGCAAAACACAGAACACCATATACGAGTACCGATCTTCGTTCCGGTAAGTCAGGCAAGCGCCTTATAGTCGCATACGTAAGTACTTAAACACGTACTTTAATACGTGCTAAGCAGTTTGGCGAAAATTAATGTTAAGTACTTACGTTTTAAGTCACTGTTTTTGGAATAAATAAAAAAATAAAAAATAAAAATATTTCATTTTGACCAGCCTTAACTCAATTGCTCGTATTTAACTAAAGTGGAGTGGGGTAATATGAGAGTAGGTGTGGTTAAGAGAAAAGTATCTCTAAGTCCAATAACGTTTAAGTTTTCGTGGTCCAGTGTTAATATTCCCTTAATTACTCAAATTTTCTAATTAATCTATAAGTACATATTTTCATTATTTACAACGTCACGGTCCCCAAAACAGCTACTTGTCACCCCGGCCTGTAAAATTCACATTACCATGCAAATTGATTTCGGTGGACGCGCGGCGCGATAGGGCACGCTTTTGTGGGGAAGGGGGGCAGGTGAAAATTAAATTATTATTCCGAATTACCCTGTAAACTCTTTGTAATATTAGAGTGTGGTTATGAATAATTTAATTATTCTTACGTATTAAGGCTACTTTATGCTATTCCCAAGCAAAAGGATCCCTTATGTCAATAAGAACTATTTCTAATTTCATCAGTAAGGAAATGACGTCTATTTGGCGCCGCCAAAGGGTAGTGTTTATCTTGACAACAACATAATTTTAGTCTGTACTTCGAAATTAGGCACCTACTCAGCCAAATTAAGAGACCTTTGACCTACTTATAAATCCATCATATTTATATCATTTATTGCATCAATGTGTTTACATTGGTGTCAAAAATCTGGGGGCATGGTAGTGCCCCCGCCAAGACGAGCCTACAATTTGTTTTAACATGTACCCTTTCGGAAATAGCAATCCACTACAACGTCTACAACTAACTATAATTACATTATAGCAAAGATGTGAGCATATCAAACATTTACAATGAATTAAATTCGATTGATACATTATTCTTAAGCGCATATTGAATTTCATCCATCAATCATCAATATGCCTACTGACGATCTTTTAAGTATTATGAAGTACATAAGTGAAAGAAATACTTAGACGTAAACTAAAATTAATTATTGAAACAATTCACTCGTACAAAAGTGTATTCCGGAGGTAAAATTTTATTACTATTTTAAATGTTTACTTCAATACCTTATTTATCAATGAAATCAATTAAAAAACAAAACAGAAAAATGCGTTGCGTATTAAAAAAACACTAATCCACCTGGTATTATTTTGCTCAATATTTTACACTACAACTTCAATAGCTTTTTGTTAACCATAGACAACTTTGACTTTCTATTGCGGCGCGTTTGAGCGCGGTAGGGCTTTGTTGATCCAAGCCTTGTTAAAAGAAAAAAAGCGTTATTGTCATTGGATCATGTAATTGACTTTGGTGGCTTAAAATTGTTGTGCAATTTGATGGGAAATAAGAGATTAAACGAAGTGGGTTAGTTTTTTTTACGGTGACGATTACGATGAAAGTGCACAGAACAGGAAATTCGCTACGAGTGGTGATAAATTAAAACACGACCGAAGGGAGTGATTTAAATCAAAACGAGTTGCGAATTACCTATTCGCACGTGTATCGTACAACGTTTTACAGTACATATGGCTCTTTAAAGTTTCGACATATGCATGTAATCTGCTGATTACCGCACTCGTGCGGTAAAGTAGCACCATATGTACTGTAATAGTACATTACGATACAAGTGCAAAGAACAGGAAATTCGCAACGAGTGGTGATAAATTGAAACACGACCGAAGGGAGTGTTTTAAATCGACACGAGTTGCAAAGGTAGGTAAAGGTAGGTTTTAGGTGGTTGGTTATACATAATTTTTAATCCTCTATTTGATTTCATAAAAATAGCCCGCTTTAAAAATGGAATGTTGTCAAAAGGCTCTCTAGGTAACGACGTAGCTGAGGAGCTGGCCAGGAAAGGTTCTAGCCGGCCTGCGCTTGGCCCTAGTCGAATGCTCCCGCTACCCTTCAACCAGCTAAGATCATGGCTACGTCGCAGAACATCTGAACAACACGCTGATCAATGGACAAATACCAGTACATGCAGACAATCCCGGGAAATAGTGTCACTCCCGGACGCACGATTTACCAGGCGTCTGCTCTCTCTTATCAGAGCGTCACTACGTATGATCGCAGGCACCATCACTGGACATTGCTCACTCAACAAACATTTATATGTTCTAGGTACGACCGACAGCCCCCTATGCAGGGGATGCCAGTCGGCCGATGAAATAGCCACCCACACCATCCTGGAATGCAAAGGTGTACTACACAACGGACTCAAATCTTCAACGCACCGAGGTCACCCCGTGAAGCCTGTGGTGGCACCAGAAGGATCCTGCGCTTCTGGTTGGAGTTAGGCTAGCTAGATCCCTAGCCAGCGTTTCACGCCACGCACAATGGTCCGACTTTCACGGACTAAGTGTGGAATAATTTTTAAGAAAAAAAAACCGACTTCAATGGGGGAATCCGGTGAAAGATTATTAATCTTAGATGATGCACTCTTAGATTCCATACAATAAAATAAAAATGGCTATAAGTTTGTTTATAATGGTAGAAGACCTCAATTCCTCATGAAATCATGGAAAAACCTTGCTTGCTTGACAAACAAAACGAAGAGAACAAATCGCCAAACGTGAACTACGCGTCGTTGAAGAGTTCCGTTCTGATCATCATCAGCAGTTCCACTTCATCAAATGTCACTTTTATGAATAAAAATGCTTTATTAGTTCATGAAAATACTAAAATCACTATTTGTGTGCTTTTCACATTTGAGGAGTTTCCTCGATTCCTAATGTATCCCATCATCAGAACTCGAGCATGACAAAAATCAATCGTGAAAATAGAACTTGCTTAACAAACACAGCTAGAAGGACAAATCGCCAAACGTGAACTTTTCGTCGTTGAAGAGTTCTGTTCTGATCATTATCAGCAGTTCCACTTCATCAAATGTCACATTTTTGTACGATAATGCTCGATTTGTTGATAAAAACACAAAAATCACTATATGTTTGCCTTTAAGATTTGAGGAGTTCCCTCAATTCCTCATGGATCCCATCATCAGAACTCGAGCATGACAAAAATTAATCGTGAAAATAGAACTTGCTTCACAAACACAGCTAGGAGGACAAATCGCCAAACGTGAACTTTTCGTCGTTGAAGAGTTCTGTTCTGATCATCATCAGCAGTTCCACTTCATCCAATGTCACATTTTTGATGCAAATGCTTGACTTGTTGATAAAAACACAAAAATCACTATATGTTTGCCTTAAAGATTTGAGGAGTTTCCTCAATTCCTCATAGATCCCATAATCAGAACTGCCTTTTGACAAAAACGGGACCATCTTGGATATATATACTTAAAATAAAATAAAAGATTTTTTTAATCGGTTAAGAAATGACGGAGTTATAAAGTAACAAACATAAAAAAAACATACAACCGAATTGATAACCTCCTCTTTTGTAATCTTGAAGTCGGTTAAAAAGGAGTCCATAACCATAACCATAACCATAAGCTTCACAACCCGTGATTCGCGTATTTCGAAGTTCTACTCCTCCTAAACCATACAAATACAACTTAGTAGAGTATCCAAATTTACTATCGTGATAGGCACTACCGCCGCGTAGGTTTTTAAATAATAAAAAAAACAATTTATAGAATTAATAAAAAATATATATTTTTTTAAGCCTCGTTTACGATGCATACCGTTGGCGATCTAGACTGAAGGTATAAACAAAAGCTTCACTCCATTAGGTCGGGCGCACCCTGCTTACGACTCCCTAGTTTTAAAACTAGTAACAAGGCTCCGTATCACAAACAACCACACCGTCTTCTATACAGGTACACCAATTGCAACCACGCGGCTCTTTGAACTTCTGTCCAGTTTTACAACTCTGGGCCTTTTCTGAAATACAGGGTGCATTATCATTAATATGAAACATTTGTTTTTACTTCTCCTATTCGAAAAAAGTCTTTTCTAGCCCGTTTAGAGGGAGCAAAACTCGAGTTTGCTCCCTGTCATTTTTTTTTCTTTTTTTTCATTTATGCTTTACCGACAGGGGTCAACACGAGTTTTGCTCCCTTTAAATCGGCTAGAGTCAATAAAGGATCGGCTTACGGTAGGCCGTACGCTTGTTTGCCACCGACGTGGTATATAAAAAAAATACTACGCCAAATTAAACTGTAAGTTTGCAGCCGAATTTATTATTCCAAATGAAAAGTAGAGTGTATACCACTGGTCTAAAAGCCATATTACGCTGTCGAATAATTTTAGTCCCTTACAAGTACAATCTATTATTTGCCTCGATGGTGGCAAGCGGATACCGATACCTATGGACACTTGCGTTACCACGTGCGCGTTGGAGCTTGGAGCCTGACAGCAAATGATAAATTGAAATGCAAGTGGCTCATTGAGAAAAGTGAGAGTTCCTCGTAGTAAGTACTTTGTGCAAAAAATCACAAGAATTTCAACCGGAAAGATGGGTTTCAACTGTCGAGCGTCTGGCGTCCAATGATCCAAAAGCTCACGAATCGGAAAAAGACTGTAACCGGCAAGAACGCGCGAGTTGATACTGTTAGAGTTGTATGTCGTGATCGTGTTCGAGTTTCGAGTGAGAGTGTGGACGGTGGTAGTAGCTATGACACTGTGGGAAAAAAGTGAACCAAAAAGAGGGTAGATCGCTATGGAGTGTGGGTAGATCACAAATAAAACTCGCAGCAAGTCAGTTAATCCTTTAAAATGGTGCTTGCAACAGCGCCGAAATATAGGGAGCTCAAAAAGCATGGTAAATATCCCGTTTCTATCAGTAATTCTGATGTTAATGACAATAATGACCATGTTAGCTTGAAATCTTACTTATAAAGTACTTTTTGTCATTGTCTCTAGATGGCAACGAAACGAATCCTCAAGTCACTAAAGGGTCGACAACGAGGTGATTCTTTATGTCGCAAACGCTCATAGGCAATGATGTGTCCTTACCATCAGGCAGGCTTGTTTGCCACCGTCATGGTATTAAAATAACTTACCCTTCAAAGAATGTAACATTTTCTTATCCTGTGACGTCTTTTTTGTTTCTCCTTTAAGCACGGCATAATTATCTGCAAAACAAGAAACGGTTGAGCAAAAAGCCTCGCCAGCGCATGTGCAAGATTTTCATTTGTGTGAGGTGAAGTGTACTAGTGTATAGGTGATTTGAGGAAGACCATCGGGGGGGTTTTAGTCTGTGCAAGTCTGCAAGTCCGACATAACCTTCGCACTGTCTCCGCAGTACATACGTTGGTATCCATAACGGAAATTTCCCGGGCAGAAAAACAAAAAAAGTTACCGATTCTTTACTGCACCTTTACATTTAATATCACGATATCTGGGCGGTACGAATGCACCAGATACTGAGAAAACCGAGAAGAAATACGAAATACCGCATACCTGTTAATGTCGCTCCTGACAAAGGCCTCTTCACCTTATCTTTCATTAGTTTACTCTTCATATCGTTTTGCAGCCTTTTCGAACACAACTGAAGTGTACACATCGCCATGCCCTGGGCGTCGCAGTAACATGTGTTGCAGCTATCCGGCGAAAATGTCTCTCCTATTCGTTTTTCACACAAACTGGAACTTACTGAAACAAACCTTGGACTATTAGGGCCTGGCCACGATTTTTGAGCACGGCAGAGGTTTTTCTAATACATTGCGTGTGATCCCAACCAACCGCAATGCGTTGCGCGTTTCGACCGCGCAATGAAAAGATAAAACTTTTGTGTCCCCGTAATGAGGGATGAATTCGCAGCTAGAAGCGCTAGTGTAGCGTGGGATCTCTGAAGTGTCAAATGTCACTGTTTGTGGGTGGGCTACGCGAGTTTATCTAGACACGCGGCAGCGTGTCCAGCCAAGTTCACCCCAGGAACTGGCGGACAGCAGGCGTGTGTTATATTACACGAACCGTTTGGAGCCACTTTTGCCCCCCCCCAATAACTCCATATCTATCTAACATAAAAACATGAAATTTGGTACTTATATTAAGATCCGTTAGAACAGCTAGAACCCCAAATTTCATAAATATAGGTTTAATAGTTATTGAGATAATAAATTCCAAAAAACGGCATTTTTACCACCGACTGACACTGTCAGTCAGTCAGTCAGTGAAGTCACTAGTAATCAAAAACCTAACCCACTTCCAGATGACCTAGAAAGCTGAAATTTGGCATGCAGCTTGGTAATTGTGTGTGTACACCAGAAAAAATCTGAAAATAGTGATTTTATTATTAGTTTTATTATTATTATTTATGCTAGTTACCTCAGAACTCCGTCATTTATTAACCGATTTGGAAAATTCTTTTTTTGTTTGAAACGGTAATTGTCATTATATCTAGACACGCAGCAGCGTGTCCAGCCAAGTTCACCGCAAGAACTGGCGGGCAGCAGCCGTGTGTTATTTTACACGAATCGTTTGGAGCCACTTTTGACCCCCCAATAACTCAAAATCTATCTAACATAAAAACATGAAATTTGGTACATGTATTAAGATCCTTTAGAACAACTAGAAGCCCGAGTTTCATAAATATAGGTTTAATAGTTATTGAGATATTAAATTCCAAAAAACGGCATTTTTACCACTGACTGACTGACTGACTGACTGACTGACGGACTGACTAGTAATCAAAAAACTAACCCACTTCCAGGTGACCTAGAAAGCTGAAATTTGGCATGCAGCTTGGTAATTGTGTGTGTACACCAGAAAAAATCTGAAAACAGTGATTTTATTATTAGTTTTATTATTATTATTTATGCTAGTTACCTCTGAACTCCGTCATTTATTAACCGATTTGGAAAATTCTTTTTTTGTTTGAAACGGTATACTTCCCGGGTGGTCCCATTGTCATCGGGTCAGAATCCGATCATAGGGTCCTGGAGAAATCGAGGGAACTCTTCAAATATTTTAGGTGCACCTTTAGCGGTTTGGGTATTTTGTATAGTAACTCGTGCATTCGCTCTGGGAAAGCACCATTGGATGAAGTTTGACAAAAAGTAATGATATCCCATCAAAAACATAAATGTGAAAATGGCAGCCAAGTTCACCGACAGAAGAATTGAGATCTAAATGGGCGCCAAGTTCCGTAGATTATCTGAAAAGTTGCCAAGTTTGGCACTAGATTGTTTACAGTAAAACTAATTTACTGCGGCTTAATGCATTATGAGCTTTAACTTGGCAGTTTTCTTAAATATCCAACAACCTTTTATGGTATTATAACATACTGCATAGAAATAATTTTCAGATAATCTACGGAACTTGGCGCCCATTTAGATCTCAATTCTTTTGTCGGTAAACTTGGCTGCCATTTTCACATTTATGTTTTTGATGAGATATCTAATTACTCATTAACAAATGTTACTATTCCTTGACAGACTTTTTTGCAGACAATTTAATTGAATTATTTTATGTTATTGTAATGTTTAATTTGTTTAGTATTGATTATTTATTTTTAGTGTTAATAACGAATTTAATGTATATCCGGGACATATTATTATTTTAATTTTAGGTTTTCTACTGTAGCATTGTAGTTTTGTGGTAGCTGACACTGTAATTTTATATTTAACTATACAATGTACATTGTTTTGAAAAAATGGCACCTCGCCGAGTTTCTTACGCCGGTTCTTCTCGTGGCAGAGGTTTAGTTTTCCGAACCAGTGGTAGTTTATTGACGTTCATATGTGCATCTAATTATGCCTAATTTGAAGAATAAATTACTTTTACTTTTTTAATTCAATAATGTTATTTCATTCAATTTAATTCAATTATTCTACTTATATTTAAGCATTATGAATTCTAATGTCATGTAAAAATTTAAATTAGTATGCCTACCGGCGAAACATAGTGCCACCCTGTACCTTTTACTACACCACTCTGTACCTATGTTTACAAATAAAAATACTTACTTCCTATTATAATGCGAGTAATTTGGAATATTTTGCGATACCTGAGACAAATTTTGACAAATAATACGGGTCAATGAATGTTATTGCTTTGAGATAGTATTATCTTTCGAAAACGTATTGTCCTTTTTTAGAACAAAAAGGGACTGCGCAAGCGCAGCGGCATGATCAATATTTTCACGGTACGGTTTTAAGGGATTAAATATGATTTAAATGTAAACTTTGTTTTTACGCCCGTGTTATTTAATATCAAACTTTGACAGCTGGACCTTACTCGACAGTAGCGGCATCTAGTGAGCACAAAAACCTTATTCACGCAAAGTCGCGGAACCGGACACGGAACGGTCTAGTGGGAATCATCCACATCTCAAAGGTATAAAATACACAGTTGCAGTCAAAGCAGCCATTATAATTATTACTATTGGGGTAAGGATGTGTTGCGATATATTTGGCCACTTTGATTGCCTTCGACCGTACCGTACTATAATATTGCATTGTAACCCTACTTCTTCGAGGACTATCTAACTGACAGAAATGCATGGCCCAAACCAGAGATCTAAATAGCATTAATATGTATTCATATGTATATTTTCATTGTATCACCTCTAGGAAATTAGTAAACACATATTGTCTTCTTGAACTATACATTGTAAATTATCTTTCTCTTTTGTTTCCATACTCAGATTTATTTATTATCATTGTAATAAGCATATATTTGCGAAAAAATGACTGACTGTCGAGTTTATTTCGGCGTTTCTTCTCTGCAGTGGTCTTCTTTTGCAGTAGATTTTGACTTGTAAAAGTGCCATTGCGGCCTACTTGCAGAATAAAGTTCATTTATTTTTTTTATTATTTATTTCAATATGTGTACAAAATATCTAGTCCATAGGGCTCCACGAATTCAGTCTTTGACTTGTAGGATTTGATAGTGATAACAAATTAATACACGTACTGGCAGGCGCAGCGTGGGTAGACCCACACAAGGTGGATTGATGACCTGGTAAAAGTTGCAGGAGTCTGCTGATGCGAATGGCGCTGGACCAGTCATTGTGGCTTTCTTTTAGGGAGGCATAGACATCTATGGGCTGGTATCATGAAGATAATAATGGAAGAATACTTACTCCTCTTCTCTAAACTTATTTGTGTTATGGGGCATAGTACAATAGTGCATATTATAGAACTATTGCCGATGCAGTAACACCAATTACACCCGTCATCTGACATGAAGCGGCCGGCCGGTTTTCCTATACACTCGTTGATCACTGTAAAACCAAAAAAGGTAGGATTCAGCCACTAACCTCGAAATAAAAAGGGCGGGAATCTCGGTCATATTTGAAGCAACCCAACTAGAGAAATTCTTCAATTAGACTTTAACCCAACATTGAACAATTGTGAAGAAAACGAGGGTAGATTGTCGCCTCCGCCCGCACCGAGCAGCCGAGCGGGCAGGGCACGGGCACGCAGTGCTAAACGAGCCGCCGACGCGATAAGTACTCTTGATTAAGGACCACGAACCGGTCTGAAATATCTCGACCGATATTCGACCGTCAAGACGTGAGTGACCCGTTTAATTATATTTTAATATGTCTGAAACTCAAGGGATTTTTCTATATAAAACCACCACATGTGCTTTAAGTATGTGGTGCTATGTACCTGGTGGCTAAGGTGGCCATAGCCCCCGAGGATGGGCTCTGTTTGAGAATGAGGGTCTGCACTGCACGTCTCTAGCTTTCGGCACAACGAATGCTCAAGTCAATAAGGAGTCGTGACACGCTTGTGAATCTTCTGAAATCACAAGATTCACAAGCATTTATAGGCCGGTCATTCTACGAGCGTTTCAACTGATATCATTACATTCATTACTGAAAGCCCATGTTTGTCGAATTTCCTGTTCAGTTTGATGACGTTCCAAGCTATTTCCGGGATATTCCGGGAACGCTACAATATAACCAAAAATGACAACTTCGACAACATTGGGTTCGCGTCATGAGGGCCCTTGAAACCGTCATAGAAAGACGTTGCGGCGTCTGCTTACCATCAGATAGACCATAAGCTTGTATGCCACCGTCATTATAGGTACAATAATAATATATACCCAAATATAACCGACTCCAATTAACTACAGAAAATACCGAAATCGCCGAACGCGTGCCTATCAAATTTGAGGAGTTCCCTCAATTCCTCCTGAATCCCATCATCAGACCTTCACCAAATTTATATGGGACCAACTTGGGGGTACCTGCTTTGAAATAAAAAACAATTATCAAAATCGGCCAACGTGATCAAGAGTTATCGGGGAACAAACGTATATAAGTAAATAAAAACAAACTTGCAGACGAACTGAGAACCTCCTTCCTTTTATTGAAATCGGTTAAAAACTATACTAGAAAGAAAGAAAGAAAATAAACTTTACAGTCATACTCTTGACAAAAGCCAAAGAACTTATACATTACAATTATAAATGGTGTGGGTCCCAGTTTCAGCACGTGCTGGCCATAAAATGACCGGCGCTTGTATTCAGAATCACAAATTACAATATAATATACTGAGATAGAGATACCAGTGAAATACTGTGGAGTATTATAGATCGCAGGGCCGTTGTGTATTTAGTAAAAACTAACCGCATGACCGCTGCATCTCTGTCAACAACCAGTGACATCTAGTGCAAACAAGTTAAACTAACATTTCCATAGAAAAATTCGTACTTCGAGCTGAAAGGCCCCTGTTCAGAATGATCCCAAACTAATACTTAGGTACTAACTAACTACTTAATCACGGTCGCATATTTGTATATATACGAAAATAAGATAGCGATTTGTGCCTGTGCTCTGGTTGTATCTGACTACAAGGCTTAACTTACCCTTCGTTTGCGTTTTCGGATCTTTGGCCTTGTCCAGTTTGTTTCTGCTATCACAAGTTTTGATTGTACACAACAGAGTGTTTTCATCCATACAATAACACAGGTTACAATTGTCTGGATGTGCCCACTTGCCCTGTGGATTATTTTTGCAATCATACTCGAAACTGGCTGTAAAAAATCAAATACCGTCAAATAGAGATTTCAGAGGAATTTCCTTCCTCGGACGCTCAGGTTGTGGAATGAGGTTTTCCCGAGGGACTACAGTATGGGGTTCTTCAAGCAAGGAGTGTATACATTTTTAAAGGGTCGGCAACGCGCATGTGACACCCCTGGCGTTGCAGGCGTCCATAGGCTGCGGTGACCGCTTACCATCAGGCGGGCCATACGCTTGTTTGCCACCGACGTGGTATAAAAAAAACTTAAGGGTAGGTAATCAGTTGATAACACTCATTTGGGTCATTTTGGTGGTGAAATGGAACATGCATGGGCCACATCACCTGTTTTTTATTTATTAAAAATGGGATTGCTCTTGGCCAGCATCTAACCAGGGGGCAAAGATGAGGCCGACGATGAAGCGAGCTCACCTATTTAGAAGATGCCTATTCATGTTATAACATGTTTCTCTCGAGGAACTCTCGCTTACGTGTTGAATTAGAGGTTATACCTACCTAGACTGGAACATGCCAGTTCCTCGTGAAAATGGGTGTCTCAATGATGGCTATCGCGTATGAATAGAATAGAATGCTGGAGGCGTTATGGTAGCGTGAGGTCTCCGAAATGTCAAATGTCACTGTTTGTGGGTTGGCTGCGCGAGTTATTTCTAATTATAATAATGAGGTTACTTTGTGTTAACTGAGATTAATTATGGCAAATATGAGTTAGTCAATGAATGTCAGTGCTTTGAGACAATTTCATCTTTCGGAAACTTATGTCCTCTTTTTGCCATTTCCGGCACGATACGGTGTTGGATAATAATACAATACAATTAATTTAAATGTAAACTATATATACGCACGCCCGTAATATCTAATGACAAACTGACAGCTGGACCTTAGTCGATGGAAATAATTTTAAACCTGTTTTAATCAACTGCTTACCCTAGTTTATTTTTGTTATTATGTTCTGTAAGTTGTTTGTTGTTGTTTTGGTTAAGGCCTGTTAGTTTATAAGTAAAGTTTTAACAAGTTTACTTACTCGATAACTTTTTTACACAACTCATTCTGGTGCAAATCTCCCAACCATTATTACAGGTACACCAGTTACATCCATCTGGATGTTTATATCTAGCTTCGGTACAATTCGATGGTCCTGAAAGAGTAAAACGCTAATAAACATGGTCGGTAATAGTATTTTATCCAAATAAGGGTTGTCAAATTTCGAAAGTCGCTGTAACATTACTTGAGTCAGCTCGCAACTAAGGATTTTGTGTAAAGGTCTCAAGACTCTTAAGATACTCTAGTTAAGATACTGCTTCAGCTAATATATTTACTGTGGTGTAGACCAACATAGAGAGATTACCAAATAATAGAGAATATTAATAAAAGATAATACTCAATCTTTTTATTGACCGAGTGCAACGAACCGTTTTAACTTCGGCAAATATGCTTTCATATGTTCAACCAGCGGATTTCCGGATTTGCCGCTGTTCTTCTCCATATATGGCATTTCTCAACCGATTCTCGTGAAATTTTGTGAGCTGGGTTGATAAT
The DNA here is from genome assembly GCA_905163555.1 of Notocelia uddmanniana. Classification (NCBI taxonomy): domain Eukaryota; kingdom Metazoa; phylum Arthropoda; class Insecta; order Lepidoptera; family Tortricidae; genus Notocelia; species Notocelia uddmanniana. The sequence continues at coordinate 7,270,182 of LR991077.1, forward strand.
GTTATACTTTTTGATCTCGAATCAGTTTTAACATTTTTTTTATGGCTAAATTTACCGCTCACATAGCCACTAGTAAAATTATAAAAACTAACTAACTACCTACAATAGCCCATCGAACCAAAGTTGGCCTCCGACACGAGTCGTCGCAACCTAACCCGATCCTGCGCCACTTCCCGCCAGTTCGCGGCTTGGAAACTGCGCAGGTCCGATTCAACACAACCGTGTAGACTCGGGCAAGGATAATAAATAATAATAAATAATAAATATTGGGGGACAATCTTACACAAATCGACCTAGTCCCAAACTAAGCAAAGCTTGTACTATGGGTACTAGACGACGATATACATACTTATACATATAGATAAATACATACTTAAATACATAGAAAACATCAAAGACCCAAGAACAAATATCCGCGAAAAATGCACAAATAAATGCCCTGGCCGGGATTCGAACCCGGGACCTCTAGCTTCGGAGGCAGAGTCACTACCAACTAGGCTAAACAGGTCGTCAAGATACAAGATACTGAGATCCTTGAGTCCTCCGCATTAGATCGCAGATGGCGGTCACCGTGGAGTTTTTAGTGGATAGAAATACCACATAGCCCAGTCATTCCCGATGACTGGGTACCTAGATCGCAGGTTTTCTCCACGAATTCAAAAACATCGTCCGACTGGTCGCCTCCCTACTGGATCGCTCAGATAGGCCCGTTTGGCGTCCTGATCTTCCCCCATCCTTTCCATATGGAAAGCCAGCGGAGACGGTGCGCTTTCGTCTCTCCGATGATATCAGGTGTGGCCACACGATCCCCAATTTCGACGTTCATTCGGACTTGGAAGCTTCCATCATCTCAAGTAAAATAATATAATAGAAATATTTACCGGAAGCCTTATAATCGACCACTGCTGTTGACACCAGCCCATTTAGAGTTTTGTCCTTCTTATGCCTGAGCTTGATACATGGCAAATTCGTGCAAACGGCTTGCGCTGTCATACCCTTGCATTGACACCAGTTGCAGCCATCGAAGAAAGTGTCCGGCCCCATTCGCGAACAATAGTGTATTGAGCCTGTAATCCATCATGCCTGTAATTTTAGCAATGATGGGACACAGCACAGGCAGCAATTTTAATTAATAAAATAAAAAATATGAATAATAATCCATACTCAATGGCGGCTGTAACCTTGAGTGCGCTCGTGCGTTGCACTACCAAAAATTTTGCACCATCAATACCATCGTCATCAATAAAACAATCTCAATTATCTGTAATATACATACATATATAACATTTAAAAAAATGCAAAATAACCAACCACTACCCTATGTCGTAGTCTTTAAAACTCTTTTTCGCTCAGTCTCATCTCAAAAAACCTCTCCGTGCGCTTCGTGGAGGGAGCGCACGCACTAGTCAGTACATTTTTAACCGACTTCAAAATTTCAAAAGAGGAGGTTATCAATTCGGTTGTATGTTTTTTTTTTTATTGTTTGTTACTCCATAACTCCGTCATTTCTTAACCGATTTGGAAAATTCTTTTTTTGATAGTAAGTATATATATCCAAGTTGGTCCCGTTTATGTCAAAACGCAGTTCTGATGATGGGATCCACGAGGAATTGAGGGAACTCCTCAAATCTTTAAGGCAAACATATAGTGATTTTTGTGTTTTTATCAACAAGTCAAGCATTTGCATCAAAAATTGTGACATTGGATGAAGTGGAACTGCTGATGATGATCAGAACAGAACTCTTCATCGACGATAATTTTTAAGAAAAAAAACCGACTTCAATGGGGGAGGCCAGTGAAAGATTATTATACTTAGATGGTGCACTCTTAGATTCCATACAATAAAATAAAAATGGCTATAAGTATGTTTATAATGGTAGAAGACTAAGTACCCTCAATTCCTCATGGAATCATGGAAAAACCTTGCTTGCTTGACAAACAAAACGAAGAGAACAAATCGCCAAACGTGAACTACGCGTCGTTGAAGAGTTCCGTTCTGATCATCATCAGCAGTTCCACTTCATTAAATGTCACTTTTATGAATGAAAATGCTTGACTAGTTTATGAAAATACTAAAATCACTATTTGTGTGCCTTTCACATTTGAGGAGTTCCCTCGATTCCTAATGGATCCCATCATCAGAACTCGAGCATGACAAAAATCAATCGTGAAAATAAAACTTGCTTAACAAACACAGCTAGAAGGACAAATTGCCAAACGTGAACTTTTCGTCGTTGAAGAGTTCTGTTCTGATCATCATCAGCAGTTCCACTTCATCAAATGTCACATTTTTGTATGATAATGCTCGATTTGTTGATAAAAACACAAAAATCACTATATGTTTCTTCTTCTTTATAAACGTACTTAGCAGGTATTTTTCATATTCTCAATAGAACTTTGTTACAGTGTCTCAAGACGTGAGTCTTTGACCAGTGTGTGTTGCCAGTGATGACATAATGGGCACTGAAACGAAGTCACTTACTATGGGCCTCATAAGAGGGCTTAAAGTCATCAAAAGAGCAATGGAGAGGGCTATGCTGGGAGTATCTCAGCGTGATCGCATCAGAAATGAGGCCATCCGCAGTAGAACCATATTATCTGACATAGCCCTCCGAATCACTAATCTTAAGTGGCAGTGGGCGGGGCACATTGCACGTAGAACCGATGGCCGTTAGGGCGGAAAGGTTGTCGAGTGGCGACCACTTACCGGAAGGCGCAGCGTGGGTAGGCCTCACACAAGATGGACTGATGACCTGGTGAAAGTCGCTGTAGTCCGCTGGATGCGGGTGGCGCAGGACCGGTCATATTGGCACTCTTTGTGGGAGGCCTATTTCCAGCAGTGGACGTCCTTCGACTGACATGGAGATGACGATGATGATTATAACAATGAGTATAAATTCTACCTGTTCCTTTTGATAGTAGCTTCGAAGTCCCTCTAGCGTCTCTCACCATACCTACAAATTGACAGTTTTCGATGACGCCTGGCAAGGCACATATGCACACAAAGTTTGGCGTGTAGCTCTTGAATGTGGTCCCTTGTATGCAGTGCTTTACAGTTTCTGCAATAAAAAACGTCTCTAAATCTGTTTTAAAAAATTGGTTGTTTGTAAAGTAGGTTTACGATCGAGATGTTTACGTGATAACGTCTTACTTCACTTGCACTTCACTTATACCTGCGATCGCGCTCGTGAGGTTTTGGTGTGACACAAGTTTCTGAACATGTCACCCGACTAAAACGATTTTAAAGACGTTATCACGTCAAAAGATAACCTAATGTTTATTCTCCAAAGCTCCGCTACCCAAAAGTTGTTTGGAAGAGATCGGTCTTGACCTCTACCTACTTACATGTTACTGTTTTCTTTGTGTTTGTAACTAATTCATTTGTGTGAGGTGTGCAATAATAGTACATTACACACTTAGGGTGGTAAAGCGAAGAGACTGAGATTGCAGATTTTGCGGCCCGAGCTGTAGGCGAGGGACATATATATATGCGATCGAGCGAGGGCTTTATTTATTACCTCCCGTGTTGTGTACATTATTTTTATTACTACATTTACGGAACTTACTACACTACGCGTACGGAAAAAGCCGCTTTCTGGCCAGGTGTGGCATAAAGAGGATTTGTATAGAAGAGGTAGGGCACAGCGAAACGTCATCTCGCTCAAATTTGAAGCAGCCCAACTGGGGAAGTACCTCCGCCTTACAGAAGACCGCAGCCATGTCACTACTTGCCCCTTAGTTGTGTTGTGTTCCTGGTGGTGAGTAAGGGCGCCGGAGCTCCCGATGATACACTGTGGGGGGAGTGGGGGGCCTGCATATGTCTCTAGCTTGACACCTGGGCTGGCTTGGCAGCTGGCTTGACATCTGCGGGTCCCTCACACTCAACACAGCGCATCCCCAACTCAATAAAGGGTCGGCAACGCACTTGTGATTCCTCTGGAGTCGCAAGTGTCCATAGGCTACGGTGTCTGCTTACCATCAGGCAGGCCGTAAGCTTGTTTGCCACCGTAAACTATTTAAATATATATATATGTTTATCCTGTAAGTAGCCCACAAGGGCTCTTTTACGAATCATACAATAAGAACAACTCATATTATTTTTAAGTTATCTAATATATATATTTAGACATGGAATTTATACTTTTTTTATGTATTTATACTTTCTTTTATTTCGGGGATCTCGAAAACAGCTCAAATTTTCGAGGAAATTGATAGAGTTAGAGACGTAAATAAGGTGTTAATTTATTAGTTGCAGATATTTTTACAGCTGATAGTACTCGGTCCCTAGGGTATATTTAAGTATGAAACATTATAGCTTTTACGATGTTTTTTTTTGGAGAAAACTGAAAAACAAATTTGTTACGTAAAAACACCCTGTTAATGTGTTAAATGAGAACTCATTGAACAGTACCTCTACCCTAGTAGTTGTTCTGTAGTACCTCTTTTACGTACCACTTAACTGTAACTGGCCACTTCACGTCGATAAATCAAATACTTGATTGTTAATGTCATGTTATTTTCTGTCTAATTGTGTCGTTTGCAAATCAATTTTACTTATTTTGGAATGCCTTCTTTTCTTCATGCTTGCTTTTGAAATTACTTTAACTCACTTATTAAAGGCTAGCATTAGTTAACTATCCTAATGGGTAGTTTTTTTTGACTAGTTTTAACACGACAGCCATTTTCCATCCTACATTACATCCTACATTTGAGTTTTTCCGCCGAACCATAATGACATTTAAGACAAACAATTGTTGACATGAGTGACATGACAGATAGTGTTAAACGTCTTATCAGGCACATGGTGATTATATTTAGACGAAATTACAAATTATTTTTTTGTTCGGGAAATGAAAACAAAAAAATAAATATGAAATGGTTTCTTAATTTCTATTTAAAGTGAATTGTTTTAAAGTAAAGTATCATCTGTTAAAATATCTGCAAATAATAAATTAACACCTTATATAAGAGTATGAGTTAAAAAATACTTACTTTCATACCATTCTTTGTAGGATTCACATCTTGCATATTGAAACATTAGTACTACAAAGAATGCCTGAAACAAATTATTGTATACTAGCATTTGCCCGCGGCTTCGCCCGCGTACTAAGCGAAATTTTTAACCGTCTACAAAAAACAGGTTCGTATGTTTGTCCACGATTATCTCGCGTTTGGCTGAACCGATTTAGATGCGGTCTCCAGAAAAGTAGTTGTTACATTCTGGGGGTTTCGGTATACGAAGTTTGGTGATTGTGATTCATTAACAGATGAACAGATGAAAAGTCAGTATACATTCTGAGAACCGGCAAACCGTTGAATTTCATTTGATTTTGCCAAAAATAAGGATAGAAAACTATTATCATACATTTCCGAGAGGCCGTAGGGAAAAGGGAGGATGAAATAAAAGCATGTCTTAAATGGCCCTTAGTAAAAGTATCTGTGTAATACAGTAACACCGATAGGTCTGTAAACGACCAAGCAGCGCGCAGCGGTCATAAACTCTGGTCCTTTGAAGTACAGAAATACGGCTAATTCAATATCACGTGTAACATTTATTTTTCCTAAAATTAAATTTATTAGGTAGGTTTTGACAGTTCCCATTGGAGCATCCAAAAAGAAAATTTGGCCTCACTTCCATTCGCACTCCTTACTTCAGTCCGTCTGTTACAACCAAGTTGCTTTTACTGGACCGATTGAATTGCAAATTGGCACAAACTATCAAGAATTAAGAGCGCTCGTGGCCCAGCGGCACCCGCCTACCGCGTGCGGTGTGCGAGGTTAAGCAATGTGGGCGCAGGTCAGTTCTTGGATTGGTGATCGCTTTGAGTGGGTACTAACTGACTCTCGTGCTTTAGAAGGCACGCTAAGCCGTTTATCCCGGCTGCAATCGTTAAGCCAAGTTAGAGGCCTTCGAGCGGCTTGCGAACTTCTAACAGTCAAGTTGCCCACTCACTTGACAAAGGGGAGTCGAAGTTGCACCACGTCCGTAGGGAGTACCCACCGTTACCCTACACGTGACCCCTGGGTGGTGCTAAAAGTGCAACAAAAACTGGCAACCGTACTTGTTGATTTAAATGGAAAAAAATATCGAAACCTCAATGTCGTTTTTAAAAGCATGTCCATAGATACCCCACACGCCTATATAGTAACATTAAACTTTTTTGCATACAGGCATGTATGGAGTGATGACCTCTCGGACGCTCAGATATTGATTTTGAACGAAATCGGGACGAAAAAAATGATAATCAATATGGCCGCCACTTTCACAAATTTTACCTCGGATTCGTATTAAGAGACCTCTCGGACACACAGATATCGATTTTGAACGAAATCGGGACGAAAATGAAGAAAATCAATATGGCCGCCACTTTTTCCAAATTTTACTTCGGATTCGTATTAGGGGACCTCTCGGACGCTCAGATATCGATTTTGAACGAAATCGGTTTGGAAATGAAGACAATCAATATGGCTGCCACTTTTTCCAAAATTTTACTTCGGATTCGTATTAGGGGACTTCTCGGACGCTCAGATATCAATTTTGAACGAAATCGGGACGAAAAAAAGATAATCAATATGGCCGCCACTTTCACAAATTTTACCTCGGATTCGTATTAAGAGACCTCTCGGACACACAGATATCGATTTTGAACGAAATCGGGACGAAAATGAAGAAAATCAATATGGCCACCACTTTTTCCAAATTTTACCTCGGATTCGTATTAGGCGACCTCTCGGACGCTCAGATATCGATTTTGAACGAAATCGGGTTGGAAATGAAGAAAATCAATATGGCTGCCACTTTTTCCAAATTTTACCTCGGATTCGTATTAGGGGACCTCTCGGACGCTCGGATATCGATTTTGAACAAAATTAGGAAGAAGATGAAAAAATCAATATGGCTGCGACTTTTTCCAAATTTTACCTCGGATTCGTATTAAGAGACCTCTCGGACGCTCAGATATCGATTTTTAACGAAATCGGGGACCGAAGGGGAAAAAATCAATATGGCCGCCACTTTTTCCAAATTTTACCTCGCATTCGTATTACGAGACCTGTCGGACGCTTAGATATCGAATTTGAACGAAATCAGGAAGAAAATGAAGAAAATCAATATGCCTGCGACTTTTTCCAAATTTTACCTCGGATTCTTATTAAGAGACATCTCGGACGCTCAGATTTCTATTTTGAATGAAATCGGGACGGAAATGAAGAAAATCAATATTGCCGCCACTTTTTTCAAATTTTACTTCGGTGTCGTATTTGGGGACCTCTCGGACGCTCAGATATCGATTTTGAACGAAATCGGGACGAAAATGAAGAAAAGCAATATGGCCGCCACTTTTGCCAAATTTTACCTAGCAGTCGTATTAAGAGTCCTCTCGGACGCTTAAATATCGATTTTTGTCGAAATCGTATCGGACGGCACTAATTAATAAAACCACTTACAATACATTGACTCAAGAAAGGTCGTATCTTCATAGGGAATTCACGGCACTTCATGCGCCTTTAGACCTTATAAGGAACCTACATGCCAAATTTGGTATCTCTCGAGTCTCGAACCAGCAGTTGGGCTGTGCGTTGATATGTCACTCACTCACTCAGTCAGTTTCTTCTTGCAATTTGGCACCTACTTTTAAGTTTTCATGCTCGCAATATTAAATTTCCAAATCAACGCCATTTTCGAAATTAACGACCCAATAAATCATAAAAATCACACCCATATTAATATTTAGACATTCCAACCCCCTCGGACCCCAACAAAGGGGATGGTATTTCACGTCCTCCACATGGGATTTTAAAATTATTGTTGTTTTCGTAATCAGCGACCCGATAAACCATAGAAACCACACCCATATCGATTTTCAGAATTTGTCACCAGATTTCCCCCTTTTAGGGGTTGATTTCTCAAAAAACCTGAAACACATGTTTACTCATTTATCGTTAGAAATACTCCGTGAAGTTTCGAATAAAATAATCTAACTAATCTTGATTCCCCATACAAACTTTGGACCCCCATTTCACCCCCTTATGGGTTGAATTTTGAAAAATCCTTTCTTAATGCACCTCAAGACCTTATATGGAACCTACATACTAAATTTGGAATCTCTAGAACCAGCAGTTTGCGCTGTGCGTTGATATGTTGGTCACTCAGTCAGTCAGTTATTTATTGCAATTTGGCACAAACTTTCAAAAGTTTTCATGTCCACAATATTAAATTTCAAAACCGATGCCGCCGGTGCCGATGCCATTTTCGTAATTAACGTCTCAAAAAACCATAAAAACGACACCCATATTAATATTTAGACATTTCATCCCCCTCGCACCCCAACAGGAGGGGATGGTATTTCACGTCCTCCACGTGGGATTTTAAAATCATTGTTATTTTCGTTATCAGTGACCTAATAAACCATAAAAACAATACCCATGTCGATTATCAGAATTTGTCACCACATTTCCCCCTTTTAGGGGTTGATTTAAAAAAAAACCTGAAACACGTATTTACTCATTTATCGTTAGAAATACTCCTGTGAAGTTTCGAATAAAATAGTCCAGCTAATCTTGTTTCCCCATACAAACTTCGGACCCCCATTTCACCCCCTTAGGGGTTGAATTTTGAAAAATCCTTTCTTAGTGCACCCCTAGACCTTATAAGGAACCTACGTGCCAAATTTGGAATCTCTAGGACCAGCGGTTTGGGCTGTGCGTTGATATGTCAGTCAGTCAGTCAGTCAGTCAGTCAGTCAGTCAGTCAGTCAGTCAGTCAGTTTCTTCTTTTATATATTTAGATTAAAGGCTCCACTGTCGCCAAAATGTTGTTTTATCTAGAAATATAAGACAACATTAGACAGACAGACAGTAGAAACTGTCATTTAAATGTACGGCCCAAGGATCTCAACAATGACCGGTCTTGCGCTGCCCTCATTCAACGGCTTTCCGTGATCTTGACCAGCTCGTCGGTCCACCTTGTTGGGGGCCTACCCACGCTGCATCTTCCGGTGCGTGGTCGCCACTAGAAACCCTTTCTGCCCCAGCTGCCATCGGTTCTACGAGCAATGTGCCCACGCCCACTGCCACTCGAGTCTTGCAACTCGTTGTGCTATGTCGAAGACGCTGGTTCTCCTACGAATCTCCTCATTTCGAATTCGATCTCATTTTTTATACTTTTTTTTCTTTATTCAGGACTACAACAGCCGTAAATATACATTTTATATCAGATTGGTTACATAGCAGAACGCCAATAAGAGTTATGTATGTATGTAAATACTTTATTGTACACAAAACACAGGTAAAAATACAGACAAATTCGGTCATATCGGTACAAAGGCGAACTTATCCCTTTAAGGGATCTCTTCCAGTTAACCCTTGAGCAATTGAGTGTAGCACAGGAACCAAAAGATAGACAAACTAACACGTGTACAAAAACGTATCTATATATATATATAGCTATTTCCTATATACTACGAACTACAAAATAATACCTACATATACTACAGACTAGAATCGTCCTACGATAACTCTGCACAAGATATAAGTTGGTACCTAACCCAGAAAAACTACGCTGTGGCAACACTTATTTCATGTCACCCAGAATTGAAACATTGGAATTTCGTAAATATTTTTTCGACGTTTTCGGTTAATCTTGCTTTCCAAATGGTTAAAACTATTAAAAGTGGAGTTAGAGAACTTATATTCAAGATGATTACTCGTTTCCAAAATGTAAATGTGGAAATGGAGTCCGTCCGTGAGCAGAAAGAGCAATGTTTACATGAAATTCTAACCTCTACGGGTAAGTCCGTTATAAATTCTTGATACAATATTACTATTAGGCGTTTTTTTGTGAAACTTGTTTTCGTTGGTTGATTCGGGTAATCCAGTAATCTAGCACATCTTGATCACGCTTATTAAGTTCACACTTCAGTCTTGATACTTCCGAAACAATATCGTCGTGATTAGTACATGTCTTGCCCTCCAGTCGCGTTTCCAAGGACGTGATACGTTCGTCAAACGATAATAACCGCGACGTAATTGTGTCCATCGCATTCGTTAGCCTGTCTAGCCGGGAGATAAACTTATCTGCAAATTCGTTCAATTTTGATATTACATAGGTTTCCATAGTCGATTTAAAACAGTCCTGTATTTGTTCTGTTATGTCCACGGGGCCATTCGAGAGTATCTCCGAGGTCTTATCTATCGGGCTTGTTAAGGTGACCTGCGTAACGGTGTGCTTGGGGGCAGTCTTCTTGCGTTGTGTAACATTGTCAACTTCCTCACTTGCATTATTCTTACCGGACACCAGTACTGCTGCCAGACTGAGATGCAGCGAGAGGCCTCGCTGGGGAATTCTGATTGTCCACTTTAGGCATTTTGTATAAGCACTCCGGGCACGTCCAGTTATTCTTACGTTCCTTTGACATAGTACGGAATGTGGTTTGGGATACATTAATACAGGCAAGGTCATATTTGAGTTTGCAAGTACCACAGTCCAAATATAAACTATTTTTATATGTTTTCTACACGCTGCACATACGCTTTCGGCATCGGCAGCGGCCTTTATTTCTTTCAATTCACGACTCATACTTCCAACGATCTCCACAATACAGCGCTGTAAGCGCTGTCGATTACAGCAAACATAATTTTTAAGAAAAAAAAAACTGACTTCAATGGGGGAGGCCGGTAGATAGATATACAATAAAATAAAAATGGCTATAATGTATGTTTATAATGGTAGAAGACTAAGTACCCTCAATTCCTCATGGAATCATGAAAAAACCTTGCTTGCTTGACAAACAAAACGAAGAGAACAAATCGCCAAACGTGAACTACGCGTCGTTGAAGAGTTCCGTTCTGATCATCATCAGCAGTTCCACTTCATCAAATGTCACTTTTATGAATGAAAATGCTTGATTAGTTCATGAAAATACTAAAATCACTATTTGTGTGCCTTTCACATTTGAGGAGTTCCCTCGATTCCTAATGGATCCCATCATCAGAAATCGATATCTGAGCGTCCGAGAGGTCTCTTAATAAGAATCTGAGGTTAAATTTGGCACTCCATACATACCAGGGATTGTAAAAAAAGTTTATTGTTACTATATAGGCGTGTGGGGTATCTATGGATTGGCTTTTAAAGTGAGATCTTAGAGAAGACAAATACGGTTGCCAGTTTTTGTTGCACTTTTAGCACCACCCAGTGGTCACGTAGACGGTAAAAAAATCCGCTTAGTACGCGGGCGAAGCCGCGGGCAAATGCTAGTAATACATAAATTTAAATATATAATCAGTATCAAACCAAATCACAAGTCATTGGAGAGCCAGAACTTTTTCAACTTATCCTTGAGTGATGCCACAGACTGGGACTGTCTAAACGGCAACGGTAATCCGTTCCACAACTTAACCGCTCGCACCGTGAAAGACCTTGAATATGTTAGTTATCCATGGTAGTACAAAATTACATACTTGTTTATAATTAAATGAAAGGGATACTCCGAGCATAGCTCGCTCCATAGCCCTTTGAGTGGCCTTGAGTTTCTTATTAGGCCCTTCGTGAAACCACGTTTCAGTACCGTATGTCATCATTGGCAACACACACACAACTTGGCAGTTTTCTATGCAGTATGTTATACCATCTTAGACTTTGTCTTAACTTTCCATCAGGTTAGACTAAGGTCAAACGCAATCCCATTAACAATAAAAAAAAACCATAAAAGATATTGGATATTTAAGAAAACTGCCAAGTTAAAGCTCAAAATGCATTAAGCCGCAGTATATTAGTTTTACTGTAAACAATCTAGTGTCAAACTCGGCAACTTTTCAGATAATCTACGGAACTTGGCGCCCATTTAGATCTCAATTCTTTTGTCGGCGAATTTGGCTGCCATTTTGAAATTTATGTTTTTGATGGGATATCATTACTTTTTGTCAAACTTCATCCAAAGGTGCTTTCCCGGAACGAATGCACGAGTTGCTATACAAAATACCCAAACCGCTATAGGTTCACCTATATTTGAAGAGTTCCCTCGATTTCTCCAGGAGCCTATGATCAGATTCTGACCCGATGACAATGGGACCACCCCGGAAATATACCGTTTCAAACAAAAAAATCCAAATCGATTAATTAATGACGGAGTTCTGAGGTAACTAGGATATGAAATGAAATGTTTATTTTGCAAAAACATACACAGATGTTATAAATTTACATGTCAGTAGAATTAAATTACATGTTCATGCATGTTCCGCCATAATTTGGCATGCAAAATCTAAAATCTAATTTAAAAACGTCAATACTATTATCTATTTATACAATTTATCAATATATTCATTTAAGTTATAAAATGGTCGAGTTATCAAGTACGATTTTAATGTTCTAGAAAATTCACTTATATTATCGCATTGCTTTATGTCGTCGTTTAAATTATTATAAATTTTTATACCATTATATTCAATACTTCTTTTGAAATGCACATAATTATTAGATTTAGGTAACAGAATGTCAAAATTGTCTCTGCATAATCTATGTGGTCTACTGTTACTATTACATGCAAAACTGGACTTATTTTTGTAAACAAAAATGCAGACCAAATATATGTAAAGCGATATCACTGTTAGTATTCTGTGTTTTACAAAAAGTGGACGGCAATGTTCAAGAGGCTTTGCTTTTTCGACATACCTAAGAGCCTTTTTTTGTAGTATGAGAACACGGTTCACATGAACATGAACAGATAAATAATAATAATAATAAAACTAATAATAAAATCACTGCTTTCTGATTTTTTTCTGGTGTATACACATAATTACCAAGCTGCATGCCAAATTTCAGCTTTCTAGGTCATCTGGAAGTGGGTTAGGTTTTTGATTACTAGTCAGTCAGTCAGTGGTAAAAATGCCGTTTTTTTGGAATTTAATATCTCAATAACTATTAAACTTATAATTATGAAATTTGGGGTTCTAGTTGTTCTAAAGGATCTTAATATATGTACCAATTTTCATGTTTTTATGTTAGATAGATTTGGAGTAATTGGGGGGGGGGTCAAAAGTGGCTCCAAACGGCTCGTGTAATAACACACGGCTGCTCTCCGCCTGTTCCTGGGGTGAACTTGGCTGGACACGCTGCCGCGTGTCTAGATTTATACTTGGGTTCGTTGCCATACGAGTTTATCTTTTGACTCACCTTATCTTACCTACATAAAGTCTAGCAGGACTTTATAAAAACGTGCTTAAAGAGTGAAACTCACCAAAATAAAAGGGCACGGCTGTTTCATCGTTTTTCATCAGCCGAACTCCACTCATTGCGATCAACATTGCGAAACAGCGCAGTAAATCGATTTGTGATCAATTCAAAATTAATTACTAAAACGATCAAACAGTTAAGAGATTCAGTGGAAATCAATTGGTCGCACATTCTTGATAAATTATAGCTGAAATAGTCATGATTAGATAGATGAGAAACTATAATTTCTTCTCCCATTACCTCTCATTTATTTTTTTATATCACGACGGTCGCGAACCTACCTTATACGCGGACACCGTACCTTATGGTCGTTTGCGACTCCAGAGAAGTATCAAGTGTATTGCCACCGGTATGCTACCATTAGACAATTTTGGTGCCGTTTAGATTGTAACAGTGGAACTTTTAGTTTCCTAGAACAGACCCCAGATCCCTCATTCTCAGGTTATTTTACCACGTCAGCATACACCGGTCAGCGGTCACCATAGCCTATAACTCCAGAAGAATAAAGTTCGCGATGCCGACTCTTTTAAAAGTATAGGCTCGTTTGTTGTAGAGCCCCATACTGTAATCTTTCGGTTACGATATAAGATTTCAAGCTAACATGGCCATGCACATTAGAATTACTGTTCAAAACGGGGTATCGGGAGTGTCAATCCTTGAAAATGGTGCTTGCAACAGCGCCGAAATATCGGGCACTCAACAAATATAACATACATGGTAAATACCCCGTTTTGAACATTAATCCTTTCGGTTACGGTATTTGCTCACCAGTATGATTACTTCATCATCATCATCAGCAGCCAAAAGACGTCCACTACTGGATATAGGCCTCCCCGAAAGACTGCAACAACGCACACGGTGCGGAACGGAATGGTCGAGTACGGTACGGTTTCAGACGAATTTCCTACCTTGGACGCTCCGGTTGTGCAATAAGGTCCCTGCCGACGTTTTCCCGAGGGACTACAGTATGAGGTTCTTCAAGAAAATAGTATAATTTTTTTGAAGGGTCGGCAATGCACATGTGCACTGCGGTGACGGCGTGCAATGCTGATACTAAATATACTACAGAATGTCTTTATATACAACCCAGCCGGTACCGCCGCAACCGCTAGGTCCCTGCATTTAAAAAAAATACCTTCGAATATATTAATTTAAATGACATGCTATAAATGGTCATATTGATCTAAATTAAATGCACAATCTATTTAAGGTACATAATTGGACAAGGATTAATGCTGTATTGCTTAAAATAGCTTCGTAAATAAGTCATTATTTCTCGTAAAAAGAAAAGAATAAATGGTTATTGTGGGTTATTCCTAAGAGATAGACCTTTTTAACACGTACAATATTGTCGTACATTAATTTGGTCTATCTCGTAGGGTTCAGCCAGCGTTTGCAATGTAAGCGCAAAATAATGTGTTAATTTACGACATCAAGTTTGAAACCTCTAAAATTATCAGTGTTTCTGTACTATATTATGCATGTATTATACTTATAAACCTTCCTCTTGAATCACTTTATCTATTCAAAGAAACCGCATCAAAATCCGTTGCGAAGTTTTAAAGATTTAAGCATACATAGGGACAGACAGCGGGAAGCGACTTTGTTTTATACTAAGTATGTAGTGATATTAAATAGTATGGAAGGTCGACACTGGTAAATAAATTATTGAAATTGGATTAGTATTCCGGATATTAACTTCACCACTTAAACTGACATCCTCACCAACTTTTTACTGCTTTATAATATTAGTATAGACAAAACAAACTTCTTTTTAAGCCCGCTGAACTTTAACGTTCCCATTTTTTTAGCTTGTTAGTATATGTCAGTATGTCCGCAAGTATGTCGTATTACAGATATAATTATAAAGTGGACACCCGTGGTGTTCGACAATTATAACTTGATGTAAACACAAGCAAAAAACACATGTATTGGTCATACAGGGTGGGTCGGTAACAAGAGCAAAATAATTACATATATCGTTTAAGACAATCGGTGTCTCATGGCGCGCGGCGCAATGGGGGGAGACGTCAAGGCGTAGGGGAAGGATTCTATCTTATTTCTAGGGTTCCGCGCCAGAAGGATCCAAACAGAGCCCTGCTCACGTGTCCGTCCGTCGTCTGTCACACAGGTTTTTACAGTCGAACGGCTGGAGCAGTCTTGGTAGGTCTGCAATCATAAGTTGATAACTGCCCCTTAGAGTAGGTTGCACCAAATCGTCTGTATTCATTCGTAAGCGGTGTGCGTCACAATCTGGTTGTTTGCAAAGTTTAACAATTAAGTTTCTATGGGATGACATCGGAACCATATTTGAAGTTGATACATCTGGTAATCGTAAGTTGGTAACTCGCCTTTAATTGGGCTGCGCCAAATCGTCTGTAGTCGTTAGCGGTGTGCGTTCTGTTTCTGAATCTGGTTGTATGGAAAATTTGTCAGTTTTATATTTAACTTATTTTATCATAATTAAATTAATTTGACATTGTAACAGGCCACACCCGGTATATATGGGACATGTGACCAATGGCCGACCAGTACTATTGTTGGACTTTTTGCGCTTTGCCGGACAAGATGCCGGACATGTAGGGGACTTCTGAGTATTGGTGTTTTGGGTTTTTAGGACAGCTCTGAGGCATGCGTGGTGGTAAAACTGGTAAATAAAGACACTTTATGTACACACTAGTTTTTGCACGGCACTGAATTTTATACCTACCAATTTCTACCCGAATTTCTTAAGAGTGCGCACGCTCGGTTCTCCATACAAACGTATTTACGCTCTCATTTTAAAACGCCATGCTAGAATAACATGAAACTTTGTATACACAATGGGATCCTGCATATCTAGGTCGGAAATTAGTTTCTGTTGCTTGAAATTATAATGGAGAAAAAATACATCAAATTAAGGTTTTCATACAAGCCGTAAAAAACTCATAAACCGCTGTATTTATTTTTCTTTTACCATTTCTACCAACAGAAACTAATTTCCGACCTAGATATGCCGGATCCTATTGTGTATACAAAGTTTCATGTTATTGGCGTTTTAAAATGAGAGCGTAAATACGTTTGTATGGAGAACCGAGCGTACTGCGCACTCTTAAGTGGAAATGCGAGCTGGCGCGCACTCCGTACAATAACTTGAATTTCGAGTTGCGACAGTCCCCTATTTCCTCCACCAAATTTAAACCTATGTTAATATTTTTCATTACATAGATTAACAAAGAGAGTTACAAGGCCCCTATGTTTTATTATAATTGATAACTGGTTTTATAAATGAAGTAGAAATGCTCATAAAATGTTACAAATGCATAAACTCTATCATCACCTACAGATGTTTATTGTACAAAACTTTTCATTGATCTATATAATACAATTTATTTACCTACATAGGTTTCAATTTGACGGAGAAAGTATGTTTTGTGCAGTCGATTGAAGTTTTTTCCTATGGACATAGTTGTTACAATGCATAAACTCTATCATCACCTACAGATGTTTATTGTACAAAACTTTTCATTGATCTATATAATACAATTTATTTACCTACATAGGTTTCAATTTGACGGAGAAAGTATGTTTTGTGCAGTCGATTGAAGTTTTTTCCTATGGACATAGTTGGTCCCATACAAAAGGTTTTTCAGGCTCATGGATAGATTTAGGAAATTCAAGTTTTTGTATAGACAGCGCGCCATCCCGTAATTCCTCATAAGGCTATGTTACAGAACAAGCGATGCGAGACGAAGGGGAGAATGGAAACAGTACATACATATACTCTCCTAAGCAAGGCAATGGCGTTGCAAACATAATGATGTTTGTTTTTGTCAGACGCGGGCTCCGCCCCAGCGATCGCCCTGCTTAATCGTGAACGCGGCCTTAGACTATCACTTCAACGCCACTAAATCCCATCAAAATCATAACTGTAAAAAAATGCCAAGTTCGGAAACGGTATCGCTTAGAGAGTTCGCTGGCAATAATAAAAGGTGAAATCTAAATGGAAACCAAGTTTTTTCAAAGCTCCTGCCATGCATAACGTCAATTGCGAATTTTCAATTGCTTAAATATGATTTGTAATGTTATTTGCTACTCAATAGTCCGACTTGACTAGTTTTCTCTTTTTCAAATTCCTCTACTTGATTAATCTTAAGATAAAGCCAATAATTTCCTTAATTTACCATTCCTTAGCTTTGACACACTTATTGATATACCTACTTGACTAGATCTTTGCCAATGACATACTCGACTACATCAGACTCAAAGATGATGGGTATAAACTTGCCAAGCTACACTATTAAGTAGCACTTGATTTATTAGTAAAACCATTTACGAATTTGGCATTTTACAGATTACAACTGTAACCTAGTTTACGCAACGATGTGTATATTAGCCCCGTGGGAACATTTATTTTAGACACATTGGCGTATTAATATCGTATCCTAATTAACTTAAAACCTGCTTTGTTGTTAATAGCTTATTAAGATTTATAACCACTTATTGTACTTTTTACTCTGATTTATTACATGTATGGTTTTGATAGGTTATTTTTTTGGTCAAACAAATAGGTATTTGTTTTTACGTGCGCTTAATACTAAATTACCATCAGGTGCGCAAATTGCCCACTCTTGGCACTAGCATATAAACACATTACTGTTTTTTTTGTCTTTTTCTGTTGTATGATACACACAAGTAGGTAAGTTACCTAGCTGGATACTAAGTTTCAACGTTCTAGGTCACTTGGAAGTAGGCAAACATTTTGACGAGTGAGTGAGTCAGTCAGTGTAAAAAAAGATTTACGGCATTCGAAATAACGTGAACGGTATCAGGCTTTATTTTATTGAAATACAGTATTCGGTAATTAGATAATGGTGTTACAAGACTCGCGAAATTGTACGTGTGTAGGTCAAATATATGTCGCGCCTTGTAGCCGGGGCATACAATAAGGCTACGGTATCCTCTGGCTGTCGTATAAGGCGACTAAACGGGGGTCCTTGGGGTCGAAGACGGTCGCAGTTGGGGCTGCGATCGCCTATGAAAACAGATGGTGCGACCCACAGAGGTGTGACTCTAGGGCGGCATTGGTACGTTTCGACGGAGATCCCAGAGCCGTCCAAAATGAGTTGAGGAGGACGATCGGGGGGTTTTAGTCGGTGCAAGGCCGACATAACCTCCGCACTGTCCCCGAGATGCGGTGGATTGGATGGACAATGGATTTTCTATACACAGCTGATTAATAAAATAAAATAAATGTTAATAATGAATAACTAGTAGTCTAGTTAAGTTAAAAAGTGTTTATTAGTAGCAAGTATAGTGTTTGTTATAAAAATTCATCGAAAGAGACAGTGCAAAAGAGAAGAAAGAAGATCTCTAGAATTGCCAAACGTCATCGTAACGGATCATCGTTTGAAGCTTCAACGATAAACCTGGGGAGTAATTGTGTTCAATATAATTATAAATAAGTCATTAGTCAAACTTTTGTTACATTTAAATAACATCTACTTGAATACTTCCCAAGTAAATAAATATTTACAAGCATAACCTCACTCGGAAATGAAATTGCTCCCGGTCAGCTGATTCATAACTTTGTACTTATTGTATTTTACTCTGTCTAATAGTCATTTAAAATCCTTTAACAACTCATTTCTCCATTCCATATTCATACTTACATTCTACCAACACACTTAACGTCTGTTCACTCCTGCTATCTCTCTCTCTCTACTGGTCTTTCTCTGCTTGCTGTTTAGTCGCGTTGCCGTCTCATTTCAGGTGCTGTGGAGAGCTGTGTGTCAAGCTAGTTCACCATGTTTGTTGACGGCCTGTTTAGCCTAGTTGGTAGTGACACTGCCTCCGAAGCTAGAGGTCCCGGGTTCGAATCCCAGCCAGGGCATTATTTGTGCATTTAGCACGGATTTTGTTCTTGGGTCTTGGATGTTCTCTATGTATTATATTTATCTATATAAGTATGTATATCGTCGCCTAGTACCCATAGTACAAGCTTTGCTTAGTTTGGGACTAGGTCGATTTGTGTAAGATTGTCCCCCAATATTTATTTATTTATTTATTTATGTCTAGCTCATTTATGACACGCAAGGCCACAGTACGTGAACTGGAACATAAACTCAATGCAACACTCAAAGAACTAAAGCAGTCTAAAACTCTATGTGATCAGCTACTGCGGGAACGCGATGAAAGCGAAGAGGAGGTTAACAAGATTATTCAAAAAAATACAGAACTCAAACGTGATCTAGCCAACCTGGATGCTTTGCATAGGGATAGTGTGACACAGCGTGACCATCTGCTGGTCAAATTGAACAGTGTTCAGGAGTGCTGTGACATCCATGAGCGGACACTGCAACGTGTGGATGACCTGGAATATGAGCTTTCCGATGCCCACAAGGTGGTCCGTAGATTGCAAGAGGAATCACAGTGCCAGCAACTCAACACCACCCGGCGGCTCTTTGATGAACTTGTGACACCAAACTCTTATGCAGAGTGTCATAGCAATTTTGGACCTTCGAGTGTGATTGATTTGACAGAGGACTCCTTTAGTAGTAAACAAGTTAACTTTCTAAGTCATAGGAAATACAAAAAGTATATTAAGCTAAATAGATTTATAAGAAAATCAAAACGACTGTACAGACAGCATATTAATATTCATGAAATTACTACATTGAGAAAAAATCATGTCAGTGTTCTGAAAGAATTAAATTCTTGTAATGAGCAATTATGCTACAGTAGAACCATTTATGAAACTGACACTGAGAAACTGCAAGCCGAACTGAACATATTAGAAAATTCTTTGAGAGATTTAATTAATAAATATGTAATATCCCAGAAGCAAATCAGTGAACATATTCTGGCAGCGGATTAACTTCTGGAGCTGTGCCACCACAACGAGGAATGTTTGGAAGCACTGGTTACCAAGCAGTCTTCGTATGAATGTGAGTGTGGGCTCCGGCAGGCTCATCCTATGCCCGGACATGCAATATACTCATCGGTGCCGGACAGCAGCTTGTCGGTGTCACCGGAAAATATAATTCCAGCCTCTAATAATGTAAGTAGAACCCTTGTTTTCTCAGATAGGATAGGGCGAGGATTGGGCAAAATTCTATGTAATAATATTCTCAACAGCTGTGTTATAAATCATTGTATGCCTGATGCCTCATTTCCAAAAATTATAGATAACATCTAACATACCCATATAAATGAACAAACAACAATTGTATTAATGTTGGGTGATGGTTCAAATATTAGGTACTCTGAGATGAAGGCTGAGTTTGACTGCCCGTCTAAGCTAGGTGCTAAAAATTTTATTATAGGCGCATTACCCTATTCTGCTTCTCCATGCAGTGCTAACAGTCATGCGTGTAATCTTAATAAGCTTATATATAAGCTGACGTGCCGTCATAGTGACGTTATATTTTTTGACACTTATAATGCTATTAGTGACTACCGTATTACAACTGACAGACTTGCTAAATCTTTAGCATCTTTTATTAATTCCGTTTTCGGAAATCAAAGCTCCCCCTCCACCTAGGATAGGACGACATCTCCAACTGCGGATTTGTCTTTAAACTGACTGTTAGGACAACGGAGAAGCACAATAGTGTAACTTTATTACACCAAAATATTAATCGCTTCACTGGCAAAATACTAGATTTAGAATTATTTACGGAAGAGTTTAATGTAGATGTAGTCTGCTTAACAGAAACTTGGTTAAAGAATCACATGATGAAATTCAATGTAAATAATTACGTACTGGCCAGCGCGTTCAACAGAACTACGGCAGAGGGTGGTGGATCTATTATTTTAGTGAAAAATGGTTTGACTTTTAAGGAACGTAGAGACATCTCAGGCTGTTCTGTTGATCGTGTTTGCGAGATTGCTTGTGCAGAGATGGATCAGTATCTGATAATTTGCATTTATAAACCACCATCAGGTGATTTAACATCTTTTATAGAAATTATGGAGGATGTACTCAATAAAGCAACAAGTTGTAAAAAGTCAGTAGTGGTCTGCGGCGACTTTAATATCGATATTTTATCACAATCAGTTGAAAAAGACAAGTACATCACTCTTTTGAAATCTTTCAATTTTGACTACTTGTTTGAAGTACCTACCAGAGTTACTCCGACCTCGGCCACTTGTATAGATAATATTTGGTTAAACAGTTCTCATATAGACAGTAGCATAGTGAATGGAGTTCGTTCGGATCATAAAGCTCAGATGGTCAAGCTACCTTGCGAAGTGAAACATCCAGATCGCGTTATAGAAATAAGACCGCTGAGTAGAAGTAGACTAGAATTACTAAAGTCTAATCTACTAGTCGCCATGCCGAACACCCAGGTACAATCAAATGATCCGAATGATCAATTCAAAATGCTTCTGAATACAGTGTGTAACGAATTTAATAAGACTTGTAGTAAAAAGCGTATTAAGATAAACAATAAAATTAGATTTAATGAGTGGGCAACTACTGGAATTCGGAAAAGTAGAGATAACTTATATCAACTTTATGAAAGGAGATCTTGCACCACTGACGAATGTTTCCATCAGTATGTTAGGGATTATTCCAAATTGTTTAAAACAGTGTGCACAAAAGCAAAAGCAATGCACTTGAATAATAAAATTAAGTCCTCAGATAATAAAGCCAAGACAGTCTGGAAAATAATTAACACAGAGACTGGGAAGGGAAATAATAAAGAGTCCACAATTTCTTTGAAAGTAAAGGATAATTTAATAACTGATGCAGTAAAAGTAGCTGATGAATTAAATAATTTCTTTTCTAAAATTCCTATAGTCACTACTCAAAGTTTAGCATCGTGTACCACAAAAGCTGAATCCCTTCTGAATGACAACGTAAAATTAGAATCACTAACTTATTTCAAATTTCATCATGTTTCTCCTCTAGATGTACTAAAGTCCTTTGAAATGTTAAAAATAAAGAGTACTGAGGACTTATGGGGCGTGTCAGTCAAGGTACTGGAATCTATTCTGGAGGTCGTTGCATTTTTCCAGACTTAATGAAATGTAGTAAAGTAGTTCCAATTTTCAAATCAGGTCATAGAGATAATCCTTCTGATTATCGTCCAGTCTCTATCCTACCTGCGTTTAGCAAAATATTCGAAAAAATAATGCTTACGCAATTGGTTTCTCACTTTAATTCTCACAATATTTTGCACGCACAGCAGTTCGGCTTCACGAAGGGTAGGTCAACTACTGATGCAGGTGCAAGTTTATTAAAATTTATTTTGCAGTCTTGGGAAGAGTCGCACGACGCCATCGGAGTGTTCTGTGACCTTTCCAAGGCTTTTGATTGTGTAGATCATGGTACTTTAATTTGTAAACTTAAGTTTTATGGCATCAGAGGGCATGCATTAGGTCTCATGAAGTCATATTTAACACAGAAAAATCAAAAGGTAGCGATAAATAAAGCCATTTCGTCAGAGACAGTGGTAGAGATGGGAGTACCTCAGGGGTCTATTCTAGGTCCGTTCCTGTTCCTTGTTTATGTAAATGATCTGCCATATATGGTAAGCCGAAGATCAGGCATTGTAATGTTCGCAGACGACACCTCATTACTGTTCAAGGTAAATAGGAGAGATACTGAACTCATTGAACCAAATAATACCCTCTCCATGATATCTGACTGGTTTGCTGCCAATAACTTAGTATTGAACCCAAAAAAAACGAAATGTATGAAATTCTCTCTAGCGAACTCATCAAACAGAAACTTAGATACAGATATTAAACTTAATGGTCAAACATTAGAATTTGTTACTTCTACTGTATTCTTAGGTATTACATTGGACTCAAAATTGCAGTGGGGTTCCCATATAACAGCGATAGGAAGTAGGTTGAGCTCTGCTGCATTTGTAGTCAGGAGAATAAGGCAGCTTACCAATGTGGCAACGGCACGGTTAGTTTACTTTGCTTATTTTAATAGTATAATTACTTATGGTCTTATCTTGTGGGGATCTGCTACAGATATTGAAACTGTTTTTATTTTGCAAAAAAGGGCTATCCGAGCAATGTATAACTTGGGGTCGCGTGATTCATTAAAAGAATTTTTCAAAGAAATAGATATTCTAACCCTGCCGTCCCTATACATATTTGAAATAATAATGTATGTTAGGAAGAATTTGGGCAATTTTCCAACGAACGCTGATAAACCAATAGCCACGAGAAATACTGGGAAACTCAAAATAACCTTCTATAGACTAGTAAAGGTGAAAAAGTCGTTCTTGGGAAATTGTATCAAATTCTACAATAAAATTCCTAAACACATTACTGAACTTAGCAATTCTAAATTCAAATCTGTAGTAAAACAAACACTTATTTCAAGAGCATATTATAAGATAAACGATTACATCATGGATAGGGATGTTTGGCAGTGATAGCGTCCTGCACGGGTAATCTATCGCGAAGATATATTTTCTACTGTAGCATTGTTATTTATCTACTGAAAGTTATTTAACTACTATATCTACCGAAAGTAGTGTGAACGTGTGCTAAGTGAATTCTGATGTAGACGTATCAGCGACAGCTGCCTATCTAAAATAATAATAATAATTTGTATTACAATTACCCACCTAAATCTCGAAAACTAGTAATGAAGTAAAAATACTATAAGGATTCCGTTTTTCATTTCCATCTTGGAAACACAACCCTGAAAATTGAATCATATTTAATTATTTTAGTCTTTTCACAATTTCAGCATGATGGTTGGACGGCCTGTTTAGCCTAATTAATAGTGACTGCCTCCGGAGCTAGAGGTCCCGGGTTCGAATCCCGGCCAGGGCATTATTTGTGCATTTAGCATGGATATTGTTCTTGGGTCTTAGATGTTTTCTATGTATTTAGGTATATATCGGAGTCTAGTACAAGCTTTGCTTAGTTTGGGACTAGGTCGATTTATGTAAGATTGTCCCCCAATATTTATATATTTATTATTTATATTAGGTGTGATAATG
This sequence comes from Notocelia uddmanniana, assembly GCA_905163555.1. Taxonomy (NCBI): domain Eukaryota; kingdom Metazoa; phylum Arthropoda; class Insecta; order Lepidoptera; family Tortricidae; genus Notocelia; species Notocelia uddmanniana. Next base: position 7,294,368 of record LR991077.1, read on the forward strand.
ATCCTTGTAACTTAAACCTACACCGAAAGGTTACCTATAACAAGTCTCATTTCGCGCCAAAATGATAGTGGGATAATGCTTCCGGCGTATTGCTGCCTCTTTCTCAACACTGAGTATATCTAGGAAGGTGTGAGTTCATTACCGCTACTCCCTTGACCCACCCTCGGAAACCCATTAAAATGGGTGCGGTGGGATATGGCTGCTATTATACACTCGTCAGATAAAACGTCGTATTAGAGTCGAGGAAACGAGGCGGTTATGTCGTTATACACGATGGTGGCCCATGAGGGTGCGTTAACTAATTATTTATTTTGCTTTATTATATTTACCCTCATAATCCTTGGTGATCTTACGAGGGAGCTTTCACGGCGTGCCAAATAATGGGGTGTTACTTCATTTAGTTTAAACTATTTCCCGTAACAATGTTTTTCTGCTAATGCTATAACATTTCAAGAATTTATAAAAACAGTGTGAAATTTAACTTATTAGATTCGTCAAACGTATTGTTACGTCGATTCCCAGGAGATTTGGCTGACATAGCGGACTTTCATTTGCTACAATCCTTACAAACATATTACCTTACGCAAGCAGTTTTAAAAAGTACCTAAATTTCCAACATAATACTTATTGACATATCAAATCAAACAATCCATGTATAGCTAACTAACTTGAAAAAGTTGAAAACCCCCCGACGTTTTCATTTCAAAGTACAATATATCATAAAAGGCTGAACCGATTTTGAGGACTATCACTAGAAATGTTTTCAAATAAAAATAAAACCGCCCTCAAATCGGTTCATTCGTTAAAGAGCTACGGTGCCACAGACAGACACCTATACACAGAAACAGATACATATGTTAAACTCATAACACCCCTCTTTTACATTGCGTCGGGGGATAAAAATCAGTCTGACGCTCTACATTTAGCCATAGCGCAGGCAAACGTGTTAAACTAGTTTGGTTTCTATCCAATACGTATCAGATAAGTCAGTTAGTGCATTCGAGAAAAGACTCCAGCCAGAATCTTGATATCTAGTCAAAGTTCACCCCAGGAACTGGCGGACAGCAGCCGTGTGTTATATTACACGATCCGTTTGGAGCCACTTTTGACCCCCCAATAACTCCAAATCTATCTAACATAAAAACATGAAAATCCTTTAGAACAACTAAAACCCCAAATTTCATAAATATAGGTTTAATAGTTATTGAGATATTAAATGACTGACTGACTAGTAATCAAAAACATAACCTACTTCCAGATGACCTAGAAAGCTAAAATTTGCCATGCAGCTTGGTAATTATGTGTGTACACCAGAAAATATCAGAAAACAGTATTTTTATTATTAGTTTTATTATTATTATTTATACTAGTTACCTCAGAACTCCGTCATTTATTAACCGATTTGGAAAATTCTTTTTTTGTTTGGAGGAAACTCTGCGTGGGGTACCGGGTACAGTAGTGTTTCTAGACGATATATGCGTCACGGGGCCAGACCGCCACGCACACCTCCGCAATCTCAGGATGGTACTCGAGAGGCTTAAACAGATGGGGTTAACGGTGAAACTAGATAAATGTAGATTTTTACAGGAAAGAGTACATTATTTGGGATTTATAATTGATAAGAACGGTTTACACCCTGACCCGGCTAAACTTGAGGCCCTAACCCGTTTGCCCAGTCCCACAAATGTCACTCAGTTAAAAAGTTTTTTAGGCTTATTGAACTATTACGGTAAATGTATACCAAATCTGAGTACACTGTTGAACCCATTGCACGCCCTCTTAAAAAAAAATGTCAAGTGGTCTTGGAATCGCAAGTGTGAACTCGCTTTCGAGAACGCTAAGAAGGCTCTGGTGAGCGACTGCGTTCTGGCGCACTATGAGGAGGGGCGAGCGCTGGTGCTGTCCGTGGACAGCAGTGCGTACGGTGTGGGCGCTATCCTAGCGCAACGGTACCCGGACGGCAGCGAGCGGCCCGTCAGCTGCGCCTCGCGCACGCTGAACGACGCGGAAAAAAATTATAGCCAGCTCGATAAGGAAGCTTTAGCAATTTTTTACGGGGTGACTAAACATCACCAATATCTGTTTGGCAGGCAGTTCATACTCCGCACGGATCACAAACCTCTCATGTACATCTTTGGAGAAAAAAAAGGTATTCCACAAACGGCCGCTAGTCGGCTGCAGCGTTGGGCCGCGCGGCTGGCGGGCTACGATTACAAGATCGAATTTGTCAGGTCCGCGGACAACGGTCCGGCGGACAGTCTTTCAAGGCTTCCGTTATCACACGAGCGTCGCCCCGTCTCGGAAACGCCATGCTATAACATGTTACAAACTATACCTGTTAATTTTAAGGATGTGGCTAGAGAAACAAAAAATGATCCTTTGTTATGTAGGATACTAGGTTATATTATGTTTGGTTGGCCATTGTCTCCTAGCGGAGAGGAAGAAAAAGCGTTCTTCAGTCGTAAGGAGGAACTTTACACGGATCTGGGGTGCATTTTATTCAAATACCGGATCGTTATCCCCAGTTCACTGCGGGGAAAGGTATTGAAAGAGATACACGCCGGCCATATAGGGATGAATAAGATGAAAAACCTAGCTCGCAACTATGTGTACTGGCCTAACATAGACACCGATATCGAGGCGACTGGGCGCGCGTGCGCAGCCTGCCGCGAAGTGCGCGACGCGCCCGCTCGCGCGCCCCTTCATCCTTGGGAGTTCCCCTTACACCCCTGGAGGCGAATACACGCTGATTTTTTTGATTGTGCGAATAAACGGTTCTTAATAATAATTGACGCTCATTCAAAATGGATGGAAGTTTTGCTTATGTCAGGAACGACGGCTAGTTTAACAATAAAGGCATTCCGGTCCGTATTTTCCAGGTTCGGCCTGCCCTCCCAACTAGTGACTGACAATGGCCCGCCATTTTCATCTGATGAATTTAAGATGTATTGTGAAAGAAATTCAATAAGGCACACCACATCGGCGCCGTATAGGCCGCAGGGCAACGGAGAAGCCGAAAACGCGGTAAAAACGGCTAAAAAGGCGGTCAAACGCGCTGTTATAGAAGGTGACGATATTTTGGATGCCTTGGATAGGTTCTTATTCCAATATCGAAACTGCGAGCATGCAACCACGGGTGTGGCACCAGCCGTGGCGTTGCTCGGGAGGCGGCTGCGCGGGCGTCTGGACGCGCTGCGCCCCGACCCCGCGGCCGCGGCGCACGAGGCGCAGCGCAACCAGCGCGCGGCCGCCGGCGGCCAGTTGAGGCAACTACATGTAGGCCAGTCAGTTTTAGCACGCGATTATACGCAAAAAGGTAAAAAATGGTCTGAAGGTCACATAGTGGCCACCACGGGCCCCGTATCGTACAAAGTAGACGTGGGTAATGGCTCCGTGTGGCGTCGGCATCAAGACCAAATTTTACCTTTAGAAAACGGGACGCTCCGATATTCTTTATCTAGGGCGAATCCGGATGACCATGACGGCGCCGGTGCGCGACCAACGGCGGAGGTGGCTGACGCGGCAATGGGTAAGGAGGGGGTGACCGCGGACTTCGTAAAGTCAGACGCCGAGTCGGATGGCGAGTACGGAGACGCGGTAGATAGCCCTGATCATGGGGACGAGATGGAGCACCCCGCGCCACCGTCAGCGGCCTCCGCACGTGACATCCGGGCTCAACAGAGGGCTATAAAAAAAAACAGCTACTGTAACAGCGGTATAACACAGCAGAGCCAGCTAAGCAGATATAGGTATATAAATTATATAATAAAATAAAATAAAAAGTTTGGTTACAAGGCGACTTAACCAATATTTCGGTTACCGGAACTTTCAAGTCATATTTGTTTTTATTGTTCTGATAGATTTGGCAATGAACACTTCACTGTACGAATTCTATGTTTATTTAATATATGGACATATACCGGTAGCTATTACAAGCTCACGTGAAAGGGAATAACGACGGGGCATGCGAACAAGATGCGCATTTAATAATTTATATAAATGACTATCACCAGGTACAGTAACCGCCCATATATACCTGATTCTGTGAAGGCTTGTAATAAGTGCCTACATGTAATGTCTCCCATTAGTGTGGGGGATGTGTTGGAAGTGATGTTTCTGAAGCTGAATTTTATGTATGTTTTGATTTGGTGGTGGGATGTGCAGGGTATGCTAATAATAGTAACATGTCGGGTAGACAAATAAAGTCAGTTAGTGTCCAGCCTGCGTTTTCTTGTACTCTCCAGTTTGAAACGGTATACTTCTACGGTGGTCCCATTGTCATCGAGTCAGAATCCGATCATAGGGTCCTGGAGAAATCGAGGGAACTCTTCAAATATTTTAGGTGCACCTATAGCGGTTTGGGATTTTGTATAGTAACTCGTGCATTCGCTCTGGGAAAGCACCATTTAATGAAGTTTGACAAAAAGTAATCATATCCCATCAAAAATATAAATGTGAAAGCTGCCAAGTTAAGGCTCAAAATGCATTAAGCCGCAGTAAATTAGTTTTATGGTAAACAATCTAGTGCCAAACTTGGCAACTTTTCAGATAATCTACGGAACTTGGCGCCCATTTAGATCTCAATTCTTTTGTCGGTGAACTTGGCTACCATTTTCACATTTATGTTTTTGATGGGATCTAATATTCATCTTTTTGATTTTGCATGTAAGAAACGAAATTTGGTAAACGCTATTTTACATATTTTATTAAAGAAAAACATAAGAAGAGCATTCTACGTGTACCTATAGGTTTAATGTACCTAAAGTGTATTGAAAGATTTAAAAGGTGCAATTTCTACAGATTCACATCAATCAAAGATGGCCACGAGCCACGTCAGACTACACATGTTTTCCATTATGCTTACTTTTATTCGTTTTGTGCAAACACTACAACAAATACAAACGCCTTAAAATCATTATTATTTACCACAGGCAACACCTGGCTTGGCTGTTTGCTCAAAAACACGTGTCTTCAAATTTCTACAACACGTAACAAGCGGTCACAACTGGCCACTAACAAAAAAACTTTCTTAAAAACATGACATCTGTCAGATTTCCCGCGCTTTGGGCCCTGCGAAAATAACCTAAAAGTCTAATTACAAAGGATGGACATCAGCTGTCAACCGCAAAACTGACCAAAGTAATGACGGGCCCAAAGAAACCTTTTGTGTACTTGTCTAATTTAAACACGGCTTTCCTTTCAGTCCATTTGTGAAATTATACGGCTCAGAGTAAACTGGTTGTAACGGCCAATTTATAAAGACACTTTGTAGATATAGGAACGCTAGCGTAGTGGAGTTCTTTTGAAATTTGTGTGTAGTTACAGCCATTTTAGAAAGGACTGTGAAAGAATTGAAATATAAGCGTCTAGAGGTCTTCTTTATCTGGATTTCGATCCTTTGAGCGCGTGCTATGAGTGGTATAAGTCGGTTTAGTTTATTTGTTGTTTAAACAATAAACAATTGTTTGTTAAGATAAGAGCACTTCACTTTTGGGGTGCGATTTGCTACCGGTTTTGAATTTTAAGCGCGGCCATATTTACTGTTTTTGTTTTTTTATTGTTTGTGGTTTTAAATGATTTATAGACAAGAGTTGACTTTTAGAAGGTGTATTCAGCGCAAAAAGGTTGTTCTCAGAATGTAGGCAGCCAAGTAACCGTAACCACAGCAATAGAATCGATTTTACGCTATCAAGGAGTTACTTATTGAAGGCTTTCACATGTCAGAATATATCCCTTTATAGAGTCATCATCATTATCCTAGCGTAGGTAATCCCAGAACAATCGCATCCTGAAAGATGTCCGGAGTCCGCTACCTAATCCCAAGAATTGGCGTACATAGTAGTTTTTACGGAAGCGACTGCCATCTGACCTTCCAAGCCAAGAGGGAAATTAGACCTTGATGATTTACCTTTAATGAGTAAAATCTATTTAAAAATTAATTTTACTAGTCATTGCAATGAGTGGGTTTCTGTGTATTGCAACTTTATGCTTACGTCATATGTGAACGGGAAGATAATGAAAGCGTATTCAGTTTGATATTGATTTTACTCTAACATCGGAAGTTAACACCGTGGACCAATAATTCCGGCCTGCTCCTGAGCAGGGCGTTTCATTCAATGTGTGTATTAATGGTAAGTAAAACAATTTGTCAAGCACAATTGTTGACAACTTACTGGGACGTCAGTTTCTGCCGCGAACGTGTGTCGAACTGTGGGTAATAAAGATACTTAAATAAATAAATTTCGCGTTAACCCGTAAACAAATATTTTAAGTAAAATAAATTGTGTTCCAGTCCATATCAAAAATACGAAAAATAACAATGTTTCGAAAAGTTAATCCCTTTCAAATCTAAATATACGTATCTATAGACTTCGCATTGTCAAATTCCTTATGCTCTCTTTCGTCTCTATAAAATGTACTTAACGATTGCATAGTAATCTTATAAGTTATCTTACACCAATCCCCATTATAGTAGAGCAAAACTTTTTTATAAATAGTCGCCAACGATGCCACCCATGCGACTACATTGACAAATCTTATTAAACAAAACTCACCGCCCACAATACAAACAATTAAAGAAAACCCATAATACCAACATTGCAACAACACATCAACGCGCAAGTCACTTTGCATTGATACCTTTACCTTTGGCGGTAACGGAAAAAAAATCAATATGTCACTGCTCCACAAAAGTGGCTATTAACGTCAAAATATTTTGAAAATGGAACAGCGCTTTGACACGCCGCGCGGCTGTGTGGCCGTTACCTGGGTATGCGAATTAAAAAGGTTTTTGCCTATGGTTTTTGGGCGGTTTTCCTTGTGTAGTTGTTTTTGTATTGCTTTTTTTTGTAGCGTATTTTTAGGTTAGAACATTAATATTTACGAAAACATAATCTGCTAAAAGACTCAACCAGTTTCATAGTTAAACTACGCCTGGTTTGCATACAATCAGAGACAAAACAGTTTTTTCCTTAATCGACAGTTTAATTTTTATTTTTAAATTAATTATTTTTGATTCGATTACCAAGCAATAGAGTGTAATAGGCATTACCTACATTATAATAATATGGCCATTTCATTATTATAGAGGTAGTATTTATTTAATAGGCACTGTAAAACAGTTAGCTAACAAATTGAAAAAAAAAAGAATAACATGGATTATTCATTTCAATTTGTTATTTCAGGCTTCATATAGCATATAGAAACAAATAAATATTGCAACATATTGTATAGACGTAAAATATTTTCTCAAAAAAATTCGAAGTCGTTTGATTTTTTTTCACGTGTATATTTTCAAACTGTAGTGTTGTCAATGGCGATCGTCCTTTCATAAAGGTTAAGGTAATTTACATTGCCCATAGACGAACTTTTTGCGCACCATAACTTTTTCTAACCTGCGGGGAACCAAGGCTTTGCGAGTGCCGCTACTCGTATGCCAAAAGGCGGTGTGTGTTTGTTGTTATTCATGTCAGTTTGGTGCAATTTGTTTTTATTTCCGGAGTTTTATGACGCTGAGGACACTGGTCAGCCATTTGTAATAATATGACAAAGGCTTTTATGATTTTACAGGACCTAAACAATTTTTTTATCTAAACCGATTTCAGGTTTAGGTAAAAAAAATCATACAGTAGTAGTAATAGTATGTATTTATTAGTCGCAATGAATCTAGAATACGCATATAGGAGGAGAGGATTGCGAGGTAAATAAATCAAGTAAATGGTTTTGTTAACCAGTACTTAGTTTTAAAAAAAACCTATCATTCACATATCGATAGAATATGACCATGCAACCATGACTCTTCTATAATCATTTTATCTTCTGCTCCGATTTGACTCTCGATGTCCTATACCTACCTTTTGAGAAGTATAAATTACTGAACGTACTACTTACCTACATGGATGATGAGACGATTAATTGACTTTGTAAACCTTTTATGACATGATGTGGGGTTTCGTCTAAATTTTGATTATTTATTATTTTCACTGATTATTAATTTCTAATCGTCGAAATGTCACGCTGACATTTAGTTTCGCGCTACTGCAACCACAGATAAAGGGTTTAAATCTTTTTTTATTGCGAGGGTTGTGTTCTGATTTTAATTTTAATACTTTCATTCCTATTCTCGTCACAACGGAAGTCAGTGTTTTTTCGTATAATCGCCCCATAATGCTAGTTTATAACATCCGGTTCCTTTTTAAATGGTTTCGCTTGGTTCGCCATGTTGATATTATATAAGAATTTTGTTTTGTTAAGTTTAAATTGTTTTTATTTGGTATGTAATGGATGTTTTGTGAGTTGGCATTGGAATAGACGATTAGATGGCTCGATAGTGGTTTTATTATCTGCATCGCTGCAGTTTTATTGTGCGTGTTTTTGAATAAGTTTAATGGAATAATCATTAACGGCGTATTTATATTGATAATGTATTTTAAAGTGGTTGTATGGGGCTATTATATGTGTGTAGACGTTGTCTTTCAATGCAATGGCAGGCCTGTTATTTTTGATTGTTCAAAGTTGATAAGCAAAAGAAAACATTAAAAATCTGTTATAATTATAAGCTTTTAATTAAACACTAACTGTGCCTGCAGTTTTGTACGAATATAAAGTCCCAAATAAGTGCAGTGCAAAAAATGCATACAATTTCAAATACATTGCGGATTTTGATATATCGATTGAACACATCATATCCCAGAAATCCGCATGTAAGGAAACTTACCTACAGTCAATTATTTCATAAATGGGGCATAACTCGTCACCTACACACACTACGATGCACATAACAAGTTTATAAAATACTAAATCGTAATTATTATTTCAGTATCCTTAAATTGTGGGATTAATTGTGACTGAAATATTAATAACTTGTTATTTTCTTTTGACATGTTGATTTTATTCTAGAAACTGTCTAGATTTCTATTTTTAGTACATTATTATTATTATTTATGTTTTGACGATCCTATTGTGAATTTTACTACATAATAATTTCTTAATTTGGACATGTCTACAACAATTCAATATTTGTTTAAAAGAATGATAATAGCATCAATAAATTGCTCTAAATAATTAATACATGTTATAACTGACGATTCAAAAGTGCTTGTTGCTAGGCCTATTTGAATAAAGAATATTTTGACTTTGACTAAAAATCCCAAAAGTTATATTTTAAGTTTAAATAAGTTTAAAAAAGCTATCATCCTTTCGTGATTTCACTTCCTTAAAATTTAAATATGCGAATTTACGGCTGCACGCGATATTCGGCTTTCGGTGTGGTAATGACCTTGACTATTAGTACGTCACTGTATGTCTAGGTTATCTGTCGCTTCAGTAACAATGTGAGAGGAATAGATCGTTTACCATCAGATAAATTGCAGCGAACGAGGTGCTCAAAATTATCTGAACACACCTCTATTTTTGGAGCCGTCAGACGTCATGCTTAGTTTTTTATGAGCACCCTGAAGAGTATCTACAGATATATTTGATGGTGACTGTACTTCTGACTTAACGTATCAAAAAATCACGAGTTATCAAGATCTAAGACACGTGATACAATGATTCATTTAAAGCTTAAAAACGTTTCCATTGTCATCGAAGCTTTGATAAAGAAATCTAATCTCAATTTTCGAAAATCGAACTGACGTATTACTTAAATTACATTACAGCAAACTTGTATTTACCGTTCAAAAACATTTCATCAGTATAATATATATCGAATTCTTAACTTGATTGACTGTAAAAATTACTTTGTCTTAAATATCAAAGACACTTTTATCACACAGTTATAAAATGATGTATGTCATTGTCAATTCAATGACAGTTACGGCTGTTTAGATTCGAAAACGTTTGACATGCGTAAAAATGGCCGTAATTAAATTTAGAAGAAAAAAGTCAATTTTGAATTTGTTCCTTTTTAAATTTCGAAGACAATGGGCCATTAGAGGCGTAGATAAGTATCTAGAGGACACATTGGATTCCTTTTTTGAATTTCGGTGCTCGTTCGGTGTATTTGGCGCCGAAATAACGACTTTTTGTTGGGATTCTTTGTAAGGTAATTTAAATATTGTACCTTCTAAGTTATGAAATTGTAAAGGTTCAATTATGAATTATTGTATTTTCTCTGTGTTTTCTTTTTTGAACTAGCTGTAATAATATTCATGTAAGTATATAAGTAGTGATTGAATAAAGTTAATTTATCTATAACATTATGTTTTAAGGAATAACATTATTAATAAAAATACATCACAAAAATATATAATAAATAACATAAAATAAATATTAGGAGACCTTTTTTTACACAAATCGAACTAGTAAGCTCAATAAGGCTTGTGATATGTACAAACACGAGCAAATATAGATGATGATTTTAGTACTTTGTCGTAATAACGTAACAATATTGCGACAGTTGGGATACGTCAGAGTAAAAGTGACAAAGGTCTAAAATGATCATCTACTTTTGCTGTTGACTGCACTAATAGACGACGATATATACTTTTTTTTCTTCTCTTTATTTTTTAAAAGAGTCTCCAGTACGCTCGGCTGAATTCGATTCTTCATACAAACGTAATTTCGTTCTCATTTTGAAATGCCTTACTGAAATAACATGAAATTTTGTATACACATTGGGAGCCGCCATATCTAGGTCGGAAATTGGTTTCTATAAATTGTAATAGAAAAAAGAATACAGCGAGTTTTTGAGTATTTTTCGTCTTGTATGAAAACCTTAATAATCGCTGTATTTTTTCTCCATTACAATTTCAAGCAACAGAAACTAATTTCCGACCTAGATATGCCGGATCCCATTGTGTATACAAAATTTCATATTATTCTAGCATAGCGTTTTAAAATGAGAGCGTAACTACGTTTGCATGGAGAACCGAGCTTACTGTGGACTCTTAAGATTACGTCAGTTCCATTGTAAGTAACCTACATCACTAACAGTAACATTTACCTGCGCACCGTACGAGTACTATATTGATAAATAATAAAATGTATATACAAATTAGTGAGACAAAAGCTAGCACGGAGTTAAAAAGACGGTAAGTATTGACAAATTGACGTCCAGTGGTTCAGTTTCTTGTTTTATCTACAATGTTTGGTTGTTTTGTGAAGGAAGTGGTAAAAATATTGTACAACGTTATGTAATGATTGTAATGTAAACGGAAGATTTGCCAAGACCCGTGCGAAGCTGGGGCGGGCAGATAGACACTGATGATGCCCGCGCCCCAGCTTCGTATTACAACTTGTAGATTTTTTTTAATTCTTATCAAGAACATGCTGGGTTTTTTGAGGAGCGCAGCGGAGCTCAATCATAGGTCACAAATGTAAATCGCTTGTGGGTGTTCTCCTTCCAAACGGCTTAACCGATCTGCTTTAAATTTTGCAAAATGACAAAGTGGATAGCGTTGAGTGCATTAATCTGAAATCATAAAAATCGAACTTATCATGGAGGAATAATCACTGAAAAATCAAATCAAAATCAAAATTTTTATTTAGCAAATAGGCCACAAGGGCACTTTTACAAGTCAACACATGAATTATACAATTAAATAAATTAACAATAATAATTATTATGTTTTCAAAACAGAATTGCAGAACTAAAAAGTAGACAATAATAATAATGATTTCAAAACTATAGTGATTAACAAACTCACAATATTCAATTAAAATAAACTTACAATACATTATATAAAAAAAAATTAGTGCCGTATATATACGGTCTCTGTCCGAATACACAAAAGAATATACAATAAATTTAATATCTCAGAGATGGATATGGTCTCTGAGCGTCCATTATTCCTAAGTCCTTAGATACGTACATGGTCTCTAAGCGTCTAAATTAAAATAAGTAGGAAATGAAAATAGCACTTAAGTAATTTAATATTCTCAGAGATGTATAAGGTCTCTAAGCGTCAATAACAATAAAATTAATCCAAAACAGCATGATGTCTCTCGTCAATCTCCAATAAAATAACACTAGTATTAAGGTAATAATCATGCCCTTGCAAGCAAGCAAATTGACCGCTCCGCTCAACATTTGCAACCAGCCGAATGCATGCATATCTAGTTAATAAGACTAATAAATCTTGACATCTAGGTACAAGGATTTCTAAGAAATACGTTTGTATGTACTGTTTAATAAGAAAATTGACGGCTAACCCAATCCGCCTTAATTTATATACACTTAATCTTGACATAAATGTTTCTTTTACTGAACTAGTCACAATATGGAAAATTAAAACTTATTTGCGGTGTCGATTTTTTTTTATTAAAAATGGGATTGCTTTTGGCCAGCATCTAGCCAGGGCGCAAAGATGAGGCCGATGATGAAGCGAGCTCACCCAGAAGGTGCCACAACTTCGTCAGTACCTTTTTAAATCAAGACCAAACAAAATCTGAAGTAGGTATTTCAACCGCTTTAACTGTAAATTTAATGCAAGTGCAATAATAAGGATAATAGAATGCATTTATTTTATACTTTTTAATTTTTAGCTTTAAAAGAATGGAACGCAATCAAATTATCAAACGCGGTTTGGAGCCATTTTGAATTTTCTGAATTTCATATTTTGAATTCGTGTAATTTAATTTGCTGTCTGTATTGTTTAAGTGTTTTTGTTGTTTAATTGTCGGTGGCTACACCAACATATTTACACAACATAAACATACCTACTAATGTCATGTGTGACAAATTCCGTTATTTTATTGTATTGTCATGTGTAATGTATTGTAATTAATGACATTTTTTAATTAGCTGACGTCTAAGAAGTAGTTACTTATTAAAAAAAACTTATTTATTAATTATTCGATCCAATCGTATCTAGGGACGGGGTAAAATTTCAAAGTGTTTTTTGGCTGGGGTCTTCTATAAGGTGAAGGTACTTCCCCAATTGGGCTGTTCCAAGTATTCATGAGCGAGACGACACTCCGCTGTGCCCTACATTTCTAATTAATAATTGTAAGTATCTCATAACTTCACCCCTTGTTAAAACATTGAAAACATTTTGTAACAAACAAAAATATCAACAAAAACCTAATTGACCGTTAAAAACTAACACTCGAACAAAACAGAATCTTTATTTAAAATTCGAATGCCAGAGAAATTCAAATTCGGAACGAACGCTAAAGCGGGCCACACACGACGCCGGGCGCCTGAAACCACCGACTTAATTTTGTTTATCGGCATTCTTTTTAAATGAGGGCGTTTCGGCGTATCAAATGGCAACACTTGCGTGCGATCTGTCAAAGATATACCTAATTGTGTAGCTGAAATAATTAAAGTGTTTTTTATTTTGTATGCGAAACGGTCAAGAAAGCATTTTAATTATAAGAAAAGCCGTTTAATGAAAGTATAATGTTTTAAACTTCCGTGTCACAGGATAAAATAGCGGACATATTCATTGTTATATTTATATCGTTCAATACATGATCCTACTGCTTGTCATGGTGAAATATGTAGAGTAGACCCGTTTTGAATTGGATACGTCTTTGATGGCAGCTTTTATGAATTAGGCGCCCTACAATCAACTTAATTTAGTTCCATTATTAACGCTAGATGGCGCTAAAATAAATGTGATGGTATCGGTGATTATCAACCAAATACTAAACCATTATTATCATCATCATCCTCCTAGCGTTATTCCCAGTACAGTTGCATACTGAAGGATGATGCCTGAGGTCCGCTACCTAATCCGAAGAATTGGCGTAGGCACTAGTTTTTACGGAAGCGACTGCCATCTGACCTTCCAACCCGAGGGGGAAACCAGACCGTATTGAAATTAGGCACTCACTTGACAAGCCTAATCCTAATAAGGTCTAGTTTCCCTCTCGGGTTGGAAGGTCAGATGGCAACTTGACGGTTCTCAAGCCTCCCGGAGGCCTCTAACTTGACTTAACGACTGCTATCATAGACAGCAACCGGGATCAACGGCTTAACGTGCCTTCCAAAGCACGGGAGCGCTTAGTTAGTAACCACTCACAGCGGCCACCCATCCAAGGACTGACGCACCCATCCAAGGGCACGCGGTACGCGGGCGCCGCTGGGCCACGAGCGCTCTTGACTAAAGCATTATTACGTGTGGGTTTATTTTACATTGATGGTTATTTAATTTATTTTATTTATAATTTATATAGTGTTGAAAAAACAACGCAACGCGGTAGGCAACGAAAGCCGTAGGTATCCACTTAATATGTATATTTTCTGCTACAGTATTATAATCTGACAATTAATTGACTAACAGCAGTAATAAAACAATAAACTTTTTACACAAATGCAAGTCTATAGGTACCATAGACGAGTCATTATATGACTGGTGGGAGAAACAGCAATTTTGCTATCGTAGAAAAATTATTGTATTTAACGTTACATAATTAGGTCTCAAAAATCTAATTAAATTTGTATTTATATTTCTATCAGTGTACAAAAAAACAATAGTTTTTATATTGACGACCTGTTTAGTCTACTTGGTAGTGACTCTGCCTCCGAAGCTAGAGGTCCCGGGTTCGAATCCCGGCCAGGGCATTTATTTGTGCATTTTTCACGGATATTTGTTCTTGGGTCTTGGATGTTTTCTATGTATTTAAGTATGTATGCATCTATATAAGTATGTATATCGTCGTCTAGTACCCATAGTACAAGCTTTGCTTAGTTTGGGACTAGGTCGATTTGTGTAAGATTGTCCCCCAATATTATTATTATTATTATTATTATTTCGCCAAATCAAAGTGACTAATTACCATGGAAGAGCGGGACTTCCTGACACAAGTATTGTATATACTTACTAGCAAGTTCCAACCTTAACATTATTGGTGTAAACCTTATTGGTGAATAAATGTCTTTTTTTTAATTCTCGAGCCTTTAATAACAAAACTCGCTACGCTCGTTTTATTACAGCGACTCAAATTTTATGGACCCTGATTATTTAACTATTGCATAAATATTCCCCTTAATATGTTTTTTATTGGGGACACAACACGCTGCTTTTTTATCCACCGACGGTGGCAAACAATCTTACGGCGTGCCTGATGGTAAGCAGACACCGTAACCTATGGACGGTTGCGCCAAAAATATCACAAGGTCGTTGCCGACTATTTTTTTGAAGATCGTTGTGTTGACAGCTAGAGAAATATGCAGGTTCACTCGCAATCTGAACAGCCTGTTTTTTCATGTTTACCCCAAACATGTCAAGCCGGACCATAAACAATGTAACTGTTCTTACCTGAGCATAAACAAAATGGAGTGTCGGCCATTGAATGGCGTTTACACCGAATTTCACGCCGAATTCCGATTATACGGGACAGTATTCGGCGAAATATTTTGTAGCGTATTCCCTTATTTAATTGGTTTAATTGCTTTCGTTTATACTTTAAGTTATTTGGAAAATGTTTCGCCACCATGACTTTGCTTGTTCTTATTTGTGGCGACTCGAACCAAGCGTAAATTCGCCACTTAAGGTTATTCACGTATATAACGGACAACCCCTAAGTTAACAGTTAGGAAAAAAAATATAAGATATGTAGTAGTGTCGTTTTTAACAAGTAATAAGTGCCTACCTATTTGAAACTAGCATATCAATTTCAATATTTCTTTCTGAAGTTTTTGATAAGTAAAGAAACAGATGGATTTAATTGTTATAACTCTAACCTGAACTAAGAAGAATAAGAACCTAAGTAATCAGCACAACACTTAGCCAATCGCTCCCACTTACCTAAACTTAAGTGATTCCTTACTTATGTAACTTTAAAACCACCTAACCTCATTGATGGTTAAAAAAATATACATAAAACGTACCTGGCCGGAGCCTTTGGTGCCGGGGTCTTAAAACGAATTGAAAAAAAAGCTGTTCCTTTTTAAAAGGGGCCAATGAAAAATCGCGCCGATACGCGCGGCCCTACCGGATTTAGAAATCAGAAACGATTTGGAACAGTGAGTGGTGTGGAGACTCCATGAATCCTGTTTTAAAAGCTCATACATCCATGGACTCTACATTTCTTTACTATCCATACTAACTGTTACAAATGCGAAATTAACTCTATCTGTATATCTGTCACCTTTTCACGCTTAAAATTTTGTACGGGGTACGATATAAACGACTTCTAAGCGGACAAAGTCGCGGGAAAAAGTTTGTAATATTATAAATGCGAAAAGTCGACCTATAAAGAAAAACAAGAATTTTACATAGCCCTGTAACATAAGTCTCTGGTACTACAAGTACAAACTCAAATCGAATTTGGAGTTCTACATGAATTAAGGAATCAGTATTCATAATTCACTGCCACTAGTACCTACCCTAATGCCTGTCCAATTTTATATCTGTCCGCCCTTATAATGTACTTACATATAAATCTATTCTAATATCAGCTCTATC
Source organism: Notocelia uddmanniana (assembly GCA_905163555.1). Classification (NCBI taxonomy): domain Eukaryota; kingdom Metazoa; phylum Arthropoda; class Insecta; order Lepidoptera; family Tortricidae; genus Notocelia; species Notocelia uddmanniana. The sequence continues at coordinate 7,310,726 of LR991077.1, forward strand.
CCTTTCCAATCCCAACATTATATCGCCGCCGAAAACCATTTAGTTTTCAAAAAAAGAACGTTCCGAATTCAAATCTCCCGCCGCTGTACATAAATTTGTAGAGGTCGTCGTTTTTTTTTAATTTAAGACGACGGCCCTCGCGATAAAGTGTTTACCGACTTATTTGCGGCCAGTCCTTTAGATCGTAATAAACTGAGGAAATTATTTCGCTCTTAATGTTGGCATCACGTAAATTATGTTTGTTTTGTTCAGTTTGGAGTGTTATCAGATATGCACCTACATTTTGAATAAAATTGACATTTGTTGAGTGTTTTCTATTCTAACATTATATTAATATTATCCTATACTAACGCGCAACATTGAGATTCAGAGATTAGAGAACATTGAGAGAATAACGAGGGCAAAAGATCAACTTAACTTGGTCTCCACCACCCACCATATCAGCCGAAAGACGTCCACTGCTGGATGCCATAATCGCCACGCTTGACATGGGCTGGCGATCGCAGTATCTCCACCGCACTCCAGGGATGCTACTGCCTAACCCCGGTGGTCTTGGTCGCAGTTTTAGGACATACCCGGGTCCTTAGGACATTGCTTGGTCTCATTTCCGAGAAAATTCGTTTTCTATATATGTTGGTATTTAAATGATTGTGAGTGCTTAAAAAAATATTTCCTTAGTTTTAATTTTAAATATATTTGTGCCAGCATGTATTATTTCAGTACCTGGATTTTATAAACGTTAAAAATATTTTAAGTTTACATTTCTTTTTGACCTCTTTCACACTTATACTAAGAACTAAATAATAATAATGCATTACATTGCATTTTACATTCCTTGTAAGTAGCAAGAGTAGTAATCTTCTAATTCTTGTACTAGAGTAACAAAAAATGACACTAAAAAGAACTCAATTTCGAAAGTTATTTATGATTGTTTATTTTATGGTTTAATGTTTTATTACTGCGTTCGATAAGATTTCTAAAGCACCAAATCAACTGGCGGCTGTGCCAATGGATAAAGAGCATTATTCCAATGAAATAGAGGCTATAGTACAGGTATAATTGTGTTTTATTGTAGGATAAGTTTAGTGGTGACAGCGTGGGATAGTCTTTAGGTAACATTTTTAAATTAAGTAATGTGAATAGCCCTTACAGCTCACAGTGTTTGATAGCACTCAAAAAAATTCCCTATGCTGTTTATCGCATAATTCGATCAAGAAATGCATTTTGAATGCAAGACTAAAACAGACTGTTGCAAGAATAAAACAGACGCTTACAGAATTTATATAATCTTTTTTCTACGTCAAGGTCACAAAATATAAATTATAATTTATAAAAAAAAAAGTATTGTAAATAGACACGTGGTTGTTTGCATTTGAAATGCATTTCTTGATCGATTCATACGATAAACAGCATAGGGAAGTTTTTTGAGTGCTATCAAATACTGTGCAGCTCTGCCAACTATACTATAGAGGGTAAACCCTGTGTAGAACGTGAACGGAAATCAAAGAAATCGCCCTCTCGTTGCACTTGTATATTCGAGGCATGCACCAACCTACCTTACCAACCCAACCAACCTTTGTAGTATACTACGGTAGAACGTAAAGCGAAATCAAAGTTCATTCGTAAATGACCCTCTCTGTTACACTTGCATATTCGAGACACACACCGATATAGGTACACACGAACCAACCAACCAACCTACTCCGTTTTCAGTTACCGAGTGATCGCAGACCAATTTCGTTAAGGAACATAAAACACAATAATAAACAAGATACCGAAATTGAATACCGGCTGACGTGTAAGGAAAGAATACCGGTATTGATTCCTGTTAATAACTATATAGTGGTTGATAGCACACTATCCTATAGGTCCTATAGTATAGGAAATAGTTTTACCAATCTCCATCTCCGCAGGGCCTCGGGATAAATCAAAAGCAGCGCGATAAATACATTACCTGCCGTGACGCGTATAAAGGGGGATGGCAGATTGCTTCAGGAATAATTATAAATAAATAAAATAAAATAAATAAATAAATATTGTGGGGACAATGTTACACAAATCGACCTAGTCCCAAACTAAGCAAAGCTTGTACTATGGGTACTAGACGACAATAAACATACTTATATAGATAAATACATACTTAAATACATAGAAAACATCCAAGACCCAAGAACAAATATCCGTGATAAATGCACAAATAAATGCCCTGGCCGGGATTCGAACCCGGGACTTCTAGCTTCGGAGGCAGAGTCACTACCAACTAGGCTAAACAGGCCGTCAATAATAATGAATATAAGCAGTGATCCCCCACAAGGTACACTGACGACCTGGTAAAGGTCGCGGGAGTCCGCTGGATGCGGGTGGCGTGAGGCCGGTCATTGTGGCACTCTTTGGGGGAGGCCTATGTCCAGCAGTGGACGTCCATTAATAGAAATTAATAGAAAATCATTACAGTATATGATTTACCACAGGAGAAGTTAAGCGCAAATGGAAGCTTATCCCTTTAAGGGGTTTCTTCACTTTCTTCTTCTTAGAGTATTTATAGGTATTATCATACAAAACTTGAATTTGCTAAATCAAAGTCTTTTGTGTAACTACTTATTAAACTGAATTAAAATATAATTTCCTTAAAATCACATCTCTATAAACACATTTCAGTAGATACTATAATTATTTCTTTGGCTATACTAAATTTCAAATACCTCCCACATTGGTTATTACTCTTAGACACTTACATAATACAAAACCAGAAACCACCATTCCTTTTTTTAAGAAATTGAAAAAAGAGCACATTAAAAATTAGAAACACCATGTATAGAAAAAACAATAATCACCACGAATGCCGCCCATACACTTCACCTTAAAAAAAAACTCCCTCCCTCTCTAACACACGCTAATAACCTACCTCTGTCCTTTTCACACCCAAAATGGACAGCCGAAAAGAAATTAATAACTCAAAATAAACCAATACGCCTTGAGCTCTGGTTATATGATTATTACATAAGGTTAGGGGTCAGGTTAAGTTAGGCTTGTGAAGGGTCTAGGCCAGAATACATATAATTTACTTCGGGTTCGTAAAATAATAATTATCTTTTGGGTTCAATTTTACTTTTTTGTCAATTGGGTAGGGAGGGTGAGTATGTTTATGGCGAAGCCTGGGACAAATCTGATGATGACATAGTAATATCGAGCTGTAAACTTCGTTCTTTCGTTCAAACGTAATTTATTAAAATGGTTACTGGATAAAGGTTTTATAGCGTTAAGGATTATTTATATTTTAAGGAACCGATGACATTATACAGAAATTCAACTTTATTCATATAGAAAATAAATAAATCAAATTTTCAACACTTAGTGCTAATGATACAATAAATAAAACAATACCTAACTTAAATTATTAAAAGTAAAAAAAAAAAACTAATAAAAATCTAAAAAAAGGTCCCTGCCGCATGGTGCCACGAATGCTGGCCGCATTTCCTCGCTGTATGGTGATGCCAAAACGTTGTGCCCTCCTGGCCCAGGTGTCGTCGACCAGTCTCTTCGCCAGTTGATGGAAGAGCTCTGTTGCCCCAGGGCCCCACGGACCGTGGGTCTCGACGCCGAAGGCAACGAATTTGTATCCGGCGTCCAAACCCCCTGTATTTGCATATTTTTAAGGCAAAGTAAAAAAATAGTTTTATAATAAATTTAAGCTCATAACTAGGTTAAGGAACTACGTTTCCGTAAAAGCCCACATGCTGGCAACACACTGTATAATAAATCTGATCTAAATCGCTAAAGCTGTTTACGTAAACAAATAAATAAATTATACGAGTATTATTAATCGAATATGTGAGATGCAAGTAATTTTAAATTAAAGTATACACAATGACCTGATGGTCACCCTACTGTCAATTGTGTCGGCCATGTTGCCCCCATAATGACCGCCGCGGGATGACTCTATATGATCTGTGGCCACGATCTATATTATCTGTGGAACGCCTATAAACTATTAACTCTACGTGGGATGTTTTGGTTAAGGTTGCGTACTTTTTTGGGAATTAGAAGTGTAGGATGTATAGATGATTACGTGTGTTGCGTTTGTTCACAGCAAAGATTCCATTCGTTAATTGACAAAAGAGATATCGCTTTTGTTGTCCACAAATCACGGGAGCCATTACATTCGTCAGGAGAAGACCTAGAATGTGTGTTGGTTTAATTTCCTTTCGTTCTGACTTTGAGGACCAGAAGTAGGTTCACTTGCCGTGTAGGTGTTAGGTACATGAAAGTGACGGAATCGAGCACCGAAACATGGTACGATTGTGATTGTTAGCGGCGAAGAAAAATATACTACATTACATTATACAAATGATTCCGGGAACATACAAAAATTTCCGCCAGCCGCCAGCAACGCTGCCAGCGAGCGTATGATGGTTGCCATTTTATCACTTATCGTCGTGGATAAGACGCCCGTCACTCTCGCACTCGCATACTTGTCAGAACGTGACACACGTATAATCCACGACGATAAGTAGGTAATAAAATAGCAACCATCATAGGCCCGCTGGACTGTTGCTGGCAACTTTGAATCTATCAGCGGGCCGTTGCTGTTAATTTAAAAAATTTTTTGCTGTTAATTTAATTTTTAAAAACTGTTGTTTTTTAGGTATGGTCACGAGCCTGATAAAAAGTTTGCAATAGGTGTACGCCCTCAGAGTAAGGATTTCTATAGTGATCCTATACGAGTCTCACCAAGAGGGACAGAAAAGCTCTTATGCAGCTAAATTGAGAACTAGTGTTAAACGTCTGGCGGCTTACAATAAACAACCTCTTTAATTGGCCGGGTAATTGTTTATTTGCCTCAAACTATTTGACTTGACGTTTAGATGACATTGAGGCAAATAAAGAAAAGCGGAACTATGACAAGGACAACAAGTGATATATCCCTCTCTGTCGCTCTTATTCAACTTAGTATATGATCTTCTCGCTCTTAGCGGTATTATAGGTAGGACGAGTACTCTGAGTGTACGCCTCAGCTCAAATAGTTTGAGGCAAATAAACGATTACCCGGCCAAATTAAAGATGTCGTTTATTGTAAGCCGCCACACGTTTAAAACTAGTGCTCATTTTAGCGGCATTAGAGCTTTTCTGGGACAGAAACCTTGGTGAAACTCGTATAGGATCTCTATAGAAATCCTTACTCTGAGGTGTACGCGTACATACGTTATTGCGTTTCTTTACAATATTTTGCAATCAAAAAAAGTAGAAAAACATACGCTGCGTTATGAAAATCACACTGGTTGCAAAACGTAGATAGGTAATTCTTCTAACCTGCATGTCGGTCGAGCTTTTAAATATTGGCTTTCATACGAACGACTGTGACTGTGAGTGAGGAAATTCTAAGAATCTAATACAAATCACATTAAGCGGGCTTTAACGTGTCCACTAGCGCTACACGGAAGTCAATCAATTTAATTCAATTCAATTTATTTATTTGAAATACATAGAGGTACTTATGATTAATTACATGATTTCTAATTAATTATAATTATTTAATACTTATACACAAAATACAGTACATAGCAGACCTCTTTTTGAATATCTATCCTTTGGTAATACAGTTTCGACACGTTGTCTTGTTGAACTACGTGTAAATATTGTTCCTCTTTTTGTTTTCATGCTCAGATTTACTTATATTAAGTAGGTTAAGTATAATCATTGTAATAAGCATATTTTTGGAAGAAAATGACTGACTGTCGAGTTTGTTTCGGCGTTTTCTCTCGGTAGTATTTTTTTTCAGAAACGCTAGTAGATTTTGACTTGTAAACTGTACTTACAGAATATAGTTCATTTATGTATTTATTTCATTTATCGTTAAGTTTATATAATGACAATTATTTACGAGTGGTGCTAGTCGACACGTTAAAGCCCTCTTAAGTGTTTTCACGGGATTTATACCTACCTATACATCAATTCTTAATGAATCCAAACAGTGGGGTAAGTGGCGCCAATTTTTTCTATTCAACGCTTGGTAAATTCCCGACGAAGCTAATCGGTGGACCATATCTTCACTTAACCATATAAGTTTACGTTTTAATTACTACAAGTAGATTATATGCTCTAAGTATTTTTACTTAACCACACGTAAGTACATATGGCTGTTTATGAAAAAGTTAGATACTTATTGCAATTATTTCTTGCTGTTTCAACTTTTTTTTTCTAGAGATACTATTATGGTGCGCGTTAAGCTTTAACGGCCGGGCTTGGTGCTTTAACGGGTCCATTAGCGCCAATCGTAAATAATTGTGTTGATTTCATTTTGTAAATTGGGAGCCATTCAAAGCTCAAAAATAAATAAAGATTAAAAAACTATATCCTATCAAAATTTCTAAATCACCCACCGATAATGATCTCAATCACTAAACACACAATAAAGGCCGAAAGCGGCACATCTCAAAAACTGGCCATAATTCACTATCGGAGCTTTGTCAGTTGTGTCACTTTGGCGCCTGCGACCACCCAGGTCACAAAAGCCCAGCAGTGGGTGAAAAAGTGGGAAAAAAGTGGGGAAAAAAGGACAAACGTACCGGCGTAATAAATTGTCGCGGAGTCACAATGTTGTGATTTCGGTGTCAGGTGTTTTGGTTGCAATTCTGAATAGATGCATATTAATGGTGTTTTGGATGAAATCTTTAATAGAATGTAATTATCCTTTTGTAAATCGATACTGTAGTTTAAAATGGTTGATAATTATACGTTTGCAGACTTTGTGGGAACGCAGTTTTAAAGCATGGAGAGGTGGTCATTTTTAGAAGAAAACCTAAGTTTTTTTTCCAATAGTACTCCAGGGGACTCGCGTGCTCGTTGCCGATCTTTTAAAAACATAGATACAATCAAACACTTTAATTTGTAACCCCCTTAAGGTTGACATCCCTATCTAACTGTATATAAATTAAAAAAAAGGAAAATGGGTGTTTTCTTGAAGAACCCCATACTTACTGCAGACCCTTTGGGAAAACCGCGGCGAGGAATTCATTCCACAGTATTTAAGTTCGAGCTAGGAATTAATATTAGGTACTTAAAAGGTACCTAAATCATTTTGTTATTTTATTGTGAGATAATTTGAGTATAACATTAGACGCAGATTGAATCGAAACATGCCTAGCCATATGATTAAGTTAGAATTAGAATATATACTAATTAATGAGGCTTAACTAATATAACAAAATAAAGTTAAACTAAAACTAAATTAAATTAAAAAATGACCCCTGCGGCATTGTGCCGAAGATGCTGGTGACGTTTCCTCGCTGAATTGCCAAACTGATTCTTTGAGCGAGGTAACCGCCAGCTCTCCGGTCGCCAGGAGAGGGACGGGTGCTAGTGTGGGATGCAACCTGTGTAGACACACTGGCCCCGTCATATCTCCACAGAACATCGATGAGGGCTGGAGCAGCGGCAGAAGCGGCCAAAGGCATAAAATTCAACATATATAGTGGTCTTGGCGCTGAATACAATTTTATACCTTTTGGCATCGAGACTCTGGGTCCGTGGGGCCCCAGCGCACTAAGCCTCTTCAAAGACATCTCGAAGAGTCTTACTGATGTTACTGGCGATTCAGCGAGAAAACGTCGCCAGCATCTTCGGCACAATGCCGCAGGGACCATTTTTAGATTTAGTTTAGTTTTAGTTTAACTTTACTTTGTTATAGTTTAGTTGTAGTTTAACTTTATTTTGTTATAGTATAGTTTTATTTTTAGTTTTAGTTTACTATAAGTCTTTATAAATAAAAGTGACATTGTGATGTCAATCACTAGTCTATGGATGGTGTGTTGCCATAATATTGTATTGTCACCGAACTTACTTATACATAAGTATGCCAAATTCCAGCTCAATCGGATATGGGCAAGTGGCTGAAAAATAATTGAAAAAATTGATGACAACTTACATACTTTACATACGAACAGCGCAAGTTAAATGAAACCTTTTAAAAAGGACAATATTTAGCCTTACATAAATAACAGCTTGTAAATTACTATCCTCCGTAACACAATGGGCATGGCAATAAAACCGTTTTAAGTACAAATACAACATTACTTACCAATTTATTCGCGATACCGGCAATTTGACCATTGAAGTGACCGGTAGTAATAAGGATCATTTGTAAGAGAAACTTGGCAATTTGGCACAACTAAAATTACAATGAGGAAGTGGTCAAGGTAAAGTAGGTCATATAATTTTTGACTAAATATTTCGTTTGGACAGTTTTTGGGTTCAGTTGCAGCTGTCTTTTTTTTAAACAGACCTTCGATATTGGGGCTTAATCAAAGAATATAATACTCACTAATGAGCGGCTTAATTTAGCGGGACGCTTTGACACATACTTATATATATCATCTTACGCAAGATTGCATAAACCCAATGAGGCCAAATGCGAATTTCGGAATACGGTATTTAATATACTAATAAAATATTTTTTTACGTTACCAATAAACAAATCATACGAAAATACTCGGAAAAATCAAATTACAGCTTATTTATGCAATTTTAAAGATTTTTAAATACATAAACATGAAAAAGCCGTCTGTGATGATAGTTTCAAAGGCAGGGCAAGGCAAAAAGGACGCTGTTTGGCCATAGAAAATTGTGCCATCATTAGGTATAGTGGTCGGCTGTTACGAAGTCAATCCTGACACCTGTAATTTCCATACAGATTATAACCTCAAAGTGACTTTTACGAAGTCAATCCTGACACGTGTCATTTCCATACAGTTTATAACCTTAAAGTGACTTTTAGGTTTTAAACTGTATGGAAATGACAGGCGTCAGGAATGATTTCGTAAACCTAACCGATCGTTTCGTAAAAAGTTGCTTATTTGACTATCAGTAAAATGCCGTACTATTGGTCCCAAGCCTGAACAACTAATAGCTATAGGTGTGATTAAACTCTTATATCGACTATCACTACGGGTAACATGTTTCGAACCCTAGCACGCGAACATTGATTACTTGAGCTTATACATTATAATATTTATAATTATTAGTTATTGGACGGTAGGTCTAAACTTGCCTCACAACAGTTTTTCCAGATATGAAACTAGGAATTTTCTAACTTCCAGAGATTAACTTTAGGATTTATTATGATTATGGCATTCTCATTTGATATACGGAACCTGTAACATAATATTTAATCGCAAACCTCAACGAAACACGACCGCAATCATCCGAAACATCCTACGACAGTCCGGTTACCATATGTGACCGCAACCCTGACCAATAATTGTCGACAGACGGACAAACAAACAATTCAAGACAATAGAACGTCCCAAATTAAGGTGCAAAAATCCACTAGATCAATGGATATCTAGACTGATCATCATCATCATATCAGCGGACGTCCACTGACGGAGTCTTTGGGGGAAGCCCATGTCCAGCAGTGGACGTCTTTCCGCTGATATGATGATCTCTTACCCAGCTAAATTGAGAACTTGAACTTCCTGATTCCTCCATTGACTTTCTTGAACGTCCGGCGGCTTACCATACGTATAAAGCCAGGAACACAACATAATTTGAAATATATGCATAGGTCTATGGAAAAGAGTGCCACAATTAACGCTCCTGCGCCACCCGGATCCAGCTGACTCTCGCGGCCTTCACCAGGGCATCAGTCCACCTTGCGCCGTACGTGGTGGCCACTCAACATACCTACCTATAGCATAAAATATGCATAGGTATATTTCAAATTATGTTGGGTTCCTGGCTTCATGGTAAGCTGCCTGACGTTTAAGACTCTCAATTTAGCTGCGTAAGAGCTTTTCCGTCCGTCTTGGTGTAACTCGTGTTAGATCTCTATAATAATCCTTAGGCCGAGGCACAGAATACAACTCAATACCTATTCAAACTATAAAGCCAGTCACAGAGGAGAGGATATACAGGATGTAACATTTAGATCGGTCAGTCGGAAAGTCTGAAACTATAAGACATACGAAGATCTGTTCTTATTAGGAACAATGTCATCGATTTAGTAACAGGTACGAGTACAAGTTTTTTTTTAATGTATCAATGTACATTCCTACATTTTTTTAAGAACTTGTACTCGGCTAAGCCCATAGAGACAATTAACGGTAGTCATTTTAAACACCGACTAAAATAAATTAAAGGATATTAAAACAATGCATTAGGCATCATGTTTCATAGTAACATTTACTGCTTAAGACCTACACAATCGCTATATTGCATTATTATTTTTAAATGTATGAATGCAGTTTACACACATACATTTAAAAATAATCGATAACTTGATTCCTAAGAACAGATCTTCGTATGTCTTATAGTTTCAGACTGTCCCATACTGACCATCTAAATGTTACAATCTGTTTATCTCCTCTCCTCTGTGACGGGCTTTATAGTTTGAATAGGTATTGAATTGTATGTATTTACAAAACAAAACGGTTTACGAGTACCTACAAAAAAACAAAAAGCGTCAGTTATTTTGGCCGTAATGTTGTTTTAAATGATGATGAGCTCCAAAATTAATGTTTATTTCATGGTTCACGAATCAGCATCATCACTGATGTATCCGTCTCGTTCTAGCAGTTTCTAAGTAAGTGAGAGAGAAATGTTATGTGCATGGTTACCTAGTCTGGGAATGTATTCTGAGAGACGTCATTCCATTCAAAATCAAGGTATACTTCCAATCCGTTTAATTTCAATTCTATCGTAATTTTAACCCCCGAAAAGAAGGGCGTTAAAAGTTTAACGTTTGTGTCTGTCTGTGGCATCGTCGCTCAGAAACGGGTGACCCGATATGAATGCGTTTTTTTATTTGAAAGCAGGTTTTCCTGCGATGATTTCATCAAAATCGGTTAGGCGTTTTTGAGAAATTCAAGTTTCTTGTCACTTCTTTGAGCTTTGAAATGAAAATGTCGGGGGTTTTTCAACTTCTCGAAGTGGTCACTTGTTCTAGAATAGTCTTGATAAGATATTCGGATATGTCAACAGCAAAAGTAGATGATCATTTTGGTACTTTGTCACTTTCACTACTTTGACTCTTCCCAACTGTCGCAGTATTGTTACGTTGGTGCGACAAAGTACTAAAACGATCATCTACATTTGCTCTTATTTGTGCATCGTGGGGGAACGTGTCTATTCCCAATACGGTCTAGTTTTCCCACTGGGTTAGACTGTCAGGTGGCAGTAGCTTTAGCCTTTTGAAAGCCACGGTCGGCCATAGACGTCAACGTAAAATCGTCACCCCGACGCCAACGACGGCACTGGCCGACAATTTTTTTGTTATGAAAAACTACTGAGAAGCTGCCCAATTTTATATTGGCATTATTTCTTTACGCTTCATTTTTTTACCGTTGTGGCGTCAGGGGCACGGCGAATTACTTTGACGTCTGGCGGCGAAAAGGTTAGTAAAACTAGTGCCAACGCCAAATCTTGGGATTAGGTGCCAAAGCGGGCCGCGAACAGCCGGGACAATGAGTCTTGATTAGCTAATACAGTCAACAGCAAATGTAGGATCATTTTAGTCATTTGTCGCACTAACGTTACAATACTGTGACAATTGTATGCGTCAGAGTAGTGATAAGGTACTAAAATCCAACTGACAAAAATGCATGGCCCAAACCAGGGACCTAAATAGCATTAATATTCATATATGTATATTTCCATTATATCACGTCTAGGAAATTAGTAAACACACGTTGTCTTTTTAACCGACTTCAAGATTTCAAAAGAGGAGGTTATCAATTCGGTTGTATGTTTTTTTGTTTTTTTTTTTATTGTTTGTTACTCCATAACTCCGTCATTTCTTAACCGATTTGGAAAATTCTTTTTTTGATTGTAAGTATTTATATCCAAGTTGGTCCCGTTTTTGTCAAAACGCAGTTCTGATGATGGGATCCATGAGGAATTGAGGGAACTCCTCAAATCTTTAAGGCAAACATACAGTGATTTTTGTGTTTTTATCAACAAGTCAAGCATTTTCATCCAAAAATGTGACATTAGATGAAGTGGAACTGCTGATGATGATCAGAACAGAACTCTTCAACGGCGAAAAGTTCACGTTTGGGGATTGGTTCTCTTCGTTTTGTTTGTCAAGCAAACAAGGTCTTTCCATGATTCCATGAGGAATTGAGGGTACTTAGTCTTCTACCATTATAAACATACTTATAGCCATTTTTATTTTTATTGTATGGAATCTAAGAGTGCACCATCTAAGTATAATAATCTTTCACCGGCCTGCCCAATTGAAGTCGGTTTTTTTTTCTTATTAAAATAAAGTTATTGAATTACACATTGTAAATATTCATCCTTTTTTATTTCCATCCAAGTAGGTTAAGTATGATTGTAATAAGCATATTTTTGGGAAAAAATGACTGACTGTCGATTTTCTTTCGGCGTTTCTTCTCGGCAGTGGTCTTCTTTTGCAGAAGCGCTAGTAGATTTTGACTTGTAAATGTGCCATTAACTCTCATACATAACTCGAATCGAACCTGGTCAAAATCAATGTGTATACATTTTAAATGAATTGGAACGCTCGCTGAACAAATGCGTTCTAATTTCAAATAAACGCTCTTTGTAATGCATAATACCGATGCAGATAAGATATGCATAAGTGGTCTCTTCAGATAATTGATGATCGATTCATATTATTCACGACACTTTTGCAAATTAATAAAACTGTATGTTTAGTATAATTTACTGTCAGTTGTGTTTACACAAGATTTCATAGCCAAATTTGGTCCTTTTTACTTAACGCGGTTACAAAAATATTGACCAGGTTCGATTCCCGGTTATGTATGAGAGTTAATAAAAAAGTTTGAATGTAATTATTATTAAATCTAAAATCGACGTCATGGTTCCTAAGAACAGATCTCGCTATCTCTTATAGTTTCCGACTTCACAATACTGACCCATTTGGATTGTACACCCGGTATGTTTGACGGATAGTCATCAGAGATCAGAGACTGCATCGGAGCAAACAATGTGAACATGACTCTATTGGCCTTTTTTCTCTTGTTTTCTTCTGTTTGGTCTGCTATGCGACTAACCACAGATAGATTTCGGGGCAAACTCCCTATGGCCTTAAAAAACTAAATGGAAAAAGAAAATTTATACGGCATGAGAAGTAAACCTAGAAAAGGGAAGAGAAGAAACACGATCAACGCAATAGCGTAGTCAAAAATTCTAGAACATCCTTAAATAAGTATGCAGATATGTTAACTATAACTGCAGGCAAAAAAAAAGTTCAACAAAAGCACGAAAGAGTAATATTAGTATTGAATTTTTTGCAGAACAGAACATGTAGCGCCATCTTTTGTCGAGTAGTTGCTATATAGTAGTTGAATAGTTACACATTTGATATCAGTGCCATCTATCGGGCAGTAGTCAAATCAATACAACGGTTGTTACGCTTGCATACTAAGTTAGCCAAAACGCTTCCATGTATTCCTTAGAGCTTTCAAAGCGTATCAAGAGATGGCGCTGTATTCCAAATAACCAGACAACTCCTACTCTAGAAGGAAGAATAACGTCAATCACAAAGTACAATATATAGTAGATTGAGACTTCAAAATCAAAGTGTAACACAACACACGCACGGCAAATGTAGATTTTATATACTTAACTAGTTTTCTGCATGGTGCGCGAGGCGCGAGCGCCCCGCGGTAACTGCCTGCGATTTGGTCTTTGAGTACTTCGACTCTACGAGGAGGAGGAAGTTTGGCTCTATGGGAAGCGGAGCGGGAGAGAGATCTGCAAGGCGGAATTTGCACTCTACGTCTTTCTTGTGGCTGGGTAGGGTGCTACCTATGCCTTGTCGCTAACCTTCGGGCTTTCGGTCCTCAGGTTAGCTTGTAAGACATTCGGGGTAGTAAGTCGAGAGCGCGCTTTAATGGGACCCGAGCCTTCGGCCCTACGCGGAGCTCGGCCTCGCGGGCATTGCCGCTTATCGCTTGTATGACAGTAAGGAGTTGGAGTTGGAACGCGTGGGCTCGCCCTTTGGGCCTTCGACCCTCGGGCTCGCGCAGAGAGCGCGCTCTGATGGGACGCTTTGGGCCTTCGGCTCTACCCGGAGCTCGGCCTTCGGCCTCGCGGGCCTCGCCGCTCATTCGCTTGCAAAACAGTCGGGAGTTGGGGTTGGACCGCGTGGACAGCGCGCTCTAATGGGGCGCATCGGGCCTTCGGCCCTACGCGGAGCTCGGCCTTCGACCTCGCGGACCTTGCCGCGTGTATTGTGTTGCTCTGATTGTAGTTGTATCCCATACAAACATTAAATTCACTCTAAAAACTGGTTCGAGTGGCACCGTTAAAAAAAAGTCATCAAGCCTATTGCCAAAATTGTTTTTGTTAGGTAATTTGCGTATTCCCGTTTTACCTATGTGTTAGACTGGGATTCCGGATAGATAGAAAGCTCTAATAAAATACAAGATTGCTTGTAACATAAAATATATTTCTTATAAGCTAAATACAATTATTCATAAGTATTATTTACTATTCAAGCATTTTACCATCGCCTTTCACCATAGACATTTTAAATTTATTTTTAATATTTTGTTACATAAATGTATTTTTCAAATTAACAATATTTTTAACCCTTTGAACGCCAAGTACCCTTAACCTCCTGAGACCCAGCGTCCTACACATAGGACATAGGTCCCAATTAAGTTTTGACTTTTTGTCAATTTGACAAAGTATAATTTATTCTGGCAAATTTTGATACCCAGGACTCAGGAGGCTAAAGGTGTCGCATGTTGTCGTGCCTACGGCGCCAATGATAACTATAGGTGTCATGATGTACATTGTCAAAATCACCTTCGGGTTTTACACCAAGGTTCATATTCTATCTAAATAAATATAGTTGGCGTGCAAGAGTCACTGACGATCATGAAGAATGGCGTTCAAGGGTTAATAGCGCGTAATGGTGTTTAAAAAACGAATTCAATGGAATGTAATAAATTTACGTTTTTTTATATACATTTTTAAGAATGAAAAAACAATACAAATCTTCAAGAACAATAAACAACTTTTGAAAAAGGGGCCTCACACCCCCATGATACACCCCCATAGTCGATATTTTAATAAGTGGGTCAAAATTGTTGAAAAACACGACTTCATAAATTCTTTAACATGAAGGAGGACTTTAGGTGAAGGGTCCACGGAAAGAACATGTCTATTTCTTTAAAATCTCAAAGCCAGTTTGCACCTTATGTCTTTATAGGTTAGGTTGCTTTTTGTTCTGAAATTTAAATGGACTTGACATGTTTTTTCCGTGGACCCTTCAAGTGATAACGCTCCCTCGGTAATTTCTTGATACAGGGGGATATAATCCTCGAGAATAGGACATTAGTATTCTCGAATACGAACAATATCCATAAGCCGTTTCAGTAAAGAATAGATTTTAAAATGGCGACCACTCTCGCGCCATCTCGCTTACAGAGTGCCTACCGCGAACTTCGAAAATCGAAATTCGTGCCGTGCCGTCCCTTTCACTCTCGTGTTATACACTATATGACGGAAAGGGACGGTACGATACGAAGTTTGATTTTCGAAGTTCGCGGTAGGCCCTCAGCTTACTACTGTATCCTACCTTGTCATTCTAAAGTACAAGACGTCATTTTTAGAATCTGATCTTTATTGACACGGGTTATTTATTAGTAACGAAGACATACTTAACATATTTTTTTAATTGCCGTAAAAGGGATGTTACTCGCTACATATTGAAAGGCGAAGTGTAAAGTTTATCGTCAGACATAAATTAAAAAAATTCAAACATTTTAGGCTCGTCTGGCGCCACTACAATGTTGCATATAAATTGCTTTATTTGTAGAGTTCCAAACTTTTAAAAAGAACTATAACAGCCATGCAAAAGATGGCACAGGTCGTATACAGCCAATTCAAGTCGTATTTTTCTGTTGAAAGCGCGACGTTTTTGTACGTATGTGAAATAATTTGCGATGTTCGGTGGAAAAATACACTTCCGATTCTGTTAAAAACAAGGTTTATCAAAACTTAATTCCAATTTAGTCTCCTTTTCCCCCATTTTTGAGAAAACTGATAAGCAACTATATTAATTAGCCTCGCCTGAAATGTCAATTGCAGGCTTCGTATTAATTAAAACGGACTCACAATGTCGTCCGTTTAAAACTAATACTCAGCCTGCGATTGCCTCCTTTCCTGCCTCTGTCGGCACATAGCACGTAGAACCGATGGCCGTTGGGGCGGAAAGGTTCTCGAGCCGGAAGCCGTAACGCGGGCAGGCCCCGCACAAGGTGGACTGATGACCTGGTAAGGGTCGCTGGTGTCCGCTGGATGCGGGTGGCGCAGGACCGGTCATTGTGGAAGTCTTTGGGGGAGGCCTATGTCCAGCAGTGGACGTCTTTCGGCTGGCTTGATGATAGTGCCTCGACAGTAATGTACTATATATAGTCCATACTGTGTCGGGCGTCAAAGCATCAGAAAGCATTACGTCAGTGAAGCATGTATCCAGCTTAATTTTTGTACTTGTAACTACATTTTATTTACCTAATTAGTGTAATAATTGAGTCATAACTTACATCTTTAGAATATCCGAAACTCGCCTAATAATTACTAAATGATATAGGTACTGTCGTCATCAAAGATATCCGTGTCCTTCACACTTTAATTTAAAATATCTCAACATGCACTACGGTCGCTTTTATTGTCGATGATCTATTTGACAATTAAGGCTGGGTTGCACCAAACCGTCTGTAATCGTAAGCTGTGTTCGTTAAAATTTCAATGGATGGAAAGTTTGACAAGTTTCTATGGGATGACAGCTGCCGGCGCCATATTTAACGTTGATCAGTCTGTGATCGTAAGTCGGTGCAACCCAGCCTAAATCTGTATTAACCTTAGATTAATAATACCAACAGATACTAAGGCTGGGTTGCACCGACTTACGATCACAGACTGATCAACGTTAAATATGGCGCCGGCAGCTGTCATCCCATAGAAACTTGTCAAACTTTCCATACATTCAAATTTTAACGAACACAGCTTACGAATACAGACGGTTTGGTGCAACCCAACCTTAGTGTTTAGCAAGATGATTTTTCATATAGTTGTCTCATTGACTCTTATAGTTAACAGTGATGAGTTAGAACGGGACAGACAGTACGATCAGTTTCGGCTGTTAAGAGGGCGCAGTACGATCGGTGTGGATCGGTTCTCCATACAAACGTATTTATGCTCTCATTTTAAAACGTCATGCTAGAATAACATGAAAATTTGTGTACACAATGGGATCCGGCATATCTAGGTCGGACCATAGTTTCTGTTGCTAGAAATTGTAAAAGAAAAAAAATACAGCGGCTTTTTGAGTTTTTTACGGTTTGTATGAAAACCTTAATAATCGCTGTATTTTTTCTCCATTATAATTTCAAGCAACAAAACTATGGTCCGAACTAGATATGCCGGATCCCATTGTGTATACAAAGTTTCATGTTATTCTAGCCTGGCGTTTTAAAATGAGAGCATAAATACGTTTGTATGGAGAACCGAACGTACTGCGCAGTCTTAACGAATTGTCTCCATTTAAAAGCACACCAAAATGTGATATCCCATATAATCCAAAATGTCACAAACGTCAGTACAATTTGCAGTTATGAAAGCGGAGACACCGTCACGTGAAGACCTGTCAGATGTCACTTACCTGTCTCTCACAAACTTACTGATTTGTGCATTAGTGAGAATAGATCAGATGTACGGAAATCGTTCAACTTAAATGAGCGAATATTTAAAACTCAAATTAAAGGGAAGGCTTGAGTTTTTCTCGGTAGATGTCGCTGTACGCCTCCCTAAGGGAGGTATTCCACTCATCCAATATCTTTGTCCAATATACATTTGATCAAAGAAATTGGATGATTTCGTCCAACTTGGATGGGACCCGTCGGGGTTAAATCAATATGGCTACGCATGAAAAAGAACAAAACTTGGACAAAGATATTGGATGAGTGGAATGGGCCTCCGTCAAAGAACTTTGATTAAAGATTTGACTAAGAATTTGGACAAAGATATTGGATGAGTAGAATACCACCCCGTATTAAACTCATCCAATATCTTTGTCCAATATCTTTGATCAAAGAAATTGGATGATTTCATCAAACTTGGATGGGACCCCGACATTTGATGGGTACGCATGAAAAAAAATAAAACTTGGACAAAGATATTGGATGAGTGGAATACC
This sequence comes from Notocelia uddmanniana, assembly GCA_905163555.1. NCBI lineage: Eukaryota > Metazoa > Arthropoda > Insecta > Lepidoptera > Tortricidae > Notocelia > Notocelia uddmanniana. The sequence goes on from LR991077.1 coordinate 7,328,916, forward strand.
ACCCTAAGGCTGCTTGAAGGATTTGTTGACCGAGAATGATTGTTCCGATAGCTCAGTGAGCCAAAGCGATTAACTGCATATGCCAGGATGTCACAGGTACGACTCCTGCTCGGAGCGGTAAGAGGCGGTCCACACTGCTGCGTTGCGTTGCGTCGCGTTTGCGTCATCGCAGCGTTGACGCTACGACGTATTACATATAATTTTGCGACGACGCAACGCAACGCAAAGGAGCAGTGCGGGCCGGCTCTAAATGTTTCCAATTTGAAAATTCTCTTTGTCAATAGCAATAAGGACTATTATTGTCTAATGATACATCCTGTATATTACAAATATTCGTGCTAATGACACGAATAATGTCGATATGGAATTAGCGCCTTATTAACATCGTTAAGAATACTATTTGCTTGATAGTGACACAATTGTACATTACCACAGAGGCCGGGACAAAAGGGGTTGCCGGCCGAAGATATATAGACGACCATATTTCCATATTTCCCTCCTAGGTATGTATAGTGCTTTTCTCAAACATGCAATGAAATAAACAACAAAAAAATCAAAGTTTTATTTTTTAATACGCATAGTGGCAGAATTTATGTGGAATGGAAATTAAAAAAGAGGACTTTGCCGGCTTAGGCCTGCAAGATTTGTATGAAAATCCATCAACGACCTCTTGTCCTAGCCGCACCTGAAACTTCATACTTCGCAGACTATTATAAGGAACATAACATCAATATTTCATTGCATGTTTGAGAAAATAGTTTTTTTTATTCTTAAACATGCTCGGAAAAGTAGAACTCATATACATATGTAACTCGGCCGGAACAGGGATTGTCTGACGAGACGCTCTGTAATTGTTCTCTAAAATTTCACTTTGTCAATGTCGATAAGGCTGATTATTTAATAGCGTCGTTACTTAAATAGGACCTTATTGACAACGTCAAAGGTACCTTTTGCCTGAGTGATACAAATAGTTTTTTTTTCTCAACCATGCTTGGAAAAGTAAAACTTATACACCTAAACCGGAAAAGGGATTGCCAGCCTCGCTTATACTCGTTCGTCTATAACACACTCAGCAGGCAATCATTTCCCTCTTCTGTAGTAATGTACGTACAGTCAATGGCAAAAGTAGATGATCGTTGTAGTACCTTGTCACGTTCACTACTTTGACGCATCCCAACTGTCGCAGTATTGTTACGTTAGAGCGACAAAGTACTAAAATGGACATCTACATTTGCTCTTCATCAGCGACAGTATAAAACTTCCGCCTCGCAAGCAACTTTAAGCATGTCTTCGCTACATTGGTCCCTCACTTCTTACCTTTCTTCTTTTTCCTCCTCCCATACTCCACTCCACTCAAATCCTGATAACCCTCAGCTTTCGGCGTCTCATAATCGGGAAAGTTAATGCCTTCTGTCTGCTGATAGTTCTCTGTGAAACTCTCCGAGAATTTCGTACTGAGAGTCTCGCTGCCGAAGAATTTGCTGGTCAGTTCCGGTTTCTGGAGATTCTGATATTTGTCTGGGCATATCGTGCTGAGTATGTTTGTGGCTAGGGCGACTGGCGAGGCGGGGTACGCCTGTTGGAGTGGTCAGAATTTCAGGTCCTGAAAGAAACGGACATGACAATTTCCTGGTCTCAATTCCGGATCCACACAATGGCCCATGATGGCTCAACGTACAGGACGCAGTGTCAAAGGGAGAAATACATATTTTCACCTCATAAAAAATAATAAATAAATAAAATAAATATTAGAGGACATTTTTTACACAAGTCGAACTAGTATTATATATGACTATGGAGTAAGCTGAATATTCAGGCTTGTGTTATGGGTACTAGACGACGATATATTTAATAGATATATACTTAAATACATAGAAAACATCAAACTCTCAGGAAAAAAATGATTCTGCACACCACAGACTTACCGGGATTCAAACACGGGACCTCTAGCTTCAGAGGCAGTGTCACTACCAACTAGGCTAAACAGGCCGTGACAATATTGATATAAGAGTTTCGAATCTAAGTTTGAGATAAGCATATGCTATGAACGTCTGCAAGTTACACTGGTCTTGATACCAAGTTACTATAAACGGCTTGTACAGTCAACAGAGAAAATAGATGACCATTTTCGTACCTTGCCACTTTCACTACTTCAACGCACCCCAACTGTCGAATTATTGTTACGTTAGTGCGACAAAGTACTTAAATAAACGCTAAGCCCGAGCCTACTGTCGCACTTAGTTTTATGTATGTATGTAAAATTATTTTCTCAAACATGCAATGAAATATTGATGTTATGTTCTTTATAATAGGCTGCGAAGTATGACGTTTCAGATGCGGCTAGGACAAGAGGTCGTTAATGGAATTTCATACAAACCATGCATGACTAGGCCGGCAAAGTCCTCTTTTTTAATTTCCATTCCACATAAATTTGTGGCACAGGCATCATGAAATTCTGCCACTTATGCGTATTAAAAATAAAACTGTTTTTTTTTTGTTTATTTCATTGCATGTTTGAGAAAAGCCCTATACATATCTCGGCGGGAAATATGGGGTTGCCCGCCTCAGACCTATCTTTATATGTCTTCGGCCGGCAAACCCTTTCGTCCCGGCCTCTTTAGAAATGTACTATTATTGTACATGAGTAAAACACAACAATAAAAACAGGAATAGAAGTGTCCATAGGCTTCGGTGTCTGCTTACCATTAGGCAGGCCGTAAGCTTGTTTGCCACCGTCGTAGTATTAAAAAAAAAGTAATTACAAGAACAGTACACACATACACACAGTACAGTTTTAGTTTAGGTTTTTATAGTCATCATCATCGTCCTCCTTGCGTTATTCCTAGTACAGTTGCATCCTGAAGGATGCCTGGGGTCCGCTGCGTAATCTCAAGAATTGGCGTAGGCACTAGTTTTTACGGAAGCGTCTGCCATCTGATCTTCCAACCTAAGGGGGAAACTAGACCTTATTGGGATAAGGCATGTCAAGTGACTGGGCAACTTGACTGTTAGAAGTTATCAAGCCGCCCGGAGGCCTCTAACTTGGCTTGACGACTGCTATCATAGACAGCAACCGGGATCAACGGCTTAGCGTGCCTTCCAAAGCACGGGAGCGCTCAGTTAGTAACCACTCAAAGCGGTCACCCATCCATGGACTGACCTCGCCCGACATTGCTTAACCTCGCATACCGCACGCGGTACGCGGGCGCCGCTGGGCCACGAACGCTCCGGTTTTTATAGTATTGCGACAATAATACAATAATGTTAACATACCTTGATGGCTTGTGGCAGATCCGGCAGCCTCATATCGCGCAGTTGCTGTGGCAGATTCATGCTTTTCACAGCAGACACGGCACGCGCCGGGGCCGCTGATATTCCCGCCTGTACGCAAATATACAAGTTACATACATCATCAGATCACTGCGGGCATAAGCCTTTATGGCTACGCAACCTAAAAACAATCTTTAGACATAAAATAAATATATTATTTTTGGGTCCTAAGCTATGTTTTTGTTGAAATCGTTCTTTTATCTAAATAGGGAAAGTCTGAAATTTTTAAAAGTCCGTGATTATTTTCTAATGGTAGAAATAACCGCCAACATTAGGATCTGTGGCACGCATAAATATTGACAGTTCAAGTCATACGACCAACCTATGATTGAACTGTCAATGTCAATGCGTACCACAGATCCAAGCAGGCTTTTTTTTACATTTGACGGACTTAGAAATGTCTTAGTAGTCTGATACGGGGCAGACGCGAGGTGATATAAAATGTTTGGATTTTTATAAAATATATGGCGCGACCGAAAAATCTGAAACTTTTTCTGTTAATCGCGACGGTTATTCCCACCATTAGAAAAATAATCAAGGACTTTTAAAATTTTCAGACATTCCCCATTGACATAGGCATACCTAGAAGTACAAAATGACAATGCATTGACGTATGGCTGATTCGCGATAAATGCTATTCATTGTTCGGCTCAATTCTATTTTACAAATAGATAAGTATAAGTACCGAACTATTTTAAACTAATTCGAGGTACAATGTACTTTCATTTTTTTTTATTATTAACATGAAAATACAAAATACGTGTACCTTAAATACATAATTTCGCCAAACTGCGAGCAGTTTGTTGGCGATAAGCTCGCTCGTTTTATAACATGTAGGTACACAATTTGCACTGTACCACCGGCCCGACGTAGCCCATTTTTTTTGCATTGATCTATTCCTATGTAATTCTGCGCACTACTAAATCATGAAACTAATAATTTAAGCCGACAAATACCAGTGACAGTATTTTATTTCGAAACTAAAACGAGTCACCACAATTTTACATAAGCAAAATAAATTAAATTTCAAATTAAAGTGAAATATTGAAAAATTTAGTACTCAGAGCAGGATTCGGAATTTTCGCAATGTAATTTGAGACCTTGGTGCCGTTAAAAGAAACCTAAGTCTTCTAAGGTAGATGTCGCTAAAATCCCAAAACTAATCAGGACTTCAATAAGTACCGGGACTGCAAACCCTAAGTCGGACACCAACCTCAGCCTTCTGCATTTTGTTCTGCTCCTGAAGACGGCACAGGATATCCGCCATGTTAGTCTGCAGTACCATACCGCCCATCACTAGTTCATCCAGGACCTGAAAGATATCATCATCATTATCATCCGCCTGGGCACAGGCGTTCTCTCTTAGATGAGTGGAAACGCGCATTAATCCCAACGCTGGCCTAGCGCAGATTGGACAAACTAATAACATAAATTATTTTTTAACAAAATCCATCTATTTTATTAAATATTTTCATGATGTAGAATTACTGTTTTTTTTTAATCGTATGGCATTTATTTACGAACCGTGAGATCTTCGAGAAGACAAGTACGGTTGCCAGTTTTTTGTTGCACTTTTAGCACCACCCAGGGGTCACGTGTAGGGTAACGGTGGGTACTCCCTACGGACGTGGTGCAACTTCGACCCCCCTTTGTCAAGTGAAGGCCTCTAACTTAGCCTAACGACTGCTGTCGTAGACAGCAGCCGGGATCAACGGCTTAACGTGCCTTCCAAATCACGAGAGCGCTCAGTTAGTAACCACTCAAAGCGGTCACCCATCCAAGAACTGACCTGCGCCCACATTGCTTAACCTCGCATACCGCACGCGGCAGGCGGGTGCCTCTGGGCCACGAGCGCTCTAGAGAATTACTGTTAAGAACATGGTATCATTTTGTATAAGTATATTACGTTTTTTGAGTTCCGGATATTTCGTCACTACGAAAAAAAAAGCGAAAAAGCGAACCAAGAAGAGGGTAGATCGCTATGTAGTGTGGATAGACCACAACTAAAACTCGCAGCACGTGAGTTAATCCTTGAAAATGGTGCTTGCAATAGTGCCGAAATATCGGGAACTCGAAAAACGTAATTAATATATGGTAAATATGTTATTGACCATGTTAGCTTGAAATCCTTTAATTTTCTGATTTGTGTTAATTTAACGTGGAAGTTACCACGGTAAATTTTTTAATGATACGGAGAACAAATACGAATAATAATCAAACGTGATCACACGCAGAACAAGACGGGAATCGAACCCGTCCCCTAGTTGGCCAGACCATTGCCCACCACAAAGCTACACAGACCACTACAGGATAAACCCGTTCTGTTTGAGTTAATAGAACCCTCTCAAAGAGAACTGATGATGATTGTAGAAAAAGGGTACCATCTGCAATAACAGCTTGTATCAAACATTTTAGGCGCATAAAATGAGCAAAACCTGGACATAATTCGATAACTGTAATTTTCTTTTTCTATGATTTAAAGTATTGTTAGTTATAGTTAAAATAAAAAGAATTAAACATTTTAAGGCTCCGCGTCAATGTTAAAAAAAAACCTACATTTTTAACTCATTTTGATTTCGTAAGTAAGCCATATTAAATAACTTTGTAAAAGTACCTGTATTATGATAAGAAAAAATATCATTTTATCAATTATCGTGGATATTTTTTGTTCTATATGTTGCTTATAGTACTAATAAAATGTTGACGGCATCAATCAAACACTTTTGACGTGTGATATGTATATAATTAATTAAATGATATTTTTTTATATCATAATACAGGTACTTTTATAAAGTTATTTATTATGGCTTACTTACGTAATCAAAATGTGTTAAAAGTTTAGTTTTTTATTTTTTACATTGATGCGGAACTTTAATTTTTTTAATTCTTTTTATTTTAAGTATAACAAACTATACATTAATCATAAAAAAGAAATTTACAGTTATCGAATTATGTCCAGGTTTTGCTAATTTTATGCGCCTATTTTCTATGTATTTGTTATCTGTAATCAAATAATTACCTGGTGAGCTGCATCCGCATGGAAGATCAGATCCAATTCACAGACATTCTCAAAACATTTGTCCAGGGTCTCCACAAATACCTGAAAAAAAACCATTTTTTTCCTAATAAGATACGTAACAACGAGTACTACCACACTCGCGGACAAAAATTTCGGGCCATGTTGAATTAACCGCAGTAAGAGGTTTTTTTTATAGTTACATAATATACTATTACCAACCACCAACCTTTTTTTTGTTTAGGAGGGGAAAATGCTTTACGCATACCCGGGTGGTTTGTGGTGGGGGTTTTCCACATAACTGTGGAACTCCCGTGTAGGCTGATGAGACCCACGGTATACCCACTAAAAAACCCCCCATCTGCCGCCTCGTCGCCTTGTGGCGAGGTCACGGGAACGCTTGCGCACACATCCGCGACATACCAACCACCACCCAACCCAACTCTCCCCAACTATAAGAAGTAATTTCCGGGATCCTATCATAAAAATATCAATTTCCAAAAATGACGTTTTTTTCGATATCTCGCTCCGTTAACGTTGTTTTATTCATGGGTTTTTACGAGCCCTATTTAAGCCTGGTAACGATTTTATTAACTGTTATTTTTTCAGTTTAAATGTAAAATTAAATAAAGATTATAGCAGGATTAAAAAAACTGTACAACCTTGTACTATTTTAGGAATATATAACGGTATTTTACCGACCAGTATTCTTTGTCAGCTAGTGTACTTACTGCGTATGCCAGGTTTTAAATTAGGTAACTAGTGGTCAGTTGAAAAAACAAAAGTCTCTCTTAGGGTCACAAATCAACGACTTAAATGTTAGCAATGATTGAAAAAGTAAGAATAGTCCCGTGCGAACAATTTGAACTGACAGCCAGGAGGGTCAGCGCGCGTTTTACTACAGCTAAAGAAATTTGAACCTACTACACAGTAAGTACATTCCATATTTCAATGATAGCGCCGTGCCTTGCCTCGCGATCGTGACTGCGACCACTGCTGCTGCCTTAGAAATATCAAATCTAACTCCTGTATGGAAGGTCCAACGTCCTCCCACTCGTAACCAGTGGTACCAAATTTCTTGCCCCCAAATCGCGCTCATACGGCCTGTTCTTAGTACCTCTATGTAAATCAATGTATGTTAGTTGTTTTTATGACATAGATATCTAGAAACAACTGCAAAAATACGCTTTATACTTAGCCCCTTTAATTTAGTTATGTCCACAGGAAAACACGCGCACTGATATCTCTGTATGATATTCAAGATTCAAACATTCGCAACAGGCACAATAACTACAGTCAACAAAAATATACACAACAAAGGCTACGTCGCGAAAAGGAACCAACTCAGCATACGCAGGCTTTACAGCAGGCGCCGATCTTCCGTAGGTCCCATAGGGGCCCGTTACACGGCGATTATCATCACTCATACTACAATACGTATCACGTCAATATTTATGAATAATGAAGCAATATTCAGACTATTTTAAATATTAATATTACTAAATATTATTATTACTATAGGCTTAGGCTTATTAGGCTTCAACCAATACTGTAAAACTATTTAAAGTTATTCGAAATAAACGATTATTATTATTTAAATATAGGGATGTGTTATCAGTTAGAATAACAACTTCCAAAATCTAATAGGTTCTCAATTTAAAAATGCTGTGTAATAAAATTTGATAAAAAGAACCCAGTGTAATGATTTTCGTTTTTTATCTGACTGAAGCTGCATTATTAACATAGGGCGGGCCCAATAAAGAGATAGGAATGGTAGGAGAATAAATCGGGCAAAATCCATGGGAAACCTCCGGGGGTTTTAATTTTGAAACTGGAATACTATTGGTCACTCCGCGAAGCCTGTGGTGACACCAGGAGGATCCTGCGCTTCTGGTCGGAGTTAGGCTGACTAGATCCCTAGCCGGCGTTCACGTCACGCACAATGGTCTGACTTTCACTGACTAAGGCTGGGTTGCACCAAACCGTCTGTAATCGTAAGCGATGTTCGTTAAAATCTGATTGTATGGAAAGTTTGACAAGTTTCTATGAAGTGACAGCTGCGGGCGCCATATTTAACGTTGATCGGTCTGTGATCGTAAGTTGGTGCAACTGAGCCTTAGTGCGGAAAAAGGAGTCCATAACATACTATTGGTTGGGCAGCTTCAACCGCATCTGGGCGATTGGAATCAAGGTACTAGTAATTTTATCGCTGGTTCACTAAATGTACATAGCTTGCGCCTATGATGTTTGCCCTTTTATCACTTATCGTCGTGGATAAGGGTGGTATTCTACTCATCCAATATCTTTGTTAAAGTTTTTTTTTTTTCATGCGTAACCATATTGATTTAACTGTCATCAGAATCTTTGATCAAATGTCGGGGTCCCATCAAAGTTTGATGAAATCATCCAATTTCTTTGATCAAATGTATATTGGACAAAGATATTGGATGAGTGGAATACTTCCCTAAGACATTCGTCACGTTCTGACAAGTATGCGCGTGCGAGAGCGCCGGGCGTCTTATCCACGACGATAAGTGATAAAATGGCAACCATCATACGCCCGCTGGGGGTCGAAGTTGCATCACGTCCATAGGGAGTACCCACCCTACACGTGACCCTCGGGTGGTGCTAAAAGTGCAACAAACTGGCAGCCGCTATGGTCTGGTCTTCTCGAAGATATCACGGTTCGAAAAATACTTAAATGCCATATTATTATTCCTATTACTAAACATAGCCTCGCTGAGAAGAGTCTAGCAAGAATCTCAACTATGGCTGACCTGGGTCGGACTGACTACACTGTAAGTGTCCCGGTATGTACAGTCAAAAGGCTCATCACTTTTCGACTCTATTTTAATGTTGTTAAGGTCGATAGCCCCCTATAGCGTATTAGCGTAGAGATGAGGAACTAACAACGCGAACGTTTCTTTTGAATGGCAGCCGCCGGGCGGTAGGCGTAACCGCGGACGCCCGGTGCATACATGGTGGCGGACCATCAAGAGTGAGCTGCGAGCCGTCGGACTGAGCTGGAGCGCGGCCAGAAGCGTGACTGAAGACAGGAAGGCGTGGCACGATTTATCGAAGGCCCTTTGCACCTCCGAGGTGCCTTAGGACAGCAACAACAACAAGGTCGAAAAATGACGATTTTTTCATTCCTCTACTATACATACCAGGACGAATAGGGGCTACAATTTAAGAAGAAGAAAAATATTTATTCGTAACCAAAAATAATTAATATTCTATAATAAAAAATAATAAAAAAACGTATTTCGTCACGAAAAGGTGACCTCAGCATAAATGCCTACTCAGGGAGCCGGCGCTGATCTTCCGGCGAGACCGAAGAGCGTGTTCACATTACGTCGGTGGCGGATCCTACACCGATATCGATCGATAATGTGAACACGGTCTGAAAGTGACGGTGTTTCTAGTATGCTTCGCCTAAAATTGAACGCGACCAAAAAAAATCTGCGACGGACCTCTTGTGACAGTGACATACGTCAAAGGCGTGTGCTATATTATTCGTCCTATATATTTACCTGTATTAGATCTAAAATGCCCAGTTCACTCTCAGAGCTGTCTACACAGAACACGAAGTAGAGGGTGGCATAGTGTCTGTATATCAGCTTGTAGTCTGAGCCTCCGATGAGACTGAAAAACAAAACATGTTCCATTTTAAACCTTTTTTTAATACCACGTCGGTGGCAAACAAGCGTACGGCCCGCCTGATGGTAAGCGTACAGCGCCCTTAGAGTCCAATATAATAACGCGTATAGGGCGGTGATGGGGTTGCCTCGCTACTGCAGCGCTTCGGGCATGTTTGCTGCAACGCACACAGCATGTTTTCACAGCACTATGCGAATGCGGGCCGCGTCCCTGGTCAAGCGTGTGCGGGCCAGCACCAACACCGTCCTGGTGATGATCGCGAGTAGAATTGACTGTCCTTACATCGTGCACTGTTGCAACAGACATGTAAGGACTGGTGTAGGTTAAGAAAGTGATGACTTAATGCCATGTTTTTTTTTTGGATAATTTATTTAAATGTATAATCTATGTATGAGCTCAAGTGGCTTGAAATAAATGAATTTTAATTTAAGCGGTCACTGCTGCATAGGCTCCATATCCATACGGGCCCATAGGGACGTCTGCAACTCCAGGGGTGTCACATGCGCGTTGCCGACCCTTAGTAGATAGGATAAATAGATGAAGAATTTGATGGAACCCGGCATTACTTTGTATTCCATGATAAATTTCCAGAAAAATATTCTTTTCTATTCCTATATTATAAATTAAAGAGTAATAAATAAAATTTGGTGCTCCGAGTGACTTTTACATTATTAATTGTATGGAAATGACAGGTATTAGTATAGTATGGGATGGTGCATCATTACTGACGATTGCTCTGAGTTGAACTTACAATTAGGTTGATACAATATTTTTTTACTTCTTGTAATCTCAGAAATGCAGCGCCACCACCACAATATCAGCCCTAGAACGTCCACTGCTGGACATAGGCCTCCTCCAATTTCATGGGGGGTAAATGCCATAATCGCCACGCTTGGCATGCGGGTTGGCGATCGCAGTATCTCCACCGCACTCTAGGAATGCTGCTGCCCATTCCCCGGTGGTCTTGGTCGTAGTTTTAGGACATACCCGGGTCCAAATGCAGCGCTAAAATACAGTAATTCTCTGATAGTCAAATCAGCAACTTTTTATGCAACGTCAAAAACACTTGGTTAGTACGATACGATATGATATGATACGAATACTCTTTATTGCACACCTCACACAAATGAAATGTTACAAACAGAAAAAAAAACAGTAATATGTATGTAGGAATGAATGTGGTTACCGAATGAGAGACGATTGACTGGATGAGTGAGTATGAACTAGAATAGAAGGAACGAAGGAATGAGAGGGAATGATGAACGGGGATTGACTGAGAGGACGGACTAGGATAAACTGTTGTTTGAGTATCGCTTATCTTTAATTATTTTTTAAAACTGTTATTTTTGGTTGTGGGAGTAAATAAAAGGCTAACATTATAGAAGAAGTATTTTTATTGAAGAGGACGCTACATGTATGAGTAGTATGTAGTATGAAGTCTGCAGGGAAAGGTACCTCATGACGTCACAATATTTCAAAGTCTTTGAAATTGATTAAATGAGCTGAGCCCTTTTTCACGTATTTTTGTATGATTTGTCTATTGGTACCATAAAAGAAAGTGTTGTAAAATGCCCTGTTTGTCAAGTTATTTTATTTGTGTATATTTTTATAAGATCTTTCGTGTTCAAATGTGGCCTTATACTTGCATAATAATCTTGCTAATTATTATTATAACCTTCATTAATTGAAGGTATGATTTAATTGGAAAGACTTGGAGGACATGGCAGGCCTATACCTGTCAGGGGTCCTTAAATTAGTGGTATATTAAAAAGGACTTACGAAACAACAAATAAAACTGCCAAGGAAAAATATAGGCTTAATAATAATAATAATCATTCAATTATCATTTACATTCAATAATATATTTGTGCCTTCAGATTGCCATATTGAGAAAACTGTATTTACCTTCCACCTTCCAAGAAATTGCACACATTGTCGTCTCGCTTTGACACCAGCTGGAAAGTCTCTTTTATAATCTGCTGCTGCATATCCTCATTCTGTAAAATAAATACAAATCTGTATTACTCAACTTTAAACAAATCAAGTTTTTTTTAATAAAGTAACAGTTTTAAATCGCTGGCACTACTGGCAGCGATTTAAAACTGTTACTTAAGCTTTACACCTAATTTAAAGCATAAATAACTAGATAAGTAACTAGAGACTTAAGTTTTTTAAAGATCGGACAAAGATAATCACTCATCCACTCTCATTCAGTGGTGAAAGGTAAGTAATTTAGAGAAAATCAGTACAACAATTAGAAGGAAATTTCGAATGGATTTCGCTTGAAATTACAAATACTATTCAGTATAAAAATCAGTATAAAACAGCATTTCCCAAACTATGGCTGCGATAGCAGTGGGTCGCGGGACCTGAGATTTTTGGACAATCATATACCCATGCATACGCTCATTTGTTCAGTGACAACTAAGAGTAGTCTCTAATTTCGATTTACTTGTTATGTTGGTCTCGGTCTGTTCAAAATTGGGAACAGCTGGTCTAAAAGATCATTTGAAACAATTATAATGGCAAATGAAAGGAAACTTTGCAAATACTTCATGTATACTCACAAAGTACTGATAGAACTTCGATAATCTCGGCTTCCCGTGGTTGTTGAACACCAATATTGCTTTAATCATGATTGAAAGCAACAATTTTTGATTGGTTTAAGAGCCTAATTATCTCATTTGTTGTACTAATTTTATTAATAAATCGGACAATCGGAAATGAAAAGTGAAATAATCAATGGTTTTGACATGACAGTGACATTAACTGTTCGTTCGGTAATCGCAATCGATAGTGTTTGACACTGTGAAATTGTGTAAAAATGGATCCAATGAGTTAAAAATTATATGAGTATGGTGTTAGTTGCAAAAAAGTATTTTTGTTCGTTTATAATCCAACAAAGATGCTGAAATGTAGATCAAGTGTATTTTATTTATGACTATATTTGTCATAAAACGTGACAGTGGCAACATATCCGTACGTAGAAATAGACGTGCACATATTTTACAATCTGTGCGTGCGTCGCTTCGCGCTCCATCGCTCATGTCCGCGAGTGTCATAAAAGAAAATATTAAAAAACCAAACATTTATTGTGTGAAATAGATAATAATTGTTAACTAAAGTGGTTTTTGTTAAGTTAACCATTGAATGGAATTACGTCTTTGCGCCGGAGACGCCGTTACTCTTATAAAAAGGTTAGTGTGTTTTTACAAATTGAGCACATTTAGTTATGTCTTAATTTGGAAGGCCGGCTCCTCCAGCGGTGTCAAGTAGCCTAAAAACGTTGCTGATTACTTGCGTTAATGTCACGCGTCTTTATACGCGACTAGCTGTCGGTAATAGTAGGTAAACTAGGTGAAAACTTCTAAGGTATGTGGTACTGTACGTATTCTGTTCGGCACATCGCAGGCAACTGGTTGCAACGAACGAATTTAGGATATACGTAGTAGGAAACTGTTTTGTCGCTATTTAAACAATTATGTTTGCTAGGAAGTGGTTTTTACGCTTTGTTTGTTGTATTTTTTGGTAGAGAACGATTTTAAAAAGTCGGTCTTCGATTTTTAGTGTGAATTTAGACGTAAAATGCGTGTTTTGAAAGTTTTAAGTTAACTTTTATTTGTTTACTTTAGTGGTTTTGTCTATGGTATGACACACTTTCTTTTTTTATAGTAAAGTGTGATATTACCATGTTCACTCTCTGTAACTTTATATAGTTATTTTATTGTTTCATTGTATGAAAAAACAACAATATATCGGTATCAGCAAATTTTGAGCATCAAAAATTAGGTTAAGTAATTATACTAAGTATTCTTTAATAATACACCTACATTTATTAACGCGATGGCAGAAAATATTAAAAATAAATCTATAAAAAATCTGTAAAAATCTAGCGAAAACCCTATAAGAATTATTTTCTTTATGATATACTACTTCTATTTATGTTCTTTGTAATATATGAAAATCAACTTATTTTTGTTACGGTAACTTAATAATACAATCAATTATTAATATCGTAAAACATAAAAATGCATTACGCTAATGGCATATAAGGTATCATTACAGTTAGGGTTTTTATATGCCTTTATTATATTTCTTGACTATTTTTATACTGAATCAACCCAAAATACCTAAAGCTGTAATAACTTTTGGAATTAACCTTTTCGCCGCCAGACGTCAAAGTAATTCGCCGTGCCCCTGACGCCACAACGGTAAAAAAATGATGTGTAAAGAAATAATGCCAATATAAAATTGGGCAGCTTCTCAGTAGTTTTTCATTAAAAAAAAAATGTCGGCCAGTGCCGTCGTTGGCGTCGGGGTGACGATTTTACGTTGACGGCTATGGCCGACCGTGGCGTCCAAAAGGTTAATGTGGCAGCCAAATGCACTCTGTAGACTATTCATGAAAGTCAAATTGACTGCTACTACTACCTATTAGATATTTTTTTCTTATTTCCCGTTGCATATATTGTTCGATTCTGGTCGTAAGTATTAAAATAGACATAAACATAGAAGTACTCATAACAAAAATACTGATACCCTGTTTGCTGCAAAAATTCACCAGTTTTCGTGCACATCATTTTTTTTCTAACATCCGGCCTTCAGAATCGGAAATTTTAAAAATATAGGTTCTTAAAATCACATAATAGGACCGTATAACAAAAATTGGCCAGTTATTGGATTATTTCCAAAAAAACCAGGATAAAAAGCATCCACCATCCTCTTCCGGGATTTCTTCACCTAAATTAATCAGTTCACCAGTCAACCATGCCACCGTGCAGTTTGGTGAAATTTAATTTAATAAATAAATATTGGGGACAATCTTACACAAAACGACCTAGTCCCAAACTAAGCAAAGCTTGTACTATGGGTACTAGACTACGATATACATACTTAAATAGATAAATACATAGAAAACATCCAAGACCCAAGAACAAATATCCATGCTAAATGCACAAATAATGCCCTGGCCAGGATTCAAACCCGGGACCTCTGCCTTCGGAGGCAGTTTCGCTACCAATTAGGCTAAACAGGCCGTCAACTAAGTTAACTGTGTAACTTTATTCTGCATTAATAAAATAAAATAAAAACCGACAGTATCATTTATTATTATATAATCACAGTTAGGCTCTAAGACACATGAGCTGGCTGAAATCCAGGTGACAGACTGCTTTTTCACATCTACCTCACTTTGTACATAAATGATAAACACTACCCCCATTGTCCATATGTAACATTTATATAATTTGTGTCGATGGATACAAGTTACATGTAGTTATCGCAGCCCAACAATTGGTTTTCGCGAGACATTCAGCCTATTAGTATGAATTGAACATAGTTCAACAGTAATAAATAATAATAATAATAATAATATTGGGGGACAATCTTACACAAATCGACCTAGTCCCAAACTAAGCAAAGCTTGTACTATGGGTACTAGACGACGATATACATACTTATATAGATAAATACATACTTAAATACATAGAAAACATCCAAGACCCAAGAACAAATATCCGTGAAAAATGCACAAATAAATGCCCTGGCCGGGATTCGAACCCGGGACCTCTAGCTTCGGAGGCAGAGTCACTACCAACTAGGCTAAACTGGTCGTCAAAAGTAGACCCAGATATTCTTTTCTTCGCTCTTATTTTATATGCGTAAGTAACTCTCTGTCTATCAGTCAGTTAACATTTCCTGGCTAAACCACTGAACTGACTTAGATGTCAAATTCAACTGAATATGTTCAGCATTTTGGGTGAGAAAGGCATTGAGATAGTGACTATCAGAAGAATATAGGATACCTATCCTATCACGACGACCTGTTTAGCCTAGTTGGTAGTGACACTGCCTCTGGAGCTAGAGGTCCCGGGTTCAAATCCCGGCCAGGGCATTATTTGTGCATTTAGCACGGATTTTGTTCTTGGGTCTTGGATGTTCTCTAGGTATTTGAGTATGTATTTATCTAAATAAGTATGTATATCGTCACCTAGTACCCATAATACAAGCTATGCTTAGTTTGGGACTAGGTCGATTTGTGTAAGATTGTCCCCCAATATATCACTATCTATCCCGTAAACAGTTCCTTAAAGAGACTAAAACGGAAGTGGATGTTTATATGCCGATGTAGCCGCAGGTAAAAGCTAGTTAAATATAATATGACCACCACCATTATGGCCACTACCTACCTAATTGATGTCAATCAAATCTCAAATGGTTAAACATATTAAAAAACCATTTAAAATAAAAATAGCAATATCATGTTAATAAGCACCTACCACCTAACCTTAAGGTTGACTGGTGGAGAATGCTTTATGGCATTAAGTCCGCCTTTTATACTATAAGTTTATATGTTGTGCAATAAAGGTTAAATAAATATATAAGTGGCACACAACCTGGATGTAGACTTATTGCTTCCTACAATTTTATATTGTACACTCTTCGTAATTAATGACATTTTTTTACGTATATTAGTTTAGTTCCAAATGTCGAAAAATTTAAAAACTAGAAATAGAAAAATATTTATTTGACACACACATAACAAAATAATAACAAACAGAAAAAAAAGCGGCCAAGTGCGAGTTGGACTCGCGCACGAAGGGTTCCGTACCGCATGATCTATAAAAAGAGTCCGACTCGCACTTAGCAAGTTTTTAATATTTGTTGTTATAGCGGCAACTATTACGGTTCTTGAGATCTAGCTCGGCGAGTGGTAGCCATGAAAAAGGGCTAAAATATCACGTTTTTTGTATGGGAGCCCCCTTAATTATTATTATTTATAAGTTATAGCGGCAACAGAAATACACAATATGTGAAAATTTCAACTGTTCTATTACGGTTCTTGAGATACAGCCTGGTGACAGACGGACGGACGGCCGGACAGCGAAGTCTTAGTAATAGGGTCCCGTTTTTACCCTTTGGGTACGGAACCCTAAAAAGACAACACATAATTTTTAAGAAAAAAAAACATACTTCAATGGGGGAGGCCAGTGAAAGATTATTATACTTAGATGGTGCACTCTTAGATTCCATACAATAAAATAAAAATGGCTATAAGTATGTTTATAATGGTAGAAGACTAAGTACCCTCAATTCCTCATGGAATCATGGAAAAACCTTGCTTGCTTGACAAACAAAACGGAGAGAACAAATCGCCAAACGTGAACTACGCGTCGTTGAAGAATTCCGTTTTGATCATCATCAGCAGTTCCACTTCATCAAATGTCACTTTTATGAATGAAAATGCTTGATTAGTTCATGAAAATACTAAAATCACAATTTGTGTGCCTTTCACATTTGAGGAGTTTCCTCGATTCCTAATGGATCCCATCATCAGAACTCGAGCATGACAAAAATCAATCGTGAAAATACAACTTGCTTAACAAACACAGCTAGAAGGACAAATCGCCAAACGTGAACTTTTCGTCGTTGAAGAGTTCTGTTCTGATCATCATCAGCAGTTCCACTTCATCAAATGTCACATTTTTGTATGATAATGCTCGATTTGTTGATAAAAACACAAAAATCACTATATGTTTGCCTTTAAGATTTGAGGAGTTCCCTCAACTCCTCATGGATCCCATCATCAGAACTCGAGCATGACAAAAATTTATCGTGAAAATAGAACTTGCTTAACAAACACAGCTAGGAGGACAAATCGCCAAACGTGAACTTTTCGTCGTTGAAGAGTTCTGTTTTGATCATCATCAGCAGTTCCACTTCATCCAATGTCACATTTTTGGATGCAAATGCTTGGCTTGTTGATAAAAAACACAAAAATCACTATATGTTTGCCTTAAAGATTTGAGGAGTTCCCTCAATTCCTCATGGATCCCATCATCAGAACTGCCTTTTGACAAAAACGGGACCAACTTGGATATATATACATACAATCAAAAAAAATTTTTCAAATCGGTTAAGAAATGACGGAGTTATGGAGTAACTAACATTTAAAAAAAAAAAAAAAAAGACATACAACCGAATTGATAACCTCCTCTTTTGAAATTTTGAAGTCGGTTAAAAATGACATGAAACAGTCCCAAAACAGCATGAAGTTGACATATTTAACCAGCAATTCTATCAAACAAGGCAATAAACAAAAATCACAATAAGAATGTAAAATTTTGATAAACAGTAATTTGTGATTTTCTGAATTACCTTACAAGAGTTTGCTTCCTTTGAAGTCAACTCTATGCCTCAATAAATTAATGTTTTCACAATATAACTTAAAAATGGGGAATTAATTTTTTAACAATTGGCAATACATGACAAAACTACATTAAAAACGATATGATTGCAATTGAGAGTTGCAAGAAAACTGCAATAACAAGCTGTATGTTTATCTTGTCTGATAAGCACTTGTTTATAAATACTTGATTTTGTTTATTCAGTTGTCTTTATTATCCAATACATTTACATATCATCATTATCATCCAATATAATCTACTCTTCAGGGTGCTTGAAAATATTTGAAAATGCACTCTAACACCTTCACAATAGAGTCGTGATTTGGTTTTTGCGAGCACGTGGTTCGCTCCGATAATATATCTGATGGCGACTTACCCCAGTCAATCAGGTATTCGTGTCTGACAATTGGCTACTCAAAGAACAATGGAGAGGGCTAAGCTCGGAGTTACTCTGTGAAATCGGATCAACAATGACGAAATCCGCAGAAGAACCAAGGTAACCGACATACCCCGAAGAATTGTCAAACTTAAGTGGCAGTGGGCGGGCCACATTGCCCGGAGAACCGATGGCCGGTAGGGCAACCGAGTTCTCGAGTTGCGACCACGTACCAGACGGCGCAGCGTTGGAAGGTCCCCCCCCCCCCACGGGTTGGGTTGATGACCTGATTATAATAATAATAATCATTTACTTCAGGCATCAGATCTGAGGTCCATATTACAAATACCTTTTAAAGACTTAGGCTGGGTTGCACTGACTTACGATCACAGACTGATCAACGTTAAATATGGCGCCGGCAGCTGTCATCCCATAGAAACTTGTCAAACTTCCCATACATTCAAATTTTAACGAACACAGCTTACGATTACAGACGATTTGGTGCAACCCAGCCTTAGCATACATATTATTAAACCGACGCCGTTATCCCATGGGGTAGGCAGAGACCAAAGAATGCCAAATACAGTGGCGTGCCTAGGGTTGCAAAGAAGGGCAAGCCGAGGGATACATTTATGTATTTTTTTTCACACACAATATCATTAAATTTATCTCCTACCTTGATACCTTGCCATATTACCATACTAGTAAATCTCACACTCTTACTACCCATTCGCGTACTCTTCATTATCACTAACTGGTGTGGCGTAGACAGGACAGACCAACAAAACACACTGAAGGCATGCTATTACTAGATAAATTGTACAGACATCTCATCAATCGCACCGATCTTTGACATTGTCGTTTATGTGACTTGCTTATCTGAGAAATACTCAAGTCAGGCGTAGGTTTCGGTGAAAAAATAAGTTGCTTTTTTGTGCAAAGTTTAGCGTGCCTACCTTTTCTACGCCGATAACTTGTGCACATTTTAAATCGTCACACGGAACGACTTCATCCATCGTTACTTTCCACTTTAATAAACTTTTTAATATAAAACACTATCCGCTCAAACAAATTGTTCAGTTTCAAGTAATGTACATAATTGTAATCAATGAAGTTAGCATCACAATCCATGCAGTCATGAACGCGCACGCGCTAAATTCGCATTTGACTAACATCTGTTGATAACTTCACGTCGAAAGCCGGGCTTCTAGTCACAAACTATTTGCTAGATCTAGCTATAGATACGTATCTCTCGTTTTGTAGCAGTTTTCATAGATAAGAAAGAGAGAAAAGATATCAGCATTAAAGCCCGCTTGCAAGCCCTCGTGTGCGAGCGAGATGACTAGCCCGTGTCTCAACTCTATTGTCTTAAGACCGCTCGTTTCGCGCGGCAGTAGCGCCACTTACTTGCTACGTCGAATTTTGTACTACTACCCCGACCAAGGTGAATAGAATATACAGATCAGGCGCCGTCGCGCGGATTTTAAGTTAGTTTGAAATGGAAAAAAGAATTAGTCGTACATATATTTGGTTTTTGCTAATTTTAGTAACGCAAGCCTGGCTTTTGGGCTTTTAAGGCCGTACCGCCACTGGCCAAATACTACGGTCCTTACATACTTCTTGCGCTTCAATCACATCCATACATCTTTTCATACATGCTCGTCGGTTGCGGGTACTTCTGACCTGGCCCTTTTTCAGTATCGCCGAAATTTGATCTAGATCACCTCACCTTGGTCGTCCCCTTCCGATCCTACCACTTATCTCCTGAGCGTAAATCCTCTTATAGTCATATACATACTATTAAAGTTAACATATTGTTAAAATTTAACTTATATCGCGAAGAGACGTCGACGCGAGGCGCTTATTCAGGGTGCCTAAGTTAAGTTCCCTTAGATTATTCATCTGTTAATTTCATAATTTAGTTTTACATATCTATAAAAAAAAAGGACTGCCAGATGGGTCGAAACCTCACAAACCGTGAGAAGAAATTAGCAACAGTTTTAATAGTTTAATTGTACGTAGCCGTCCATTAGGGATGTAAGTGCCAATTGTTTGCTATTCGTGTTTTTAGAATGATTTATATTTTATTAGGGTGTGCACTAAAACACCATTTGTTCTGTATTGTACCTGTGAGTTCCGACCCGCCGACGGATCCCCAAAGATCAGTAGGACGACGCAGGTCAGAAGAGAGGGGCGGAGAGCCAGACAGTATAAAATAGGCGGCATATACACCGCACAAGTCGCGTACACGATGCGTACACTTAGGCTTTCCCGCCGGCGGGGACGTCCACCGCGCGATCGCGACAACACAGACACATACAGTCCCTATTCGTCCGGGTACCGCCGCATACCGGGTAGAGTCAGTCCGACGCAGGTCGGGCCTAGCTGAGTTTCTTGCTGGACTCTTCTCAGCTAGGCTAGGTTTAGTGAACCAGCGACAAAACTCCCAGTAGCTCGATTCCACTCACACCCCAGATTCGGTTGAAACCGTTCAACCAATCTCGCTGGAGTGCAAACTCTTAGAGTATTCCAGCGTTTAAACCGCCCACGCGGTCGTGTCGGAGGTTCTCCCCTGGATTTTCCCCAGGCAACTCCTACCGCGTGTTCCTATCGCTTTAATGGGCTCGGCCTATAAAACAAGTCACTGGTAATAGTGGAACACTCGAAACGGAAGTCAGTCAGTCGGGAGTTAGTCACCGGAAGTTAACACTGGGAGTTAACACTAACAGACACTGAAGGTTAAACGAGAAGGCTTCCCAAACGTCTCGGGCCTGCCTGTTTACTGCAAGTAACCAGTCATAGGTGCATCGTGCAAAAAAGGCAAATATAAAAGACAGTGCCATTGCGGGATACTTGCATAATATAGTTCATTTATTTATTTCCAGCCTCTTATCATTCTATTCAAAAGTTTAGAAGTACCTTGTTGTACCTTGACAAATCAGAAAGTCGTAATTAAAGTTAACATTTGAGACATAATTAAATGCATGCAACTAATCTAAAGCCTACTTACTTACAAGCCGAGAATAGTAACTCTATCTTAAGTTCCTTTCACCTACTTTCTACTGCCAAGACTTTATGTTAAGGGCCAACCACAACCACCTCTACGTGCTAATCATCCATTTTTGACGACTTTGAGTTTGTATTCCGCCGTCAAAACTGTAGATATATTTGTGCTACAAACGGTTATCGGTTCTTCAATCCTTTATCCACGTATGTAAGAGCCGTGTTAGTATTAATAATAGTTAGTTGTTTATATACAGGGCGTCCCACGGCTATGCCACATGGAGGGAAAGTACCTTGAATATTGTAGATGGAACATTCTACTGAAAGAAGACATTATTTTAATTTAAAAAACAATTTAAACTGGATTCATAGATTTTTAAATAATTACATAGTTGAACCGGGAATCGAACCCGCTACACGAGAAAAAAAATTACCCGGTAGCTTTATCATGCCGATCGAAAGGCTTCATCATGTGGATTATTTTTTGCTAAATTTAAAAATCTATGAATGCAGTTTAAATTGCTTTTTAAATTAAAATAATGTCTTCTTTCAGCAAAACGTTCCATCTTCAATATTCAAGGTACTTTCCCTCCATGTGGCATAGCCGTGGGACGCCCTGTATATATATATGAAATCTACTTGTAACTTTTCCTTACTGACGTCTCTAACAACGTAAGAGATATTTTTATTTTAACGCATTTTTATAGAAATTACGTCCATAAAACTGGTTTTTTGACCTGAAATTGCTAAGACTATGTAAGTTTTGAGGTAAATATGTGAAACTATGTCGGTAAATCTCGTTGTTAATACGATTAGTCATATTAAACCCGAGAAAACGGAGAGTTACAGATCGACGGTCATTGGATACTAGAAGCCCCTTAATCAGTTTATTAAAGACATAACTTGCCTATCTTCGCTTCGCTGTACAGTCTGCACTATAAATATGTATAGGTACATTTTAGCACTTTATTCTTTAAAACTGAAACGTGTGTACATGTTAATAACGCTGACTGTACAAGTTGTCAGACACAAAAAAGGGATATTCTTTATAGTACTTTTTAACCATTAAGATTTATTTATTTATGCATTGTATCCTAAAGTACATGTAACATTACAGTTTTCAACCCACGACGCGGAACGCACAAAAGAGGGGTGTTGTGTGTGTCTGTCTGTGAAATCGTAGCTCTTAAACGGTAGACCTGATTTGAATGCGGTGTTTTTTATATGAAATCAGGTTTTCCAGCCATGGTTCTTAGACATGTTTTAGCAAAATCGGTTCAGCCGTTTTTGAGATATCGAACTTTGAAATGAAAATGTCGTTGGTTTTTCAATGTGTTCAAGTTATTAGTTATACCCAAAGCGTTACAAAGATTCTTAACTAACAATACCAATTACAACTAATTTGAAACTACGGGATGCCTGTCTTCCTTCATCTCAAGCACTCTCTTCCATTATGTCATAGAGAAAATAAGTAAGAATAGAGAACTAACTCCATATGACTAAATACATCATTTTTTACTTATTATTTCGTAGTCGACATCTAGCGTCAAATAGCGGAGTTATCAGTAATCAGTACTGCTACTCGACAATAGACGCCGCCGTGACGAACGAAGAATCGAATGCTCAACCATTTTTAGCTAATATTATAACCGGATTTACCGGAACTCTGTTTTGAACTCGTTCTGCTTTAAATATTAGTAGTAAATTGTTGAGAAATACACTTTTCGTCAGTAGCGATATACGTGACATCTAGTATCTTTATAGTAGTACTGATAATTCCGCTATTTGACGCTAGATGTCGACTACGAAATAATAAGTAAAACATGATGTATGGAGTTTGCTCTCTAAGAATTATGTCATCAATCACGCTACCCACCATTCTAAACGCGGGCTAAGCAATGCCTGATGCACCGATTACTTTGCAACTGCGAGCTGCGCTACTAATAAACTCCTGCGCATATGTATACTTAAGTGAGCGTGGGAAGTGATTTATATTATAACACTAAAACACAATACCCGTGAAAAATGCATGTGTGTATGTCTGTTACCTTGTCACTCTTAAACCGCTGAACAGATTTGGATGAACATGTCATCTATTGCCTAGTTGAGACCCCGTAGCTAAGTGTGCCAGCGTGAACACCTCAACCCATTCCCTCTTATAAATAGAGATGGGTGATAAATACCGTCACAATGAAAAAATCACTGATCCGCCGTCAAAAAGTATAACCGCCGTGACTTGTCACGATGGAACAACGCTACAAAATCACATAGACATTTCTTAGCAAACACGTCTTTATTGTCAATGCGTTAGAGGTGTATGCTCATCTGATCACGAATTGGCGACTGTCTTGTAGCGCCCGGAATGTATATTGTGACGTTAGGAACAGAAGTAGCAATCACAGAGTAATACAAACGAGTCTAAAGGAGTAATAAATAAATAAATAAATAAATACTAGGGGACAATTTTTACACAAATCGAACTAGTCCCATAGTAAGCTCAATAAGGCTTGTGTTATGGGTACTAGACGACAATATATTTAATAGATATATACATAAATACATAGAAAACATCCAAGTCTCGGGAACAAATGTCTCTGCTCACCACAGAAACAAATGCCCTTACCGGGATTCGAACCCGGGACCTCTAGCTTCGGAGGCAGTTACACTACCAACTAGGCTAAACAGGCCCACGAATATAAGAAAAAAGAATAAAGGCTTTTGAGAGACGAGTTTGCAATATTCTTACGCCCGAGTTAATCACAATGTTTTTCATAACGTTTGCGAGGAAATAAATAAGTCCAGCACCAATCCAAATCTTCTTAAATAAAATAAAATAAATAAATATTAG
This sequence comes from Notocelia uddmanniana, assembly GCA_905163555.1. Classification (NCBI taxonomy): domain Eukaryota; kingdom Metazoa; phylum Arthropoda; class Insecta; order Lepidoptera; family Tortricidae; genus Notocelia; species Notocelia uddmanniana. The sequence continues at coordinate 7,353,335 of LR991077.1, forward strand.
GGGATTTTTTTTACACAAATCGAACTAGTCCCACAGTAAGCTCAATAACTGACTGTACCTAACGGTGATTAAAAAGTAACGCTTTTCCCCATGTCTACTTATCCATAATAGTCGATTCACACCAAACGGCCGGAGTCGGCGCGCACGCCACCAGAGTCAAAGGAATTCGAACTCGCCATACAGTCCATACAGAAGCTAGACTTCGTATCCAAACGGCAGCGGCAGAGCCGGCGGCAGCCGACCGGCTGCCCGCAACCCATTCAAATATGAAATCTAACTTATGTATGGAGGGTTCGTATTCCTTTGACTCTAGTGGGGTGCGCGCCGACTCCAGCCGTTCGGTGTGATCGTCCATAAGAGGAGGCCTTTGCCCAAAACTGGGATTTATATAGCCTGATGACGACTGATCGTGCTTTACTCGGGTTCCAGCAAAACTCGCTCTTTTATTTCCATTTGGCTAGCTACTAAATTACTCGTGCGCATATATGCAAGCGTGGGAGATGATTTACCGCGCACACACTGACTCACGATAATTACTATTCTAATTTAGATGGCACTGCAATAGCTAATTATATCTTGAGATAAAACTGAAGCGCTTTTATGATATTTGTGAGTTCTTTATTATGAAGGAAAACTTTACATTGCGTTGCCAACTGGATAATATTTACCTTGTCGTGATCACGCATACTCAGAGAGGTAAAGATGGAGTAGACGTATACAGTCGCTGATGCGCTGGCGCCAGTCTCGCGTTGTAATCCAACGAGACTTCATGCATCCCAGCATACAGGGAAGTGAACAGCGGACTTTTTTTCATCCAAAATAGCAAAATTGTAATCTCTAGCCAGTTGCTTTATTAATGGTTAAGTTTAAATCGTTTTCGCAGTTGATTTCGGTATCTTCCTTTGATAATGACGGGTAGTGACTCTGCCTCCGAAGCTAGAGGTCCCGGGTTCGAATCCCGGCCGGGGCATTTATTTGTGCATTTTTCACGGGTATTTGTTCTTGGGTCTTGGATGTTTTCTATGTATTTAAGTATGTATTTATCTATATAAGTATGTATATCGTCGTCTAGTACCCATAGTACAAGCTTTGCTTAGTTTGGGACTAGGTCGATTTGTGTAAGATTGTCCCCCAATATTATTATTATTATTATTATATAAGGAAAAGAAAAGGCCTAATACACTATCCTGTGAAACCCCATACCTCTTAAATTTTTACTTTGAATTTAAATACTTAATGTGCTTATCAGCTTGGAGTTGTGGTATTTCAATATATTGCATACGGTCTCTTACATAGCTATTCAACTCACCACCACTATATCAGCCGGAGGACGTCCACTGCTGGACATAGGCCTCCCCCAACTTCATACGGTATACCAACCATTCCACCATTGAACAATTTTTCGGCAACTCCTCGAACGTCATATTTATTTAACTTATTAATTGTTCTGTAGAGGTTTGTAGAATACACCTTCTTACCAAATTTCATAGTTGTAGTGCTTATAGTCTCCGAGTCAATCGGCTGTGATATACGGACAGACATGACGAAACTAAGGGTTCCGTTTTCGCCATTTTGACTACAGAACCCTAATACGGCTCGTTAAGCTGATTTTTTACTGGCGATGGCGAGGCGAGGCGAAGATATCACTATTCCATCACCAATACCTATTAGTTTACCGGCCCGTTTTGTAACGCCGGGGGAACATCTTTATTCCACCAGTTCTGTCACCAACGGTAAACGACATTAACTCGTCAAATAAACTCGTCGCCACGGCCAAACTGGAATCCACTACCTTATTGAAGTGCAGTCCATATAAAGTCGTACAACACGAGGCAACGACTAACAGCATGCCTTGTTTTGGCGCAGTCTCGATGTAAAATTATGTCAGGGAAAAGTGCATGCATGAATACCGCAGACGTTCGCACAAGTAAATCCCACAAGCGTGTGTACGGGCCTATTAGTGCGCTATTGTAACGTTCAATAATGTCACGCCGGCCTTAGAGAGCGTTAGAGTTGATCTATCACCGCGGCCTAGGGTTCCTAGCGAATTGGTTCATCATCAACATCATCAATAACTAAATTAACGCTAAACCTCAATGAATTATACACACAAACCTTCTTCACGAAACACTCCGTCCAATAGTATCAAAATCCATTCCTCAAAGATTGTTAAATAATCTATACTACATTGTTTCTGACACTATATCGTCCATATCCTAATTACCTTGAATAATGTAACATGTACGATAATATAACAATGTACGTAATCTTTTAACCTTGACCGCGAGACGACTTAAACGATAATGAAAATGAAATGACATACAAGAGGCACTTCAAGACGATCTTACATTGATTTAGTTATTTATTTATAATCCGCAACACGCAAGTATAGTCGCGGAATGATGTTCGTCACTTTTCGGACTTAACGGCATTAAAATAGAGTTGAATAGTGACGAAGCTTTCGCTTTCGCGACGAAGCGCAGTCTGCTAGTCGTGCTGGTTCGCAGGTTTTCTCAAAGAGAAATAATAGGAGCATAAAGTTAGCAAAACCTGGACATAATTCGATAACTGTAATTTTCTTTTTCTATAAAATTAAAATGAATTAAACATTTCAAGGCTCCGCGTCAATGTTAAAAAAAAAATTCAATGTCGTATAAAGAAATTCATAATAAATTGTAAAAGTACCCGTTAAAGAAATCAAAATTAAACTATTTAACTATTTATTCTATCATTCATGAATTATAATGATTATGGTAAAATTTTGTAATTTACAAATTACAATATGTTGTCATTTAATGGTTTACTATTCCTAGAATGATACCATCATGTTATAAATTTTAGCAAGTGGGCAATACCCAGTTAAACAAGGTACTTATATCTATTAGTTTCTGCCAAATGTTACGCGTGGCAAGAACCGCGTTCCTCTAAAAATAGACCAGATTACTGTGACTTCTATTTCGGCCACGATATAAATACGCCGTGACAGACAGAATTGCAGAAATGCAGTATATATACACGTGGTGTCAATATCATACTACTCATATAATACACTCATCATCAAACACTTAAGAGCTATGCTCTTGTCGGTGCAACTCAAAGTGGGCTCTCCATTTGCTTCGGTCCCAGGCCTCCTCCTTGATCTGTTGGTACCACATGACATTAACATTCTTTATAATGTGGTCTGTATAATTAATTATAGTTCTTCCCCTTCCTAACAATACACTTCATGTTTATTTCATATGTATTTCAAGTAGTATCCAAAAGGAAAGCGCAAGCGGGGCCGTTTAAAGCAGACCTTTATTGCGTCATCATCATCATATCACCGGAACGTCGTCCACTGCGGGACATTATAGGCTTCCCCCAAAGAGTGCCACAATAACCGGTACTGCGCCACCCGCATCAAGCGGACTCCAGCGGCCTTTGCGGTTATTCACGAACCCCCTCGTCCTCACCCGTTTTTATATGAAAGCTGTCAAAATTTGACAAATGACATTTGGCAGTTTCCATATAACAATTTATACCAAAAAATCTGACTCCAATTTTGTACTTGCTATGCCACAATTTGTGGTTTCCGTGAGCGAATGCTCGGTTACCTACAGAAAATACCGAAATCGGCATATGCGTGCCTATCAAATTCGAGGAGTTCCCTTGATTCCTCCTAGATCCCATCATCAGACCTTCACCAAATTTATATGGGACCAATGTCGGGGTACCTGCTTAGAAACAAAAAAAGAATTATCATAATCGGCCAACGTGGTCAAGAGTTATCGGGGAACATACATACATAAAAAAAGAACAAGCCAACATGCAGACGAACTGAGAACCTCCTTCTTTCTCTTGAAGTCGGGGGAGGGTGTGAGGTGACAGGTGAGGACGAGTCGGTTGGAGAATAAGAAGGCTTCACTTGTAAGTTATATAGAGATAAAACTATTCAACCCATTTCAGTAGAAAGATACTGCTGATAATATAATTTACAAGTCGAGAAATGCATTATGCGATGCCCGCGCACTTTAGACGACCTCTGGTCAATCTAGAGGGCACAGACTGGACATTAAGTCAAGGACAATGCATTTCAAAATTATTCAAATGCTTTATCAATAGACATGACTCTCATTATTGAAGTGACTGTAGCCAATCGAACACTTCGAACCCCGGTTCTTTGTTTTCCATAAAAAAAAAACATGTAGGAAATAGGTTATGACGGTTTTGCTGCTTGAAACCTGTGAGCAAAATGCAATTTTGTATGTATCTAAAATTTTGCTGCGAGTGTGTAAAAAACTTTTTTGATTTCGTAGATTAGTCGCAGGTCATTGTTTCATACTGCGGGGTGTAATACAAACTTGCAACACATAACTATTAATATTATAATTAAGAGGGCGCAGTACGCTCGGTTCTCCATACAAACGTATTTACGCTCTCATTTTAAAACTCCATGCTAGAATAACATGAAACTTTGTAAACACAATGGGATCCGGCATATCTTGATCGGAAATTAGTTTCTGTTGCTAGAAATTGTAAAATAAAATAAATACAGCGATTTTTTGAGTCTTTTACGGCTTGTATGAAAACCTTAATAATCGCTGTATTTTTTCTTCATTATAATTTCAAGCAACAGAAACTAATTTCCGACCTAAGATATGCCGGATCTTATTGTGTATACAAGGTTTTATTTTATTTCAGCATGGCGTTTTAAAATGAGAGCGTAAATATGTTTGTATAGAGAACCGAGCGTACTGCTCAGTTTATCGTATGTACAGTTTTTGTGTTAATATAATTAAATTAATTAATAAAGGTAAAGGTGGCGGGAGTCCGCTGGATGCGGGTGGCGCAGGACCGGTCATTGTGGCACTCTTTAGGGGAGGCCTATGTCCAGCAGTGGACGTCTTTTGGCTGATATTGATGATGAATTAGATGATTATTTAGATGATGTATTTATCTTTATAAGTTTGCATATCGTCGTCTAGTACCACCGACCAGTACCCATAGTACAAGCTTTGCTTAGTTTGGGACTAGGTCGATTTGTGTAAGGTTGTCCCCCAATATTTATTTGTTTATTTAAACTCTACACATTATAAATAACGACATGTACTGCTCATGTAAACCTAGCATTAAGAAATGTTAGTTAAAAATGTAAGAACCGGTCCATGCTTACTTTTAAAATCATTGCCTATATATAGCAAAGTTCATAGTCCAACATCTAGCCAATGCTTTAAAAATAATAGATTTATGTAACTGACGTCACTACACACGGGACGTAGGCGTGGCGCGGTAGGTCAGAAACTAATTTTCGACCTATAAATGGAGTCATATAAATGGAACGCGGCAATGAGTTGTACTGCGTTATCTCAGTATTGTGACTTGGTGGAAAAAATTGGAACCCTGCCCGTGTCTGCCTCTGTAACTAGTGGGTCCGTGTATTTCTTTTTCATATTTCAAATTTATCAAAAACTGACCAAAAAAATCCTACATAAGTATCAAGCCTGCTCACAAAATTTCACGAGAATCGGTTGAGAAATGCGACCGGTAGACGAGAACAGCGGGAAATCCGCCATCCATGCGAAAGGATTTTTGCCGAAGTTGAAACGGAGACCTTCGTTTCACTCGATCAATTAATGATCATTGTCACCGAACTTACAAGTAAGCCAAAATTCAGCTCAATCGGTTGAGTATATTTGACCCGAACATACATACAGAGTGTCGCCTGTAATGGGAGCAAATCTATACTAATATTATAAAGCTGAAGAGTTTGTTTGAACCCGCTAATCTCAGGAACTACTGGTTCGAATTGAAAAAACATTTTTGTGTTGGATAGTCCATTTATCGAGGCGGGCTTTAGGCTATATAACATCACGCTGCGTACAGCAACAACAGCTAGTAAATTATACGACGCTTCCTTGGAGCATATGCAGTAACCTCTTGGATCATTTTTTTTTAATTGGGAGAATTTTGATGGAAGGTTATGAACTCCAAGTAATGGATCTTGGCACCACGAGATTATAGCGCGGCAGGTAATTTTTTTGACGTGGTCTTTAAAATCGTTTTAGTCGGGTGACATGTTCAGAAACTTGTGTCACACCAAAACCTCACGAGCGCGATCGCGGTTATCACGTAAACATCTCGATCGTAAACCTACTTTACAAACAACCAATTTTTTTATTAAAAATGGGATTGCTCTTGGTATCGATCTAGGGGGCAAAGGTTTAGACAATGTAGATTTTGAGGTACCATCGAGTTATGACTCATAATCGTTTGTTGCATTTTTGGTTTAAAAGGATGTTTTAGGGATTTTAAAAATATATCATTGTTTGGGACCTGGGTATGTCCTTAAACTACGACCAAGGCCACCGGGAATGGGCAGCAGCATTCCTATAGTGCGGTGGAGATACTGCGATCGCCAACCCGCATGCCAAGCGTGGCGATTATGGCATTTACCCCCCCCATGAAATTGGGGGAGGCCTATGTCCAGCAGAGGACGTCCTAGGGCTGATATGGTGGTGGTGGATATCAATGTTTAGTGTTTTTAAAATAAATATTTATTAAAATAGAGTAAAAAAGTACATGTCACGTGAGCTATATTTGCATTATTATTTTTTTTGTATCAATTGATACCGTTTGAAAATAATTTGAGACCGGACCCGGGTATATCTTAAAACTACGACCAAGACCACCGGGGGATAGGCAGCAGCATCCCTGGAGTGCGGTGGAGGTACGGCGATCGCCAACCCGCATGCCAAGCGTGGTGATTATGGCACATACGCTCCGTGAATTTTGGGGATGTCCAGCAGGGTGGTCGTCCTTTGGCTGATATGGTGGAAATAAATCCTAAAGAGCTCAATAGTGTACCGTTTAGTTAGTATATGATCTTTATGTAGGACTCAATAATGTATTTGGGTTATTACTTCATATTGTTAGATTGCCTGATTAAACATGAAATATAGTAGACGAAAGAACGATAAGAACTAAAAAAATACCGGTATTTTTGTATGGACAGAATACCGGTTTCCGAGCCCTGCCACACCTGTATAATATACCGCGGGAGTCCGGTGCATGCGGGCAGCCATAAATAAATAAATAAAATAAATAAATATTGGTGGACAATCTTACACAAATCGACCTAGTCCCAAACTAAGCAAAGCTTGTACTAGACGACGATATACATACTTATATAGATAAATAAATACATAGAAAACATCCAAGACCCAAGAACAAATATCCGTGATAAATGCACAAATAAATGCCCTGGCCGGGATTCGAACCCGGGACCTCTGGTTTCGGAGCCAGAGTCACTACCAACTAGGCTAAACAGGCCATCATAACCGGTCGTTGTAGCAGTCTCTTTCGGCTGATGGTGATCAATATGATAATACGTGCACAATACAAATATTCTTTATTGTTCACCAAAATAAAATAACACAACGGTAATAAAATGTACAATAAAATAAAATGTAATATAGACAACTTTTGGATAGTTGAAATGATGCAAAAATATACAGGATGGTTTTATTGAATTCCGTTAATTGCGAGGGCGCAATCCTGAGATGAAATAAAGTAATCTTCTCTAAGACACTCTAACTAAGAGCACCCCAATTCGTACCATTTCGAAGATATTCAAGAATTAAGTTTCAAGTATAGCATAAAAGATCCTTAACAATTAAACAATGTTGGCGTGCATGTCATTCGAATTCCGAATTGTCATTCTTGACATTAACTTTTGCTTAACTTCACGTTAACTCTTAAGGCCGTTTTTCATTCCCCCTTGGTGATATAATTAATTTGTATGAAACTGGGCAATTTTTTTCTTGTATTTCGAATAACTACTCGTAAATATGCTACGTCGTTTCTATGGCTATTCACGGCTATATGCTTAAAGGAACGGAAATCAATAAAAACACCCTGTATACAACTGAAAAACCCTCTTCTTGTAGACCTCTCTGATCTAGCGGGACATATTCGTGAAGCACCCGGAAAGCCAATTGCCAAATCATGCCACTTGGCAACTTGGCACCATTAACGTGACGCATAGAGGGATTCTCTTGGCTGTCACGCATGCTGGCATGACGCCTATTTGGATCACATTCATTATCTATATAAGGGGCGTGTTCACTATACATAGTACCTTTTACTTTTACTCTCAGAAATTGAAAAAAAAGGTTTTCTTTTATTAAAAATGGCATTGCTCTTGGTCAGCATCTTACTCATAATCAAATTAAATAAATGAACTGTATTCTGCAAGCAGGCCGCAATGCACCTTATACAACTCAAAATCTACTATAAAGGCATTGGAAAAGGAATTATAATGAAAATTACTTACACTAGATTATAGGTAATTTTTTTTGTACCACGTCGTTGGCAAACAAGCGTACGGCCCCGCCTGATGGTAAGCGGCCACCGTAGCCTATGGACGTCTGCAACTCTAAGGGTGTCACATGCTCGTTGCCGACCCTTTAAAAATGCATACACACGTTTCTTGAAGAACCCTATAGATAGGTCCATCCATACTGTAGTCATTGGAAAAATCTGTACTAGTCTCAGTCTGTCTAGTTCGAATTTCGCTTCAGTACCTACACTTAACCAACACGCAACCACAAACAGAACCTAAAGCACACTAAAGACCTACGACAAACTTTCTTCCGCATGGAAATACTAAATGCAAAAACAAAACACACAATGTGAAAATTACCATTTTAACTAATCCGTCAAATAGATCGCAAACTGAACTCGGCAGCTAACTCAAGTCCACATTTCTAGCGGCAAAATAAATTTTGTAACAGAACAACTTTAACAAATTAAGTTTGCGAACGGAAAAATCGAAATTTAAACCAATTGTTTGAAGGTTCATTACATTTTGGCGCTAAAGTTAAGTTTGTAAAAGAAACTGAACAAAAGGGCGGCGAAACAATCTGTCCAATGGAGCGAGTTCGTTACCATCTAAATGTCGTATCATGGAATAAAATTATTGTAAAATGAACTTTATTAGTAAGGTGATGAAGTTCAGATTCCAATGAACGTGATAAGATGATATGGAAAAGAAGTCAATTTGAATTTAGAACAAAAAGGCATCCTTCCGTCTTCCGCATTGGCTATGTCTTTTCGCGCGCTTTTCAATATAAAATGGCGTATAGCTGTTACAGTTTCAGTCTCAGGGTGTGTTTCATCCTTCGAGGTTCTTTAATCTTCATGAAGTTTTTTTCGGTGAGTGAAATGTTTCATTTTCTCGTATGAAATGTGTGAAAGCTAAGAAAAGTAAGGCGATTAACAAATATATTGAAATATTCTGATTTAAGTACTAAGGCTGGGTTGCATGCACCGACTTACGATCACAGACTGATCAAAGTTAAATATGGCGCCGGCAGCTGTCACCCCAGAGAAACTTGTCAAACTTTTTTTTTTTTTACTCTGGATAGGTTTGCGCTTGACCACAAATCACCTGATGTTAAGCGATAAAGGTTTAACTTGGCAGTTTTCTCATACTTCAAAGAAAACTGCCAAGTTAAGGCTCAAAATGCATTAAGCCGCAGTAAATTAGTTTTACTGTTAACAATGTAGTGCCGGACTTGGTACCATTTCAGGTAATCTACGGAACTTGGCACCCATTTAGATCTCAATTCTTTTGTCGGTGAAGGCAACAACCAAGCATCTCATATTCTGAATATTGAACTTGGCTCCCATTTTCATTCACATTTATGTTTTTGATGGGATATCATTACTTTTTGTCAAACTTCGCCAAATGGTGCTTTTTAAGAGCGAATGCACGAGTTACTATACAAAATACCCAAATAGCTATAAGTGCACCTTAAATATTTGAAGAGTTCCCTCGATTTCTCCAGGACCCTATGATCAGATTCTTACCTGATAACTATGGGACCACCCCTGAAATATACCGTTTCAAACAAAAAAATAATTTTCGAAATCGGTTAATAAATGATGGAGTTCTGAGGTAACTAGCATAAATAATAAAACTGATTAAAAAATCACCGTTTTCAGATTTTTTCTGGTGTACACACACAATTACCAAGCTGCATGCCAAATTTCAGCTTTCTAGGTCACCTGGAAGTGGGTTAGGTTTTTGATTACTAGTCAGTCAGTCAGTCAGTGGTAAAAAAGCCGTTTTTTGGAATTTAATATTTCAATAACTATTAAACCTATATTTATGAAATTTGGGGTTCTAGTTGTTCTAAAGGATTTCAATACATGTGCCAAATTTCTTTTTTTTATGTTAGATCGATTTTGAGTTATAGGGGGGTCAAAAGTGGCTTCAAACGGTTCGTGTAAAATAACACACGGCTGCTGTCCGCCAGTTCCTGGGGTGAACTTGGCAGGACACGCTGCCGTTTGTAAAAATATATACCGGCATACGTTTATAAAATAGTAGATTGTATCCCATCAAAAACATAAATGTGAAAATGGCAGCCAAGTTCACCGCCAAAAGAATTGAGATCTAAATGGGCGCCAAGTTCCGTAGATTATCTGAAAAGTTGCCAAGTTGATAGTTTACAGTAAAACTAATTTACTGCGGCTTAATGCATTTTGAGCTTTAACTTGGCAGTTTTCTACGCAGTATGTTATAATACCATAAAGGCTGTTGGATATTTAAGAAAACTGCCAAGTTAAAGCTCAAAATGCATTAAGCCGCAGTAAATTAGTTTTACTGTAAACAATGTAGTGCCAAACTTGGCAACTTTTCAGACACACATTCACATTATTTTATTTAATAAAATTAATACAGATACTAAATTTGACAACCAATTTAAAAAAGATGTTTTGCCTCTCTATCCATTGGCATATTTTGAGTAAAAGGGAGGGAGATAAAAGATGGTTTCACGTTACAGAATGAGTAAACTAAAAGTTTAGCAATTCAGTTTTAAATATGCGTTTGGTTTCTGGTATGATGACATTGGCTGAATAATATCTTTAATAATTATAAAGTAGGAACTATAAAACACCTTATGTCTTGAGACATGAATTACGTTTTCTGATTGGTGAATTTTAATATATCTGTATTTTAATTGGTTGATACCAAATACGAAGTTTCTCTTAAATTACTTAATTAATTACCACAGTATACGTACCAATAAAAAACCACAGTTCCGATTCATTGCCGATGAGCGCTGTGATTGGCTGTTGTGAAGTGTTTTTTAAATCAAAAATATGTATACATATTTTCCCTAGGAACTAAAATACGATTTTTGCCCCGCTCTGCAGGTCTAATATGAAGCACTTTTAGAGCATGAGAAGTGAAAATGTAGGTTACTACATCTTTATCAACGTATGAATGTGGTAAACGCGAGCAACCCATGTTAAGGTGCTCTTAAACGGGCAATATTTTGAGCAATTATTGCCCGTTAACAGTACGGTTGTCTCACTTCTACTTACAGGCCAGAGAGGGACGCGTGTACTGTTGACGGGCAATAATTGCTCAAAATATTGCCCGTGTAAGAGCACCTTTAGAAAGGGACACACTAAGACAAAGTGAGTCTCCGTCGAGCTCGCGTTTTGAAATGAAATGATGGAATGATTTCATATGTATGTGGGATATGGGTTACAATTTGCAGTTACAGTTGCACTTGGTTTAGTAGGTTCTACAATCCCTACCTTTTCGGGTGTATGGTTCTTTTTGGCCAGAATTGCATCTCTATCCTCGTAAGACCCACCATACATAGTTTCCCTATTCTTAGTTTGAACCTTGTTGCATAGGACATTAGGGTGACATTCGTTTGATTAAGGAAAGAATGGAACAAAAGAAATGCTACTTTATTTCGTGTTTGAAAGGTTGGAATTTAATTGAAACAAGAGTGTACATTGTAATGCACATTGGGCCTTACGAGGCTATGTACTTACGTAGTATCTCCTGTCTCTATTACTGCTGTTCTGCTTTCTTTTTAGCTCACAAAACTTATTAAAAAAGCTTAAAGGAGACCTATTGTCTCAATGTAAAATAGGCTTTAATATAATAGCATTATGCTTAATATTCGATTGATGACTATAATGCGATTCGACTTTTTATCTTACTCCTACCCCTATTCGTTATAAGGTTTTAAATTAATTACCCACTCGTTTATTTCTGGAAAGAACGATGCCTTACGTATTTAATAATTCCCTGAAGTCAGTCAATATTACTAATATTAATATATATGTGTTATTGTAGACACTCTCATTTCGATTCCAATACTTCGTGTTAAAAAAAACTTTTACTATCCATACTCTGATTTTTAGGGTTCCGTACCCAAAGGGTAATAACGGGACCCTATTACTAATAAGACTTCGCTGTCCGTCCGTCCGTCCGTCTGTCACCAGGCTGTATCTCAAGAACCGTAATAGCTAGACAGTTGAAATTTTCACAGATTATATTTCTGTTGCCGCTATAACAGCAAATACTAAAAACAAAATAATAATAATAATTAAGAGGGGCTCCCATACATAAAACGTGATATTTTAGCCCTTTTTCATGGCTACCACTCGCCGAGCTAGATCTCAAGAACCGTAATAGCTAGACAGTTGAAATTTGCACAGATTATGTATTTTTATTGTGGCTACAACAACAAATACTAAAATCAAAATAATATTAATAATTAAGGGGGGCTCCTATACAACAGAGTAGTTGCCGCTAAAACAACAAATACAAAAAAACTCAATAAAACGAGTGTTTAATGGCACATAGCATGGCTTGCCGGTTTTTTATAATTATACATACAACGTACTGCCCATATTGAAATGTACGGCACGTTTATTTGTTTCTTACATAAAACTCGTATGGCATATTACTTTATAGCTTAAAATATAGTATCCACCACCACCATATCAGCCGGAGGACGTTCACTGCTGGACACAGGCCTCTCCCAAAAATAGTATAGTGAATGTAAAACTTTAAACTCTCGCGCTTACACATTCTTTAAAATATTCGTAAAATATTCGCGCAATAATACCGCGATTGTGCACTAGGGCCACAATAACACTGATTTACCCATTATTCACGAATTATGATAATATACGTGTTATTAACTGGTATCATTTCCTTATTGGACTGTAATGTTTTGATACACTGTTACTAGTTTAACAGTTCAACTACAGTTTCCGTATATGAATGTTTGGCCCTATGGTTGAATGATAGATAATGTAATTTAGCTTTTTTTTTTTAAAAGAGATGTGTCGTTAAACCCTACACACAATATAGTTAATATAATGTTACTTACTTACGAGCTAATTGTATGACACATTGGTAATACATGTACATATTATATTGAAATTTGCACAGATTATGTATTTTTATTGTGGCTACAACAACAAATACTAAAATCAAAATAATAATAATAATTAAGGGGGCTCCCATACAACAGAGTAGTTGTTGGCGTTTTTTTTTTCTGGTACGGAACCCTTCGTGCGCGATTCCGACTCGCACTTGATCGGTTTTTATTTCTTCAATATCTTTATCGCCCGTTTGCTTGTCACTTTACATCCTTCCTGCTTTCGTAGTCACAAAACGACTTCACCCCATCCGTTTTTATATGGAAACTGTAAATAAATGAGCTTTATTCTGCAAATAGACCGCAATGGCACCTTTACAAATAGAAATCTACTAGCGTATCTGAAAAAGAAAACCACTGCCGAGAAGAAACTTCGAAACAAACTCTACTATACAGTCAGTCACTCGAAGTGATGAAATAGTGGAAGTTTACACGGCAGACGTCGCTAGCAAAAGCTACTAATATTTTATCTAAATGCGAAATTAACTCTCTGTCTGTTAACTCCTCACGCTTATACCGCTGAAGCGATTTGAATGAAAGGACAATGCGTCAAAATGGTCCTAAAATCAACAAGAAAGAGTGAGGTCTTTAAAACTACTTTATTTCATTTCGTCCCATGGGGACTAAGTTGAATTCCATTGCTTCAATATTCATATTTTAGTCAGAGGAATACGATCTATTATAAAACGGTGAAAAAAAGGCTCAAATGACGCGGAAGAAATAACGCCCTTGTTTGAGTTCCAGGCTTCCAGGGATTAATACAAACCATTTCTAAGCAGATTTATTTGAGCCAAGAATGCATTTTGCCCGTGTTTATATTAACCAGCATATCACGGAGCGTCATATGTCCATAATAGAGTTCACGGAACGATACAATATCACGTTATGCCGATATATGATCGTGGATTATGATACTTAAATGCTTATGTCTGCACTCTTAATGACTCAGTTTTTGCCTGCGGGTTCGCTTCGGGTAAATATCATTCTGTCCCGAAAACAAGAGAACATTAGTACCAAGGTTTCAAAATGTTGTAATGTCGTATCAATTCCTTACATACACCCCAGGCCGAAAGTATGGAAACTTTTTTTTATTGAAGGATTCCAACTGTTATTATTGTGTATTGGTATATAACCAATTAATAAAAATACACCCAATCTATTAACACATCCCAATAGATTTAAAAAAACTAAATAGCAGATTGTGAACTAGACAGATAGATTGTAAACTTTTTTTAAATGTCTACCGTTGTTTTAATATTTAATTAATTACTGTTCGTTTATTTGCTTCGGTGAACAATAAACTATTTTTGTATTGTATAAAGAGGACTTAAAACAAAAGCTATACTAGTGGCTATGTGATTTTTTCATTTATCAATTTCAAAATTTCCAATAACTGACTCGACAAAAAAAATATGCAAATCTATTCCTAACCTAAACCCAAACTATGCAAAGCTTGTACTACGGGTATAGCCAACCGCAAAAGTAGATGATCATTTTAGTATTTTGTCACTTTCACTACTTGGACGCACCCCAACTGTCGCAGTAGTGTTACGTTAGTGCGACAAGGGACTAAAATGATCATCTACATTGGCTGTTGACTGTACTAGGCGACGAGATACTTATAAAGATAAATAAATACTTAAATACATAGATAACATCCAAGACTGCATAAATATTCGTCTTCGTCACACAAATAAATGCCCTGACTGGGATTCGAACCCGGAACCACCAGCTTCGTAAGCAGGATCACCACCAACTAAGCTAAAGTGGGCGTCATGTGGCAACTACCCAATTAAATTGATATCGAGCGAAGCCGCGGGCGCTGCTAGTGTTACACGTGTATACTTTTTGCACCGTCTGCAGAGTTCGTCGAACTGCGAGTAAACCGACTTACAAGTTGAAGGACGGACCGACAGACGCGTTTTTATTGATATTTGTGAACAAATAAGTGCCAAAAATATATTAGGATACAGGAAACGGTCTTCACAAAGAACTGGATTTTTTAACAAATTATTTTTATTAGTAATTAATACAAAATTAACATTTCAATTTATAATTGAATTATGTAATTGGAATTACCAAGTAATTTGTAATTGTAATTACATTCATTAATTGACCGAGGGAGCGAAGCGTCTCCGTTTCAGCTTTCGACAAAAATTATTTGGTATGTCTGTCTGTCTGTCCGGATGTTCTCCTCTACAGGACGCATTTCTCAATCGATACTTGTGAAATTTTGTGAGCAGGTTCGATAATTATATGGAATTTTTGTCGAATCAGTTTTTGGAAATTTTGAAATTTAAAAAAAAAAATTTTTGCGAGGTCTACAGCTCAGAGCCACTAATAATTAAATATATAACATCCACGACTCAGTAAGAAATATTTATGCTCATAACCAATATTTAATCTGACCGAATCCCGGTCCGGTCCCGAACCGGAGACTATCAGTTTCGCAACCTCTTTGGATTGATGAACTAATCATGGATAACATGTCTCTGTAATTTATTTACTTGTATCATTTGTCGCATGCAATATTCTCGATTCGATTCACTTGGAGCTACTCGTATGTCTAAAAAGAATAAATGACGGTCCCTTGTTCATATAATGGATATGTTTGTGTTGCCTCACAGATGCACGGCTCAATATTACCGCCAAGCATGACGTTTAACATAAATAGGCAAACCTGAGGTGATTTGGATTTACCTTACCAAAGATCCATAGTTTGTAAGTAACAAGCCATTGAAAATTTTGTAACTAACAATTGTTCGCACATTAAATTAATTTAAAAAAAAAAAATTATTGTAAATTGGCTCATAAGAATCGCGCTCTAAAAATTAAAATAATTAGAACAATATTAATAACGTAATGACTACATTATTTAATTTCATACAAAACAACTAAATTAAATTAAAAATTACAAACAAGTATACATACAGTCTATCACACTGTGCGTGTGAACCTAGCATATCAACTACCAGCATCTCACCAAATGATGACAGTTCTAGTAGCATCCCAAATAGTTCTACAGTTCTAGATAGTTATTTTCAATAGTTCAGCCCATTTTCGCGAAAAAAATGAAAATTTGAAAATGAGATGCTAACTTCGAAAATCGACTACCAGCATCTCACCCGTATCCGATTCCTAGTCAACAAGTAAGCGTTGAGAATGAAAGTTCTGCTATTTCTAGATGATATTGCAAGAGTTCTGGCCGAAAAGCCCAAAAAAAATTTTTTTTTTTCTCTTTTGGAAAATGAGATGCTAACTTCGAAAATCGACTACCAGCATCTCACCCGTATCCGATTCCTAGTCAACAAATAAGCGTTGGGAATGAAAGTTTTGCTATTTCTAGATGATATAGCAAGAGTTCTGGCCGAAAAGTCCAAAAAGAAGAATTAGCAATATTTGACAAAAATCGATTTTTAACATTCATACTGATATGCTATGTTTTCGTCGCCATCCAGGCCCGGCATACCAGGCGTTCTAAGTAGTAATGGACTAAACAAGCATAGAACTCCACAGTTTTAGCGGCTGGAAGCCGATCTGATAGAGTTCTAGAAGGAGACATAGCAGTATTCGACAAAAATGGATTTTTACCATTCATACTGATATGCTATGTTTTCGTGGCCATCCAGGTCCAGCATCTCAGGCGTTCTGAGTAGTAATGGAGTAAACAAGCATAGAACTCCACAGTTTTAGCGGCTGGAAGCCGATCTGAAAGAGTTCTAGAAGGAGATATAGCAGTATTCGACAAAAATGGATTTTTACCATTCATACTGATATGCTATGTTTTACTGAAAATCCAGGCCCAGCATCTCAGGCGTTCTAAATAAGAATGGAGTAAACAAGCATAGAACATCACAGTTCAAGTGGCTGGAAGTCGATTTGAAAGAGTTCCAAACGAAAACTTAGTATTTATTTTTCAAAAAACGATTTTTACCATTCTTACTGATATGCTGTTTTCATGGCCATCCAGGTCCAGCATCTCAGGAGTTCTGAGTAGTAATAAAGTAACCAAGCATAGGACATAACAGTTCAAGTGACTGGAAGTCGATTTGAAAGAGTTCTAGAAGAAGACTTAGCATTATTTGACAAAAACCGATTTTTAATATTCTTACTGATATGCTTTATTTTCGTGGCCATCCAGGTCCAGCATCTCAGGAGTTCTGAGTAGTAATAAAGTAAACAAGCGTAGACCATAACAGTTCAAGTGACTGGAAGTCGATTTGAAAATGTTCTAGAAGAAGATTTAGCATTATTTGACAAAAATCGTTTTTTACCATTCTTAGTGATATGCTATGTTTTCGTGGCCATCCAGGTTCAGCATCTCAGGCGTTCTGAATAGTAATAGAGTAATAAAGCATAGAACTCCACAGTTCTAGCGGCTGAAAGCCGATCTGAAAGAGTTCTAGAAGGAGACATAGCAGTATTCCACAAAAATGGATTTTTACCATTCTTACTGATATGCTATGTTTTCCTGGTCATCCAGGTCTAGCATCTCAGGAGTTCTGAGTAGTTATAAAGTAAACAAGCATAGAACATAACAGTTCAAGTGACTCAAAGTCGATTTGAAAGAGTTCTAGAAGAAGATTTAGCATTATTTGACAAAAATCGTTTTTTACCATTCTTACTGATATGCTATGTTTTCGTGGCCATCCAGGTTCAGCATCTCAGGCGTTCTGAATAGTAATAGAGTAATAAAGCATAGAACTCCACAGTTTTAGCGGCTGAAAGCCGATCTGAAAGAGTTCTAGAAGGAGACATAGCAGTATTCCACAAAAATTGATTTTTACCATTCTTACTGATATGCTATGTTTTCGTGGCCATCCAGGTCCGGCATCTCCGAAGTTCTGAATAGTAATAAAGTAACCAAGCATAGAATATAACAGTTCAAGTGACTGGATGTCGATTTGAAAGAGTTCTAGAAGAAGACTTAGCATTATTTGACAAAAATCGATTTTTACCATTCATACTGATATGCTATGTTTTCGTGGCCATCCATGCCCGGCATCTCAGGAGTTCTGAGTAGTTATAAAGTAACCAAGCATAGAACATAACAGTTCAAGTGACTGAAAGTCGATTTGAAAGAGTTCTAGAAGAAGTCTTAGCATTATTAGACTAAAATCGATTTTTACCATTCATACTGATATGCTATGTTGTCGTGGCCATCCAGGTCCAGCATCTCAGGAGTTCTGAGTAGTGATAAATTAAACAAGCATAATACATAACAGTTCAAGTGACTGGAAGTCGATTTGAAAGAGTTCTAGAAGAAGACTTAGCATTATTTGACAAAAATCGATTTTTAATATTCTTACTGATATGCTATATTTTCGTGGCCATCCAGGTCCAGCATCTCAGGAGTTCTGAGTAGTAATAAAGTAAACAAGCGTAGACCATAACAGTTCAAGTGACTGGAAGTCGATTTGAAAATGTTCTAGAAGAAGATTTAGCATTATTTGACAAAAATCGTTTTTTAACATTCATACTGATATGCTATGTTTTCGTCGCCATCCAGGCCCGGCATCTCAGGCGTTCTGAGTACTAATAGAGTAAACAGGTATAGAACACAACAGTTCAAGTGGCTGGAAGTCGATTTGAAAGAGTTCTAGAAGAAGTCTTAGCATTATTTGTCAAAAATCGATTTTTACAATTCTTTTTGATATGCTATGTTTTCGTGGCCATCCAGGTCCAGCATCTCAGGCGTTCTGAGTAGTAATGGAGTAAACAAGCATATAACTCTACAGTTTTAGCGGCTGGAAGCCGATCTGAAAGAGTTCTAGAAGGAGACATAGCAGTATTCGACAAAAATGGATACCATTCATACTGATATGCTATGTTTTCCTGAAAATCCAGGCCGAGCATCTCAGGCGCTCTGAGCAAGAATGGAGTAAACAAGCATAGAACATCACAGTTCAAGTGGCTGGAAGTCGATTTGAAAGAGTTCCAAACAAAAACTTGGTACTATTTGTCAAAAAACGATTTTTACCATTCTTACTGATATGCTGTTTTCATGGCCATCCAGGTCCAGCATCTCAGGAGTTCTGAGTAGTAATAAAGTAACCAAGCATAGAACATAACAGTTCAAGTGACTGGATGTCGATTTGAAAGAGTTCTAGAAGAAGACTTAGCATTATTTGTCAAATATCGATTTTTACCATTCTTATTGATATGCTGTTTTCGTGGCCATCTAGTTCCAGCATCTCAAGAGTTCTGAGTAGTAATAAAGTAACCAAGCATAGAAGATAACAGTTCAAGTGAGTGGAAGTCGATTTGAAAGAGTTCTAGAAGGAGACATAGCGGTATTCCACAAAAATCGATTTTACCATTCCTACTGATATACTATGTTTTCGTGGCCATCCAGGTCCAGCATCTCAGGCGTTTTGAATAGTAATGGAGTAAACAAGCATAAAAAGCAACAGCGCAAGCGGCTGGAAGTCGATTTGAAAGAGTTCTAAAAGAAAATTTAGCATTATTTGACAAAAATCGATTTTTACCATTCTTACTGATATGCTATGTTTTTGTGGCCATCCAGGTTTAGCATCTCAGGCTTTCTGAATAGTAATAGAGTAAAAAAGCATAGAACTGCACAGTTTTAGCGGCTGGAAGCCGATTTGAAAGAGTTCTAGAAGAAGACATAGCAGTATTCCACAAAAATGGATTTTTACCATTCTTACTGATATGCTATGTTTTCCTGGTCATCCAGGTCCAGCATCTCAGGAGTTCTGAGTAGTTATAAAGTAAACAAGCATAGAACGCAACAGCTCAAGCGGCTGGAAGTCGATTTGAAAGAGTTCTAAAAGAAGATTTAGCATTATTTGACAAAAATCGATTTTTACCATTCTTACTGATATGCTATGTTTTTGTGGCCATCCAGGTTTAGCATCTCAGGCTTTCTGAATAGTAATAGAGTAAAAAAGCATAGAACTGCACAGTTTTAGCGGCTGGAAGCCGATCTGAAAGAGTTCTAGAAGGAGAAATAGCAGTATTCCACAAAAATGGATTTTTACCATTCTGACTGATATGCTATATTTTCGTGGCCATCCAGGTCCAGCATCTCAGGAGTTCTGAGTAGTTATAAAGTAAACAAGCATAGAACATGACAGTTCAGGTGGCTGGAAGTCGATGTAAAAAGGTCTAGAATAAGACTTAGCATTGTTTGTCAAAAATCGATTTTTACAATTCTTATTGATATGCTATGTTTTCGTGGCCATCCAGGTTCAGCATCTCAGGCGGTCTGAATAGTAATAGAGTAATAAAGCATAGAACTCCACAGTTCTAGCGGCTGAAAGCCGATCTGAAAGAGTTCTAGAAGGAGACATAGCAGTATTCCACAAAAATGGATTTTTACCATTCTTACTGATATGCTATGTTTTCCTGGTCATCCAGGTGCAGCATCTCAGGAGTTCTGAGTAGTTATAAAGTAAACAAGCATAGAACATAACAGTTCAAGTGACTGAAAGTCGATTTGAAAGAGTTCTAGAAGAAGACTTGCATTATTTGACAAAAATCGATTTTTACCATTCTTACTGATATGCTGTTTTGTGGCCATCCAGGGACAGCATCTTAGGCGTTCTGAGTAGTAATAGAGTAAACAAGCATAGAACTCTACAGTTTTAGCGGCTGGAAGCCGATCTGATTGAGTTTTAGAAGGAGACATAGCAGTATTCCACAAAAATGAATTTTTACCATTCATAGTGATATGCTATGTTTTCGTGGCCATCCAGGTCCAGCATCTCAGGCGTTCTGAGTAGTAATGGAGTAAACAAGCATAGAACTCTACAGTTTTAGCGGCTGGAAGCCGATATGAAAGAGTTCTAGAAGGAGACATAGCAGTATTCGACGAAAATGGATTTTTACCATTCATACTGATATGCTATGTTTTCGTGAAAATCTAGGCCCAGCATCTCAGGCCTTCTGAGTAAGAATGGAGTAAACAAGCATAGAACATCACAGTTCAAGCGGCTGGAAGTTGATTTGAAAAAGTTCTGAACGAAGACTTAGTATTATTTGTCAAAAAACGATTTTTACCATTCTTACTGATATGCTGTTTTCATGGCCATCCAGGTCCAGCATCTGAGGAGTTCTGAGTAGTAATAAAGTAACCAAGCATAGAACTTAACAGCTCAAGTGACTGGAAGTCGATTTGAAAGAGTTCTAGAAGAAGACTTAGCATTATTTGACAAAAATCGGTTTTTAATATTCTTACTGATATGCTATATTATTTTCGTGGCCATCCAGGTTCAGCATCTCAGGAGTTCTGAGTAGTTATAAAGTAAACAAGCATAGAACATAACAGTTCAAGTGACTGGAAGTCGATTTGAAAGTGTTCTAGAAGAAGATTTAGCATTATTTGACAAAAATCGTTTTTTACCATTCTTACTGATATGCTATGTTTTTGTGGCCATCCAGGTCCAGCATCTCAGGAGTTCTGAGTAGTTATAAAGTAAACAAGCATAGAACATAACAGTTCAAGTGACTGGAAGTCGATTTGAAAGAGTTATAGAAGAAGACTTAGCATTATTTGACAAAAATCGATTTTTAATATTCTTACTAATATGCTATATTTTCGTGGCAATCCAGGTCCAGCATCTCAGGAGTTCTGAGTAGTAATAAAGTAAACAAGCGTAGACCATAACAGTTCAAGTGACTGGAAGTCGATTTGAAAATGTTCTAGAAGAAGATTTAGCATTATTTGACAAAAATCGATTTTTACCATTCTTACTGATATGCTATGTTTTCGTGGCCATCCAGGTTCAGCATCTCAGGCGGTCTGAATAGTAATAGAGTAATAAAGCATAGAACTCCACAGTTCTAGCGGCTGAAAGCCGATCTGAAAGAGTTCTAGAAGGAGACATAGCAGTATTCCACAAAAATGGATTTTTACCATTCTTACTGATATGCTATGTTTTCCTGGTCATCCAGGTGCAGCATCTCAGGAGTTCTGAGTAGTTATAAAGTAAACAAGCATAGAACATAACAGTTCAAGTGACTGAAAGTCGATTTGAAAGAGTTCTAGAAGAAGACTTGCATTATTTGACAAAAATCGATTTTTACCATTCTTACTGATATGCTGTTTTGTGGCCATCCAGGGACAGCATCTTAGGCGTTCTGAGTACGAGGCTTGCACTGAAAGTGGCGGGAATCGAATACTTATTAATTTATTTTTAACATGTATTATACCTTTTTATAATCTCTGAAGTTTCCTTATCTCAACACACTGGCCACTTAGAAAAAAAAAAGTATGGTTCGGTTTCAATTGTTTATTGAAGTCGTCGAGTCACTGCTTAAAATGGAATTGTGCCGTGAAAATTTCAGAGCTATGATTTTTTATGACTTTAAAAGTGGACTAACACAAAAACAATGTGAAGAGCGGATGGTTGCTGCTTTTAATATTGAAGCTCCTTCAAAGACTACAATATACAGGTGGTATTCAGAATTTCAACGTGGCCGTGTATCCCTCACCGACGAAGTGCGTGAAGGTCGACCAAAATCGGCAGTCACGCAAGAAAACGTCGATGTTGTGCGTCGTCTGATAAATGAAGACCGACATGTGACATATCGGGAAATTCAAGAGCACCTGGGTATTGGAATGAGTCAAATACAAAATATTTTAAAAGAAGAATTAGGCGTGAAAAAGTTATTTTCCCGTTGGATACCTCACCTATTGTCTGACGAGCAGAAAATAGTCCGTGTCAATTGGTGCCGCAAAACTTTGAAAAGATTTAACAAGGGACGCTCAAATGCTGTTTTTAGCATAGTATCAGGTGACGAGTCGTGGATATACGCTTATGAGCCTGAAACTAAAAACCAATCCCGAGTATGGGTCTTCGAAGACGAGCTCAAACCCACAAAAGTTGTTCGTTCTCGCAGTACGGCTAAGAAGATGGTGGCTACGTTTATCTCTAAATCTGGTCACGTAGCTACTGTGGCTCTTGAGGATCGTAGAACAGTCAATGCTGATTGGTACACCACTATTTGTTTGCCGAACGTCTTTGCTGAACTCCGAAAAACAAACCCTAGTCGTCGCATCATCCTTCACCACGACAACGCCAGCCCACACACCGCTCGGACAACAACTGAGTACCTGGACGGTGAAAAAGTCGAAATATTGGACCACCCTCCATATAGCCCTGACTTAAGTCCCAACGACTTTTTTACATTCCCCAGAATCAAGGACAAACTGCGTGGTCAGCGGTTTCAGACGCCAGAAGAAGCAGTGGAGGCCTATAAAATAGCCATTTTGTCGACCCCTACTTCAGAGTTCAAAAAGTGCTTTATGGACTGGTTTGAACGCATGCATAAGTGCATGAAATACAAAGGAGAATATTTTGAAAAACAATAAAAATAAATAAACTCACTTATACTGCATATTTTCTTCTATTCCCGAAACTTTCAGTTTTACCCTCGGTAGTACTAGAGTAAACAAGCATAGAACTCTACAGTTTTAGCGGCTGGAAGCCGATCTGATTGAGTTTTAGAAGGAGACATAATTGAAGACAACCACCCCAAATCATTTGCCCGCAAATGGCATATCGGTATCGTTTGTTCATCGTTAGCTCACGTTTGCTCAGTTGGTTAAATCGTTTGGACCCGATTCTAACATCCGTGTTTTTTAAAAACAATATGGGGGTGGTCAACTTCACGCTAACCACCCCATACCACATTTCACGCGTTTTCTTAGTTATTACGGTAAGATAATCGTTTGCTCACGTTTGTTCACACCATTAAATCGTTTGGACCCAACTCCTCATTTTTATTTTTATTTTTAAAGTGGGGTGGCTATCTTCACGCCAACCACCCCACCCTTAACTTCGCAAAACCAAATATGTGGAGTCATCGGGCGACGTTTGCTACAGTTTTAGCGGCTGGAAGCCGATCTGATTGAGTTTTAGAAGGAGACATAATTGAAGACAACCACCCCAAATCATTTGCCCGCAAATGGCATATCGGTATCGTTTGTTCATCGTTAGCTCACGTTTGCTCAGTTGGTTAAATCGTTTGGACCCGATTCTAACATCCGTGTTTTTTAAAAACAATATGGGGGTGGTCAACTTCACGCTAACCACCCCATACCACATTTCACGCGTTTTCTTAGTTATTACGGTAAGATAATCGTTTGCTCACGTTTGTTCACACCATTAAATCGTTTGGACCCAACTCCTCATTTTTATTTTTATTTTTAAAGTGGGGTGGCTATCTTCACGCCAACCACCCCACCCTTAACTTCGCAAAACCAAATATGTGGAGTCATCGGGCGACGTTTGCTCACGTTTGCTCAGGCATTAAAATCGTTTGGACCTCACCAGTTTCGTCATAAAAAAATAAAAACGAAATTGAATACAATTAGCCGCGTTGATTGGAGTATCTCAATTCGAAGAGTCAAAAGTCAAGTTAGAATCGGAACCGAACGATTCAACTACCTGATCAAACGTCTGCATACACTGCCTAATTGATCTAGATTAGTAACTAGCGGGCGTGTCAACAGGTTTAACCAGGAAACAATTCTGAAGACTTAATTTAGATAAATTAAGTCTTCAGTAGTCTATACGATGAAAGTAAAATAAATAAACAACATAATAATTTTTACAATATTAATTTGTGGTTAGCTCACGTTTGCTCAGTTGTTTAGAATGTTTGAACCCGATTCTAACATCCGTTTTTTTTTAAACAATATGGGGGTGGTCAACTTCACGCTAACCACCCCATACCACTTTTCCCGCGTTCTCTTAGTTATTACGGTAAGATAATCGTTTGCTCACGTTTGTTCACACCATTAAATCGTTTGGACTTAACCCCTTCATTTTCTTTTTAATTTTTAAATTGGGGTTGCTGTCTTCCTAGTAACTACCCACGCCACCCTTAAATCGGCAAAACCAAATATTTGGAGTCATCGGGCGACGTTTGCTCACGTTTGCTCAGGCATTAAAATCGTTTGGACCTCACCAGTTTCGTCATAAAAAAATAAAAACGAAATTGAATACAATTAGCCACGTTGATTGGAGTATCTCAATTCGAAGAGTCAAAAGTCAAGTTAGAATCGGAACCGAACGATTCAACTACCTGAACAAACGTCTACATACACTGCCTAATTGATCTACTTATAGATTAGTAACTAGCGGGCGTGTCAACAGGTTTAACCAGGAAACAATTCTGAAGACTTAATTTAAATAAATTAAGTCTTCAGTAGTCTACATGATGGAAATAAAATAAATAAACAACATAATAATTTTTACAATATCTATATCGTTCATTTGTGGTTAGCTCACGTTTGCTCAGCTGTTTAGAACGTTTGAACCCGATTCTAACATCTGTTTTTTTTTTAAACAATATGGGGGTGGTCAACTTCACGCTAACCACCCCATACCACTTTTCCCGTGTTCTCTTAGTTATTACGGTAAGATAATCGTTTGCTCACGTTTGTTCACACCATTAAATCGTTTGGACTTAACCCCTTCATTTTCTTTTTAATTTTTAAATTGGGGTTGCTGTCTTCCTAGTAACTACCCACGCCACCCTTAAATCGGCAAAACCAAATATTTGGAGTCATCGGGCGACGTTTGCTCACGTTTGCTCAGGCATTAAAATCGTTTGGACCTCACCAGTTTCGTCATAAAAAAATAAAAACGAAATTGAATACAATTAGCCACGTTGATTGGAGTATCTCAATTCGAAGAGTCAAAAGTCAAGTTAGAATCGGAACCGAACGATTCAACTACCTGAACAAACGTCTACATACACTGCCTAATTGATCTACTTATAGATTAGTAACTAGCGGGCGTGTCAACAGGTTTAACCAGGAAACAATTCTGAAGACTTAATTTAAATAAATTAAGTCTTCAGTAGTCTACATGATGGAAATAAAATAAATAAACAACATAATAATTTTTACAATATCTATATCGTTCATTTGTGGTTAGCTCACGTTTGCTCAGCTGTTTAGAACGTTTGAAGATAAAGCGTAAACGAAACGTTTGTAGATTAAGAGATGTCGGCACGGAACAAATCTTTGTGCGTGGTCCGACACGCACTTGGCCGGCTTTTTTTGTTAAAATTTTCGATTTAAATCTATGAATGAAGTTTTTCTTGTCACTAAATTCGACGGACGCCCAGGTTTAAAAAAACAGATTTCTCTATCACTTATAAGTTCTGTGCCATTTAGTGTGAGCTTTGCATATACATATATGAGAGCGATGTTTATGTAGCTTTTTCACTAGGTAGGTACGAGGGCCGATCCGAAAGTTTTAAGCTGCTGTCACTCTATTCATCCGATAACGTCCCCGCCCCCCGCGATATTTTTTTTATTTATACCGTTATGTGGGTATTTCGATAGTTATGATATGAGCTGGGTATAAAACATCAGTGAGCAGCAAGTATATTTACCAAATTTTACGAAGATAGTGCTCTTTTTTATAACTAAAAATGGTTTCGGCAACGAAATCCTTAACAACTGTACCGACAATCACTACTGTCTTGTCAAATTATCATTCTTAACGGATTATTATTCAGCTTTAACGTACTTGATTTTTCATAGTCTTGCTTTAAAATGAACAAAATTGTTAGGTAACCATTGAATTAGTCTGTTTGAGAACAGCTGATAAGGGCATTTTCTTGAACCGAAAATTTCGGCCGAATATTCGGCTTGGCAAGAGATGGACGATTAACCGAATATTCTTATTCGGTGAAACCCATATTGGGCGCATCTCTAATCTTAACTTAATTTTGCTTGTTTGAATGTTAAATCACTAAATGACTTTAGGTATTTAAGTTTTTTGTAACTTACTGACTTATATTCGACACAATCGAAATTTCCCGTATAATGGTATCAGTAAAACTAATGTTGCATGAATAGAGTGAGAGCAGGTTAAAACTTTCGAAATACGCATGATTGGACCATCAATTAATACGGGTTAAGAGTGCGTAGATTTTTGCACAAAACGTGCAATGCATGTTAGTTATAAAGAGCTTATTACACCTTCCTGAATTAGTTACTAACGAGTGGGACGCGGTCATACATCGGAGTGAGATATAAATATCTCCTGAATCTCCTCACGTTTCTAACATACTGCGGCGTCCCTCCGATCTGTGACTAAATCAGGAAAAAGTAACAAGCCTGTAATATTTTAATGTCCAAGAGGGCTACCTTTCTCAATATTCTTGATTGATTCGCTATTGTTATGTTTATGTTAGGCCGCGTGCATATATGCGGGGTTCGGCGAATGTTTAGGTTGCCCTCCTTGTTACCGTATGATAGGTTAGATAAGGATGGCAATAGGAATAATCGCAGAATCCTATGTAAACTAAATTTTGTGTTGTCCCTTTCCACGGACACTAATAGTAAAAAACCCTACTTCATTGTTTTTGCGACAGAAATTTATATTGTTACAAAACTGTTAATTGTTATAAAAATATTTGAAGGGATACAATAATAACATAACTAACAATTTTTCCAAGGCCTGCTTAAAAATCATCTCTAGTGCGGTCATGTTGCTTTTGTAAATATCCCTTCATTTGTCAACAAAAAGACTGAATGGTGATGATTATTAGAACATATTTTATTACATAACTTAAGAATTAGTAGTTAAGTTTGATATTTTATTCTAAAGGTTTTACTTACATATATACTAGATAAAGTGCCTCTAGGTATCTAATGACATAAATTTTGTACAATAAAGGTAGCATTGGTTGTTAAATCAGAATTGTTTTATTTTTTAACAACTTATATTTTTAGGGTTCCGTTCCGTTCCCAAAGGATAAAAAGGGACCCTATTTTGAAGACTCCGCTGTCCGTCCGTACGCCTGTCTCCAGGCTGTATCTCATGAACCGCGATAGCTAGACAATTGAAATTTGCACATTAGGGTGGCCAAAAAATTTTTTTCTATTTCCGGTTTGAAAATTCATCCAATCTGTTGCTTATGTATGTCTAATGGACCCGGGTATGTCCTTAAACTACGACCAAGACCACCGGGCAATGAGCAGCAGCATTCCTAGAGTGTGGTGGAGATACTGCGATCGCCAACCCGCATGCCAAGCGTGGCGATTATGGATTTACCCCCCATGAACTTGGGGGAGGCCTATGTCCAGCAGTGGACGTCCTAGGGCTGATATGGTGGTGGTGGTGGTGGTATGTCTAATGATTAAACGTCCTCAAATATTGTCACACTAATCGTAAAAGAACTTGGTGTTAATAGGTTGTTACATACAGGTATTTGATGATGACTCCACATATTTGGTTTTGCGAAGTTCAGGGTGGGGTGGTTGGCGTGAAGATAGCCGCCCCACATAAAAAAAAGAGGAGTTGGGTACAAACGATTTAATGGTGTGAACAAATGTGAGCAAATATCGCCCAATAACTCCACATATTTGGTTTTGCGAAGTTCAGTTATTGTTTAAAAAAAATACGAATGTTAGAATCGGGTTCAAATGTTGTAAACAACTGAGCAAACGTGAGCTAACCATGAATAAACAATGTAGATATTCTATAAATTATTATGTTGTAATTGTTTCCTGGTTAAACCCGTTGACGCGCCCGCTAGTTACTAATCTAGATCGATTAAGCAGTGTATGCAGACGTTTCTTCAGGTAGTTGAATCGTTTGGATCCGATTCTAACTCGACTTTTGACTCTTCGAATTGAGATACTGCAATAAAAGCGGCTAATTGTACTCAATTTCGTTTTTATTTTTTTATGACGAAACTGGTGAGGTCCAAACGATTTTAATGCCTGAGCAAACGTGAGCAAACGTCGCCCGATGACTCCAAATATTTGGTTTTGCCGATTTAAGGGTGGCGTGGGTAGTTACTAGGAAGACAGTAACCCCAATAAAAAAAAAAAATTCTCGCAATAATCCCTATAAAAAACAAATTCTAACTCTTAAATACACCCTCTCGCCGGGCTCTCACTAGCCAAACACCAAGTGAGTAACTTAACTAAAAAGTTCACGTTACTAAACGCTTACGAATGTCAAAATAATAACTTATACTCGCATAAACAAAGAAAATACGATTCGATTTACAAACGCGCTCACAGAGTTTGAAATACGCGCGTTAATCAGTTAGCAATAAAGATTTATACTCGCTGTTTTAGTTTCTAATAGTTACCACCAGAGGCGCTGTTCAAGTTACTATACAAATTGAGACAAAAAAAGTTTGTGTTTATGTTTCGAAAAAACTTATACTAGAGGTACTGGTACAGCATTACAAAATAAAAGTTTTGAGTCTAGAAATACTCAATATTATTAACTATAAAGGAAAGTAGTATTACTCATTTGTTTACAAGACAATACATAATATTCTATGAATTTACAGTTTACATGAATGCCAGACGTATTGTGTCAACATTTAACTTATTTTTTATTGTGGCCTTTTACACGATTAATATTATTACAACATTGAGGTGTGGTCCAAAAAGGCAATAATAGTCAAAAGCTCCTCGAACACGCTCCAAGGTCAAATTACCTTCCCCACTTGTGGATAAAAATCAAAATAAAATAAAATGCGTTTTTACCCGCTTGTTTCAAAGGATAAAAGACGGCTTTCCGAGCTAGTGAGGAGAAAAGTTTTGTGTTACACACGGGTGCAAAGTCGTATTTTACTTCTCGTGTGTTGAAACACTCGCTACTCAATAATCCATCATCTTCACCCAATAGCCCGGTTCCTTTAGATTCCATCAATCAGCAATAGTTCCTGTACACCCTGGCGGGTGCTGTCTCTGTGTGCGTCCCATGACACGGGCAGGGACAGCATCCGCTCGGTGTACCCCTTGCATTTCGTTAAATTGTCAAAAGGGCCTCTATGTGTTGGCTATGTGGTACTCGGTTGGTACTTCGGTACCTCGGTACTTCGGCTCCGCGCACGCCTTCCAAAGGTCCGGGACACCATTGTCCCGTGAGCGGAAAAGACATACAATAATAATAATAATAAAAGTAATAATAGAATCACTGTTTTGTGATTTTTTCTGGTGTATACACAAAATTACCAAGCTGCATGCCAAATTTCAGCTTTCTAGGTCACCTGGAAGTGGGTTAGGTTTTTGATTACTAGTCAGTCAGTCAGTGGTAAAAAAGCCGTTTTTTGGAATTTAATATCTCAATAACTATTAAACCTATATTTATGAAATTTGGAGTTCTCGTTATTCTAAAGGATCTTAATATATGTACCAAATTTCACGTTTTTATGTTAGATAGATTTGGAGTTATTGGGGGTCAAAAGTGGCTCCAAACGGTTCGTGTAATATAACACACGGCTGCTGTCCGCCAGTTCCTGCGGTGAACTTAGCTGGACACGCTACCGCGTGTCTAGATACCAAGAGATCCGTAGTGTTAAGCAAGACGATTTTTCATATAGTTGTCTCTATGAATCCTTACTGTTAAGCAAGATGAGTTAGACCGGGACAGATAGAACGATCATTTTCGGCTGCTAACGAATTGTCTCCACTTAAAAGGCACACAAAAAATTTCAAATCCCATATAATCCAAAACGTCCGTGCAGTACAATTTGCATATTTGAAAGCGGAGGTAGTGACAGGTGAACACCTGTCAGATATCACTTATCTGTCTCTCTCAAACTTACTGATTCGTGCATTAGAGAGAATAGATCAGATATTCAGAAATTGTTCAACTTAAAAAATAGGAAAAAATACATATAGATCATTTTAAAAAGGATGGTCATCATGAAATTGGGGGAGGCCTATGTCCAGCACTGGACGTCCTAGGGTTGATATTCATTGGGTGGTCATCATTTAAAAAAATAGTACTGGTGGTTACTATTGACTGTAAATAGTGACTCGATGCGGGTAAAAAACGATTCTCAGACGTGAAAAGATATCAAGTTGACTGTCGCTGGTTAATATGCTGTTAAGCAAGTTTAGCGCCTGGTGTAGGGGAGAAAAGGCGAGTGCGCTTGTGCGGGCCGGCGGGTAAATAGTGCGGGGTTGACTACGATCCCTCATATTAGTCAAAAAAGTGTGTGAATGTGTTTTTTTTTTACAAACTGTGTTTGACCGCCCGCAAAAAAAAATTGATAGAATAAGTAGTGTCTGTAGACGTGTTTACAGTCAGTTAAATCGTAAGGACCCGATTCCATTCTTGCTTTTGACCCCTCTGACTTTCGTACTCCGATTGAAAATAATAATTTTCTTCGGAATTTTTTCTGGCAAATCCTGTTCCAGTGCCCGCAAGTTACACGCCTAGATAGAATAATTAGTGTCTGTAGACGTTTGTTTAGTCAGTTAAATCGTAAGGACCCGATTCCATCCTTGCTTTTGACCCCTCTGACTTTCGTACTCCGGTTGAAAATAATAATTTTCTTCGGATTTTTTTCTGGCAAATCCTGTTCGAGTGCCCGCAAGTTACACATCTAGATAGAATAAGTAGTGTCTGTAGACGTTTGTTCAGTCAGTTAAATCGTAAGGACCCGATTCCATTCTTGCTTTTGACCCCTTTTGACTTTCGCACTCCGATTGAAAATAATAATTTTCTTCGGATTTTTTTCTGGCAAATCCTGTTCGAGTGCCCGCAAGTTACACATCTAGATAGAATAAGTAGTGTCTGTAGACGTTTGTTCAGTCAGTTAATCGTAAGGACCCGATTCCATTCTTGCTTTTGACCCCTCTGATTTTCGTACTCCGGTTGAAAATAATAAAACAGCAACCCCAATTTAAAAATTAAAAAGAAAATGAAGGGGTTAAGTCCAAACGATTTAATGGTGTGAACAAACGTGAGCAAACGATTATCTTACCGTTATAACTAAGAGAACGCGGGAAAAGTGGTATGGGGTGGTTAGCGTGAAGTTGACCACCCCCATATTGTTTTAAAAAAAACGGATGTTAAAATCGGGTTCAAACATTCTAAACAACTGAGCAAACGTGAGCTAACCACAAATTAATATTGTAAAAATTATTATGTTGTTTATTTATTTTACTTTCATCATATAGACTACTGAAGACTTAATTTATCTAAATTAAGTCTTCAGAATTGTTTCCTGGTTAAACCTGTTGACACGCCCGCTAGTTACTAATCTAGATCAATTAGGCAGTGTATGCAGACGTTTGATCAGGTAGTTGAATCGTTCGGTTCCGATTCTAACTTGACTTTTGACTCTTCGAATTGAGATACTCCAATCAACGCGGCTAATTGTATTCAATTTAGTTTTTATTTTTTTATGACGCAACTGGTGAGGTCCAAACGATTTTAATGCCTGAGCAAACGTGAGCAAACGTCGCCCGATGACTCCACATATTTGGATTTGCGAAGTTCAGGGTGGGGTGGTTGGCGTGAAGATAGTGGGGTGGCTCACTATATAAATTTTTAAAAAATGAGGAGATGGGTCCAAACGATTTAATGGTGTGAACAAACGTGAGCAAACGATTATCTTACCGTAATAACTAAGAAAACGCGGGAAAAGTGGTATGGGGTGGTTAACGTGAAGTTGACCACCCCCATATTCTTTTTTAAAAAAAACGGATGTTAGAATCGGGTTCAAACGTTCTAAACATTGAGCAAACGTGAGCTAACCACAAATGAACGATATATATATTGTAAAAATTATTATGTTGTTTATTTATTTTACTGTCATCATAGAGATAAATTAAGTCTTCAGAATTGTTTCCTGGTTAAACCTGTTGACGCGCCCGCTAGTTACTAATCTAGATCGATTAAGCAGTGTATGCAGACGTTTCTTCAGGTAGTTGAATCGTTTGGATCCGATTCTAACTCGACTTTTGACTCTTCGAATTGAGATACTCCAATCAAAGCGGCTAATTGTACTCAATTTCGTTTTTATTTTTTTATGACGAAACTGGCGAGGTCCAAACGATTTTAATGCCTGAGCAAACGTAAGCAAACGTCGCCCGATGACTCCACATATTTAGTTTTGCCGATTTAAGGGTGGCGTGGGTAGTTACTAGGAAGACAGCAACCCCAATTTAAAAATTAAAAAGGAAATGAAGGAGTTAAGTCCAAACGATTTAATGGTGTGAGCAAACGTGAGCAAACGATTATCTTACCGTAATAACTAAGAGAACACGGGAAAAGTGGTATGGGGTGGTTAGCGTGAAGTTGACCACCCCCATATTGTTTAAAAAAAAACAGATGTTAGAATCGGGTTCAAACGTTCTAAACAGCTGAGCAAACGTGAGCTAACCACAAATGAACGATATAGATATTGTAAAAATTATTATGTTGTTTATTTATTTTATTTCCATCATGTAGACTACTGAAGACTTAATTTATTTAAATTAAGTCTTCAGAATTGTTTCCTGGTTAAACCTGTTGACACGCCCGCTAGTTACTAATCTATAAGTAGATCAATTAGGCAGTGTATGTAGACGTTTGTTCAGGTAGTTGAATCGTTCGGTTCCGATTCTAACTTGACTTTTGACTCTTCGAATTGAGATACTCCAATCAACGTGGCTAATTGTATTCAATTTCGTTTTATTTTTTTATGACGAAACTGGTGAGGTCCAAACGATTTTAATGCCTGAGCAAACGTGAGCAAACGTCGCCCGATGACTCCAAATATTTGGTTTTGCCGATTTAAGGGTGGCGTGGGTAGTTACTAGGAAGACAGCAACCCCAATTTAAAAATTAAAAAGAAAATGAAGGGGTTAAGTCCAAACGATTTAATGGTGTGAACAAACGTGAGCAAACGATTATCTTACCGTAATAACTAAGAGAACGCGGGAAAAGTGGTATGGGGTGGTTAGCGTGAAGTTGACCACCCCCATATTGTTTTAAAAAAAACGGATGTTAGAATCGGGTTCAAACATTCTAAACAACTGAGCAAACGTGAGCTAACCACAAATTAATATTGTAAAAATTATTGTTGTTTATTTATTTTACTTTCATCGTATAGACTACTGAAGACTTAATTTATCTAAATTAAGTCTTCAGAATTGTTTCCTGGTTAAACCTGTTGACACGCCCGCTAGTTACTAATCTAGATCAATTAGGCAGTGTATGCAGACGTTTGATCAGGTAGTTGAATCGTTCGGTTCCGATTCTTACTTGACTTTTGACTCTTCGAATTGAGATACTCCAATCAACGCGGCTAATTGTATTCAATTTCGTTTTTATTTTTTTATGACGAAACTGGTGAGGTCCAAACGATTTTACTGCCTGAGCAAACGTGAGCAAACGTCGCCCGATGACTCCACATATTTGGTTTTGCGAAGTTCAGGGTGGGGTGGTTGGCGTGAAGATAGCCACCCCACTTTAAAAATAAAAATAAAAATGAGGAGTTGGGTCCAAACGATTTAATGGTGTGAACAAACGTGAGCAAACGATTATCTTACCGTAATAACTAAGAAAACTCGGGAATTGTGGTATGGGGTGGTTAGCGTGAAGTTGACCACCCCCATATTGTTTTTAAAAAAAACGGATGTTAGAATCGGGTCCAAACGATTTAACCTACTGAGCAAACGTGAGCTAACGATGAACAAACGATACCGATATGCCATTTGCGGGCAAATGATTTGGGGTGGTTGTCTTCACGGGGGTGGAGACATAGCAGTATTCCACAAAAATGAATTTTTACCATTCATAGTGATATGCTATGTTTTCGTGGCCATCTAGGTCCAGCATCTCAGGCGTTCTGAGTAGTAATGGAGTGAACAAGCATAGAACTCCACAGTTTTAGCGGCTGGAAGCCGATCTGAAAGAGTTTTAGAAGGAGACATAGCAGTATTCGACAAAAATGGATTTTTACCATTCATACTGATATGCTATGTTTTCCTGAAAATCCAGGCCCAGCATCTCAGGCGTTATGAGTAAGAATGGAGTAAACAAGCATAGAAAATCACAGATCAAGCGGCTGCAAGTCGATTTGAAAGAGTTCTAAACGAAAACTTAGTATTATTTGTTAAAAATCGATTTTTACCATTCTTACTGATATGCGGTTTTCATGGCCACCCAGGTCCAGCATCGCAGGAGTTCTGAGTAGTAATAAAGTTACCAAGAATAGAACATAACAGTTCAAGTGACTAGAAGTCGATTTGAAAGAGTTCTAGAAGAAGACTTAGCATTATTTGACAAAAATCGATATGCAATGTTTTCGTGGCCATACAGGGCCGGTATCTCATGCGTTCTGAGTAGCAATGGAGTAAACAAGCATAGAACTCCACAGATTTAGTGGCTGTAAGCCGATCTGAAAGAGTTCTAGAAGGAGACATAGCAGTATTCCACAAAAATGGAATTTTGCCATTCTTACTGATATGCTATGTTGTCATGGCCATCCAGGTCCAGCATCTTAGGAGTTCTGAGTAGTAGTAAAGTAAACAAGCATAGAACATAACAGTTCAAGTGACTGGAATTCGATTTGAAAGGGTTCTAGAAGAAGACTTAGCATTATTTGACAAAAATCGATTTTTACCATTCATTCTGATATGCTATGTTTTCGTGGCCATCCAGGTCCAGCATCTCCGAAGTTCTGAGTAGGAATAAAGTAAATAAGCATAGAATATAACAGATCAAGTGACTGGAATTCGATTTAAAAGAGTTCTAGAAGAAGACTTTGCATTATTTGACAAAAATCGATTTTTACCATTCATACTGATATGCTATGTTTTCGTGGCCATCCAGGCCCGGCATCTCAGGAGTTCTGAGTAGTTATAAAGTAACCAAGCATAGAACATAACAGTTCAAGTGACTGAAAGTCGATTTGAAAGAGTTCTAGAAGAAGTCTTAGCATTATTAGACAAAAATCGATTTTTACCATTCATACTGATATGCTATGTTGTCGTGGCCATCCAGGTTCAGCATCTCAGGAGTTCTGAGTAGTTATAAAGTAAACAAGCATAGAACATAACAGTTCAAGTGACTGGAAGTCGATTTGAAAGTGTTCTAGAAGAAGATTTAGCATTATTTGACAAAAATCGTTTTTTACCATTCTTACTGATATGCTATGTTTTCGTGGCCATCCAGGTCCAGCATCTCAGGCGTTTTGAATAGTAATGGAGTAAACAAGCATAGAACGCAACAGTTTAAGCGGCTGGAAGTCGATTTGAATGAGTTCTAAAAGAAGATTTAGCATTATTTGACAATAATCGATGTTTACCATTCTTACTGATATGCTATGTTTTCGTGGCCATCCAGGTTCAGCATCTCAGGCGTTCTGAACAGTAATAAAGTAAAAAAGCATAGAACTGCACAGTTTTAGCGGCTGGAAGCCGATCTGAAAGAGTCCTAGAATGAGACATAGCAGTATTCCACAAAAATGGATTTTTACCATTCTGACTGATATGCTAAATTTTCGTGGCCATCCAGGTCCAGCATCTCAGGAGTTCTGAGTAGTAATAAAGTAAACAAGCATAGAACATAACAGTTCAAGTGACTGGAAGTTGATTTGAAAGAGTTCTAGAAAAAGATTTAGCATTATTTGACAAAAATCGTTTTTTACCATTCTTACTGATATGCTATGTTTTCGTGGCCATCCAGGTCCAGCATCTCAGGCGTTTTGAATAGTAATGGAGTAAACAAGCATAGAACGCAACAGTTTAAGCGGCTGGAAGTCGATTTGAATGAGTTCTAAAAGAAGATTTAGCATTATTTGACAATAATCGATGTTTACCATTCTTACTGATATGCTATGTTTTCGTGGCCATCCAGGTTCAGCATCTCAGGCGTTCTGAACAGTAATAAAGTAAAAAAGCATAGAACTGCACAGTTTTAGCGGCTGGAAGCCGATCTGAAAGAGTCCTAGAATGAGACATAGCAGTATTCCACAAAAATGGATTTTTACCATTCTGACTGATATGCTAAATTTTCGTGGCCATCCAGGTCAAGCATCTCAGGAGTTCTGAGTAGTAATAAAGTAAACAAGCATAGAACATAACAGTTCAAGTGACTGGAAGTTGATTTGAAAGAGTTCTAGAAAAAGATTTAGCATTATTTGACAAAAATCGTTTTTTACCATTCTTACTGATATGCTATGTTTACGTGGCCATCCAGGTCTAGCATCTCAGGCGTTCTGAGTAGTAATAGAGTAAACAAGCATAGAACTCCATAGTTACAGTGACTGGAAGCCGATCTGAAAGAGTTCTAAAAGGAGACATAGCAGTATTCCACAAAAATGGATTTTTACCATTCTGACTGATATGCTATATTTTCGTGGCCATCCAGGTCCAGCATCTCATGCTTGTTTACTTTATAACTACTCAGAACTCCTGAGATGCTGGACCTGGATGGCCACGACAACATAGCATATCAGTATGAATGGTAATAATCGATTTTTGTCTAATAATGCTAAGACTTCTTCTAGAACTCTTTCAAATCGACTTTCAGTCACTTGAACTGTTATGTTCTATGCTTGGTTACTTTATAACTACTCAGAACTCCTGAGATGCCGGGCCTGGATGGCCACGAAAACATAGCATATCAGTATGAATGGTAAAAATCGATTTTTGTCAAATAATGCAAAGTCTTCTTCTAGAACTCTTTCAAATCGAATTCCAGTCACTTGACCTGTTATATTCTATGCTTATTTACTTTAATCCTAAACGGAACTTCGGAGATGCTGGACCTGGATGGCCACGAAAACATAGCATATCAGAATGAATGGTAAAAATCGATTTTTGTCAAATAATGCTAAGTCTTCTTCTAGAACTGTTTCAAATCGAATTCCAGTCACTTGAACTGTTATGTTCTAAGCTTGTTTACTTTACTACTACTCAGAACTCCTGAGATGCTGGACCTGGAT
The DNA here is from genome assembly GCA_905163555.1 of Notocelia uddmanniana. Taxonomy (NCBI): domain Eukaryota; kingdom Metazoa; phylum Arthropoda; class Insecta; order Lepidoptera; family Tortricidae; genus Notocelia; species Notocelia uddmanniana. The sequence continues at coordinate 7,391,260 of LR991077.1, forward strand.
GGCCATGACAACATAGCATATCAGTAAGAATGGCAAAATTCCATTTTTGTGGAATACTGCTATGTCTCCTTCTAGAACTCTTTCAGATCGGCTTCCAGCCGCTAAAACTATCGAGTGCTATGCTTGTTTACTCCATTTCTACTCAGAACACCTGAGATGCCGTTCCTGGATAGCCACGAAAACATAGCATAGCAGTATGAATGGTAAAAATCGATTTTTAACAAATAATACTAAAATTTCGTTTAGAACTCTTTCAAATCGACTTCCAGCCGCTAGATCTGTGATTTTCTATGCTTGTTTACTCCATTCTTACTCATAACGCCTGAGATGCTGGGCCTGGATTTTCAGGAAAACATAGCATATCAGTATGAATGGTAAAAATCCATTTTTGTGGAATACTGCTATGTCTCCTTCTAGAACTCTTTCAGATCGGCTTTCAGCCGCTAGAACTGTGGAGTTCTATGCTTAATTACTCTATTACTATTCAGAACGCCTGAGATGCTGAACCTGGATGGCCACGAAAACATAGCATATCAGTAAGAATGGTAAAAAACGATTTTTGTCAAATAATGCTAAATCTTCTTCTAGAACTCTTTCAAATCGACTTCCAGTCACTTGAACTGTTATGTTCTATGCTTGTTTACTTTATTACTACTCAGAACTCCTGAGATGCTGGACCTGGATGGCCACGAGAATATAGCATATCAGTCGGAATGGTAAAAATCGATTTTTGTCAAATAATGCTATGTCTCCTTCTAAAACTCTTTCAGATCGGCTTCCAGCCGCTAAAACTGTGGAGTTCTATGCTTGTTTACTCCATTACTACTCAGAACGCCTGAGATGCTGGACCTGGATGGCCACCAAAACATAGCATATCACTATGAATTTTAAAAATCCATTTTTGTGGAATACTGCTATGTCTCCTTCTAGAACTCTATCAGATCGGCTTCCAGCCGCTAAAACTGTGCAGTTCTATGCTTTTTTACTCCATTACTACTCAGAACGCCTGAGATGCTGGACCTGGATGGCCACGAAAACATAGCATATCAATAAGAATTGTAAAAATCGATTTTTGACAAATAATGCTAAGTCTTATTCTAGACCTTTTTACATCGACTTCCAGCCACCTGAATTGTTATGTTCTATGCTTGTTTACTTTATAACTACTCAGAACTTCTGAGATGCTGGACCTGGATGGCCACGAAAATATAGCATATCAGTCAGAATGGTAAAAATCCATTTTTGTGGAATACTGCTATTTCTCCTTCTAGAACTCTTTCAGATCGGCTTCCAGCCGCTATAACTGTTCAGTTCTATGCTTTTTTACTCTATTACTATTCAGAAAGCCTGAGATGCTAAACCTGGATGGCCACAAAAACATAGCATATCAGTAAGAATGGTAAAAATCGAATTTTGTCAAATAATGCTAAATCTTCTTTTAGAACTCTTTCAAATCGACTTCCAGCCGCTTGAGCTGTTGCGTTCTATGCTTGTTTACTTTATAACTACTCAGAACTCCTGAGATGCTGGACCTGGATGACCAGGAAAACATAGCATATCAGTATGAATGGTAAAAATCCATTTTTGTCGAATACTGCTATGTCTCCTTCTAGAACTCTTTTAGATCTGCTTCCAGCCGCTAAAACTGTGGAGTTCTATGCTTGTTTACTCCATTACTACTCAGAACGCCTGAGATGCTGGACCTGGATGGCCACAAAAACATAGCATATCAGTATGAATAGTAAAAATCCATTTTTGTCGAATACTGCTATGTCTCCTTCTAGAACTCTATCAGATCGGCTTCCAGCCGCTAAAACTGTAGAGTTATATGCTTGTTTACTCCATTACTACTCAGAACGCCTGAGATGCTGGACCTGGATGGCCACGAAAACATAGCATATCAAAAAGAATTGTAAATATCGATTTTTGAAAAATAATGCTAAGACTTCTTCTAGAACTCTTTCAAATCGACTTCCAGCCACTTGAACTGTTGTGTTCTATACCTGTTTACTCTATTAGTACTCAGAACGCCTGAGATGCTGGACCTGGATGGCCACGACAACATAGCATATCAGTATGAATGGTAAAAATCGATTTTTGTCTAATAATGCTAAGACTTCTTCTAGAACTCTTTCAAATCGACTTCCAGCCACTTTAACTGTTGTGTTCTATACTTGTTTACCTATTACTACTTAGAACGCCTGAGATGCTGGACCTGGATGGCCACGACAACATAGCATATCAGTATGAATGGTAAAAATCGATTTTTGCCAAATAATGTTAAGTCTTCTTTTAGAACTCTTTCAAATCGACTTCCAGTCACTTGAACTGTTATGTTCTATGCTTGGTTACTTTCTTACTACTCAGAACTCTTGAGATGCTGGAACTAGATGGCCACGAAAACAGCACATCAATAAGAATGGTAAAAATCGATATTTGACAAATAATGCTAAGTCTTCTTCTAGAACTCTTTCAAATCGACATCCAGTCACTTGAACTGTTATGTTCTATGCTTGGTTACTTTATTACTACTTAGAACTCCTGAGATGCTGGACCTGGATGGCCATGAAAACAGCATATCAGTAAGAATGGTAAAAATCGTTTTTTGACAAATAATACTAAGTCTTCGTTCAGAACTTTTTCAAATCAACTTCCAGCCGCTTGAACTGTGATGTTCTATGCTTGTTTACTCCATTCTTACTCAGAAGGCCTGAGATGCTGGGCCTAGATTTTCACGAAAACATAGCATATCAGTATGAATGGTAAAAATCCATTTTCGTCGAATACTGCCATGTCTCCTTCTAGAACTCTTTCATATCGGCTTCCAGCCGCTAAACCTGTAGAGTTCTATGCTTGTTCACTCCATTACTACTCAGAACGCCTGAGATGCTGGACCTGGATGGCCACGAAAACATAGCATATCAATAAGAATTGTAAAAATCGATTTTTGACAAATAATGCTAAGTCTTATTCTAGACCTTTTTACATCGACTTCCAGCCACCTGAACTGTTATGTTCTATGCTTGTTTACTTTATAACTACTCAGAACTCCTGAGATGCTGGACCTGGATGGCCACGAAAATATAGCATATCAGTCAGAATGGTAAAAATCCATTTTTGTGGAATACTGCTATTTCTCCTTCTAGAACTCTTTCAGATCGGCTTCCAGCCGCTAAAACTGTGCAGTTCTATGCTTTTTTACTCTATTACTATTCAGAAAGCCTGAGATGCTAAACCTGGATGGCCACAAAAACATAGCATATCAGTAAGAATGGTAAAAATCGATTTTTGTCAAATAATGCTAAATCTCCTTTTAGAACTCTTTCAAATCGACTTCCAGCCGCTTGAGCTGTTGCGTTCTATGCTTGTTTAATTTATAACTACTCAGAACTCCTGAGATGCTGGACCTGGATGACCAGGAAAACATAGCATATCAGTAAGAATGGTAAAAATCCATTTTTGTGGAATACTGCTATGTCTCCTTCTAGAACTCTTTCAGATCGGCTTTCAGCCGCTAGAACTGTGGAGTTCTATGCTTAATTACTCTATTACTATTCAGAACGCCTGAGATGCTGAATCTGGATGGCCACGAAAACATAGCATATCAGTAAGAATGGTAAAAAACTGTTTTTGTCAAATAATGCTAAATCTTCTTTTAGAACTCTTTCAAATCGACTTCCAGTCACTTGAACTGTTATGTTCTATGCTTGTTTACTTTATTACTACTCAGAACTCCTGAGATGCTGGACCTGGATGGCCACGAGAATATAGCATATCAGTCAGAATGGTAAAAATCCATTTTTGTGGAATACCGCTCTGTCTCCTTCTAGAACTCTTTCAGATCGGCTTCCAGCCGCTAAAACTGTGCAGTTCTATGCTTTTTTACTCTATTACTATTCAGAAAGCCTGAGATGCTAAACCTGGATGGCCACAAAAACATAGCATATCAGTAAGAATGGTAAAAATCGATTTTTGTCAAATAATGCTAAATCTTCTTTTAGAACTCTTTCAAATCGACTTCCAGCCGCTTGCGCTGTTGCTTTTTATGCTTGTTTACTCCATTACTATTCAAAACGCCTGAGATGCTGGACCTAGATGGCCACGAAAACATAGTATATCAGTAGGAATGGTAAAATCGATTTTTGTGGAATACCGCTATGTCTCCTTCTAAAACTCTTTCAAATCGACTTCCACTCACTTGAACTGTTATGTTCTATGCTTGGTTACTTTATTACTACTCAGAACTCTTGAGATGCTGGAACTAGATGGCCACGAAAACAGCATATCAATAAGAATGGTAAAAATCGATATTTGACAAATAATGCTAAGTCTTCTTCTAGAACTCTTTCAAATCGACATCCAGTCACTTGAACTGTTATGTTCTATGCTTGGTTACTTTATTACTACTCAGAACTCCTGAGATGCTGGACCTGGATGGCCATGAAAACAGCATATCAGTAAGAATGGTAAAAATCGTTTTTTGACAAATAATACCAAGTTTTCGTTTGGAACTCTTTCAAATCGACTTCCAGCCACTTGAACTGTGATGTTCTATGCTTGTTTACTCCATTCTTACTCAGAGCGCCTGAGATGCTGGGCCTGGATTTTCAGGAAAACATAGCATCAGTATGAATGGTAAAAATCCATTTTTGTCGAATACTGCTATGTCTCCTTCTAGAACTCTTTCAGATCGGCTTCCAGCCGCTAAAACTGTAGAGTTATATGCTTGTTTACTCCATTACTACTCAGAACGCCTGAGATGCTGGACCTGGATGGCCACGAAAACATAGCATATCAAAAAGAATTGTAAAAATCGATTTTTGACAAATAATGCTAAGACTTCTTCTAGAACTCTTTCAAATCGACTTACAGCCACTTGAACTGTTGTGTTCTATACCTGTTTACTCTATTAGTACTCAGAACGCCTGAGATGCCGGGCCTGGATGGCGACGAAAACATAGCATATCAGTATGAATGTTAAAAAACGATTTTTGTCAAATAATGCTAAATCTTCTTCTAGAACATTTTCAAATCGACTTCCAGTCACTTGAACTGTTATGGTCTACGGTTGTTTACTTTATTACTACTCAGAACTCCTGAGATGCTGGACCTGGATGGCCACGAAAATATAGCATATCAGTAAGAATATTAAAAATCGATTTTTGTCAAATAATGCTAAGTCTTCTTCTGGAACTCTTTCAAATCGACTTCCAGTCACTTGAACTGTTATGTATTATGCTTGTTTAATTTATCACTACTCAGAACTCCTGAGATACTGGACCTGGATGGCCACGACAACATAGCATATCAGTATGAATGGTAAAAATCGATTTTTGTCTAATAATGCTAAGACTTCTTCTAGAACTCTTTCAAATCGACTTTCAGTCACTTGAACTGTTATGTTCTATGCTTGGTTACTTTATAACTACTCAGAACTCCTGAGATGCCGGGCATGGATGGCCACGAAAACATAGCATATCAGTATGAATGGTAAAAATCGATTTTTGTCAAATAATGCAAAGTCTTCTTCTAGAACTCTTTCAAATCGACATCCAGTCACTTGAACTGTTATATTCTATGCTTGGTTACTTTATTACTACTCAGAACTTCGGAGATGCTGGACCTGGATGGCCACGAAAACATAGCATATCAGTAAGAATGGTAAAAATCAATTTTTGTGGAATACTGCTATGTCTCCTTCTAGAACTCTTTCAGATCGGCTTTCAGCCGCTAAAACTGTGGAGTTCTATGCTTTATTACTCTATTACTATTCAGAACGCCTGAGATGCTGAACCTGGATGGCCACGAAAACATAGCATATCAGTAAGAATGGTAAAAAACGATTTTTGTCAAATAATGCTAAATCTTCTTCTAGAACTCTTTCAAATCGACTTTGAGTCACTTGAACTGTTATGTTCTATGCTTGTTTACTTTATAACTACTCAGAACTCCTGAGATGCTGGACCTGGATGGCCATGAAAACAGCATATCAGTAAGAATGGTAAAAATCGTTTTTTGACAAATAATACCAAGTTTTCGTTTGGAACTCTTTCAAATCGACTTCCAGCCACTTGAACTGTGATGTTCTATGCTTGTTTACTCCATTCTTACTCAGAGCGCCTGAGATGCTGGGCCTGGATTTTCAGGAAAACATAGCATCAGTATGAATGGTAAAAATCCATTTTTGTCGAATACTGCTATGTCTCCTTCTAGAACTCTTTCAGATCGGCTTCCAGCCGCTAAAACTGTAGAGTTATATGCTTGTTTACTCCATTACTACTCAGAACGCCTGAGATGCTGGACCTGGATGGCCACGAAAACATAGCATATCAAAAAGAATAGTAAAAATCGATTTTTGACAAATAATGCTAAGACTTCTTCTAGAACTCTTTCAAATCGACTTACAGCCACTTGAACTGTTGTGTTCTATACCTGTTTACTCTATTAGTACTCAGAACGCCTGAGATGCCGGGCCTGGATGGCGACGAAAACATAGCATATCAGTATGAATGTTAAAAAACGATTTTTGTCAAATAATGCTAAATCTTCTTCTAGAACATTTTCAAATCGACTTCCAGTCACTTGAACTGTTATGGTCTACGGTTGTTTACTTTATTACTACTCAGAACTCCTGAGATGCTGGACCTGGATGGCCACGAAAATATAGCATATCAGTAAGAATATTAAAAATCGATTTTTGTCAAATAATGCTAAGTCTTCTTCTAGAACTCTTTCAAATCGACTTCCAGTCACTTGAACTGTTATGTATTATGCTTGTTTAATTTATCACTACTCAGAACTCCTGAGGTACTGGACCTGGATGGCCACGACAACATAGCATATCAGTATGAATGGTAAAAATCGATTTTTGTCTAATAATGCTAAGACTTCTTCTAGAACTCTTTCAAATCGACTTTCAGTCACTTGAACTGTTATGTTCTATGCTTGGTTACTTTATAACTACTCAGAACTCCTGAGATGCCGGGCATGGATGGCCACGAAAACATAGCATATCAGTATGAATGGTAAAAATCGATTTTTGTCAAATAATGCAAAGTCTTCTTCTAGAACTCTTTCAAATCGACATCCAGTCACTTGAACTGTTATATTCTATGCTTGGTTACTTTATTACTACTCAGAACTTCGGAGATGCTGGACCTGGATGGCCACGAAAACATAGCATATCAGTAAGAATGGTAAAAATCAATTTTTGTGGAATACTGCTATGTCTCCTTCTAGAACTCTTTCAGATCGGCTTTCAGCCGCTAAAACTGTGGAGTTCTATGCTTTATTACTCTATTACTATTCAGAACGCCTGAGATGCTGAACCTGGATGGCCACGAAAACATAGCATATCAGTAAGAATGGTAAAAAACGATTTTTGTCAAATAATGCTAAATCTTCTTCTAGAACTCTTTCAAATCGACTTTGAGTCACTTGAACTGTTATGTTCTATGCTTGTTTACTTTATAACTACTCAGAACTCCTGAGATGCTGGGCCTGGATTTTCAGTAAAACATAGCATATCAGTATGAATGGTAAAAATCCATTTTTGTCGAATACTGCTATATCTCCTTCTAGAACTCTTTCAGATCGGCTTCCAGCCGCTAAAACTGTGGAGTTCTATGCTTGTTTACTCCATTACTACTCAGAACGCCTGAGATGCTGGACCTGGATGGCCACGAAAACATAGCATATCAGTATGAATGGTAAAAATCCATTTTTGTCGAATACTGCTATGTCTCCTTCTAGAACTCTATCAGATCGGCTTCCAGCCGCTAAAACTGTGGAGTTCTATGCTTGTTTAGTCCATTACTACTTAGAACGCCTGATATGCCGGGCTTGGATGGCGACGAAAACATAGCATATCAGTATGAATGTTAAAAATCGATTTTTGTCAAATATTGCTAATTCTTCTTTTTGGACTTTTCGGCCAGAACTCTTGCTATATCATCTAGAAATAGCAGAACTTTCATTCCCAACGCTTATTTGTTGACTAGGAATCGGATACGGGTGAGATGCTGGTAGTCGATTTTCGAAGTTAGCATCTCATTTTCCAAAAGAGAAAAAAAAAATTTTTTTTGGACTTTTCGGCCAGAACTCTTGCAATATCATCTAGAAATAGCAGAACTTTCATTCTCAACGCTTACTTGTTGACTAGGAATCGGATACGGGTGAGATGCTGGTAGTCGATTTTCGAAGTTAGCATCTCATTTTCAAATTTTCATTTTTTTCGCGAAAATGGGCTGAACTATTGAAAATAACTATCTAGAACTGTAGAACTATTTGGGATGCTACTAGAACTGTCATCATTTGGTGAGATGCTGGTAGTTGATATGCTAGGTTCACACGCACTATCACACTCAAGGTTATATTGAATAAATATTGAATATTGTGGGACAATCTTACACAAATCGACCTAGTCCCAAACTAAGCAAAGCTTGTACTATGGGTACTAGACGACGATATACATACTTATATAGATAAATACATACTTAAATACATAGAAGACATCCAAGACCGAAGAACAAATATCCGTGAAAAATGTACAAATAAATGCCCTGCCCGGGATTCGAACCCGGGACCTTTAGCTTCGGAGGAAGAGCCACTACCAACTAGGCTAAACAGGTCGTCAAATTATGTATTAGGTATTGCTCTTATATACTTTTTTTCTCTCTCCTTATTTAAGGAGCTTGTCACATACAGTTAGTAGCATAAGTGAGTCAATATTCGCATGTTAGTAGGATTCGATTTAATAGATGTCAAACTATATAAAAATATAAATGTTTTATATACAATATTACTCCTAGAAATGAGCAACAAAACTGCTGTACAAATGTATTACTTACGATTTATAGTTCTTTACCTACTGAAACCTAAAAACTGGAAATTTTAACCTAATTTATTTTCCTAATAATTTGTTTTTTTTTAAGACAACCCAAAAAACTGAAACCACCTAGAATAGGCAATTTCAGTCTCTTAAGAGTGATTCGGAAAGTATGTTGATGAGATATATTTTAGGTGGTAATTATTGGCTACAAAGAGTTCGGTGCGAAAGTGAGTCAATGTAAATAAGTATGGAAACTGAATGGTGGACACCTTATTCAACTGAGTCTAACCCTACAATAACTACAAAAGTACGTGTCTAATTCAGGCGGTTGCGTGCTCATTTTAAGAAAGCTAGAATTAACTGTTATAGACAATTAAATAATTTTGGTACGTCATACAAAAAAAAAATTTCGTTAAACAAAAACATATAATTGACACGTTTCTTGAGGACTAAACTTTTTTTTCTCCTCTTATGTCGTTGCTCAGAGGTGTTACAGTTTTGTTATTGATTCTTGCTGAACACAGCTGACTGAATTAATGTTAATTTATTGGCAATTTCCTAAGATACAGCCGATAGATCAGACAAACTTCCATAGAAAATGGTCGGTGCAAATTTGATTCAATGCTAATGTCACCCTTGAGACAAAATGCAATATCTTGATCTAAAATTACATAACGGCAGATTATCCCTACAATGCATGCTAACGAATAATGTTTCAATGGAAACATTATTCTTAACCCTTTTTGTTTTAATTGACGATACTTATCAAAGTAGTGGACATTGGTTCAGTTGTGCTACTAACTGTAGGTGATCATATCATGTTGCTCCATAATGATCAACATATATATTTATTTCTAAATCCTTCCGAACTAGCTGTAACAGTGCTGCGGCTGCGTCCGAAGTGGAATAGCCAGAGCACTGTTGCAGCACATCAGAACCGGTGTAAGAAGCCAGTCCAGTCGCCTGACGGCTTCACTCCGAACACATTCCATTATAACATGGTACACAACTTCTGGACAACTGCAACTTGTCGTCATTGTTATTCATCAAATAACTTCGGGACGGTTGGTTTTACCATTGTACAAAACCATGATAGGTAATAGCTTTTTCTTTGACAATGATATGATAACGTTCAATTATTACAACACGTAAACGTTGGCACTAGTTACTATGTTTAATTAACTGATAGTAAATTAGGTATAAACCTCTTTGACCTCTCTGTGTATGCTTGAGATTTTTTTATGCTAGCCGATAGTTTATAAATACATATTGGATTTTGAATCTTCTATCATGCAGAATTAAGTAGCTTTTTGTACGAATTACTTTAACACAACTGGGCCAATTCAAATAATATTACTATGACGTCGTCTATAATTGCCATTGTTTTTATTTCTTCATTTGTTATCATTCAATATCCGTAGTCCGATAGCGGCCTCCGGGCATCCTTCAGGTGCTCTTACACGGGCAATATTTTGAGCAATTATTCCCCGTCAACAGTACGGTTGTCTCACTTTTACTTACAGGCCAGAGAAGGACGCGTGTACTGTTGACGGGCAATAATTGCTCAAAATATTGCCCGTTTAAGAGCACCTTTCAAGATGCAACTCTACTCGGATTACACTAGGATGATAACTAGTTGCTGGTATTTATTTAGGAATCTACGCATCTTTAATTTATCACAAGTATTTTTCTGCCTGGAACCAGAAGGTGATGTACTGTACTTATTGGTATTACATAAACATAACCTCCTTGACCACTATATAAATCACTCAATGATAAAGGTAAATGCTTATTCATAAACGTTCGTTAAACCTGTTTTGGCTAAAGTGCCGTTAATATTAGTGTCATTAAGTGTTCAGTGTTGACAAAACGAGCGTATGAAGGAAGAGAGGATGGAAAAGTTGGAAGGGGAAGACCTCAAAGGCCAGGTCAAGAGTACTCTAAATCTGCGCGCATGCATGAAGAATGTTATGTTATGAGAGTTCATGAAGCGAAAGTTTTAGGCCAGGATACCAAATAAAAATCCGTGATCTCTGCCTAACTCTCTAGAAAACAGGCGCGATTATATGTATGTATGTATTATCTGTCCGTCGTTAAGGTCGGCAGCGCAGTTGAGATTGTTCTGAAGTTGCAAGCGTCCATAGGCTACGGTGTCTGCTTACCATTAAGCCGGCCGTGTGCTCGTTTGCCACCGTCGTAGCATAAAAAACCTCAACGGAGTTGTTAAAGCCCTTTTTATTACTCTGAGAATAACCAGTGTCCTCACTTTGTGTATCACCTTATCAGTATAATAGGTAAATCATGGATATATAGCCTCTCTGGCCACTCCATGTTCACTACTCTATGGCTAACGCTCGTTACGCTAACGTCGTTATCCGATTGATAAGCAGGAGGCCTGCGCTCGCGCACGCCTCATCAGTCATCGCTCATCGCGATCCAAATTTGAATTTTTATATATTTTATTCTTTTGGTCATCTTTTTATTGGCGTTTGTTGGTGGCCAGTTATTTGTAAGTATTGTATTTTTTATTTAAATTATATGCAGTGAATAATTCTGAATAATTTGCGAATATTTCTGATTATTTTCTGCGTGTTTTTCGGTAGATAATTATAAAAAGTAAACGGTACTTATTTCACGGGCCCAATAATTAGGTCGTTTTTGACTTTTCGATGTTTATTTAGATCAGGTTTTTATGCATGCATTGAAGTTATTCGTTGCGTTGATTAATGTGTATAATTGTTTTGAAACTAATGACCAAAAATCGATTAGTAACAAAATAACACTATATCCGTCGAATTACGGTTGCATTTCACTTTCTTTAGATTTATAATGAAAATAAAAACTTAGTTTTATATTTAGAAGCGTGAATTACAAAAAGACAAACAATAACTAAAATAAGTTTCATACTTAAGCATCATTTGAATAATATGATATTACGATAACCCGTTTTCGATGTATTATTTTTATTTACAATACATACACTAACTACGTATGGTGGGGAAAAATCCTTTAGAATTGCTAATTTTACGGAATGGAAATATTCACAGACTGTTCGGTACGTTTCTTAAGAGTCCGTATAACCTTTTTTCGCTATTTTGTTGAACGTAGTAACTTTGTTTCTCACAGAGAAACTGCATTTATATCAGTTTTAATGCATTATAATGATACATATATTGTTTCAAGTTTGACGGAACAAGTGTGCCTGTTTTTTGGTATTTTAATTCGTTTTTAGGGTTCCGTACCCGGGTAAAACGGGACCCTATTACTAAGAGGGCCAGGCTGTATCTCAAGAACAGTAATAGCTAGACAGTTTAAATTTTCACAGATTGTGTATTTCTGTTGCTGCTATAACAACAAATACTAAAAACAAAATAATAATAATAATAATTAAGGGGGGCTCCCATACAACAGAGTAGTTGTTGGCGTTTTTTGCTGTATCTCATGAACCGTAATAGCAAGCAGGTTAAAATTTTCACAGATGTTTCACGGAGGTTATTTTTATTGCCACAATAATAACAAATACTAAAAATAAAAATAATATTTAAGGGGCCTTCCATATTTCTGGTACCTTTGTGCGCGAGTCCGACTAGCACTTGGCCGGTTTTTTTATACCACGTCGATGGCAAACAAGCGTACGGCCCGCCTGATGGTAAGCGGTCACCGCAGCCTATGGACGCCTGCAGGGGTGTTACATGGGCGTTGCCGACCCTTTTAAAATTTTTACACAACCAATATTTCGAAATTAAAATTCAAAACGTTTTAAGGACTCTTAATAACAAGTCCAATTTTTTCTGTGGTACTTGTTTTTGTTTTCTCTACCTTATGATTTATAATTATACTTGTTTTTTATCTAACTTGATTGGCAGGATCTTTCCTTACGTTTACGAGGGATTTATTTCTTTGTTTACTACAAGTTTATCAATAACATTTTTATTGCTCTTAGGAGCGCTCGTGGCCGAGCGGCGCCCGCGTACCGCGTGCGGTAAGCGAGGTTAAGCAACGTGGAGCTTGGTCAATTTTTGGATGGGTGACCGCGTTGAGTGGTTACTAACTGAGCGCTCCCGTGCTTTGGATGGCACGTTAAGCCATTGATCCCGGCTGCTGTCTATGATAGCAGTCGTTAAGCCAAATTAGAGGCCTTCGGGCGGCTTGAGAACTTCTAATATTCAAGTTGCCCACTCACTTGACAAGCCTAATCCCAATAAGGTCTAGTTTCTTCTTGGGTTGGAAGGTCAGATGGCAGTCGCTTCCATAAAAACTAGTGCCAAAGCCTAGCGGACCCCGGGAATCCTCCAGGATGCAACTGTACTGGGAATAGCGCTAGGATGATGATGATGATGATGATTCCTCTTGGTAGTTTCTGGAAGTAATAATAATAATAAGACGTTTGTCACGTGTCGGTGTATCCTATTGTGCTGGCTTAGCTGGTGCCCGTTCCCCTAGCGTCAATGCTTACTTTAGGGGGGAGTGCTTCTTTAGAACTATAAGAAAAAAACCGGCCAAGTGCGTGTCGGATCACGCACAAAGAAGGGGGGCACATGCCATTTTGGCTACGGAACCCTAAAAAATTTTTATGATAAAATAAATATTGTTTAACTGTGTCTATATCTGTAAGAAACCATTATTTATTTGGTCTTTGTTTTGGACTTACAGATTTGAATGAGGTACCTACTTGGTATAATTTCATTAACTCAGATTCTGTTCGCAGTTTACCGGTTTTTTTGCCCGTCCAGTGTTCCTATATGAAACCATTTATCATATATCAATTTTATCTTAATGTACTAAAAATAAACAACCAAAGGCTCTTTGATTCTAATCTAGATATTTCTCAAACTACACTGTTCAAATACTTCATATTTATCATTGAATTTTAAATCTTGCTCCCCACTAATACGACTCTTAATTAGTTTTAAAACGAATTGAAGAATTTGCGACTACAACTCATTGGAAAAAGGAGCTTCGGGCTTTAAATTAAAGTGCAATTTCAATTGCAAGCAACAAAACAAAATTACAGCTAATATTAAACATTTGTCAAGCTAAAGTATATCTTCTGTCTTTATGTTATAGTGCGTTTTAGAATGTAGATTGGCCTCAATAAAAGTTGAATGCTACCTTCAAGGTTCATCTTATTATCTTCGTTGGAGCTTTTCTCTGAAATATTATGCGAATATGTTGGTGATCTGTGATGTCCTCGAGCAAACTTCTCCAGAATTTCTTAGAAACACCTACTTACAGTATAGAAGTATTTTCTCGTTTCATCCGAATGTGTCCAAAAAGGTTATGAGTTAGGTATGACATTATTCAAACATACCACTTATACACTTCTCATTTACGTTAAAAATTTATCACTCATTCATTCATTCATTTTGGATTCAGATTCAGATTCAAATATTTATTCACAACAAGCGCTATAACAAAAACATACACAACAAAGGCTAAGTTGCGAAAAGAAACCCACTCAGCATATGCAGGCTTTACAGCCGGCGCTGATCTTCCGTAGGTCCCTTATTATTTCGGCTATTGTGTACTTATTGTATTTATTTACTTCTTTAGTTAAAGGGTTAATGATACCGATTGTATGCTGTGGTTACCTATAATTTGACGACCTGTTTAGCCTAGTTGGTAGTGATCCTGCCTCCGAAGCTAGAGGTCCCGGGTTCGAATCCCGGCCAGGGCATTTATTTGGGCATTTTTCACAGATATTTGTTCTTGGGTCTTGGGTGTTTACTATGTATTTATCTATATAAGTATATATATCGTCGTCTAGTACCCATAGTACAAGCTTTGCTTAGTTTGGGACTAGGTCGATTTGTGTAAGATTGTCCCCCAATATTTATTTATTATTTATTTTATAAATATATAAAAAAACTAGGAGCCTATCAATGCAGCTCTGTCTATACTATATCGCTTCTCACTACAAACTTTTAATTTATTTATTTTATTAACGATACATGTATGTAATGAAATACATATGCAACAGAAAGACAGCATAAACTCACTACGAGGCTTGCACTGAAAGTGGCGGGAATCGAATACTTATTAATTTATTTTTAACATGTATTATACCTTTTTATAATCTCTGAAGTTTCCTTATCTCAACACACTGGCCACTTAGAAAAAAAAAAGTATGGTTCGGTTTCAATTGTTTATTGAAGTCGTCGAGTCACTGCTTAAAATGGAATTGTGCCGTGAAAATTTCAGAGCTATGATTTATTATGACTTTAAAAGTGGACTAACACAAAAACAATGTGAAGAGCGGATGGTTGCTGCTTTTAATATTGAAGCTCCTTCAAAGACTACAATATACAGGTGGTATTCAGAATTTCAACGTGGCCGTGTATCCCTCACCGACGAAGTGCGTGAAGGTCGACCAAAATCGGCAGTCACGCAAGAAAACGTCGATGTTGTGCGTCGTCTGATAAATGAAGACCGACATGTGACATATCGGGAAATTCAAGAGCACCTGGGTATTGGAATGAGTCAAATACAAATTATTTTAAAAGAAGAATTAGGCGTGAAAAAGTTATTTTCCCGTTGGATACCTCACCTATTGTCTGACGAGCAGAAAATAGTCCGTGTCAATTGGTGCCGCAAAACTTTGAAAAGATTTAACAAGGGACGCTCAAATGCTGTTTTTAGCATAGTATCAGGTGACGAGTCGTGGATATACGCTTATGAGCCTGAAACTAAAAACCAATCCCGAGTATGGGTCTTCGAAGACGAGCTCAAACCCACAAAAGTTGTTCGTTCTCGCAGTACGGCTAAGAAGATGGTGGCTACGTTTATCTCTAAATCTGGTCACGTAGCTACTGTGGCTCTTGAGGATCGTAGAACAGTCAATGCTGATTGGTACACCACTATTTGTTTGCCGAACGTCTTTGCTGAACTCCGAAAAACAAACCCTAGTCGTCGCATCATCCTTCACCACGACAACGCCAGCCCACACACCGCTCGGACAACAACTGAGTACCTGGACGGTGAAAAAGTCGAAATATTGGACCACCCTCCATATAGCCCTGACTTAAGTCCCAACGACTTTTTTACATTCCCCAGAATCAAGGACAAACTGCGTGGTCAGCGGTTTCAGACGCCAGAAGAAGCAGTGGAGGCCTATAAAATAGCCATTTTGTCGACCCCTACTTCAGAGTTCAAAAAGTGCTTTATGGACTGGTTTGAACGCATGCATAAGTGCATGAAATACAAAGGAGAATATTTTGAAAAACAATAAAAATAAATAAACTCACTTATACTGCATATTTTCTTCTATTCCCGAAACTTTCAGTTTTACCCTCGTACCTACATGTATTTATAGCTTCAGGAAATCATGATAGGGCAGAATGTCACAAATAACCTGAAATAAGTGATCATATTCTTATGCTGTGATTAGATAAAACTTCATGAAAGTGATTTTTCTTTACGTTTTTTCATCTTTGATTAGAATGTCACAATCGTGATTGATTGCATTGACATGGTTGACAAAATACTGCATTTACAATATACCAAATGCATCTAACTCTCCTATAATTTGTAGGTACATATGTTGCAGATTTACAACTCCATTTTAGCATTGTCCCAGTTGCATCCTATGGGAGTCCATTTACTACCTAGGTCAATGTACGATGGGTTTTAGGGTATTAACAGTGATCTAACCTTATCATGACATTATTGTGACATCCTTCGTGATAAATACGCTCATCCATAATTCCATATAGGCTATTGTCTGTGAGATTTGACACGTGTCTTGACATATTTTCTTCGTTAATATCTAGTATAGCACTATTGCGGCCTATAATACTATCATAGATTCTGCATGTATTTGTTGGATTTTTCGTACGTATATTATGTGTAACATCATTATCATACTGATGGACAAAGGCCTCCTCCAAGGATCCCGGCAATGCCCGGTCTCATCTCTGTGTGTAACCATGATCCCTAAAGCTTGAAACGAACGCGGTCTTGCGGTAAAACAAACTCTGTCCGGAGCACGTTCGCACCAAAAAACCGCGCGGTATCCGGTAGCGCGGTAGAGCGGAGGCGGCGAGTGGCATATGAAGCAGTAATCGACAGTCGACAGTTTCGGAAAGATCAAAAACGCAAAACCGCCTCCGCCCCGCACCGCTCCGCGCCGGCTCTGTGCGTTTCGTGCTTTATACCTTCTACTGGATTACAACAGGGAAACATCCAAGTATTCATTTCCTGATATAAACGCTTAAACAGCGCCGTTATTCGTTACTATCGGTATTTTCAGTATTTCATGACATGATACATTTTCCTTCCGTGTAACGACGTTAACCAACTACGAGGCTTGCACTGAAAGTGGCGGGAATCGAATACTTATTAATTTATTTTTAACATGTATTATACCTTTTTATAATCTCTGAAGTTTCCTTATCTCAACACACTGGCCACTTAGAAAAAAAAAAGTATGGTTCGGTTTCAATTGTTTATTGAAGTCGTCGAGTCACTGCTTAAAATGGAATTGTGCCGTGAAAATTTCAGAGCTATGATTTATTATGACTTTAAAAGTGGACTAACACAAAAACAATGTGAAGAGCGGATGGTTGCTGCTTTTAATATTGAAGCTCCTTCAAAGACTACAATATACAGGTGGTATTCAGAATTTCAACGTGGCCGTGTATCCCTCACCGACGAAGTGCGTGAAGGTCGACCAAAATCGGCAGTCACGCAAGAAAACGTCGATGTTGTGCGTCGTCTGATAAATGAAGACCGACATGTGACATATCGGGAAATTCAAGAGCACCTGGGTATTGGAATGAGTCAAATACAAATTATTTTAAAAGAAGAATTAGGCGTGAAAAAGTTATTTTCCCGTTGGATACCTCACCTATTGTCTGACGAGCAGAAAATAGTCCGTGTCAATTGGTGCCGCAAAACTTTGAAAAGATTTAACAAGGGACGCTCAAATGCTGTTTTTAGCATAGTATCAGGTGACGAGTCGTGGATATACGCTTATGAGCCTGAAACTAAAAACCAATCCCGAGTATGGGTCTTCGAAGACGAGCTCAAACCCACAAAAGTTGTTCGTTCTCGCAGTACGGCTAAGAAGATGGTGGCTACGTTTATCTCTAAATCTGGTCACGTAGCTACTGTGGCTCTTGAGGATCGTAGAACAGTCAATGCTGATTGGTACACCACTATTTGTTTGCCGAACGTCTTTGCTGAACTCCGAAAAACAAACCCTAGTCGTCGCATCATCCTTCACCACGACAACGCCAGCCCACACACCGCTCGGACAACAACTGAGTACCTGGACGGTGAAAAAGTCGAAATATTGGACCACCCTCCATATAGCCCTGACTTAAGTCCCAACGACTTTTTTACATTCCCCAGAATCAAGGACAAACTGCGTGGTCAGCGGTTTCAGACGCCAGAAGAAGCAGTGGAGGCCTATAAAATAGCCATTTTGTCGACCCCTACTTCAGAGTTCAAAAAGTGCTTTATGGACTGGTTTGAACGCATGCATAAGTGCATGAAATACAAAGGAGAATATTTTGAAAAACAATAAAAATAAATAAACTCACTTATACTGCATATTTTCTTCTATTCCCGAAACTTTCAGTTTTACCCTCGTAACGACTCGCCAAGGTTACCCAACACTTGAACCGATAAATTATTCCACGCGGGCACTAATTAAATTGTCAATAAAATCGAAATAAAAGTAGGTATTTACGAGATACCTATTCACATTTATGTATTGTTGCAGTTAACTAAAACTCTGCCTTACTTATATCTTGTTGAAAATTTCAAAACGCATCATATCGATGCCTTAGTTCACAATCGTACTAATTACAAAAAAAACCGGCCAAGTGCGAGTCGGACTCGCGCACGAAGGGTTCCGTACCAGAAATAGTATTTGTTATTATTATGGCAATAAAAATACAACATCTGTGAAAATTTAACCTCCTTGCTATTACGGTTCATGAGATACAGCAAAAAACGCCAACAACTATTCTGTTGTATGGGAGCCCCCCTTAATTATTATTATTATTTTGTTTTTAGTATTTGTTGTTATAGCGGCAACAGAAATACACAAACTGTGAAAATTTCAACTATAGCTATTACGGTTCTTGAGATACAGCCTGGTGACAGACGGACGAACGGACGGACAGCGAAGTCTTAGTAATAGGGTCCCGTTTTTACCCTTTGGGTACGGAATCCTAAAAAAGTGTTTCCATAGTTACCATGTTTTATCGTCGGTTCTGCTGTGTAAGATTATGAAACTGACAGACTAAAACTTTAATTAGTTGGTTTGTTAGTGACACTGCCTACAAAGCTGGAGGTCCCGGGTTCGAATCCCGGTAAGGGCATTTGTTTATGTGGTTGGCATAAGCATTTGTTCCTGAGACTTGGATGTTTCCTATGTATTAAAGTATATATCTATTTAATATATCGTCGTCTAATACCCATAACACAAGCCTTATTGAGCTTACTATGGGACTACTTCGATTTGTGTAAAAAATACCCTTATTTATTTAATCTGTTATACTTAGTTTATCTAATACTTGAAAAACATAATCAGAATGTATTTTAGTCACACCATAGCCAATAGGGATTAACTATTATTGGAACTAACAATGATTATGATATTTATCACGATCCGTAATAAATAATTTCAACTTCGATAGCGACACAAATATCCTATTTCCTCGTAAAAACCCTCCCGTTACAGAAAAACCCATGAAAATCGCAATTTTCCATATATATACTTCACCGTAACGACGCTATCGCGGCGTTAAACGAAAAACTCAATTCACGTGCCTATAAATACGCGATGACGTCATCCTTGTATGCGCAGACGCAGCCATGTACACATAAGTTGAAATCAACCGCATTTCTATGGATGTAAAGTTCATTTCAGCTTGAGCGTGCAACTGATTTCATAATAGCAATAAATCAAGCTGATATCAACTGTATGATTCGGTTTTAAGGTGTATTTTCACTGATACATGTAATTCTATTGATATAATTCGTCGTGTGGCGCTCCAATTGAATTTAGACTTTGTTGCTTTAAATCTATGTTTGTATTTCGTTTGCGTTGTTAGTGACCGACGTGAAAGAGCAGAGTTGTGCGTTATGTTGACTCATTCGTTAGGTTTCAGTGCGTTACGACGATCGTGTTTTATCGTTTAACCAATTTTGTTGAAGATCGAGATTGTGGTAAGAGCATTTTTTTATACAACGACGGTTCCAGACAAGCTTACGGCCTGCCTGATGGTAAGCAGACACTGTTGTCGCTTGCTACTCCAGAAGGAGCACAAGCGCGTTGCCGACTCTTTATGAACTTGAAGATTCGGTGTGTTGACAGCTAGACATTGCAGGGTAGAATCAAATGTTGCGAGGACTAATTTTTCCCCTTGGCTCTATCCACGTAGCAATGATATTTCACACTCGCGAATAACGGATACAAATAAATGACGCCAGTTGATTAAGGCTGGGTTGCACCGGCTTACGATCACAGATTGATCAATGTTAAATATGGCGCTGGTAGCTGTCATCACATAGAAACGTGTCAAACTTTCCATACCATAAAATTTTAACGAACACAGCTTACGATTACAGACGGTTAGGTGGAACCCAGCGTTGTGCATTTAACACAGGAGACGCCATTAATATACTTACCCCTCTGCCAAAAAATAGCCATAATGTTCACAATGTTAGTATAGCACCACCCCCTTTCTTCCCTTGGGTGCCGTAAGAGTCGATTATGGGAACTAGGTTGAAGTGTGTTGTGGGCGATAGGCTAGCAACCTATAACTGCAATATCACATTTTCTCCATCTATAAACCTGCAATTTGCTCAATAAGATGCGCTGATGTTTTGTTCGATAAGATGCGCTGATGGCGTCTCCTGTCCAAATGCTCTTAAAGGCCACGAAGGCATATTTTTACATCTCATGCTATAATAACTCAATATCTCAAAAACGGCTGAACAGATTCTCATGAAACATGGCTAAGAATACTCGGGATAAAATTGTCTATGACAAAAAAAAAACTAAACGAAAATCGGTTCATCCGTTCGGGATCTACGATACCACAGACAGATACACAGACAGGCACTTCAAACTTATAACACCCCTCTCTTTTTGCGTCGGGGGTTAAAAATATAGATTAACGAAGCCAAATGTCACTTAATGAACACAAAATTGCAAATGTATATCTATAACACATTTTTAAGACATTCATTCTGTTAAAATCGGTTTCACTTTACGGTGTAGAGCTGTTTACAAAATCAAATCAATCAAAATTAAATCATATACTCGTCCTTCCACAATAACAAAGTAGTGCGCAGAATGTATTGCAACATCACGTTTGCGTTAAGAGACAAGAACGTCCTCAATAACATTCATCGCGAATGTTAAGATCTTATCGCAGTACAGTCTGACATAGTAAGATAATGGAAATAAATAAAAACAGTTTTGCTACTAACTTTATACCTTAAGAAGAACTGGCTGACTGAAGGTCAAAACTGAAATACATATCAAAATTTCTGATTTTTTAGGAACTTATTAGCTTCTGTATATTTTTTATTTATACAAAGCTTCATGTTATTCCAGCATGCCGTTTTAAAACGAGTACGAATATACGTTTGTATGGAGAATCGAGGTCAGTCGAGAGCTCGAGAGTGCGGGGGGCCGTTAAACTAAATAAACAAGTAGGTAGGTAGGTAGGTAAGTAGGTAGTATTATACACAATAAATACAGATTAATAAAACAATAAAAATAATAAAAATTAAATTAAAATAACTAAAACTAAATATTAAAAAGGCTGTCCAAAAGAAAAAAGGATCCAGTAACGACCGATACATGAACAAATTGCATTTCCTTTTCGAAAGTCTGTAAAATTTAGGTATTACTATTTCTAAATTGAAACATGTGATAAGAGATTATGTTAACGGCACACCTTTCAGCGGTTGTACGATGTTATCGGAGCCGATAACGGAAACAATAACGACGTTACGAACGGCGTTAAGATTATGAATCATACAAAGCTTCATGTTATTCCAGCATGCCGTTTTAAAACGAGTACGAATATACGTTTGTATGGAGAATCGAGGTCAGTCGAGAGCTCGAGAGTGCGGGGGGCCGTTAAACTAAATAAACAAGTAGGTAGGTAGGTAGGTAAGTAGGTAGTATTATACACAATAAATACAGATTAATAAAACAATAAAAATAATAAAAATTAAATTAAAATAACTAAAACTAAATATTAAAAAGGCTGTCCAAAAGAAAAAAGGATCCAGTAACGACCGATACATGAACAAATTGCATTTCCTTTTCGAAAGTCTGTAAAATTTAGGTATTACTATTTCTAAATTGAAACATGTGATAAGAGATTATGTTAACGGCACACCTTTCAGCGGTTGTACGATGTTATCGGAGCCGATAACGGAAACAATAACGACGTTACGAACGGCGTTAAGATTATGAATCATATAACAAGTGTCGTAAAACGTAGTAAGTATAAGTAGTTCAGGAAATATTGATGGATGAGTATTATGTTCGTAGTAAACGGTCTTCTCGAAATTTCTTCAATAATGACATTCTTATCGTATGATGGCAATCCCTTTCGTAAAAATTAGTGCCTACGCCAATTCTTGGAATTAGGTAGCGGACCCCAGGCATCCTTCAGGAGCAATTGTACTGGGAATAACGCTAGGACGATGACGATGATGAATAACAATCGTATCGTATGGTATTTATTTTTCGAACCGTTAGATGTTCGAGCAGACAGTACGGTTGCCAGTTTTGTTGGACTTTTAGCACCGCCCAACGGTCACGTGTAGGGTAACGGTGGGTACTCCCTGCCTACGGACGGGGTGCAACTTCGACCCCCTTGTCAAGTAAGTGGGCAACTTGACTGTTAGAAGTTCTCAAGTCGCCCGGAGGCCTCTAACTTGGCTTAACGACTGCTGTCATTGACAACAGCCGGGATCAACAGCTTAGCGTGGCTTCCAAAGCACGGGAGCGCTCAGTCAAAGCGGTCACCCATCCAAGAACTGACCTGGGCCCACGTTGTTTAACCTCGCTTACGCCACGATCGCTCCGAAATTTCTTTGGTCATTCTCGAGTCATGTATCTTAGTGCCCCCGCCAAGACGAGCCAACCGGAGCGCAAGGGCACTACCTACCTTTTCTCGAAGTGTTTCGTCGTTTTTTTGAACCCTCATAAAGTTGGTTTCCTATGTACCAGATAGTTCATATTCTCAGGATATGATGTCAATAATAGACTCATTAAACATACAAAGTCTCAATTGAATAGCTCTACTACTTTAGATTTTATTGATATCTAAAATACACCGATTTCGTCACTGACACACTAATGAACATCAAAATGTTTGGCTACTTCCTGAAGTGCTAGAAAGCTGAAATTTGGTATGTAATCTAAGTTTAGTATATAACCAACAATAAAGAATCATAAACTTATAACTTTCGCCCCCCATCCCCTAAAATGGGGAGGTGGAACTTTATATGAGAATTTCACCAATTTTATGAATTAGGACATGAAAGTTTACACGGGAAAGTAGACAGTAACTAAAAAACCTATTAATAAGTACTTACAAGAACCTCCGCCTTACAAAAAGAACTGAAATCCCACCAAAAACATTTCATGTAAAATGTTGCCAAGACGACCACATAAGGTTTGCCCTGCGAAAAAGATATCAGATCTCATTTAGAGCCAAGCTTCTGAATCTACACGGCCTAACTCTGCCGACCCTAACTTCAACAAATTCTACATATCAGTAAATATGTATGGCTTGGCTGTTTCGTTACTTCAGATCAGAAACTAAATATTCGCATCACCTCCTAAGGTACGACGGTAGCGAAACGGCGAAGCCATACATATTTACTGATATGTAGAATTTGTTGAAGTTAGGGTCGGTAGAGTTAGGCCGTGTAGATTCAGAAGCTTGGCTCTACATGAGGGGCGTATATATATACCTCATATGAGTTATGGATCGGGCTGCTTTTTCTTCGGCATGTATGCCTTTTTTCAATTTCAATGTATTTTTTTCCCTTGACTCATGGGGCGCCGAATTTCAAAATACATCCCTGGGTCGAATAGTAAGTATGAGGGCTCAGTATAGATTTCTACTAAAAGCAAATTAATCGAATGACCATGCTAACACCTAACACCAATATAACAATTAAATTAAATCTAAAGAACCCTAAATTACGGAACATACACACAGATTAAGCACATATAGATAGCTACTATCTGTCTGCGCCAGTTGTCTTTATCTTTGTTACATCAAAGCGGCGCAATCAAATGATTGAAAGCGGCGATTAAAAAAACACGTCGTGATTTCCGGTCTTTGTTTATGATAACAACGAATATGCGTTAGAAGGCGTCAAAATGTAAATACACAATTTTTTTTTCTATTCCTAAATAAATATTTGGAAACTCGCATACACAACGTCACGTTTTTCGTACCAACTAGGCTGAACAAACCGACAAGTAGGCTAAATAGGCCTACAATTAGGCTTAATAGGCTGACAGCTAGGCTAAACAGGCCGACAACTAGGCTAAACAGACTGACGAATAATACCCTTTTCGGGATTCCAGCCTAGCTCTGTCAGTATATAATATATATAATTAAATTACGCCTGTTTCCCAGAGGGGTATGCATAGATCACGGATATCCATTTACTACGAATCCGACGTACTTTTATCGTACTCTTGAACTGGCCTTTCTGTAATATGTCTACACTAACTAAATCGGTAGTCGGAGTACGTTCGCCGAGCTTCTATACTAATATTACTAATATAGCTATTTACGATACAAGGGTGCAAAACAAAGAAAGGCCGATATCGCAGAAGTTTGAGGCCCGAGCCGCAGGCGAGGGTCATAAATATGCGAGAGAGAGCTTTCTGTTTTAGAACCCGTGTTTCGTACACAATTTTACGTCACCACTTGGCCAAAAAGTGGATTTTTGCGGACGCGCAGCGTGCGGAAAAACGCACTTTTTGGCAAGGTGTGGTGTAAAATATATAACGATAAACATTATATCACATATCGTCAGATTGTTAACAGGAAGTGAGCTATCTAGTGCTATTTTCGATCGGTCCTCTACAAATATTTGCGTGCAGGTGATCGTTCGGTCCGATTAGTGTCTTTCTTCTCACGGACCTTATCTATTGAACTTTAGGGTTATTGAACACTGCCTGACTTCTTCCGGTTTTTTTTGGGTATTTGAATTTAAATATTATCTTTAAATGTCCCGGGTATTTGGACATGGGGCTATTGAATAACCACAATTTTACCAAACGCCAAAACTCCGTCGGGAGGTTTATATGCGGACTGCATACGTATGGTGGCTAACAAGCATACGGCCTGCCTGATGGTAAGCAGATACCGTAGCCTACGGACGCTTGCGACTCCAAAACAGTCACTTGAATCTCCGCGAATATTTCTGTCATTTCCATACTGGGGTTTGGCCTAAAACTAAAGTTACAAGACAGGTTTTTTTTAATGAACATGAACAAGTGAAAAATAAATCTTTTTAGGGTTCCGTAGTCAACTAGGAACCCTTATAGTTTCGCCATGTCTGTCCGTCCGTCTGTCCGTCCGTCTGTCCGTCCGTCCGCGGATAATCTCAGTGACCGTTAGCACTAGAAAGCTGAAATTTGGTACTAATATGTATATCAATTACGCCGACAAAGTGGTAAAATAAAAAGTGGAAAAAAATATTTTATTAGGGTACGAGGGTAAAACTGAAAGTTTCGGGAATAGAAGAAAATATGCAGTATAAGTGAGTTTATTTATTTTTATTGTTTTTTCAAAATATTCTCCTTTGTATTTCATGCACTTATGCATGCGTTCAAACCAGTCCATAAAGCACTTTTTGAACTCTGAAGTAGGGGTCGACAAAATGGCTATTTTATAGGCCTCCACTGCTTCTTCTGGCGTCTGAAACCGCTGACCACGCAGTTTGTCCTTGATTCTGGGGAATGTAAAAAAGTCGTTGGGACTTAAGTCAGGGCTATATGGAGGGTGGTCCAATATTTCGACTTTTTCACCGTCCAGGTACTCAGTTGTTGTCCGAGCGGTGTGTGGGCTGGCGTTGTCGTGGTGAAGGATGATGCGACGACTAGGGTTTGTTTTTCGGAGTTCAGCAAAGACGTTCGGCAAACAAATAGTGGTGTACCAATCAGCATTGACTGTTCTACGATCCTCAAGAGCCACAGTAGCTACGTGACCAGATTTAGAGATAAACGTAGCCACCATCTTCTTAGCCGTACTGCGAGAACGAACAACTTTTGTGGGTTTGAGCTCGTCTTCGAAGACCCATACTCGGGATTGGTTTTTAGTTTCAGGCTCATAAGCGTATATCAAAAAAAAAAATTCAAATTCAAAAAAAAAAAAAAAAAAAAACGTTTATTCGTGACACACACGGTACATAATAATAATAATAAAAAGAAGGAAAGACAAACAAAATAGGGCCGTGCCACGAAATGGACCCAACTCAGCATATTGCTGGCTTTACAGCCAGCGCTGGTCTTCCGTAAGGCCCATTAAGTGAGGAAACGGTGGGTAACACAACATACAGTATACAAACAAACATATAGTACTAGAAGAACAAAAATAAAGTAAAAAACATTACACATTGCAACAAAAAACCGAGCTCAGAAAAAATAACAGTGTAGCTAATATTATACTTATATAAAACACAATACGAGTAACATCATAATTTTACAAGAAACAAAAGAAGAAACAAAAATAAAGTAATACAATTGTATGGATAAGGCCTAATACTGAGAATGAACGCAGCCATTCGCTCGCTGCTACTAGCGCCAGCGGCAAATACTAGAAGCTAAGCTACATCTACTCTCTACTCTACGACAAGGTCGACAACTTTGACAAGACAAGTAAAACTAAAACGTCAAAATAAACAATTTGTAAGCTTTGCTTTGCGGAATTGGAGACCTGGGTAATGAAAAGAGGGCACAGCGCTTTACGTACAATTACATACTATCAACTACGTACTATTTTAATAAAGGGGGCATACATGGCAATGCAATTGTGACACAAACGGTGAGAACGAGTTATATGCAGCTAGTGTCATGACACAAATCTTCCTGCCTGCGCTGGTGCTCATGCATGTATTTCTTAAGCATCATTTTAAAACTATGGACGTGTTCCAGGGTCCTTATCGGCGGTGGTACATTGTTCCAAATCTTGGAAGCTGCATAGCGAAAACTTCCCCGGAAAGCAGCGGTAGCATGTCGGGGCAATAACAAATGTGTTACACACTGGCACTGCCGACCTCGACGAGTAGTCGTGTGGATAGAGAGCTTGTCGAAGAGATATGCTGGTGACTTATGCTTTAAAACCCCAAAAAGCAGACAGGCCATATGAAGCTTACGACGGTGTTGCATTTTCAGGATACTGTGATTGTTTAAAAAAGGTGTTACGTGGGCCCTTAACGGAATGTTGAAACAAAATCGAGCACAAGCATTCTGAACACGCTGAATGAGTTTCTTTGTCTTTGCAAGGAGACGGGGACCCACAACTGCATCCACATAGTTGAGTCTAGATAATACCAGTGATTCCACAAGCCGTATACGCAAAGTTTCATTTAAAAAGGGTCTAATTTTATACAGGGTTTTGAGTTTATAAAAATATATATCCACGACTCGTCACCTGATACTATGCTAAAAACAGCATTTGAGCGTCCCTTGTTAAATCTTTTCAAAGTTTTGCGGCACCAATTGACACGGACTATTTTCTGCTCGTCAGACAATAGGTGAGGTATCCAACGGGAAAATAACTTTTTCACGCCTAATTCTTCTTTTAAAATAATTTGTATTTGACTCATTCCAATACCCAGGTGCTCTTGAATTTCCCGATATGTCACATGTCGGTCTTCATTTATCAGACGACGCACAACATCGACGTTTTCTTGCGTGACTGCCGATTTTGGTCGACCTTCACGCACTTCGTCGGTGAGGGATACACGGCCACGTTGAAATTCTGAATACCACCTGTATATTGTAGTCTTTGAAGGAGCTTCAATATTAAAAGCAGCAACCATCCGCTCTTCACATTGTTTTTGTGTTAGTCCACTTTTAAAGTCATAATAAATCATAGCTCTGAAATTTTCACGGCACAATTCCATTTTAAGCAGTGACTCGACGACTTCAATAAACAATTGAAACCGAACCATACTTTTTTTTTTCTAAGTGGCCAGTGTGTTGAGATAAGGAAACTTCAGAGATTATAAAAAGGTATAATACATGTTAAAAATAAATTAATAAGTATTCGATTCCCGCCACTTTCAGTGCAAGCCTCGTACCTCCCCTATACGTAAAGTGGGGAGTGATTTTTTTTTTCATTTTAACCCTAACGTGTGATATATTGTTAGATAGGTATTTAAAAATAAATAGGGGTTTACTAAAATCATTTTTTGATAATGTTAATATTTTCGGAAATAATCGCTCCAGAAGTAAAAAAAAAATGTGTCCCCCCCCCCCTCTAACTTTTGAACCATAAGTTTTAAAAATATGAAAAAAATCTCAAAAGTTGAACTTGATAGGTTGAATAGTTTTTGAAAAAATTACAAAAATAATTTCTGAACTAAGTTTGTAATTTAACCGTATAAACAGGTGTTTATTGTACCTGTCATTTCTACAAAATCACAATGAAATGACGTGCTTTCAAAGGTTTTGTGTTTCTGTACTTAATATGTCAACTTAATGTGACGGACGGAAAACTACGGAACCCTACACTGAGCGTGGCCCGACACGCTCTTGGCCGGTTTTTTAATCTTTATTTATCATGGAGCTTTTGTCAAGATGACTATGTCAGATCCAATAAGCCTCTAAACTACCACAATCTTCTTAAATGTAAATATACAAACAAAACATTGATCCCCTAAAATCAAACTACAAATTTTTTATACAATTATTTACAAAAAAAAAAAGCCGTTTACAAACTTACGGCATGCCTGATGGTAAGCAGACACCGTAGCGGATAGACGCTTGCAACTCCAATAGAACTACAAGGGTTTTGCCGACCCTTTATCGACTTGAGGATTTGTTGTGTTGACAGCTAGATACATACGCTGGTCCCTCACTCTCAACACTGCGCATCCTCGGGCTCTGGCTCGGACTCACCAACAGAAACAACACTACAATCCACATACCTAACCAACCATACATACATTTACCTCGCTAAACATAAAACATGAATGCAACAATCAACCTGAATAAAAAAGTTTTAAAACCAGTTCCGGAACTTTTCGTCCGTCTTTAAATAGACCTGCAATCGATTCCCGCAGCCTTGGTGCCATGTATCCAAGTTTTAAGCATCGTGTTGTGTAACTTTTCTAGACGATGATTCATCAGCAGGGCTAGTATGATAGGGCTCCTATCGCCATCGCATCTTACTACTAATTATTTAAAAAAATAGTAATACCAGATGGTCGTGTGTGAAAGTGTGAAACGCTAAGCCAGCAGTGTATAATGCTGAAAAAAAAATTGTACCTTATTGTTTTTTTTAATAATTAAACAGAATGTTAGTCCAAATTTCTTGTACCTATATTAATAGTACATTACTGCAAAGGCCGTGAAATAGGGGATTGCTGGACGAGTTTGGAATAAACGGCCGAGTCGTAGACGAGACCGGATAAAACGAGTCCGCCAAGAAGTAATGAAGTAATGTAGGGAGCCATAAACAGGTAACTTCATGTCCTCTTTTCGTGACATTAATAATGCATACATTTAGGCGCATGTTTGAGAAAATACTCTGACAAAAAAGATCTGGACACAAGATTGAAAAAATATTACAACCTTTTATTTAACTTGCACTAACACACTTGTCATCAAAATTTGCAATCCCTTTTTCAGCCACTTGTCTTTCTTTATTTCGGGACAAAGAGTTAAAATTTCTGAAACATTACTTATCTACTTACATGAAATGTCGACAAAAAAAGTGGCGAATATGTTAATAGATTATCTATGTTGCTTTTAAGACGGCATTTCGCTGTAGGGATAGGCGCTATATGATAGCATGTAGTTACGTATCACTGCATGTTTTTGTTGTTTAATTTTATTTATTTATATACAAGAATGACATTGTCGTTTAGACACATTTATTACATTACCCACCGTCCCGTCTTTCACTTCATCGTCGGCCTCATCTTTGCCTCCTGGCTAGATGCTGGCCAAGAGCAATCCCATTGTTAATAAAAAAAAGTTTGTACGTTCAAATTATACATGTAAATGTTGTATTGCCGTTACCATGGCACGATGCGGTATTTTTAATACCCTAATGTACGAAGATGTGCCAGGCTATCTAGTCGAGCCAAGGTTGTTTGAGCATCGATTTCTACAGCTATTTTCACCATAGTCGTCTAAGAAACCGGAATTGACTTCGGATAGTGGTTTGTTAGTAAGTAATAGAAAGGAGTCACCTACATCAAAGGATAGAGTTCATTCCAAGAATAAATCGTACTGTAGTGACTTTAAAACTCAAGTTAGTCTCTTTTCACTTTGTTCAAATCATTCCTAAAACTATGAACTGTAAATGAATTATTATGACAGTAGGATTATCATAAAATATTGCCGTGCTGGGTTGGTATAAAATCTTAATATACAGGGTGTGGCCTGTAAAGGAGCAATAAATTAATTGGCACACTATTGATTGAGCTTCAATTGAAAAAAAAAGTTTTTTTACATTTTTTCTATACAAAATTAAGTTACGTGTACTTTTTTACTCTACTGGAGTGATATTAATGACTATTTATTTAAAAACACTAAAAATTTGTAAAAAAAAAAAAACCCAAAAATATCCTTTTAAACCAAAAATTCGACAACGATTATGATTCATAACTTGAAGCAACCTCAAAATCAGCATTGACTGCCGCGCTGTAATCTCTGGGCGCCAAGATCCATTTCTCCCAATTGAAAAAAGATTTTTTTTTGGACACTAGAGGTTACTGCAGATGCTCTAAGGAAGTGCCCTTTAAATTTATTGCCCCTATTACTGGCCACACCCTGTTTTGGTATGTCATTTCATAAGGGTACCTCTAGGCGGCGTCATTATTACGTGATTTATTTAACGACGCAATCAATAATCGTAAATTTTAACAAAAAAAAAACGACTTCAAAATTGCAATGCAGCAACGAACGTAAGCGCATTGCAATTTGATTACAGACAGTTTGAAATTCTGCCACACCATAACGACGTTACGATATTAGGTGGCTCCCATATCCGGATAGCCTATAAAAGATTCGGCCGAGTATCGTTAATTTGCTTCTAAGAATTGAAGAGATCCGTTACTTTGTCATGGATCCCATAATCAGAAACTAACTAAGCTCTTACTAAATCACCCTTGAAGTACATCCTTTCCAATAAAAAAATTATCATCGAAATCGGTTGGCGTGATATTGAGTTATTCGTCCGCTTGTCGCGCACATACCTAAAGACTTATATGGTTTTCTCATGGATGGCATTGTCAGAACTGGACCATATTGAAATGGGACCACACGGGAAGCACCAGCTTTCAAATAAAAAAAAAGAATCATCAAAATCTGTCGCCCAGACGAAAGTACTGAGGTAACAAACATATAAAAAAAATGCCGATTTGAGAACCTTTCCTTTTTTGAACTCGATTAAAAATAGTTTTTATCGTCATTCAGTTACTTCCGGAATTTATAGAAATACATATAAGAAAATAATATGTAGGTATTGTAGGTGCCTATCGCATGGCTATTGTTTAAGGGGGGGGCTCTATCGTGAGAACAGACAACTTAGAAAAGTTGAAAAGCCCCCGACTTTTACATTTCAAATTTCAATATCTCAAAAACGGCTGAACCGTTTTGATAAAGCATGTCTAAGAACCACCGCTAGAAAACTTGCTTTCAAATAAAAACCCGCATTTAAACCGGTTCACCCTTAAGAGACACCACAGACAGACACACACATACACAGATGCGCGTGGGGGGTTACTATTTCAATATAAGAAAACAACTATAATCTGTGTTTTTCAAACTAATGTTTATACAATAACTAGGTTTTCTTACTTTTTTGAAATAATTATCCGTTTTGACAGAACACTCGTTTTTACTCAGATTCGTTAGTTTCCACGCGCGGTCGACGGGAACAACATATGGAGCTAACACTGGCGAGCGAGCGAGACAACATTTTAAAACAAAACGGATTTTTTTGACATGTGTCATCCATCAGTCATCACAACACATCTTCGTTAAAATATGTAATCAATGCTCCATAGAATTTCTGTTTTGTTTCACAATAGACGATGACAATGAACCACATCTGTCAGCTGTTACTGGTCTTTATTTATTTACATACATTCAATATAATTTTCTCAAACATGCAATGAAATATTGATGTTATGTTCCTTATAATAGGCTGAGAAGTATGACGTTTCAGGTGCGGTTAGGACAAGAGGTCGTTAATGGAATTTCATACAAATCTTGCTGGCCTAGGCCGGAAAAGTCCTCTTTTTTCATTTTCATTCCACATAAATTTGTGGCACAGGCATCATGACATTCTGCCACTATGCGTATTAAAAATAAAACTTTGTTTTTTTTGTTTATTTCATTGCATGATGAAAATAAAGTTGAATTTTACTGTGACTTAACTATTAGACTTTAATGCCACTAGTTCTGTTAAGTAATTAAGAGTGTGTAACTAAATAATGCCATATTTCATTCTATTCTTAATCTTATAATCTTTTTTTTATTTCTACTAACCAAGTAAAACTTGGTTTTATGGAGATACGTTAGAGTTTGCTATGTCAATAATTTATGTCAAAAAAAATACTGAGTTACCAAAATTTGATCAGGGGGGTATTCCACGTATCCCATATCTTTGTTCAATATACATTACATTTGATCAAAGAAATGGGATGATTTCATCAAACTTGGAAGGGACCCCGACATTTGATCAAAGATTCTGATGACAGTTAAATCAATAAAACTTGGACAAAGATATTGGATAAGTGGAATGGGCCTCCGTCTAAGAAATTTGATCAAAGATTGGACAAAGATATTAACCAACTAGTCAAACGATATGTATACTTTTCGTCCGTGCCTGTTGTCTAATGCGCTTGGTCGGGTTATATGAGAGTTCAAAACGCGTGTATAGTATAGGTCCCGTAAATAATCTTACTAACTTAATAGCCATAAAAATGGCTAAATAATAATGTCTCCTTTCGTCACGGTTGACCGAGACGGAAAAGTAGTTGTTTAAAGTATTCGGCGCGACGAATCAATGTCACGGTGAGATTACCGTCGCTAATCCGACGTTGCGTTCCACTTGACGCCGCTGTGACGTCAATAGACGTCGCATGGAAACGTCGACGTGACGTGCACTTCCCACAGTACAAACAGTTAATATCGGCGGGCGTATGGTGGTTGCCATTTTATCACTTACGTCCATCATCATTTTATTTTATTCATTCAGGAGAAAGTAACAGAAGTAATTTTACAAAAAGAATGTGATGTGACAGTGCAAATACTTAGTTTCTAAACATGCATTTACCCCCTTGTCAGTTCCCACTGAGACGTAAATATTAAGCAGGACATAAATATAAACTATTTATTGTCGTGTAGGTGTATAAGGTACCCGTCACTCTCTCACTTACTTATCAGAACGTGGCGAATATCTTATCCACGACGATAAGTGGCAACCATCATACGCCTCCTGTATCTAGTTTCGCTATAAATACACAATATTAGTAATGAAGATTATAGAGGCACCTAATAGACACCACAAGACGTCACCGTAAGACCACTCAAATCTGTTCAGTTCCTTGAGCACGAAGGCTACGGTTCACCATGTTAAAAAACGAGACGTTATAATTATTTTCTGATCCCCAGCCACGTTGTAGGTATAACAAGTGTGACGCGTGCTAGTCTGACGTTGCGTATTTGATGCCGATGGATGACGTAAATGGACGTCGTTAGTTAAAGTTGAGAATTAACCCATTTCAGGCCCACCAGCACTACGTGTGCTATGTCGTAGAGTGTGTGTAGCAGTATTTTCCCGCCTTGTAGCGAAAATGGCACGTAGAGGCATGCGTCATAACGCATAGATGTCGGCATAGGCCTTGAGTGGGTTAAGATGACGCTTAATAATCTGGTGGAATACTATAGTCAACAATCACAGCACTCAATAAAAATTTAGTAATATAGTTATAAAAATTGTTGTCAACATATAACAAGAAACTGATACCTAATTACGACTTTTTACTTTTTTTTATGTTTTACTTTAGTTATTGATATGAGAATCTCTTATGTTTCCGAATAGCTATTTTCTACCAGTTATACTTATTTACACTTAACATGGTTGTTAAGGCTCGGCCACAACTTCAATTTGCAGCGGCAACGGGTCACCATAGCCATAGGAGAGAGAGATGCTGCGATCTGATCTCTCGCTCATACGTATGGCGCACCGCTGCCGCATCCGGTCGGAGTCTTGGCTAAGCCTTAAGGCAGTCACTAAATGGCTGTATCTTACTTATTATTGGTTTTAAGCGGAACAAATCGATTCGCCGGTTTTATTTCACAATATAATTATCGCACCCACTTTACTTGAAAATTTAGCACAAGGCTTAGCAAAAATTAAGACAACAAGTAAATTTTTAACAAAAAAACACCGACTCCTAACTTTGCCAGACCCCATCCTCCTGCTATATAATTTGAGGAGTTCCTTCGATGTAGCCTTACTTACCCCATCCTCTTGGTATAATAATTTGAGGAGTTCCCTCGATTTTTCCAAGATCCCGTCATCAGATCCAGACTTGGTGACAATGGGACCAACTAGAAAACACACCCTTTCAAACAAAAAAATAATTTTTGAAATCGGTCCTCTAGTCTCCGAGTCTTCGGTAAAAAATAAAAAAAAATATTCTGACGAATTGAGAACCTTCTCCTTTTTTTGAAGTCGGTTAAAAAGATGTTGGTTGGTTCTAATTGTGAGAGTAGTTCAGGTTGTTCAAAGGATAAGAAACGGGTCGCCCCGTTCATACAAAAGAGGGTAAAATCGAGATCCGCTTCCTGGCTGTTTCCTTCTACAAAATTCAACCTACGAGTATTATTGGGGTTCCGTAGCCAAAATGGCGAAAATGGAACCCTTATAGTTTCGTCGTGTCTGTCTGTCCGTCCGTATGTCACAGCTGATTTACTCGGATACTAAGCACTACAAAAGGCCTTTTACTTGGTTACCAAATTTTTACAGTGGCCATTATTTGTGTAAGTAATTTACTCTGTTTGACTTCGTATTGGATTTTTTTAAATATTATGTATTTGGTTAGTACCTATATTAATTTAATTATAAATTTATGTAGCCTGTAGTGAATATATTTGACATGTTTATTGTGTATGACGATGTATGATCAATGCAAATAAATGATATGATATGATACAACTATTAAATTTGGTAGAAAATTGTATTCTATGAACCGCTACGGAATAGTGATTGTAAGAGTACTTTGGTCCGTTTTCATTGCTCTCAAGTGTATAGTTGGCGCAGCTGCTCGCCAATTGCTTCAATTCGTCATGTTAACACAGAACTCAATTGCTTTGCTACATTTAGTATCGGTTTAATACTATATAACATGTCTATAGCTTCTACTCGCGACCCGTGACTTTGTCCGCATGGAACTCTAAATCGTACCTCCATACAAACTTCCGTCCCTCATTTCACCTCTTTAAGGAATGACTTCCAGGATAAAAACTATCTTAAGTCCTTGACGACCTGTTTAGCCTAGTTGGTAGTGACTCTGCCTCCGAAGCTAGAGGTCCCGGGTTCGAATCCCGGCCAGGGCATTTATTTGTGCATTTTTCACGGATATTTGTTGTTGGGTCTTGGATGTTTTCTATGTATTTAAGTATGTATTTATGTATATAAGTATGTATATCGTCGTCTAGTACCCATAGTACAAGCTTTGCTTAGTTTGGGACTAGGTCGATTTGTGTAAGATTGTCCCCCAATATTTATTTATTATTATTATTTTTATTCTCTGAGTCCTAAACTACCTTCATACCAAATTTTATCTAAATCAGTTCTGCGATTTAAGATTTATTATATTATGGAATATAGACAGACGTATTGGACGTATCGATTCTATTTAGATATACATACATACATAATATAACTTAAATCAATACTTAAATAGGTAAATAATAAACTACACACACACACACACACACAATTAATACACTTCATCATCATCATCATCATCATCATGTCAGCCGAAAGACGTCCACTGCTGGACATAGGCCTCCCCCAAAGACTTCCACAATGACCGGTCCTGCGCCACCCGCATCCAGCGGACACCCGCGACCTTCACCAGGTCATCAGTCCACCGTGTGGGGGGCCTGCCCACGCTACGCCTTCCGGTACGTGGTCGCCACTCGAGAACCTTTCCGCCCCAACGGCCATCGGTTCTACGTGCTATGTGCCCCGCCCACTGCCACTTAAGTTTAGCGATTCGGAGGGCTATATCGGTCACTTTGGTTCTGCTGCGGATGGCCTCATTCCTGATGCGATCACGCAGAGAAACTCCCAACATAGCTCTCTCCATTGCCCTTTGGGTGACTTTGAGCCTTCTTATGAGGCCCATAGTAAGCGACCACGTTTCAGTGCCATATGTCATCACTGGCAACACACACTGGTCAAAGACTTTTGTCTTGAGACACTGCGGAATATTGGACGAAAAGATGTGCCGTAGCTTCCCGAACGCTGCCCAGCCGAGTCGGATTCGACGATTAACCTCTTTCTCGAAGTTGGACCTACCTAACTGGACAGTCTGTCCTAGGTATACGTAATCGTCTACAACTTCGAGCGTAAAGTGTCCGATTGTTAAGGGAGTTGGTGCGACATGGACATTTGACATGATCTTCGTCTTGTCCATGTTCATCCTTAGACCAACTCGCTCGGAGGCTTTACTGAGGTCATTGAGCATTGTACTTAAATCCTCCATGGTCTCAGCCAAGACTACTATATCGTCAGCAAACCGAAGGTGAGTGAGGTAGTCGCCGTTTATGTTGATGCCTAGCCTTCTCCAGTCCAGAGTCTTGAAAACATCCTCCAGTGCAGCGGAGAACAGTTTAGGAGAAATAACATCTCCTTGCCTGACTCCCCGCTGCAACGGAATAGGCTTTGAGTTCTGGTCCTGGAGTCAGACTGACATAGTGGCGTTCTTGTACAAACCTTTCAGCACTTCGATATACCGGTAGTCCACTTGGCACCGCTGGAGAGATTGTAGTACAGCCCAGGTTTCGATCGAATCGAAGGCTTTCTCGTAGTCCACGAACGCTAAACAGAGGGGCAGGTTATACTCCTCAGTCTTCTGTATAACCTGACGGAGCGTATGGATGTGGTCTACGGTGCTAAAGCCTCTTCGGAAACCGGCTTGTTCGGGAGGCTGGAAGTCATCTAGCCTGCGTGCGAGACGGTTCGTAATGACTCTTGAGAACAGCTTATAGACATGGCTCAGAAGTGAGATGGGTCGGTAGTTCTTCAGTAAGGAGTTGTCACCCTTTTTGAAGAACAGCACCACCACACCTCTGTTCCATGCCTTTGGAGTTTTCCCTTCCAGTAAGACGGAGTCGAACAACTTCTGAAGGGCCCTAAGGACCGGTTTTCCACCCGCCTTCAGGAGTTCAGCTGTAATTCCGTCTTCACCGGGTGCCCTGTTGTTCTTCAGCTGCTTAAGAGCCATTCTAATCTCGTACAGGCTGATGTCCGGGATATCTTCGGTATAGTGCCGGGTTAATCTAGCTCTAGGGTCTTCCGCCAGACCAACTTCGGGTCTGCTAGTTGACGTGTATAGCTGTCCATAAAAGCACTCTATCTCACTCAGAAGCTCAGGTTTGGACGAAACGATTCTACCATCCTCAGTTTTTAATCTGGCGAGCTGGCTCTTTTAATACACTTAGGAACAAATATTTGTGCTCATCAAGTCATCACATAAATACTTTTAACGGAAATCGATACGAAGACTCGGCTTCGGATGCAGAGTCACTACCATCTAGGCCAAACAGGTCGTCAAAGCCAAGGTCAAAGTCATGGTGGTGCTTGTAATGTTTATGAAATAGGACCTTAATCCTTCCGTCTATGAATTTTTAATCCTTTAACTAATCTAAAATTATCTTTGTTCACAGATCTCGCGCATCCTGACCACTAATGGAACATTTAAGCTAAGCAAAACTAGTATAAGCAAAATGTCTCACCACCTCGTAACCGTATGCATGTTTTGCCTCCTTTGCGCCGCGCACACGTGCGGCGCACATGTCGACACAAAGGAAATCCGCACATATGAACCGAGCACACACGACTACGACCTAGCCTTAGACTTGACTGAGAAACGAAAACTAGAGTCCAGGGAGCGATACAACCACAAACTGCAGAAAATCAGACAGTACCGCCCTAAACGGCACCTCGATGAGGTCTCTGATACATATATTAAAGAGATTTTCAATGAGTACGGGAACGGGGATGAGATGTCGATGAATTTGACGAGGTTCAATGATATGTTGAATGTGTTGGAGCTGTCGAAGTTGGTGCAGGGAGGGTATGAGAAGAAGACTGCGCCGCCGGTGTACGAGTCGGCTTATGTGAGTACTTTTGTTATTTGTCCAAGTAGCTAGGCTACGTCAGTCACACGAGAGCATATGAGATGCTCACTCATCACTAACAAGTTATTTCCCAGTCGCCTTGGTGATTGATGATTTTCTATAAAATTATCGGAAATATTTAACTTATAGCTTACTTGCTTTATGAGATCCCCGAAAATATTATAATTACCTGGTTCAGAAACATCTGTATTGGGTTTTACGGACCAATTCGGATCATAGACTGCAAGAAAATCGGCTTCAAGATAGCGCTTCTGTCCTGAGGTTTTGGGTATCACGAACCAGAAATACTTAATACATATAGAAACGTAGTTTGGTTCCTAACTCTTTTATCAATCTTACTAATTGTATATTGTTCTTTCAGTGCCTTAACAGTTCAGAGCTAATCACAGCCGTCAACAACGGTCTAAAAGACGAACACGACCACAAACACACAGATCCGAGCCACGACCATGACGTACTAATAACAGAGGAGACCTTACGCGCAGTATGTCCTGTACTCCTTTACCAGAAACTCGGACAACCCGGTTCAGAAAAACGTGATTGTGTCAAACATACTAAAGTACACACAAAGAGTCTCAAAGCTATGACCGAAGAAGTGAAAGAAGACAACAGTAAAAACATGTTCGCTGTCTGGCTGTATTCCTTCCTAAGTATAACAGCCATCAGTGCTTGTGGTCTTCTAGGTGTGGCAGTGATCCCTATAATGCATAAGACGTATTACAATCATATATTGCAGTTCCTAGTGGCGTTAGCTGTGGGAACTCTTTGTGGTGACGCGTTACTACATCTGATGCCACATGCGATGAGTCCACATGAGCACGATCACGGGACGTCTTTAGAAGCAGGTTCATCATCTCATAACGATGGTATGTGGAAAGGATTGGCCGCCATGATGGGGGTAGTCTTCTTCTATTTTACCGAAAAGGGTCTAACGGTCGTTGTTGAATGGAGGAAGCGCCGTCAAAAGCTTGAGGAAGACAAACTTCCTTCAAGAGTACGAGTGTTGAAAGATGAGACTGTAGGAGGCTGCTCAGGCGGCTCTAAAGCCCCCATAACCAACTCCACTACAAATTCATTAATGAAAATCTTCAAGAAAGATGATAAAAATGACCCCACAACTAAAACTTGTAAGCACAAGTATTCAGAATACCCATACTGTTACGATGAAATTGACACTGACACCCATGACGATCACCACTTGCGGGACGGTCAGATCCCACCTAGTCCTAAAGCTAAGAAGCAGAACAACTCTGTGAGTGTGGTTTCCTCAAATGCTCTAAGCTCTGACAGTAAAGAAGAACCTACAGCGAAGGATTGGCTGCTGAAGGCGGAACCGGCCTCGGTGGTGGAAATGAACAATATTAAACATAAGGAGGATGGTGCTAAGGATCTCAAAGACGGCGACAGTTATACTGTTATATTGAGGTAAGTGTGAAGTGTCTATTGTAAACAAAATTTGATATAATTTCGTCCTTCCATAGGCCAAAAAGTTCAAAGGCACAATGTTAGTTAAGAGTTTCAACATTTTTGGACCTAATAATAGATATACGAAATTTACTCCGAAGTAAAAGTTTATCAAAGCTCATTATATGCAATTCCATAGATGCGTGGCTTATTTATTAACTCCACAAATTGCGTTTTCGATTTTAACTAGTTTTCCGTAAGCTGGCGCCCAACATGAGGGCCTCTATAATTCTGTTTTTACTAGGCTCCTATACAGCAATAGAATCTACATAGTATAATTCACTGGTGTGATTAATCCCGACAAATGAAAACTGGCGAAAAATTTCAACGCACTTAGGCAAAAGATACATGATTCCATTCCTTTCAGGGAACATTCTAGAGCCCACCACGGCCACTCTCACGCGCACGGCCACGTGCACGCCCCTCCATCTAGTATGTCTTCAGTCGCCTGGATGGTCATCATGGGAGACGGCCTTCACAACTTCACCGACGGGATGGCTATAGGTAAGTCTAGTCTGTGTCAATACCAGGGAATATCATAGTGCATGTCTCCTGCCTACACAACCTCACTGACGGGATAGCTACATAGGTATGCCTGGTCTTGTGTCTATCGTAAGGAACACTGAGCCTCTATCCAGCTTCTTGTATGTAGCTGGTATGGTAATAACGGGAGAAGGCACAACAATACAATTTCACTATGGTGAAGAAACCTACATTAGGTTAATATTGAGACTGCGTACATTCAATAGTGTAAGTGAAGTACACAAACCTTATTAAAGTTCATAGACGAAGGTTTAAGTCTAGAAGAGAAGTAACCTTAATTGCACATTGGGAATTAGTACACACATTACATTAGTAAAAGAGAAGTACACATTTACACAACACGCAATTACCAGCTTAAGGATCATAGCTTAGCCCCTCACGTTCCTAAAAGAAAGCCCAGCAATGGGCGTATGATGATGAAATATCTAACGCGCGATGTTCATCCCAGAGGGCAAACTAAAACATTCAAACCACACTTAATTAGAGTAACCAAGTTTCATTGACTGTTGAGGCCGCGACGCACTGTCACTGAATGTCAACGACTGACCTGGATACGCATGGACCTTGACAAGGCCAATGTCATGGCGTATGCGGCATAGCAAATGAAATGTAGTTACGTTTATGGTGTTAAGATTTGATTTGAATAAATTTACCTGATTAAGGACGTAATATGAGACTAAACGTATTATAGACTGATTTTGAAAAGACTCGAAACTTCCGGTGTGTCAAATCGACCGTGCCAGCAACAATATTGCTTTAACTTGTACGATTTCACACATTATTATTAGGACTTTGAGAGCGCCCGACGTTTGTTACGGCAGTCTGCTCGCGATCAAGTTTATTGTTACACATTCGAAATGTTGTATAAATGAAGAGGTAAATAAATCTTATAAGTAGTAGTAAGTTAAGTAATCTTATACAAATTACGTACCGTCTACTAATAATTACATTACTGCTATCCATCTCTATTGTTTTTGTTTAGTTAATAAAAATATGTAATACGAATATTTAGGCAAATACGGTCCTGCAATATGCCGGTTATAGTAGATAAGTGGTGCTGGCGGCGAATGGAAGCCATAAGCTGGACAGAAAGGAAAACCATTAAAGAGGTTTTGGATTTGGTAGGAGAAAAGAGACGATTGAGAATAGAAGAGGAAATATGACAGGGCACCTGCTACGACATGACAATTACATAAAAACCGTAATTGAAGGAAAGATAGAGGGGAGCAGAGGCAGGAAACACCGAGACGTGCGTTTATAGAGCAAGCCAAAGAAGTTCAATGTAATGTCGTATCAGGAGCTCAAGGCATTGGCAGAGAACCGAACAGAATGGCGGTTACTCCACCGACTAGAGCTAGGCTCTTAAATTAATGATGATGAGTAGATAAGCAAGCACCACCCTGTGTTGTAAGGACCTTTGTCACACACATACATACATATTGTTATTATATACTCTTGTCCTTCTTGTCTCCATTCACTTAGAGGCTAGGTTTAAATCCTATATTGGCTGCCCGCGTGTTAAAAAACGCGTCGGAATAAATATAGCCTACATATGTCCCGAAGATCTATTCTATATTCTGGTGATTTTTGAAATCAGATAAATTGTTCCAGCGATAACCCCCACATACAAACTTACCTCTTTGTCATGTTAGTATATATTCGAATAGATCTGTGCTGTTATCATATCTATCTATCTTTGACACTTCAAGGAGTATGCATCTATGCATTCTATAGTTGATTAGGCGCCTTCATCATTATATACCTTTAACAATGTGACATTAAGGCAGCGCAGAGGAAGGATAACACGTATATTCAATATTTTTTCTTCATTGTTCGCTTAATACGGTATGTCTTTGTTCCACAACGGTAGTACTCACGATCAGTTGTTGACATA
This sequence comes from Notocelia uddmanniana, assembly GCA_905163555.1. Taxonomy (NCBI): domain Eukaryota; kingdom Metazoa; phylum Arthropoda; class Insecta; order Lepidoptera; family Tortricidae; genus Notocelia; species Notocelia uddmanniana. The sequence goes on from LR991077.1 coordinate 7,433,620, forward strand.
ATTCACAAATAATTCGCAATAGCAATCATTCGTAAAGGATAAGAATATGTTTTATTAATGAAACCTGACTGACTGAATGCCTCTTCATCAACTCGGCAGTGTGTATGGTTACGATTTTCCTCCCTTTGACCCTAACAATTGATATGCATACCAATCATGACTATAATATAATGCCTCATTCTCAGACGAGGTAATCACAATCACCGTACGCAGTAGTGGCCAGAAATATAATAGTATTTCGATCTCACACATTCATATTACAATTCAAGCTTTTTCCCTGTAATTGCTGCTACTGCCTTCGGACACTGTTTCTGAGGGAAAAGAGTTTTTTTTTTACAAAACCTCATAATACTCATTGGTTACAGACAGTGATCGTTCGTAGATACAGACAGACAGCCGCGGCGGGGCACTCTTTGATAATATTTCCTTTATTTATACATATTTCCTTATTTCCTTTTCTGTTGTTTATTTATGTTTCCTTATTTCCTATTCATTATTTTCTTTTCTGTTGTTTCCAGGTGCCGCTTTTGCGTCTAACATAGCCGGCGGTTTCTCCACAGCCATTGCTGTCTTGTGCCACGAATTACCGCACGAGTTAGGTAAGAATAAATAATCCCATTTGACATGTACAGATAAGTGAGAAGTTTCCTGAGAAGTGAAAAGGTTTCTTCACTATGCGTAACTTTAAAGTAAATTAATAGTATTAATACACGATTTCTTCTTAGCCGGTTGCAACTACAACGCAACCACTGGTGGGTGTATACAACTTATTCAAAAACTAGCTTTTGCCCGCGACTCCGCCCGCGTGCAACTCGTTATATTATATCAATAATTGCTATTAAATTGTTGTAGGAGCAGGCTTAAATATCGCTCGCCCATACAAACTTCATTCATTCAATCAATCAAGGTGGTTATCACTTTCTGTCAAGTGAGCTACAAATTGGATGCCAGTTGAAGTGGCCAGTTAAGTGAGAGCCAAGAGCTTTCATACGATAATCAAAAAAGTCTTAATCATTGACTACTGATTATCTCCTTGTACTGTTTTCCTAATTTTCTCCAAAAAATAACATGAACTTTTTATTAATTTTATACTTAAGTCTACTTCTAAGGACTACTATAATCTCTGAAAGTATTGGTATCTAATTTGGAAGCACCTTATATAGGCGAATATAGTTTTCAGTACATACTAATGAGAGAATTCATATAATTCTATAAATATTTTTGTACTTGACTGTACACAGATGTATATCTTCAGAACAATTTACGTGATCTCCGTTTGTGTAACATTCTTGCATCGAAAGATTTTTCGCCGTCGTAGTGTCTTTTAAACTTTTGATTCTGCTATGTCTCATTATTTTTATCACGTTCACGCACACGGATACTACGGCATTCGAGTCATTTTTGTCTTATTTGGTGTATGACAGACACAATTGATTAGTTATGTACATGAAGGTGTTGACCAATAACTGCAGTCTTAGTTATTAAGTAAAATATTGCGTTTTCTCATAAATATACGATTTACCGTTGGCGGGGCTGTCTAGTTAATATCGAGTCAAAACTTTTTTTCAGGAAATTAAAGGGTAATACAACTTCTATTTCATTAGTTAACACTTAGCTAAGAGCATCATACACAACTGATAACACCACGAGTTCAAAAATACAAGCTTAGTTCAGGACTCGCCAGATATCTTCGTTCGACTATTGTAACAATATCTTTGTGCAAAAATAAATTATTCTTATTCTTCATATAATTTTCTTTGCAGGCGACTTCGCTGTGCTCCTAAAAGCGGGTATGTCAGTGAAGCGTGCCGTTTGCTACAACGTGCTATCTTCAGCGTTGTGCCTCGGCGGTATGGTGTGCGGAGTGTTAGCGGGACATGCGCCAAATGCAACCCGCTGGCTTTTCGCTGCGGCAGCGGGAATGTTCCTTTACATCGCACTTGTTGATATGGTAAGTCCTCACTTCTCAATCTAACCGCGTCGCTATCAAGTAGCTTCAACACTTCCATTTGAGTGTGGGTTCGAATCCCACTTCTGATGTCGAAGTGATAGACAAAGTAGATAGACGGTCAGCATGCTATCGACCATAACTTAAAAAGAAAACTGTCGGTATAGGTGTCGCATATACAACGCGCTGGTTGATATGGTGGGTCGGGCGTTACGAGGGTAAAACTGAAAGTTTCGGGAATAGAAGAAAATATGCAGTATAAGTGAGTTTATTTATTTTTATTGTTTTTCAAAATATTCTCCTTTGTATTTCATGCACTTATGCATGCGTTCAAACCAGTCCATAAAGCACTTTTTGAACTCTGAAGTAGGGGTCGACAAAATGGCTATTTTATAGGCCTCCACTGCTTCTTCTGGCGTCTGAAACCGCTGACCACGCAGTTTGTCCTTGATTCTGGGGAATGTAAAAAAGTCGTTGGGACTTAAGTCAGGGCTATATGGAGGGTGGTCCAATATTTCGACTTTTTCACCGTCCAGGTACTCAGTTGTTGTCCGAGCGGTGTGTGGGCTGGCGTTGTCGTGGTGAAGGATGATGCGACGACTAGGGTTTGTTTTTCGGAGTTCAGCAAAGACGTTCGGCAAACAAATAGTGGTGTACCAATCAGCATTGACTATTCTACGATCCTCAAGAGCCACAGTAGCTACGTGACCAGATTTAGAGATAAACGTAGCCACCATCTTCTTAGCCGTACTGCGAGAACGAACAACTTTTGTGGGTTTGAGCTCGTCTTCGAAGACCCATACTCGGGATTGGTTTTTAGTTTCAGGCTCATAAGCGTATATCCACGACTCGTCACCTGATACTATGCTAAAAACAGCATTTGAGCGTCCCTTGTTAAATCTTTTCAAAGTTTTGCGGCACCAATTGACACGGACTATTTTCTGCTCGTCAGACAATAGGTGAGGTATCCAACGGGAAAATAACTTTTTCACGCCTAATTCTTCTTTTAAAATAATTTGTATTTGACTCATTCCAATACCCAGGTGCTCTTGAATTTCCCGATATGTCACATGTCGGTCTTCATTTATCAGACGACGCACAACATCGACGTTTTCTTGCGTGACTGCCGATTTTGGTCGACCTTCACGCACTTCGTCGGTGAGGGATACACGGCCACGTTGAAATTCTGAATACCACCTGTATATTGTAGTCTTTGAAGGAGCTTCAATATTAAAAGCAGCAACCATCCGCTCTTCACATTGTTTTTGTGTTAGTCCACTTTTAAAGTCATAATAAATCATAGCTCTGAAATTTTCACGGCACAATTCCATTTTAAGCAGTGACTCGACGACTTCAATAAACAATTGAAACCGAACCATACTTTTTTTTTCTAAGTGGCCAGTGTGTTGAGATAAGGAAACTTCAGAGATTATAAAAAGGTATAATACATGTTAAAAATAAATTAATAAGTATTCGATTCCCGCCACTTTCAGTGCAAGCCTCGTACTCTACATCTACCGAAGCAGCTATATAAATAAAATAAATATTGGGGGACAATCTATATGGATTCAAACAAAGTTGTCTTCAGTGCTATGCCTTGCCGGTGTGAGGTACGGTGTATTAGCGGGACTTGCGCCTAATGCAACCCGCTGGTTATTCGCTGCGGCAGCGGGAATTTTCCTATACTTCGCGCTAGGGAATGCAATCCCGCTTGAAGAAATCAATCCCGGTATTCAGCGGGATTGAGATTTCTAATCCCGCTGGATCCCGGTATTGGCGGGATCCCGCAAGTTAGTGAGCTATTTTTCACTACACAGCTCGAAAAGTACCCACTTTGTCCTTAAATCGCTCGTCACCCATTTCAAACGCCTCATGATGGCGTCATGTTTCAAAGTTTTGCTGGTTTTTGGTGCGTTTCCTTGCTTTAGTGTGGTGAAAAATATTCGGCCTTCAAAAAATACCGCCACACAACAGCAGTACTAGAAAACTCTTTATATATGGTTTCTGACATAATTAACACTACATTTGTTAACGTAAGCACTTGTTAATGTTTATTATTTGAAAATCTTATTGCAAGTTATTACAACAACACTAAATGAACTTAAAAGGGCAAAATTCGATGCGTTATGACGTAATAACAATTTCAAACTAGCTAAAAAATAGACAAATTCGCACAAAATACTCTTCTACGGCTCCCCCTTCCCCCGCCGTTGCATCTAGGCTCCGCCGCGAAGAAATTCCGGTTGTTTCGGCAGTACGCGCGTGCCCGCGCTACGAGTAGCACGTATAAACTATGTCGGTCTTCAATCCCGCAAACCCCGGGCATCCCGCATAATTTACGTGCGGGATTAATACCGCATGTAGCATGCGGTATCCCGGTATTGCATTCCCTACTTCGCGCTTGTTGATATAGTTAAGTGTTACTCTTAACAACTACTGAGGCAGAGTATATGGATTCAAACAATGCGCTTACTTCAGCACAGCGTTTGACAAATTTAATTGACAGCACTACACGATGGCGCCGGCGTACCTATCCTTTCTGGCTATCCTGCCATTGTCAAATTTTGTGAAATAGGGGTAAAAACACGTTACCAAACATACGTTAGTATATAGAATATCTTTTTGAGTACCTAGTACTGCCCAGACCCGAGGTCTGTCTATTAATCCGTGCGTAAGTTCATAAGGCAGATGTGGGCCAACAACCCATTCATTCAACGATTCGGTTTAGATTAGCTGTGCGATTCGCTGATCAATTAGTTCCAATGATAATCATCCATGAACGTAACAGTATCCTACGCTTATATCCAAAGATTGGATGCAATGAAAGTTTTTAACCTCGCTAGTCAGGTTTTAGCGACAATTATAATGGTTTAATTTAGCAACTGGTCATATCGACTCACCAAAGAAAAATAATGATAATCTGATCTAAACCGAATTAATCTATGTTCCGTAAAACTATTGTTTATATTTTACCAAGCTTTCTGTTCCCGAAATGCTTAATGGTGAACTGAAGCTTAATGCCTGCTTTTGAATATCGTCGGGTGACAGCCAAAAGTCACTATAAAATCTGTCGTTACTCTTAGAGACCTCGTATCTCAGTACTGAAGCGATGCTGAGATACGAGCTTTATTTTAAGTAGATATTTGTTACTTATTGAGTTTAGACCAAACCAAAATGCCATTTACGAGGTTTGGGCCTGTATCAAAATCGCGGTACTAGGTAGGTCGTGATCGTGTTTGTCGAAAGTTTAGCATTCGTCCTGCACTTCCTTGGATACTTGTATGTAAAAGCGAGAGGGACGAATACTTTCATGATCAAATAGGGAAGACAAGTTAACACCTTTTATAGTTCAAACTTTTTGAACTGAGCTCATCCACTTAAGACTAAAGTGCCATTGAGTGGGAAACCACGAACGAAAGGACTACGGAATACCAACTCCACCTCTCAACAAGAAATAAGGTTGAAAATTCAATACACATACAATGTACTTAAAAAAAACCCCGTCTCCAATTTTGTACTTGCTATGCCACAATTTGTGGTCTCCGTGAGCCAATGCTTGGTTACCTACAAAAAATACCGAAATCGGCATATGCGTGCCTATCAAATTAGAGGAGTTCCCTCGATTCCTCCAAGAATTATCAAAATCGGCCAACGTGGTCAAGAGTTATCTGGGAACATACATATATAAAAAAACAAGCAAACTTGCAGACGAACTGAGTACCTCCTTCCTTCTATTGAAAAAAAAAGGTTGAATGAAGAAAAATCTTAACATCTACATCCAGATATCCGTTCGGAGGGATCAGCGACATCTAGCGTGTCATTGGTACACTATATACAGTACTGGCTTTTTGGTACTTGGTTTTCTAGAACAAAAGCAGATATTATAGGATTGTATATATGTATACAATTTCACTGAATGTAGATGACTGGGTGAGCTCAGTTCAAAAATCACAACTATATCTCATATTTTTAGCTTGTGTCTTATTCACATCTTTTCTCCACAGATGCCCGAGCTGAGCACATCGCACAGCAAAGAGGGCACGCTATGCCAATGCCTGCTCCAACTCATGGGGCTCGCCACGGGCATTGGTATTATGCTTGTCATAGCGCTGTACGAAGAGAAGCTAAAGACGTTGTTCGGATAAAGTGCAGTGAAAGTGAAAAGTGAAGTGTTGTGTTGTCCGGGGTGTCTTAAATATTAATCTCATTGTTCCTGCTTCTGTGAGTGGTCTGTTTGATCTGTTTTACAAAGGTCCAAGTTACAATTTTACAAAATAAAAATCTAAACTGGCAATACTGTCCTTTGACAAGGGCCTGATCAATAGACTAGCCATTTGAACAGTGTTGTCGGTTAGTTGCAAATTAACAATCCTTTACTGGTAACACTGAGGCGCTAATTGAGTATTATAAGTGTGATGGACACAGAAGTATACCAACTTTAAATTTCGTGGTATAGCTGTGTCCTTTTGCATTTTAGTCATGCTTACACCTTTAGCGACTGATCAAACGGACATATTTGACAACTACAAAATGGAGACTACCCGGGCATACCTTGATAAGTGTTTTAAAGTGCTATTAATATAAGTAAAACCCGACTGTGTAATACATCATAAGACAACATAGGCCTATCAGTGTTTTACAGAATTATCTAAATCACTGTGTATTGTAAATTGTATTATAACTATGCTTCAAACTTACTTAATAATCTTCACTATTGGTGACATATTTTGATTAATTCCCTTATTCATAAACGTTCATCAACGTACAGGCGGTCTTATCGCTAGCGATCTCTTCCAGTCAACCTTATGTTATTGATATAAGATTACATTTTACATAAGGTTTTTTCACGTCAACTGTGACAATAGTGTGAAATACGGGAATTTGAACTGTAGTTACAATGTGTTAAGAGTCCGCAGTAAGCTTGGTTCTACATACAAACGTAGTTTCGCTCTCATTTTAAAACGCCATGCTAGAATGACATGAAACTTTGTATACACAATGGGTCGGAAATTAGTTTCTGTTGCTTTAAAATATAATGGAGAAAAAATACAGCGATTATTAAGGTTTTCATACAAGACGTAGGAAACTCAAAAACTCGCTGTATTTCTTTTCTATTACAATTTCTAGCAACAGAAACTAATTTCCGACCTAGATATGGCGGCTCCCATCGTGTATACAAAGATTCATGTTATTTCAGCAAGGCCTTTTAAAATGAGAACGAAACTACGTTTGTATGGAGAATCGAGTTCAGCCGAGCGTACTCCCCGTAAGAGTCCCCTTAAACAATGACATCGAGGTCGGTACATTTTTCGTCGTGTCGGTACATAAATAACAGATCTTTATAAAATCGAGAGCCTCAAAGATACTAGTAACTCAACCTATGGTTTATAGTTTTTAAGTGGATATAATATTGACATAATTGTAAAGATTACTACTTAGTATCTACTTATTCTTGGCCTTATTGATGTTTAGATTGGTATTATAATATTCTATGAATATTATCAGTCAGTATATAGTTTGAAAAAGACAATGCAAAAATCGTAAATGAAGTTACTTCAAACTTAGACCACATTTTCAGTTTGAAGTACTTATAACCTGCACTAGTGATGAGGGATCTTGGATTTGCGAGTTATAACAATGATATAATTCTACGAGGCTGTAATACCTGTACGATGTGATGTGATAGACTGGTTATGAAAGGTATTATCCCTGATAAATCCATCAATCCGGAACCCATCGTAAGTATTTACAAGTGCAAGTTAAAATTTAACGCTTGCATTTATAACTATGCTAATAGATACAGTGACCATAGGAAAATATTCCTAAAGTATTGGTACTAAGAATTATCAAATTAAATGCAGTATGAGCATAACATGAAGTTGATTCAATTTTTTGTCTCTTCCAATTATAAATAAAATGTATAATTGATCAAGGCAATAACTGTATAAAATTAGTAAAAAAAAATGCCTTAAAATTAATAGTGTTAGGTTAGTTAATTTTAGTAGAACTACATGTATATGTTATGCTCATACTGCATACTTAAATGTAAACAAATTATCATATTCAATTATAAAATAAAAATGTGATGTACTTAGTTGTCTAAAAAAACGGAAGCTCAACTCGAATACTTAAATGAATGCTTTTCAGATACTTAATTAAAGCAATAATACTTCTACTGTACTTATTTAGGGTAAACGTCTGAATGTGGGAAATCTTAATTTCAATAATTGACACCCTATTCTGTATCTCTAATGCTATGAATTAAGATTGAAAGTACACATATTGGGTCAGTGGTACTGGGGCATTTCCCGGGTGGGGAAATTATTGTCAGAATCTAATTCCTTTTTTAATGGTCTATATTTGAAAATTTGATGTCAATCTAGCTTACTATATCATCGAATGTGTCTAGTATATAGAACTGTATATAATCGTAATAAATTGAAAGTGAAACTTTTAATACCACTTATTGAATGGACACTTTACTGTGAAATTTGTTGTACACTTACTTGTATGACTTTACTGTGATTTTAACCCTTTAACCGCCACATGACATTGGTTAACCCTTATTTTATATCGAAATATTTTTTGTGGCATTGCATTGGATGGCTCGGAAAAAGGTTAAATAAAGTTATTTTATGATTATGAAGCAGTTAAAAGGGTTAAAACGTGTCAACTTATTAAACAGTCATGTGTCTACCCGTTTCATACAGAACTAGGTATTAGGTAGATTTTCTATCTCAAATTTGTCTATGTAATATTGAATTGTACTTGATGAGGTTTGATAGGACCATCCTTTATTGACAGTATTGTCAATATTCAGATTTTAACAGTTACTATTTGACACAACTCTATTCGTTTGACATATAAAATCACGTCAAAAGCTAATTATCTGGTCCCTACTTTACAAACTTGACATTTGTCATGTGACAATGACAACTCGCCGTAGTCGCCGTACATTGAAGAGTCCACAAATAAAATAAGTAGACATAGTCGCTGGGCACTATAATTACTTATCAAAAGTGAATTTACAGTGAATTGTTATGTCAGGTTAGGTGGCGCTTGTCAAGCGGTAAAGTAAGCGCCTGGATCTTAAAAAAACTTGTCAAATCGGTATGAATGTGTCAGTGTTTTTGATGTCTTTGTACTATTTAAATGTTCCAAATGGCATCATTAAGTAATTAATAGAAACTGAATAACGACCGCTGTCGAATTGCTAATCTTGTGATATTCAACATAGATTGCCTTTTCTGTTCAGTTCTGTACCCCTACGTCACACCTGTCATGTATCCGTGACATAAGGTTTGCTGTCATCCTATTGTGTCAAATGCCTTTTGAATGTCATTTCATGATCATGACACCTATGACGCCAATTTGTTTGTGGCAAGAGAATATTAAATTTACTAGTACGTTTGAACATTGTTGTTGGTGGGGCACACTAGTGATTGATACCACACGTCATTGGCATTCAAAAGGTTAACCGATTAGATATGTTTTATTTATTCTCTAAAAGGTTAATAATAATTAATGAGGTAAAAATATCCACTGGTACTTAAGAGATTACTTAATTTTTATTAAGTTTTACTTATCACATACATAAGAGATCAAAATAATGTTACAAGTAATTTACTGTTTTATTTATTGAGTAATTAAAATAATCTCCATACAAAAAGATTCGATTACATTTATTTGTATGATCATTGATGAAAAAGTGCTGTTCATTGTTATAATCTGTGAAATTCACATTTTCCTATAAAACACATGGATTTCCAATTGAAAAAAAAAGCATTTCGAATTTTAGGGTAATTTAACTTTTACTTTAAATAAGCGAATAGTTATTTAATTATTAATTTTAAGTGATTTAAGTTTGCAATCATGTTGAGTGTGGATTGGTGCTGAGAGCGTCAATATTATTGACAATATTTCTTTGTAAAATAGTTCAATCGGGTTCCTATTATTCGTTGTAATTTTTGTACTGTTGTAAATAATATCTTGTACGTGTCATACCTTTTCCTGTAATATGACACATGACATTGTCACTTACTATGGTCTCTGGCAGATTAGAAATCAATTCGACAATAATCAGCACGAATAACGCCAGATTGGTTCTGCTTTGGTGCCACGATAAATTAATTCTTAACGGGCATTGATTTCTTATCTACTGGGGACTATAGTGATAAGTATTTAGTGCCAAAATCTGTCAATTATTGTCATTATTGATCTGTAAAAGGTGGGTGTCGTACAATGATATTGTCAATAATATTGATGTACGATCAGTAAGGTTCGCCCGAGCGATGTGTGATATCTGAGGACTTGATGATAATTATATTGTATTATAATAATGGTTATTCGTATTCCCTTGGTTTTATTTTCATCCCTTTCTATTTTTAAAATAATCGCAGAGTAAAAAAAGATGAAATTCTAAATTCATGATTATAAGTGATAAGCTAGTTTTTACCGACTTCAATAGAAGGAAGAAGGTACTCAGTTGTCTGCATGTTTGCTTGTTAGGGTTCCGTATCCAAAGGGTAAAAACGGGACCATATTACTAAGACTTCGCTGTCCGTTCGTCCGTCCGTCTGTCACCAGGCTGTATCTCGCTCTCAGAGCTAGATCTCAAGAACCGTAATAGCTATACAGTTGAAATTTGCACAGATTATGTATTTTTATTGTGGCTACAACAACAAATACTAAAATCAAAATAATGATAATAAATAAGGGGGGCTTCCGTACAACAGAGTAGTTGTTGGCGTTTTTTTCTGTATCTCATGAACCGTAATAGCAAGGAGGTTAAAATTTTCACAGATGTTGTATTTTTATTGCCACAATAATAACAAATACTAAAAATAATATTTAAGGGGGGCTTCCATACAACAAAAGTATTTTATTGCCGTTTTTTTTCTGGTACGGAACCCTTCGTGCGCGAGTCCGACTCGCACTTGGCCGGTTTTTTTTATGTATGTATGTTCCCCGATAACTAACTCTTGACCACGTTGGCCGATTTTGTTAATTCTTTTTTGTTTCAAAGCAGGTACCCCGACATTGGTCCCATATAAATTTGGTGAAGGTCTGATGATGGGATCTAGGAGGAATCGAGGGAACTCCTCGCATTTGATAGGCACGCATATGCCGATCTCGGTATATTCTGTAGGTAACCAAAAAAGCATAAAGCAGTAAAGCATTGGCTCGCGGAAACGGGTTTTTTTTTGTATAATTTATTTTATATAACTATATACTTTTATAGTAGGCGATCATAGCAAATCGTGATGTCATGGTAAGCTATTCTTCGAAATTATCAAGTTAATTATGGTCTACTATCATAAGTTTTTCTTGAAAATCAATATTAATAAAAATGAAAATATTAACTCCATCACGAAGTATACAAACATACGACACGAAGTATACATACAATTCGAACCAAGCGCTTTGCATCAGCCTTCATAATGCGCACTTCTAAGGTTTGGAATTCTCTGCCGGCGTCTGTATTTCAGAGTTCATATAACCTGGACCTTTTTAAGGCACGAGTGAATAAGGATCTTCAACGACAGACCCAACATAGAACATACATACAACATAGTTTCTGCGCGCGGGCGACCAGGACAGCAAATCTAGCTAACACTAGCGAGCGAGCGAGAAAACATTTTGGCGACGAAGTAGCCCATTGAACGCCAATAACACCTAAAGGTGTCGTGCCTATAGCACCAATGACGACTATAGGTGTTATGATGTACGTTTCAATCACCTTCGTGCTTTACACTAAGGTTCATATTCTATCTCTTTCATAAACGATAGCGTTCAATAGGTCAAAGAGTGACGTAAGGAATATAACTCCAAATAAATATAAAATGTTTTATTAAATACAATCTGTCAGCTTATAAAGCAAAGTTTTAAGCGTGTCACACACTGGAGGGTCAATAGTAAATTTGACAGCTAATGACAAGTTTACTATTGACAGGCCGCGCCAGTTTGTGACAGGCTTTAAGGAGTAACACGTTTAGGGTCGCGCGGGAACATGGAAGTCTTCCGGATATTGTCGAGGCCGAGGTACAGCATCACCACTCGCTCCATGCCGATACCGCCACCTGGTGAGTGTCGTGATCACATCAAAAGGAATGTTACATCAAACCACATACGGGGATTCACACCGAACGGCCGGAGTCGGCGCGCACGCCATCAGAGTCAAATGAATTCGAACCCTCCATACAGAAGCTAGACTACGTATCCAAACGGCAGTGGCAGAGCCGGTGGCAGCCAAATATGAAATCTAACTTCTGTATGGAGGACACGCCGACTCCAACCGTTTGGTGTGAATCGTCCAATATATGTACTTAAGTGCGCCTAATGCCGTCTCGTGGGTAAAATGAAACGAAGGATTGTATTACGCTCAACATAACAATTTCAACTTTCAAAGTTTATTCCACAAAGGCATTAAATTCATATCATACCTGCATGAGGTGGACAGCCAAGTCTGAACGATTCAATGTACGCAGCGATTTTGCTGATATCTGTGAAAGAAAATAAATAAAAATACCACCCCTTACTTTTATCAAGTTACTATGGAATTCTAAAGCGGTAATGGCAGATGCCGTGGCGCTGAGGTTGGGCGAATCTCCGGCGTTTTAAAACGCTCGTTTCTAACGTTATTGTAGGGTATACGATTATATACACAGTGGGTAGAACAAACCGCAAGAATTTTGATCAATTAAGACTCAGAACTGAGCGTCCTACGGACTTAAGTTTTTAACAAAAGTTTACTCTGGTTATCATTGTCTTGTAACAAAATGTAACGAGACGACAATGACGAAAAAACGCTGAAAGACGCTGGCTAGTTCAAACGTATTTAATGGTTTCTATCACTAGAAAGCCTTAAAGTGGTACCGATCGAGTTGTACAGTTATTGTGTGGATTACTGCGAGCTTAGACCACGGACTGGACGCCGCAGGCAGCGGGTGTTCATACATTGAACTCAATCAAACCCACTCGTCGATTATGACCCACTCGCCTTCCATCCACGCCTTAAAATGACTAAGCATCTATGACGGATTTTACCTGGACAAACGCGAACCAGTAAGCAATGAAGAGTAAATTGACTTTTCTCAAACATGCGCCTAAATGTATGCATTAATGTCACGAAAAGAGGACATGAAGTTACCTGTTTATGGCTCCCTACATATGGAGAATGTATGAAACTAACATTATTGTCCGCTGCTCTAACTTTTTAAATTTGCTTACTAAAATCAACTGATAAAGGAAATATTACATAGAGCCAAACGCCACGATTTTGTATATATATTTTTAATTTGTTATGTAAATTGGTATTTTTTTTGGTTTTTACGGTTTTTTATCGTTCTTGTATTTTTGTATTTTGTTGTTTTTTTTCGAATTTTTTAGTTTTTGTGTGTTATTTTGTAGCATTTTTTGTGTTATTTGATATTTTTGGACTTTTTAAAAGTTTTTTCGTATTTTTTTGTACCTTTCGACATATTTTTTTTCTATATTTTTTGGTATTTTTTAGTTCTTTCGTGTTTTTTTTTAAATGGTGCTTGCTTTTTGTAGCATTTTTCGTGTTTTTATTTAATTTCCGTTATTTGTCGTGATGCTTTGCTATTTTGGGACGTTTTATCAGGCCTCGTCTACGACTCGGCCGTTTATCCCAAACTCGTCCAGCAATCCCTTACTTCACCGCCTCTGCAGTAATGTACTATTCTCGTGAATATATAGATCCATCTATACAGTTAATTGGGGACCTTCAGATTCCGTGGTGTTTTACTTGGGGATCTTGAACTTGTCGACGACTTAATTTAGACATCTTTAATGGTTGAACACTTAAACTCTCGCGCTTTATACACATTCTTAAAATATTTGTATACGGGTCTCACACCAAATTTATTTATTTACCTTAATTACCGACGTTTCGACACGGGTTGCACCGGTCATGTTAGCGTCAGAAACTGACGTCCGAGCAAGTTATCAACGGAGATATGGATACACAACATTTAACTACCCCGCAAATAAATCAATAAATAAATCGTCATCGTCATCATGTCAGCCGAAGGACGTCCACTGCTGGACATAGGCCTCCCCCAAAGACTTCCACAATGACCGGTCCTGCGCCACCCGCATCCAGCGGACACCCGCGGCCCTTACCAGGTCATCAGTCCACCGTGTGGGGAACCTGCCCACGCTACGCCTTCCGGTACGTGCTCGCCACTCGAGAAATAAATAAACAAATTTCGCGTTAGACCCGTATACAAATATTTTAAGAATCTTTAATGGTTACTATGAATACACAGGCCTAAAGTGGTACTGACCAATGCCGTGATGTTTAGCTCGTTCTGTCAGGAACTCGGGGTCGTGTATCCTCTGCGCACCGCTCAGGATCTCCTCGCCGCGCATGAACATGTCATAGGAGTTGGATGATTTCTGTCAATAAATTATTTTGTCTGTCAAATTAGTTGAAACAAAGTGGTTAATTAAAAACTGACCAAATTATCCACATTTATTTTCGACTCCACTTTAGACAATTCCTTTCGTCCCTTTGAACGCTTTCATATTTGAATGAAGTGATCACTCAGACACCAAGGTATCAAAAAATTATGTAACGTTTAAACCTATAAAAACAAATTATAATCGATTTTTTCATGATCAAAGTTCCTTCACTCCGACCGCCTTAGTGGTTGTTGGCGTGGTGGGCACGACGACACACGACCACTTTATAGCTTCTTGGCGTTCAAAGGGTTAAGGCTTGCGTGAGAGATAAAAATTGACAATATTGATGATAATAATGACGATGTCAGCGACCACAATGATGAAACTGATGACGACTATGACTATATTGGTGATAACGATGACTGTTGGTCACAATGACTAAAACTTACCGGATTTTTGGGGTCGGGCATGGTGTAAAACGGCCGTACGGCGAGAGGGTATTTGTCAAGGATGTAGAAGTCGGTGTCATATTTCGCTCTAACTAGTCGTCCAAGTAGCTTCTCATCGGGGGTTGACAGGTCATCCTCCTCGCCTACTGTCACACCTGTCAAAAAGATATGTATGTAACTATCTAAAAGATATTTAGTTATTTTTATTCTCTCCTGCTCTCAGAACTCCTCAAATATGACATGCCGGAATTCAATTCGGATTTATATAAACGGGTTAGGCTCGTCAAACTCACTTTCCCGAAATGTGCACTTTCTGCAAAATGTAAACTCCCAATATGTACATTTTCCCAATTTGGGAACTTTCCTGAAATGAGCACTTTTTCAAACAGTGCACTTTTCCAAAACGCACGCTTTCCCATAATATACACTTGCCAATTTGGAAACTTCCCAAAATGTACACTTTCCCATTTAGAGCACTTTCTCAAAAGGTACACATTTATTATTTAGACGTGTATCGTATCATACAACGTTTTACTCAATGTCGCAACTAAATGTTGGAATAACATACCTCCGCCGATGCGTCAATTAAAAAACAAACATAATTTCAGATTAAATTTTGAAACAACAATAATAGATATATATTTTCGCCTAAACACCCATGCTTCTTACAGATTTAATTCAATTTGTATAAAGCCCATTTTTATTTTTATTTCGATCGTACTCTGCCTGCTTTCATTGGTTTCTTTTATCCAGGTGTCAGGATGTTGTGAGCACCACCGAATAAAAAAGAAAGTTATTGCTCTTCATATACGAACAGCCCCTCACCCACACTCACAGTTACAAACACACACCGCACCCACATACACTAGTATACACTACATAGTTTGCACATAACTTGCACATGTTGCGTAGCGTTGCACTTCTCACTAAAATTTTGTAAGGTTCTGGCAGAATATCAGCGATGTGGCTTATTGCCGCAACATTGTGCTGAGTCAGCGCCTTTTCTCTACCACGACACATGGTTCTTAAAGAAGTAAAAAAAAACTAAAAAAATATTAGAACTTTAGTCTTAAGTTGCATGCCTCATTTTGGTATAATCTTGTATAATTTTTAGTGTTCCTTTTTTCTCACCCATGTGTAACCATGTATGTTGTGGAAACGAATAAAGTCTTTATCTATCTATCTACTGTACTGTACATATGGCTCATTAAAGTTTCGACATATACACGAAGAGTGCTCATTCCGCACTAGTGCGGGAAAGTAGCACCACATGCACTGTAAAATTGCGAACTATGGTATAAGCTGAAAAAGTTAGTTTTAATAAGAAACGATTTAATGTTACAACATAATAAATAACTGTACAAGCTCAAAAATATTAACATTTAGTAATAGATATTATTTACTTTGAAAGTAATAAACGTATTTGTAAAAAAATGAATATTATTTTCTTTTTAGGGTCCCGTAGTCAAAATTGCAAAAACGGAACGTTTATAGTTTCGGTCTTTCTGTCCGTCCTTCCGTCCGTCTGTCAGACTGTTTGCATTTGCACTATTTCATAGGAAACCCCTAGTACTATAAACAGGGACACTCCTACCCTTAAAGTGTACTTTTCGGGATATATACCTTCTGCGAAAGTGCACATTCTGGGAAAGTGAACCTATTGGGAAAGTGTACATATCGGGAAGTGCACCTTCTGAGAATGTGCTCTATCTGAGAAAGTGTACCAATTGGGAAGTTCACTTTCTGAGACAGTGCGCCTTCCCAGAAAGTGATCCTTCTAAACAAGTGTATTCGTCCACGTACACTTCAAAGCATACCAAATTCTATTCCAAATTGTGTCTCCTTGGGCGATATAAAACTATTTATTATATGCCTGGTTATATCATTCATTCATTTCATTCATTTTCATTTATTCATTGATAAAGCACAATAGTTTTACAAGTCATTTTTTTACAATACAATAATAGTTATGTCTATGGTAACATTCAAAAATATAATCGTAGCATATTATATAATTTACTATTGTTACATTTATTCGTTATTTAAGTATAAGCATACAGTTTTACATAGTTATATATCGGGATTATTTTTTATTTTAAAAAGTTAATTTACTGGGTAGTAAACCATATCAGTGTGCCAATCATCAAAAAATCTACCTGTCTGCATCTGTCTTGTTGTGCATACAGCGAATACTTATATATCAAATAATTTACGGCAATACGCTTGAGATTGTTCGTCTTCGTTTATCGGCTAAGGTGTACGCTTACTATCAAGCAGGCCCTTTGTTTGTTTGCCGCCGCTGTAATCCAAAAACATTTAAATCGCTAGTTTAATTCAATTATATTCCACTAACCAGCTTCCTTTAGCATCTGTATGGCCTGCGGGAACTCTAGTCTCAACGGAGGGTCCAGGAATTTGAAGGGTTCTACCTTAAACTGCTGACCCACTGTCGCGATGTCTGACGCGTATCTGTAAAGAGACAACACTTGAGAGTTTTCTTATCTACTACAGAATAAAATGGAGGTGCTCTCTTTTTAACCGACTTAAAAAAATGAGGAGGTTCTCAATTCGTCGGTTTTTTTTTTATGTATGTTCACCGATTACTCTGAGACTAGTGGACCGATTTCAAAAATTCTTTTTTTGTTTGAAAGGGTGTGTTTTCTTGTTGGTCCCATTGTCACCAAGTCTGGATCTGATGACGGGATCCTGGAAAAATCGAAGGAACTCCTCAAATTATATACCAAGAGGATGGGGTAAGGCAAAATAAGGAACTCCTCAAATTATATACCAAGAGGATGGAGTCTGGCAAAGATTGGAGTCGGTGTTTGTTTGTTAAAAATATACTTGTTTTACGAGGTAAAGATGTCCCATTTAGATAAGTTTTAATTATATGCATGCTAGTATTATTTTTTATAATACCTATTGGCTATGTGCGAAGTAGGTGATGGGGGTAAGCTAAGCGATCGCAGAGCACAACATGGCAGAAATGAGTAGCTGTCGGGGACATCTGTAAAATTTACTTTTACGTTTCCTATTGGTTTCCTACGATTCGTTTCATTTGCATTTATTTATTGTAATTTATTTAAATAACAGTAAAATTTCCAGTAAGGGGTCTTTCTCTCTTACTAAAATGAATCAAATATCCATGTGTCATTATTTGACATCTCTGATTTCGACATTGTCCCGGGACCCTTGACGTTTGACGTTTCTGACGTACACATAGCCAATAGCCGAATATTTGCCTTATTTTTATTTTTATCATCTTTCTGTGTAATTATTATATGCAAATAAAGATGTTTGAAGTTATAAGCAGGGGTCTTACTTTTCGTGCCGGTGACGTAAAATTGACGTCACACTGCATGTAGGATGATTCCAATTGCTGTTATGGTAATTATTAATATTTAATAATCAATCATTTAATCATGCATTTATAATGGTATTTTTTCTTATATGACCTATTGCATCCGAAGATTATTAAGGATTTCTTTTCATTGAATTTTAATTTATAAGCAGGTGAGGATCTCATAGTCTTTCAAGTTTTAGAACAGGTTATAGAAATGTTGAATCTAAATGTGAACGCAAACTCTCTATGATGACGAGGTTTAATTATTGGGAGTAACTGGTATTACACATGAACCAGTCACAAAAACTTGCAGAATTACCTAATGTTGTACTTTATAAGTTGTCATGTGACAGACAAATTGCGTTTGTAATAGGGACATAATAGTAAAAAGTGTATGTATACATGGTTATTGATTAATGTATGATGATTGATTGATTACAATAAGACTAATTAAAATCATATGGAGCGTGACGTCACCGGCACGAAAAGTACGACCCCTGGTTATAAGCTTTTATTCGACTTACAATAAGTATTTGTATGTGTTCGGATCCAATCTTGCAAGACTTGAACCACTCCCCGTGGACCGATTGAGCTGAAATTTGGTATACTACGTAACTTTAATGACAATACAATAATGTATGACCGTGGAGCAGGTCTAATGATGGAGTCGGAAGGTGGTCATAGGAACTCCTAAACTACAAAAGATAAACCCGTCATGTTTGGGTTCATAGGAACATTTTGGAACGTACTCGTTAAGAAGTCGTGCAAAAAAAGCACAGTCGGCAATTAACTTATTAATATAACTTATCTTATCACAGTATGTATGTAGGTAGGTGTGTAACTTCCATAGAACACATCTTTAACCCCATTCTTCACAAGAAAGACGTTGAATGGTACCGAAAAGATTATAATGACGGTGTTGATGATGACACTGATCATACTGTTATCGAAAATCAAAAACTCAAAATCAAATATTTATTCTGCAAATAGGCCACAAAGGCACTACCTATTAACTATTACACGTCAAGGCGTAAATTACAGAATTTAAAAAAAACTGACAATACTTAATAATAATGATTTTAAAACTATACTGATTAACAAAATTATGTCATTCAATGAAAATAAACTTACAAAGTAATATTAGGGACGTAAACTGAATACGATCTGTGTCCGAATATACAAAAAGTATAAAAAAAGAATTTAATATTGATGCTTACAATGACGATGTTGTTGAGAACAATGTTGATGTCCATGATGATTTTGTTGACAACAATGATGTTGGTGATAATTACTATATACTCACTGGTCGCGGAGTCCTCGGAAGATATCAGTAAAGGTCTGTCCAATAGTGTCCAACACTTCATGGTAGTGGTGTTTGAAGGCCATCTCGAGATCAAGACCTACGAACTCTGTAAGGTGACGGTGCGTGTTGGAGTCTTCGGCGCGAAAGACAGCGCCCACTGTGAACACCTGTCAAACAATGGTAACGTTTAGACCTTGTAGCTATTTGGAGATCTGCAACGTTATGTTGAACTGCTTCTATAATTGAAAGTCTGACATTGTTTGACAAATGTCAAACATGTCAAATTGGTCATGTAACACTCTAACCGTGTGAAATGACCACCTGCCTCAATACCTCAACCACTTTCAACATGTTTGACATAAGTCAGATTTTGTCAACACACCTTGTCGAAATCGGCCGCTATGGCCATCTGCTTGTACAACTGCGGGCTCTGAGCCAAATACGCGGAGCTCTTGAAGTATGACACCGTGAATACGTTAGCACCGCCCTCTGATGCCGCCGAGATGATCTTCGGCGTGTGGATTTCCACGAAACCTAAATAAATAAATGAACGATTTGTAAATGTACGAGTATACTGTTCATGAAATAATCTTGTAGATCATGCAGTCGACATCAAAACAACGACAATGCCCTTAAATTCCTAGTCATAAATTTCAGTAATTAACACATTTTGTTCAAAAAATACCAGCCATCGACAATATTTGGTATAGATAAATCCTCTAAAAAATCAAAACCATCTAAGTTGAACAGCCATCGTTTTACTAAACGGGACAGATGAGACCCGTGTAATTGCCGTATTACTGTATATATATATATATATATATATATACGTACGTAGAATAACGGACTCCCTCCGTGATAGAAAATACCACGGTGGCCTTCGATCTACTTGCAAAATGATTTCTTGATCAGATTTAAGAATTTCGAATAGAGCCGGTAATCTCACCTCAGCTGGGTTACTAATAAAATCCTTATTTTTATGACATAAATGTAAATTTTCTCATAATCATCATTTGCTCTAAGTAGTTTTTCTCAGAAACTAAACTTTTCAGGATTATTAAAAATCAAACTTAGGTTCTACAGGGCTGTATACAAAGTTTATTGAAGGGTCCCCCGCACGCTCGGCTCGACTGAACTCAATTCTCCATACAAACGTAGTTTCGTTCTCATTTTAAAACGCAATGCTGAAAAGACATGAAACTTTGTATACACAATGGGATCCGCCATATCTAGACCGGAAAATAGTTTTTGTTGATAGACATTGTAATAGAAAAAGTATACAGCGACTTATAGGGTCTTGTATGAATTATTATGGAAGCGCTGTATTTTTCCCCGCTATAAGTTCAAGCAACAGAAACTACTTATAATTTCCGGCCTAGATATGGTGTACACTAGATATATATATATAGATCCCATGGTGTATACAAAGTTTCATGTTATTCCAGCATGTCGTTTTAAAATGAGAGCGAAACTACGTTTGCATGGACAACCGAGCTTCTTGCGGACCTGCGTTATCCTGAAAATTATACGGTCTCAAAGAAAATCACTTATATGGCAATAGACGATCATAAATGAAGTTATAGATATCGAGGGGATCCGCACCTCGACTAGTTAAGATGTCGCGAAAGAGCCGGCAAACTCCAGCCTCAATCCTGAAGATGGCCTGGTTAGCTGGCGTGCGCAGGTCCAGCACTCTGTTGTCTAATCGAGTGTCTTGGTTCACGCGGATCTTTAGCGCTTCAGGGTCCTGTAAAAAAAAACATTTAATTTTTTATTTATTTATTGTATTGCAATCATTTCGAGCCGTGAGATCTTCGAGAAGACAGTGCGGTTGCAAGTTGTTGCACTTTTAGCACCACCCAGTAGAGTTCCTTTATGTACCAATGCAAAGTATTTTAATATTTAAATCCAGTATTACGTGCAGCGCTCGGCGTGTGAACGTGTTATTGCGGTCAGAGTGTTATACTTGCTTATAATATTAAATTTAAACCTGTTATCAGTGCATTGTAAACAATAAAATAAATAAATAAAAGATGGTCCAATGCAAGAAGTGTAAACTTTTTGTGTCAACCAAAAAAGACGATATTGTGCGGTGTAAGGGACGTTGTGAAGGTGTATTCCATAAGAAGTGTGTGCAGAACATGACCCAGTTTTTGAGTAGTGAAATCTGTGACAGCTGTGTCAGAGGTGAAAATAGTCCAAAACTACATCCCCCAAAATTGGCCATCGATGTGAAAAAGGCCACAGTGGAATCCGTACTCGGCGAGGTAAACAGCAAACTTGAAATTATATTTAACCTGCGACAGCAGGTGGAGGAGCTGAGAGAGACAGTTGACTTCTATGCTGAGCAGTACCAAGAGATGTCGGAGTTTAAGGAAAACGCTCAGAAGAGGATCTCTGCCTTAGAAAGAAAAAATACGCACTTACAGAAAGTAAATGAGACCTTATAAGAGAGAATTACGCAACTAGAGGCGAAGGAAATCGAGAAGGAAATAGAAATCGTAGGTCTGTGCCAACTGGACAAGGAAGACACTAAAACAACAGTTATGAAGATTGCAGAAAAAATTAACTTAAATCCCAAAGATGTAGAAAATGCAAAGAGGGTAGGCCGAGAACAATCGGAGGTAGTCGGAGCCAGCGCCGCGACCGGCCAGCCGCGCCTGAGACCTATTGTCGTTACCCTCACATCCAAACATGCAAAGGACGATTGGATTATGCAGAAAAAAACAAGGTTCACAAATAAGGACCTGCTGGCGATAGATAATGACCAACGGGTATACATAAACGAGAACCTCACAAAACACATGCGGAAACTTTTTTGGAATGCTAAGTCTACTTTAAAAGGAGCTTATAGATTTATCTGGGTGCAAAATCATAAAGTTTTAGTTAGAAAGGACGAAAAGGCTAAGATACACAACATTAAAACAGATGCAAATATAGGTAAATTATTATCAGCACTAAGTACCGTGGAGGAGCAATCCAAAGATAAGTAGTAATTCACATAGTAAAGTGAGCGCTAACACACAACGCGATTTCTATAACGTCTAACATTCAACGACATACTTAATAACATTAATGAAATTACAACCAAATACAAGAAATTCAACGATATAAATAGTTGGAATACATATATAAATAATACAAAGAATGAACTACAAATTATCCATTTAAACATAAGATCATTACGAAAAAATTACAATGAGTTTCAATGTGTGCTAAAAAACTGCAATAACTGCATAGACATTATCATACTAAGTGAGATCAACGTCAAGAAGGAGGAAATATTTATGTACCACATGCAAGGATATAATATGCATACATGTACACGGGAGAACAGAAGAGGAGGAGGAATAATTAAATACACAAAAAATTAACTGCACGTTCAAGAGATAAACACGCGTGTCTCCTCATCAGAAATGGTACATCTACTAGTTAAAAGCTTAAAACAATCGTTAAATGTAATGGCTTTATATAGGCCACCCAGCTGCAATAAAGCTAACTTTATATCCGAAATGGATAGTGTGCTAAAGGATATACCTCTCACCGAAAGTGTCGTAATTATAGGAGACATAAATATCAACATAATGCTAAATAATAGCATCACTGAGCAGTACAAAAACACCTTGTGTGGCTACGCAATGGAGTGCGTTATCAACGAGTGCACGCGAGAAGAAATACTGGACGGGCAGCTCGTGACGTCATGCCTCGACCATGTGTGGGTGCGAGCGGGCACCGACAGGGACCTGCGAGCCACCGGCGCACACATGCTTACGATTAAGGTGTCCGACCACTACCTCGTCGGCGTCAACTTATCTACAGCAGCAGGCGGTACTGGATGTAGGCTGAATCCAAGGTGCAAATCGCATACAAAAATTGTAAAGACTGTGATTAATGATAGAACTGTTAAAACTGAATTAGATAAAATCAACTGGTCGGAGTTATGCGAAATAGACTGTCCTATAATTATGTATGAAAGACTTTATTGTATTTTTAGCACAATTTATGATAATTCAAAAATGATTAAAACTTGTTCGAGTAAAAGAGAAGCGCAACCATGGATAAATAATAATTTAAATAATATGATATTACGCAGAGATCTTTTGTTCCGTAAGTGGAAAGGTAGCCCTAATAACTCGATGTTAAGATTAGATTACACCAGGTTCAGAAATGTTACAAATAAGTGTATATACTTAGCAAAACAAGAACATAAACAAAAACAAATTCAGAATTGTGAGAATGACCTGAGAAAGCTTTGGTCTACAATAATAACTGGCTCGGAAACGTGAAACCTAGCTTAGACGAAGTTATTAAAAAATACCTAGGCAAGAATACGTCCATAGAAATGGTATGCACAAACTTTGCCAAACATTTACGCTGGAAATCCAAAATATAAAACATAACTGTAAGGAAACATTCCTGATCCGTGAGAACTACGTTAAAAATTGTGACATGTCATTCCGGTACCAAAAAATCACACATACAGAAATTGAAAAAATTATAGATTATTTACATACATACATACATACATATAATCACGCCTGTTTCCCATAGGGGTAGGCAGAGATCACGGATTTCCACTTGCTACGATCCTGACATACAACTTTCGCTTCATGAACTTTCATAACATTCTTCATGCATGCGCGCCGATTTAGGGTACTCCTGACCTGGCCTTTCTGCAGAATGTCTCCGATTTGGTCGGAGTACGTTCGCCGAGGTCTTCCCCTTCCAACTTTTCCATCCACTCTTCCTTCATACACTCGTTTTGTCAATCTTCTTTCATCCATCCTCTCTACATGTCCAAACCATCTTAGCATACCTTTCTCAATTTTCGTCACTATATCTTCATTCACTCCACACCTCCGTCTTATAACGGTGTTTCTCACTCTATCTCTCAAAGTAACGCTACACATACTTCTCAGCGCTCTCATTTCCACTGCATTCACTCGACTCTGATGTTTCTTCTGCCACACCCAACTTTCACTACCATACATTAGTGTCGGCGCCAACACTCCTCTATGCACGGCCAGCCGCGCCTTTTCTGACACTTTCTGGCTACTCATAAAGGCGTGAAGTGCCCCATTCACTCGATTCCCAGCTATCACTCTCCTTTCAATATCTCCTTCATGCTTACCGTCTCTCGTGAACAAAGTCCCCAAATACACAAACCCATCCACTTGCTCCAACCTCTCTCCATCTACAGCAATTTCACAAACTGTCATACACTCATCTCTTTCAAATACCATCACTTTCGTCTTGCTTACATTCATTTTCATTCCTTTTCTCGCAAATAATCCGTGCATGCTAGTTACCATCTTCTGTAGCTTCTCAGCCGATGACGCTAATAAAACCTGGTCATCGGCGTAGAGTAGACATTTGATAAGCAACCCATTCATTTCCAACCCACATTCATCGTCTTTCAAATCTTGCAAACAACTGTCCAGAAATAGATTAAACAGCCACGGTGACGCTACACATCCCTGTCTAACACCCTTTTCGATGCTAAACCATTCAGTGTAGGACCCGTTTACTCTCACGCAAGCAGAGGAATCCTCGTAGAGAGATTTCAGAGCTTGAATGAGATGGTCGCTCACTCCATATCCGGACAGTACCGACCAAAGTTCATTCCTCACCACTCTGTCATAGGCCTTCTCCAAATCCACGAACGCGCAATAGACCTTTTGACCTTGGGCCAAATATTTTTCGGCTATGCATCGTAACGAGAAGACCTGATCCGTACATCCCATACCTTTCCTAAATCCCGCTTGTACATCCCATATTTTCTCATCGGTTTCTTGCATTACCCTTTCAATCAACACTTTCGCATATAATTTGCCAACGATGCTGAGTAAGCTAATGCCCCTGTAGTTCTTGCAGTCAAGTTGTGAGCCCTTTCCCTTGTACAGTGGCACGATGACCGCCTTGCACCAATCTTTTGGAACTATGCCGGTATTAAAACATAAGTTGAAAAGGCGATACAACTGACTTGCTACGACGCCTTGCCCAGCCTTCAGCATCTCGACTGAAATTCTATCATACCCCGCTGCCTTTCCTGGTTTCATTCCTTTCAAAGCTTTTACAATTTCATCCATACTAATACTACACTCCTCATGTGGCAGTGCATTATCATTCACTCCTGACGTATTTTCCTCTTCTCTCTCAAACAAACCTTCAAAATATTCAAAATATAGATTATTTAAGTAATAAAAAAGCACCAGGATTAGATAGTATAAGAGCCGTGGATTTAAAACATATAAAAAATAACATAAGCCCAATATTGCCAAAATTTGTGAATAGCAGTTTGACAACCGGTGTTTATCCGGACATGCTAAAAAAGGCAATAATAAGACCTATATACAAGCAAGGTAATCACTTGGATTACACCAATTATAGACCAATAGCTATATTGTCGGTGGTCAATAAAATTGTAGAGAAAGTTTTGGTGTCTCAAATAAGTAAATACTTAGATAAACATAATATAATAACAGACACGCAACACGTTTCAGACGTATGCGCAGCACCTCAACCGCTCTAGCCCAGTTCACAGATGAGATTAACGAACATCTCGACAATAGAAAATATGTAATGACCTTATAAGTATATTGATTTCAAAAAAGCATTCGACACGCTGGACCACGGACAGCTAATCTTGGCAATGCAGGAATGTGGTATCCGTGGTCCAGTGATCGAGTGGTTTAAAAACTACCTGAAAAACAGAACTATAACCACTGTGATAGACGGAAAGAGCGGTGAGGAGGCTAAGGTGATATACGGCGTACCAACCGGATCTGTATATGGTCCAGTAGGATATATAATGCATGTCAACAGCATGAGCAATGTAATCCAGAACTGCTCCACATACATGTATGCTGATGACACATGCATACTGTACGCCGACCAGGACATAAAAATTGTGGAACAAAAGATACAGGCCGATTTTGTAAACATAATTAAATGGTCCCACGACAATAGTATCATTCTCAATTTAGAAAAAACAAAATGCATGCTAATTCATTCACCTTATCTTAGAAAACCGCAGCCAAATATTAATATTACAGGACACACTTACGATTGCTTGCACAGTAACTTAATAGATTGTAAGTGTAGAAGTATTGAATTAGTAGATAAATATAAGTATTTAGGTTTAACTATAGATTCCAAATTCAGCTGGAGTATCCATATAGACATAGTATGCAATAAACTACGTGCAATCATGTCAAAATTGATAAGCCTAAAAAATATAGTTAATAAAAAATATTGCACATCCTATACCACTCGATGGCCGAGTCCGTTATCAGCTATGGTCTAAATGCATACGGTCGTACTTTTAAGACATATTTGGACAAAATATATAACATTCAGTTAAGAATAATAAAAAATGTATTGGTTGATAAAAACACAAAAAATAAATATAGGAAAAATTATAAGTTACTTTATAAAAAGCTGAGAATCTTACCAGTTCACGAAAAAGTAAAATATCTTTTAACCATTGACGAGTATGGCCTTGACCGCTTTAAAATATGTAGGAAACCGATACGTACCCTCCGGGACAATAACAGAAAGACATATGTAGAATACTCAGCGTGCAACTATTATGGCAAAAGAACACGTAAACATATAATACCAAAGATTCTTAACACTGTAAGTCCAATAATTGAACAATCCAAAAGTAAACATATTTATAAAAGTAAGTTAAAAAACAAACTGCTAGAAAACATTTACATAGACACTTAGATGGCGGTTTATTAACTTTATTATATTATATACTACAGTACATAATAAACCACACGGCATTGTCCTTATTGTAATTTACAATTAAATGTTCGTTAGTTTTAGTTAGTTTTGCCATTGTTAGTTATAACATCGATAATACAAAAGGCCTGCCCATTTGTGAACCTTATTACAAACAGATAGGGTTCTCGATTGGTCAGTGTGTCTAGTATGATGATGCAGTTTTTTTTTTTGTACTGATGAATATAAGTAGTCTTTTATAAGTAGGTATAAGTGTAAACATAAATGAGCGCAACATTCGCCAACAAACTGTTAAACAGTTTGGCGATAGTATGAATGTACCATAGCATTAAGTTTCTTTTTTGAGTTAAATAAATAAAAATAAAAATAAAATCTCAAACCGTTTTTAGAATAGTCTTTATACTTCTTCTATGACGGATGTCAATGGATTGTTTACGTTCGTTCGTTCTTTGGTCGTCCCAAAATTCATTCACAATAAATTACTCGAACTGATATGGTGGTTTGTATCAAGATCCCGGATCTCCAACAGGGGTCACGTGTAGGATAATAGATCATCTGTAGGGTGGGTACTTACTACCTACGGACGTGGTGCAACTTCGACCCCACTTTGTCAAGTGAGTGAGCAAATTCACTGTTAGAAGTTCTAAAGCCGCCCGAAGGCCTCTAACTTGGCTTAACGAGTTATTAAAAATATTAGTGATAATATTAGCAATAATGTTACCTACGGCATAATTTTCTGGGGAGATTCTGTGGATGTGTTATCCACATTTAGATTGCAAAATAGATGTGTGCGCACTATCTACCGTATACACAACAGATATTCGCTTCGTAGTGCATTTAAAGAAAAGCAAAATGCATGACGGAGCTAGCTAGATGAATGTTTGATGACTATGACGAACCTATATTAAATACGTATGAAGAACATTTTGCAACGATTTGGTGACATCATTCTATTACTGTTATGTTGTAAGTTAAGTAAATAAATAAATAAAAGCGGCTGCTAACACTAACAGGCATTTACATCTTAGAGATTTGTTTGTTTGTGAGGCATAATGAAGAGTTTTTTACTAAAAAATCAGAGCACAGACACAACCTGCGCAGTCAGTACAGATACAATTATAATATTCCGAGAGCTTACAATAAGCTCATTTACAAAAGTGCCTTCTTCGCGGGAATGCCAATTTTTAATAAACTCCCGATGGAAATAAAGAAAATAGAGGATAGCAAATTCAAAAAAACTTTCAATAACTGGCTAATCAGCAAAGTGTTATATAATACTAAGGAGTTTTTTGGCCAATGACCGCCATGTTATTTAGTATAAGTTAACTCATCACGATTGTACGTCCGAAATGGGCAAGCTGTTGAGTCTATATTCTTTGTCATCACCATCATAATGTACACAGCTATACAATAAAGTTTATTTCTATTTCTATTTCTAATGCAGACCAACAGCTTGATATAAAATAAACCATGACAGGCTACATCGATACAGAACGAAATTGCTGTCGATTTTCTATTGAATTGCCTCAGTAACTACAGGCATTCATTTGTGAAGTCATGTGTTGAAGAGAGACTTCTGATACTGAATCTCACAACTCCGAAGCAGTGCAGGGACGTGGGGACCTGATTGAATCATATGAGATCCTAACTGAGCTCTATGATCTGAAAGAGTTCCATAGCATATTTGAACGCAACAATTTACACCCCTTTGAGTTGTAGTCGCTCGCTCGCAGGTCATACAATAACCCCCACAGACACTTGAGCAACAGAGTGGTAAAAGCTTGGAACAAACTCCCAGAGGATGTCGTTCCGGCGCTCAATGTCAACCAGTTCAAAAACAAATTAGTCAAGCTCATTTCAATTTCAACTCAACAATGATACCAAATTACAAATGACTGGACACTAAACATCATTAGTTGTTGAACTGCCTGTCAGATTAATAAATAATAATAAAAATAAATGTATAACATACCCCGTATGGTGCCGGATTAGAATAGCACCACCCCCTTTCTTCCCTTGGGTGTCGTAAGAGTCGACTATGGGAACCAGGTTGAAGTGTGTTGTGGGCGATAGGTTAGCGACCTGTCACTGCAATATCACATTTTCTCCGTCTATAAACCTACAATTGCTAAAAGTGGCACTGAAATTCATTTTCGTGTGTTCTGCCCACCCCTTCTAAGAATAAACGCGTGAGTTTATTGACCGAGCGAGCGAAGCGTCTCCGCTTCAGGTTTCGACAAAAATTCTTTCGTATGCCTGTCCGTCTGTCTGTCCGGATGTTCTCCTCTACAGGTCGCATTTCTCAATCGATTCTCGTAAAATTTTGTGAGCAGGTTCGATAATTGTATAGAATTATTTTGTAGTCAGTTTTTGGAAATTTTGAAATTAGAAACAAAAATTTTTTTTGTATGTCTGTCCGTATGTTCTCCTCTACAGATCGCATTTCTCAACCGATTCTTGTGAAATTTTGTGAGCAGGTTCGATAATTATATAGAATTGTTTGTCGAGTCAATTTTTGGAAATTTTAAAATTCCAAAAAAAAATATGCGAGTTCTACTGCTCACGGAGCCACGAGTGTATGTACTATGTGTAACTTACGTCAGTCTCAGGCCTCGCCGCGTCTTCCACCTGCAACGGCAGCTGCGCCCGCGCCGCTGACACAGTCCACACTTCGACTCCCACCAACTCCACATCGCGAACACTGCACGCCTCCACTGGAGCTGCCGTCTTTGCAACCGTCGCGTGTACGTCCACAATGGATTCTTTCGTGACGCTAGAAAACAATATTGACAATTTACATTTATCGACTCTTGTGCCATTTGCACAAATTATTATTACCTAACGAGACTTAGGCTGGGTTGCATCAAAGAGTCTGTAATTGCATTAAAGAGGCTGTGTTCGTTAAAATTTGAATGTATGGAAAGTTTGACAAGTTCCTATGGCATGACAGCTGCCGGCGCCATATTTAACTTTAATCAGTATGTGATCGTAAGTCGGTGCAACTTAGCCTTAGAATGGGCAAGGTTCGAAAATATTTAGACAATTATGTTCTTTGATTAATACGATAAATAATTTACAACATTCTTAATTTAATTTATAGGTACTGAAACCGATTTAAAAAGTCACAACACTAATGCAAGTTGTGTCAGGCTGTCTGGAAATCAGAAAAGTTTATTGTATAACTGCGTACATAAAGAAGGTGGACAAATATTAGAAGTATCAACAGTTAACTAGACGACCCTAAGGAATTAACCCTAAACCCTATGTAACTTGTATTTAGGCTGAGTTTCACCAACTTACGATCACAGACCGATCGACGTTAAATATGGCGCCGGCAGCTGTCATCCCATAGAAACTTATTATTATTATTATTATTTGTTTATCAGGCAGGCAGTTGAAACAACTGATGAAACCTGTATCCAATTATCTTTAAGTACAACTTCAGTGTTGAGCTAAATTTGAATAGTGCTTATCCAATTTGTTTTTGAACTGGTTGACATTGTGAGCCGAAACCACATCATCTGGTAGTCTATTCCAGGCCTTCACCACCCTGTTACTCAGAAAGTGTCTGTGGGGGTTGCTGTGTGACCTGCGAGCGACTAGCTTTAAGTGATGGCCTCTGAGTCTTGTGTTGTTGTTCTGTTCAAATATTTTGTGGAAATCTTTGAGATCGTAATGCCCAGATAGTATCTTGTATGTCTCGATCAGGTCACCACGTTCCCTGCGCTGCTTGAGGCTTGTGAGATTCAGAGAGCGCAGTCTTTCTTCGTATGGCTTATTTTTGAGCTTCTTTGGTAATTTAGTGAAACTACGTTGAACCTTTTCCAGCATCTCAATGTCTTTCACAAAATAGGGACTCCAGGCTTGAAAGGCATACTCCAGTAGTGGTCTTATGTATGTTTTATAGATCTTTAGCATCATTTCTGGCGTCAAGACTCTAAAAGCTTTCCTAATGAGGTAAATTAAGCTCCTTGATTTCTTGACTACAGTGGTTATATGTTCCTCCCATTTTAGGTCTGATGAGATCTTGACGCCCAGATCCAGTTGCAAATTGACAGTCTGTAATGAAGTGTCGTTCAGGGTGTAGGTTAAATGGGGGTTGCGATTACCTATGTGTAACACGGTACATTTTGAGGAATTTAGACTTATTAGCCATTTATTGGACCAATCTAATATTCTGTTCAAGTCTGCTTGCAGGTCGTCGTAATCCACCAATGGGTTAGCAAATAGCTTGGTGTCATCCGCAAAAAAAACACTGCACTTTAGGTCACATGGCAAGTCAAATGTGTATAAGATATATAGCATGGGTCCCAGGACAGAACCCTGTGGCACGCCACTACATATCTCTCGTTGCCTTGACAACACTTCTCCAACTCTCACTCGAAAAGTTCTGTGTCGTAAGAAAGCCTCTATCCATGTTAGTAACTTCCCTCGGATTCCCAAATGTTCCAATTTGTGAAGAAGCCTCGTTGTGGGGACTTTATCAAAGGCTTTTTCGTAGTCAAGGTAAATTACGTCAGTGGGTTCTCTTTCGTTGAAACTTCTAGTCCAGGAGGATAGACAGGATAGCAGATTGGACACTGTTGAACGGTGTGGGCAAAAACAATGCTGCTGGTCACCTATTATATTGTGTAAGGCAACGAAGTTTCTGATATGTTTGACCAATATTTTTTCCATGGCTTTACACACTACACTGGTAAGGCTTATGGGTCTGTAGTTAGATGGCTGAAGCTTGTTTCCCTTCTTGAAAATAGGAGTCACGGTTGCCGTTTTCCACTGCTCTGGTAGCATTCCTGTGTCATATGACGCCTGCATTATTTTTGCTAATGGGCCCGCTAGGGAATCACAGTTCTGTAGGAGCCTAACTGGGATGTCATCTGGTCCTGATGAAGAATCTGGTTTCATATCCTTAATAACATGCCAAATTTTGTCACTGGAGAAAAGTATGTCTTCAATGGAATCTTCAATTCTTAGGAGTGGTTCCAGATAAGGCAGCTGAGCTTGAGGTTCCACTTGAAAGACATCTGAAAATTGGTCCGCAAAAGCTTCAGCAATGTCCAGAGCGCTGGTTACCGTGAGCCCTTTCTTGTCAAGAAGAACTGTCGGTATGCTGACTTTCGATGTTACTTGTTGGCGAATATATGAGTAAAACCTTTTCGGCCCGGTCCGGAGCAATTCAGTTTCGTACATTATTCGACGTGATCTACTGTGGTTTGTTAATCTATTGTTTAATTTCCGGTAATCTTTGTAAGATTCGTCTAAGCCGGTTCGCACATATTTATCCCAAAGAGCTGCTTTTTGCTTGATTTGTTTTCGTATTTCAGTTGTGATCCACGGTTTGTCAGCCGCACCTGACTTCGGCTTAGTAAGAGGTACAAATTGAGCAATAGCATCCTTCACGTTTGCAACAAATTTGTTAAATTGATCGCTAGCGTTATCCGCAGTTTCGATACAGTGTGGTAAAACAAGGTCTAGATGATCATTCAGTTTTTCAAAGTCCGCCTTTATGTAGTTGTATCTAGGTTCTCTTATTGTGTCAGGTTTTCTCCCTTGTAGTTGTATGGTAGCTAATAAACAAGTATGATCGCTTTTGCCAACTGGGGCTTGGTGGTCAACATCAGCTATTAATAGGTCATCGTTGGTGAAAATAAGATCTAGGTAGGATGGTTGATTCCCTTGCCGAAACCTAGTCTGTTTGTCAACTAATTGATAAAAATTAGTATTTTTATACCACTGTATGAAGTTATCTTCTTTTGGTGTCACATATCCGGTAGTTTCAAGAGGCCATTTTACTCCACCATAGTTAAAATCTCCCATAATGATTACCGTGTTAGAATCAGAAGCATCTCTCAATTGATTCAGTACAATGTTGTCTTGGTCAAGTGACGTGTCATGTCCTCTATAAACTTTCCATACATTCAGAACTTGTCAAACTTTCCATACATTCAGATTTTTACGAACGCAGCTTACGATTACAGACGGTTTTTTTTAATACCACGTTGGTGGCAAACAAGCGTACGGCCCGCCTGATGGTTAGCGGTCACCGCAGCCCATGGACGCCTTCAACTCCTAGGGGTGTCACATGCGCGCTGCCGACCCTATCTTAAGTAAAAAGTAAAGTAGTTTATTCTTCAAATTAGTACATGCACCTATGAACGTCAATCTACCACCGGTTCGGAAAAATAAACCTCTGCCACGAAAAGAACCGGCGTAAGAAACTCGGCGAGGTGTCACTTTTTCAAAACAATATACATTGTGTAGTTACATTTAACATTACAGTGTCAGATACTACAAAATAACAATGCTACAGTAGGAAACCTATTTTCGCGATAGATTAGTACTTAACCTACGATTGTACTCACTTCCCAGTAAACTTGACGAGCTGCTTGCTGACCTTCCTCTCCTCGCTGACGCTGACCAGCAGCTGCACAGTGCTGGAGTTCTGACGCAGCACTGCGAAGCACTGCTTGCCTTTCGCCCGGGACGTCTGCAACCGGGCTGTAACAGCAGAGGCGTGTTCACCTACGGTGCGGTGTATGCGTTGCACGCGGGCGCAGCAGTCCTAGGGCACGACGATCGCCGCTCGGAGCCCCACTTACTAGGGGGCACCACTTACTAAGAGGCGCTAGGGGCTTGCACAAGCGGCGGAGCCCCACTTACTAGGGGGCGCCAGGGGCACCACTTACTAAGGGGCGCTAGGGGTTTGCACAGTGCACACGGGCGCTACATGGGCTAGAGACGCCTCTGTGTAACAGAAATATACAAGCTGTATAAAATTTCCGAAAACTTATCATAGATTACCTAATGTAAACTCAATGCTGTCAGTTGACGCGACAGCCCTAGATTGTTTTATTTTATTACAAGATTATTTCACTGTTTGATGTTTACAGTATCACAATCCAAAATTTTAACGTAAAGGAAAAATTTAAAAACTGGCTAATCATAGCAAGATGCGAACCTGCGATATTCTGGCATACGCGGCCAATCGCTTTAGCCAACTGAGCTACCGGAACAATCATATTTCTGTTCGGAGCAAAAAATTTGGAAAAAATCCTTTAATTCAAAATATAGAACTTTCGTTAGCAGGTACAATTTGTGTAATCTTTAAAGTATTCCAAATCAAGTAATTGACATTGTGTTAAGGTTGCATAACTGAATTTCTACAAATTGACGAACACTTTAGCTAAGTTGGTAGTGCTTCTGCCTTCTGGTCCCGGGTTCGAATCCTGGTAAAGGCGTTTATTTGTGTGACGAGGACGAACATTTGTTCCTGGCTTGTTTCTATGTATTTATCTATTTCTTTCGACCGATGCAGTTACTTACTCTAAACCTAGCAATAAAAACATTTAAGTAGAGAAATATGCAAGCCATATGAATTATGATAAATAAATTAAACTATATATGTATGCATATTGTCATCTAGTACACATAGTATACTTAAAATTATTTGAATTGAAAGAATTGTTTCAAATAAGTTCGTTCAAAAAGCAACGTTACTATCCAAGCACGAAAGTACATAATGTAATGGCAGTTTTTTTTTAATTATGTAGAAATTTTAATTAATTTTGTCGGCCTGTTTAGCCTAGTTGGTAGTGCCACTGCCTCCAAAGCTAGAGGTCCCGGGTTCGAATTCCGGTAAGGGCATTTGTTTCTGTGGTGAGCAGAGACATTTGTTCGTGAGACTTGGATGTTTTATATGTATTTAAGTATGTATCTATTAAATATATCGTCGTCTAGTACCCATAACACAAGCCTTATTGAGCTTACTATGGGACTAGTTCGATTTGTGTAAAAATTGTCCCCTAATATTTATCATTAAAAAAAATAATAATAATAACAATACAATATTTGCTTGGTGTGGTACTAGGTCGACTTGAATAATATTTATCCCTCAATATGTACCTTTCTTGTATTTTTTAGGATAGTAGTAGCAGTTAAAACAAACAATGAATATGTCCGCCGAGTAAGCGGGCATATATTCTACACTAACTTAAAAAATATTAGCAACAGCTGACAATATTTATGGAAAATGTGACAGAAGTTGACAATGCTACAACAACAATGTCTAAAATTGTTCTCACCTCTAACCCAAACACTATGTCCGTCCATCTTAACACTCAGATCTTTGACATCAGTATACACCCTGTCACGGTGCTCCCCTGTTGACTGAATCAGCTTGAGGACTCCATAGCGGCCTTCCGAGTAATCTGCCTCGGGGACCTCGGCCTGAGGCTGGCCTGATTGTGCCTATAAATGGAAATAATAAAAATATTAAGTTGCGTTCGAATTTGAGGCAGCTTTGGGTTGAGGCACGCACGGCTTGCCTGTCTGCTCAAATGCCAGCGAGTCGGCCGGAGTCGGTGTTTTGTCCGTGCTCAAAGGCGCCTTGGTAAGCGTGCCTCGCGTAATGTGAACGTTTTCATGCTTGAGGCGCGTACGAATTTGTGCAAAACATGAATTACGTTCTTTTACATTTGTTTCATACACCTCCAATACCACAAATGTTATGTCACAAATTCGGTCAGTAACCGAATGTGTGTGTTTATGTCCATGTTTATGTTTTTCTCACGAGCAGCTCGCCACTCAGGGCAAGCACCGAGCCACTCAAATGCGTACGCAGCTTTATATTTTTTTGTGTATGAAGGCTTGATATCTTGTTGCGAAAAAAAGATATGTTTCATCCTGGAAGCCATCCTCTTAAAGTGTGTATGTTCATTTGGAAAGGAGACCTTTTTATAACAATAAAGACTATGCCCACAACAATTGTATAACAACAAAAATCCTTCAAGGTGATTAACTAATTATATGCAGATATGCAGGTGAGTTAGTATTTAATATGAGTATATTAAGCCCACTCTACCTTATGTTCAGCCTTCTTCTGCTGTTTTTCTGCAGCCTTAGCAGCCTTCTTGGCAGCTTTTTTGCTGGCTGCATCACCTTCAGCCACGGGTCTCGGCTCCTCGGATACCACCATCTTTAAACTGAAGAATATGCATTGGAAAGTTATTGTTTAATAGTCTGTGTGATAAGCTATTGCCAGGTAGCTACATACAGGGTGAAAATTCGCCAATATACTTTAAAATCATTTTGCATAGGACAGGTATTTAATTCAAAATATTTGCAAGTGGTATGTATTCAATTACATTACAAGAGTTAAGTATTTTTTTAAATGAATAGTTTCTTTGTTTCATAATTAAAATTCCTTTTCATATAGACCGTGGGCCCTAATAACTAGAAAGCTATTAACCATGTATTCTTGACAATGCTACAAGTAAATAATGTTATAACAACATGGGTCCGATTATGTGTCTAAATTAATCTACTACTTCAGTACAAAATAAATCAATTTAATTGACCGCTATTTTGTTAACAAATCTTTAAGTGACTTCCAAATGTGTTCAATCAAGACAAGAAGTGTCAAGTCAAAAAAAGTTGTAGGTGGCTACGTCACGCCTTTAGGGTGTGTCAGACTTGTGATTTTTCAACTTGTGATTTGTTTTAAATAATTAATATCTCTTTAGTTATGGGTTTTTTGGACTACATGTTATTTACACATTATTTACTCCCAACTTAAAGGCCGGCAATGCACTTACAACCCCTCTGTTGTTGTGGGTGTCCATGGGCGGCGCTAATCGCTTACCATCAGGCAATTCATCTGCTCATTAGGTTTAAATCTTTTGGGTTATTAGGGTGTATACAATTTTATTTCTACATATATTTGAAATGACATGTGTTTAAGTAACTGTGTTAGGTTAAATCATCAGATTGATGTTTTCAGTTTAAAGATAATGGTTTATACATGTAGAAAGAAAAAGTTTTACATGAGTTTTTTTCTTGTTATCCTATAATATAATTTAATTAAAATAAGTTTATTTTATTCTATAATATTTAATTTGTAATAAATATTTACAAAATGTGTTACAAGCAGGAAAAATTATTGTACTGTGTATATAATATATTTCAAATATTAAAATTTAATATTTGATAATTTACATGGTTATCTTTTTTTTTATTATTATTTAACATTTAACTCTAACAATTAATAATAATGTAACAAACTTAGAACTAAATATAAATAAATAAAATTAAAACTAAACTACTCTGTATGTATACTAAAACATGTCCCCCAAGTCTGTTTCCTGCGGAACTGTGCCCATAAGGCTGGCTGCATTTTCCCGTTGAAAGGTCATGCCTATTCTATGTCCGAGGAGTGAGCCAGCCCCAGGGTGATGTGTGGTTTCGAACAGTCTCTTTTTTAAACTTTTAAATAGTTTATGGGTATTTGTATATAATATACGACTTAAATATCATGAAAACATTTTTACTGACGATGTAAACTGGACCTAATTAAAGCAATAGATGAGTAAAAGTTGAGTAAAAGTTAAGAAAAAGTGATGCAACAAAAAACTCCTTTTTGTAAAACATATCATACACTACATCATTACCACAACAAAATACTGTAACTAAATATTCCAAAATTATCTTTACGAACCGGATACGAGAATTTTATTCTAATTATAAACCCAATCTTCAATACACGAACACAACACTTTCTACTCGATTTTTACACGTATTCACACAACACAATGTCACCTTTATTAGCGTTAATAAGCTCTATTATTAGCCGGCTAACGTGGCTGCAATTATTTACATTTAAACAACGCATCAAGGTTAAAAAAATATAGTTTATGATCACATAAAAATACAAGTTACTGCAACACTTATTAACTCGTTTACCATATTCAAAACCCAGTTACACGTGAATAACTTACCTCTGCTTTGAAAATTGTATTTCAAATTATTTGTTTTGTCTGATAAAACTGACTATGCAGCTCACAAAATTGATAAAAACACTCAGCGATTTTGTGCAAATAGGTTATGTACGATAAGATAAGTAAGATGCGGTCAGCGGTCACATAAACTGTGCGAACTGTCAAAGTGACAGTGACGTTAGTGACGTGACAAACGGTATTGCCATATCATCATAATCCTAGCTTATTCCCAGTTTATTGCATTCTGAAGGAAAAGGTAATTAAAAATATCGCACGAGTTTCAAAATGTGTTCAACCTCTGAGGAGGAGTGCAGAGTTTGTTTTAATAGTATTAGTATTAATATTTAGCCAGCATTATTGTCACTCTGCCAGCTGACAGAGCAACGATATCTATAGGTTAGATAACCAGAACGAAATTTTTACAATTGGCTGTTAAGCTTAAATTTACCGTTCAAAATGCGAAAGAAAGATCACTGGCCCTAACTTTTAAAAGCTAGGGTATTCTGTATTGTTATAGTGAAGTCTAATTGTTGTATAATATTTATTATTTAGTGAAAGAAAAATGCCGGTGTTCACGGCAAACGTACCAGGGGAACTCAAAATTGGAGATAGAATCGAAATTGGCGGCAAAATTAAGAAAAATGCGAGGAAGTGAGTCACTATTGATGTGTTTTATGTTATTTTATCTTCTATTTCATACACTTATTCTTAGATACTTCATCACAACACAACAGTGTGTGAGAGCGAATAAGACCTCAGTTTGGTTTTCGTTTTGTCATGACATGATTGCGAGACTTAGTTTTAAAACTTTGTCGCAATACATACTGTAGCAATACAACGTATCGTCATGTTTTTATTGTATAAATACCATAATGGGGGCAAACAAACGTACAGAACCCTTTTATTCTAGCGCTGTCATATACATGATACTTATAAATAATTAGGATTTGCTGGATAAATGAGGAGTGTCTTTTCAAAAAAGAAAGTTAGGGCGGAATAGCGTGTCTTAGGAAGGACTTTAGAATATGCAACACCGAGTTTAGTGTTCATATTTTTTTTATAAATAGTACTTACTATTAGAAAGCTTTCCACGAAATTTCAAGTTGGAAAGTTGAAAGTTTCTATACTAAAATCGGTAATTAATACCACGCCATGACAGTCGGACTCCGCCTTAGCTCCGGCGCTGCGGGACGAGCAGCCCTTCCGCCCTCGCGTAACAAAGCACGGTCATCCATGCTCGGCTCAGCTACTCCACCTCGCATGGTTCCCGCGTTTTGTCACGGCGGGCGAGGGCCGCTCTCCCTTCGCGCCTCCGATTTTTTATATACACTCTAGGGGTAGGGCAGACAAGACCACGTGGATAGTGGGGTGCTCTGATTCGGTTTTTGATATACCTACGCCCCGTGAGGTGACGTTAGTGACGTAAATCATCTGACTGTCATGGTGTGGATTAATTACCGATTTTAGTACAGAAACTGTCCAATTTTTTTTTACGTTTCCGCAACTTGAAATTTTGTGAAAAGCTTCCTAATCCTCAGTACAGTTTATAAAAAAAAATGAACGCTAAACTCGGTGTTGCATATTCTAAAGTTGAGCCAATTAAACATAAGCCTTTTTGAAAAGACACTGGTCAAATGGACCGTCAGTACAGCCGTAGTCAATATTCTGGCAAAAGTCTTGAAAAATGTGGCAGCACCACAGGGCAGCACTGTAGTGTCGTCCCTTTTTTCTTACATTGATTTGAAAGGGAAGACACTACAGTGTTGCCACTTTTTAATTTCAACACTTTTTGCCAGACTAGAGCATAGACATAGAGCGTTCGTGGCCCAGCGGCGCCCGCGTACCGCGTGCGGTATGCGAGGTTAAGCAATGTCGGGCGAGGTCAGTCAATGGATGGGTGACCGCTTTGAGTGGTTACTAACTGAGCGCTCCCGTGCTTTGGACGGCACGTTAAGCCGTTGATCCCGGTTGCTGTCTATGATAGCAGTCGTTAAGCCAAGTTAGAGGCCTCCGGGCGGCTTGAGAACTTCTAACAGTCAAGTTGCCCACTCACTTGACAAGCCTAACCCCAATAAGGTCTAGTTACCCCCTCGGGTTGGAAGGTCAGATGGCAGTCGCTTCCGTAAAAATTAGTGCCTACGCCAACTCTTGGGATTAGGTAGCGGACCCCAGGCATCCTTCAGGATGCAACGGTACTGGGAATAACGCTAGGAGGATGATGACTTTTTGCCAGACTATAGCTAGCATGATCTTCATGATTGTACGTGTGAATGTCGGACATACAGCATTCGTCCTTACCAGCAAGATTACGATTTACTTCTCCAATCAAATTATAATGTACCTTATTAGAAGGTAATGAGGTCGATTTTCCAGGATGTCAGTGAACCTGTGCGCGCAGGAAGGCGAGGAGCCTCGAGACGTAGTACTTCACTTCGACGTGCGCTTCCACAGAGACAACATCATATCGCTGTCTCGCAAGAACGGTCTCTGGATCGGGAGCGGGAATTATGATACCAACTACAACATGTTTGTTCCTGGTCAGTGGATTTTTACAAACTTTTATTTAGTTTCACCTGTCCCGTTGTCTGTAATCAGATCTTGCAAGTTAAATTAGATCCACTTCCCGGTTTCCTATTGACCTGAAATTTCGAATGCATGTATAAATCGGATGTCAATGCAATATTATCATGACATAGAGCTGATCTGATGATGGAGACAGAAGGTGTTCATAGCAATTCCTAAACTACACAAGATAAACCCATCGTGTTTGGGCTCATTCGAACCAACTCAACAAGTAGGCCTAGTTTATGATTGTGGAAAAAAGTACAGTCGGCAATAAAAGCTTGTACCAAAAATGAAAAATTTGACCAAAAACTTATTATTTCCGTGGCCCGTTTCATGTAGGTACTTAAATATAATTTATTCATTAAGGCATAAGGCCCACCACATACCTACGCGCTGAATGAGGGCTTATCAGTGCTATTGCGTATGAATTCACAGCTATAGAGGCGCTAGATTAGCGCGAGATCTCTTTAACATACCAAAAAAATCTACACGTGATGTTTTGGGGGAGGGGAAGTTAGAAGAAATTACAAGCGTCTGTAGCGGCCAATAGAATAGTTTTCAAAAACATAAATGATGCCATTCGAACGAGTTATTAAAGGGTATTTTTGGTTGGGTTGCACCGACTTACAATCACAGACTAATCAACGTTAAATATGGCGCCGGCAGCTGTCATCCCACGCATAGAAGCTTCTCAAACTTTCCATACATTCAAATTTTAACGGATACAGCTTACGATTACAGACTGTTTGGTGCAACCCAGCCTTAAACACAACAAAAGCCGCAAATGAGGGTCAATTTAAGGGTGGATATTGTTCCCGGACACCTAAAACACTCATGTGCATCGCACCACACTTAGGTCAGTAACTGACTGAGTTATAGATGGGAAAAATAGTCATAGTCATAGTCGTTTATTGTTAATTAATTTAATAGTTAATTGTTTATTGTCGTTTAATAATGAGGCGTCCGTTTTCAAAGCGGTAGGGATGGAATGAAATAAATGAAAACTAACCTATTATTAACTATAAGCTTCAGGCCACACTTCATCAAACATAAGTAAGGGTATTTGTTTCTGTGGTGAGCAGAGACATTTGTTCCTGATACTTGGATGTTTTCTATGTATTTAAGTATATATCTATTAAATATATCGTCGTCTAGTACCCATAACACAAGCCTTATTGAGCTTACTGTGGGACTCGTTCGATTTGTGTAAAAATGTCCCCTAATATTTAACCATTATTTTTTGTTTATTTATTTTATATATTTTAGAGTCTATTATATTTGTCCGGAAAAATATCCACCATTTCGCGCAAAAAAGAGACCTATGTAACAATTACAACACGAGATCAGAAAACTTACTAGCATTACCAAAATCTAAATTAACTATTTTCAAAAACGGCCATATAGAAGATGCGTGGGAATATACTTACAACAAAATACCGCCGAACATATTACAAGAAGGAAATTAATTCGAAAATGTTATTACTCTATTGACGACTTTTTTAAAGATAGCCAATTCGATGTTTAATCAATTATTTATAATATTATTCCTATTATTATAAATCTGACATGCCATAATAGATAATTACTAATGATACTTTAATTCTTTAATTTTATTGTACTGTTTATAATTTTATCTTATTATATAATTTAATTTCAAATGTAATATTATCTAGATAAGATTTAGTTAAATTGCTATTGCTATACCCTAACAGGGTCCATGCTGTACCAACTCTATATTTATAAGTATAGATATAAGAACATCTTGTAATAGGTACCATGGTTGCTATGAATAAATAAAATAAAAAATAAAAATAAAGTTTAACCATTCACAGGCACCATGTTCCGAATAATCTTCGAGATCAAGGACACAGACGTCATCACCATCTATTGTCAGGGCAAGTTCCACTCCAACTTTCTGCCGAAGATCCCCTTGTCTATGGCAAAATACATCGTGGCTTGGGCGGATATACAGCGTATCACGCATTGCTACTTCCATACGGGGGCAAAAGTGAGTTGTTGATAGTTAGGGTTATGTACCTCAAAAGGAAAAAAATGCGGTACCCTTACAGGATCACTCGTGCGTCTGTCTTTCTGTCTATCCGTCTGTCACAGCCTATTTTCTCCGAAACTACTGAACCAATTACGTTTAAATTTGGTACACATAAGTAAGTTTTTGACCCAAAGACGGACATGTAACGCAAACAAATGAATTTTCAACATGGGGGCCACTATTGGGGGAAAAATTAGGAAATTAAAAAAAAAGTTTTTGAAACTTTATCGTGTTACTTACATATGAAATGAAAGAGCTCATCGTGTGCATCACTAATATATTTTTTGTAATTTTTAAATAATTAGTTAAGAAATTGTTTAAGAAAAAAGCCAAAAAATTACCATTTCGCCCCTTCTTCATCTCCGAAACTACTGGGGGCCAATTCTCGGGTTCGATCGAGATGATCTCTATTAGAGATTCCATACAAGACAAGTGACTCTACGATTCTATACAATGTCACGATAGACATGCATCTCGATCGGACCGAGAATTGGCCCCCTGTGTCCAACTACAGCAGGGCTAGTATATGATCGCTTATATGTCGGACATATAGCATTCGTCCCGTACTGTCAAGTAT
The DNA here is from genome assembly GCA_905163555.1 of Notocelia uddmanniana. Lineage (NCBI taxonomy): Eukaryota > Metazoa > Arthropoda > Insecta > Lepidoptera > Tortricidae > Notocelia > Notocelia uddmanniana. The sequence continues at coordinate 7,476,802 of LR991077.1, forward strand.
GTAAGTGCGAGAGGGACGAATGCTATATGTCCGACATAAAAGCGATCATACTAGCCCCACAGATGACAGGAAAACCTATTAGAAATGTGCAGTCAAGCGTGAGTCAGACTGATGTACGAAACCCTTGCCACGCGAGTCCGACTCGCACTTGGCCGGTTCTCGATCAAAACACGGGAGCTCCCGAGGATGTGCTGTGTAGGGAGTGTGGGACCCCCGTATACACTACCGCTCATAATTAATTATTTAGGCACCCATGTAGTGCATAATAAAAGTAAGTTGGTCGACTAATACTAAAAGTCTAACCCCCTTATTCATAAACGTCCATCAAGCCTCTATTAGTTAACAAGCCGCTAAAGTTGTTTTGTCCTTATCTGTCACTTAGACTTTCATGTTTGCCATTTGCAAAACAACTTTAAGTTAACAGAGGTTTGTTAAGTTTTATGAATAAGGAGGTAGATTACTAACCAACCAACTAGGCCGGTTGTTGGTTAAGGAAAAAATTGCTAACATTCTCTCTTTCCTATCTTCTAACTGGTAAGTATAGGTATAGGTACATGTAAGAGTATGTAAGTAAATTACTATGTACTTACCTTCTAATAAAATTGGCACTTTCCATGCATAGTAAACATTCGTGTTATCAATGTTTGTGCAAGATTAGTGAAAAACAGGATATTACTGAGGGTTTCCTCTTACAGCAGATACCCGGCGGAGACCAGCCTCCCATCGCCCCAGTGTCCCCTCGTCCCACCGTGCCCCCTGTGATCGGAGTGGAGAACAAGAGAAGGTAACTTCTGCCAATCTTACTGTCAACAAGTGAATTTTTAACAAAAAAAACCGACTTCATCCTTTTCCACTGTTACTCGGCCTCTCCTACTATATAATTTGAGGATTTCCCTTGATTTCCCCAAGATCCCATCATCATATCCAGACTTGATGAGTCATCATTGATGAAAATGGGACCAACTAGAAAAAATACTGTTTCAAACATAAAAAATAATTTTTTGAATATTTTTGATATCGGTCCAGTGGTTTCCGAGTAATCGGTGAACATATATAAAAAAATCCGACGAATTGAGAATCTCCTCCTTCATCAAAACTGAGACCATGGAGAACTTAAGTACTATGCTCGATGATCTAAGGTGGGGTAGACGGGACTCTTCAAAAAAGACGTGAATAAGAGCCAGGATAATCTGGTCTGTGTCGACATTTCCAGCGACGTCTAGTTTCGGAGCCACTTAGAAGACAAAGCCACAGACAGGCTGGCATCCAAAAAGCTGTGCTCAATAGAGCGAAGCGATACATCACCCCTGGACAGAGACTTCTATAATATACGTTACAAGCCCGTCCCCACTGAGTTGGACCTCTGGGCGGAAGCACCTGGATACCAGCTTGGGCCTTTTGAATTGCTTCAGAGACGTGATGTGCGAATCGTGGACGATCCCAAACTCACGAGCGATATTGAACCGTTAAGTTTAAGGAGAAACTTTGCCTCCTTGTGCGTATCCTATGGCTTGTTTAATGGGTTGTGCTCCTAAGAACTGTTCAATATGATGCCTACGGCCCCTTCCTACCATCGCACAGCTGGCTGTCCGCAGGGCATTCACCCTCACACCTTAGCACCTAAATGGTCAGTCACGTACGATACGATTTCAGAGGAATTTACTCCCTCGGACGCTTCGGTTGTGCTGGAATGAGCTCCCTGCCTCGGTTTTCCCGAGGGACTACAGTATGGGGATCTTCAAGAAAGGAGTGTATAAAATTTTAAAGAGTTGGCTTCGCGCATTTGTCATCCCTAGAGTTGCAGCCGTCCATAGGCTGCGGTGACCGTTTACCATCAGACGGGCCGTACGCTTGTTTGCCGCCGACGTGGTATTAAAAAAAACTTGTTTATCTTATACCACCTACACGGATTATAGGTGTTTCATTGATCATATGATTCATATGTCTGAAAAGAATGGCCTACTACTGACATTTTATTCAACGATTTTAACACGTCTAGACAAGTTTCGGTTTCGGTTTCGGCCGAAACTAGAGCCAAAATCGAACCTTCGGTTTGGCCAAAAAACATGTTTCGGTCGGACACTACTTTGCTCTCTTGTTGAACAAATAATTTTTTCACCTCAGCGGCTCGCAAATGGCGGTTTTGCTGCTTGAAACCAGTGAGCAACATGCAATTTTGCTGCGAGCGTGAAATAGTTATTTGTTAGACAAGGGTGCAAAGTTGTATTTTACCCGCGAGTGTGGAATTAAAACACGAGCCAGCGAAAGGATTCTATAGTTGAACCACGAGCGAAGCGAGTGGTTCTAAAATAGAATCCTGAGCGTAGCGAGTGTTTCAACACACGAGAAGTAAAATACAACTTTGCACCAGTGTGTAACACAAAACTTTTCTCCTCACTATAGCGAGGAAAGTGCAATATGCAAAAAAACACAGTTCCACAGGCATGATTTTCATCACTGGAATCACTGATTTTTTTACGATATTATAACAGAAAACTCTGAAAGTTGTGTATAATATTTACGCGAGTTGGAGTCGGTGACAAGTTGTGTATATTTTAGTTGACATTGACAATGATGACATTTCTGAGATGCGTTTTGAAATTGCATCGACTCAACTTGTGCGTTTACAATTATACTCAAAGTCATTATAAAAAAAATGTTACTTATAGAATTTTAGGGTTTACGACTTACCTAAATCATTAAATAAAGCTAAATTTGGTATTTTTTATTAAATTCTCAAACCATTTATTTAATGATAATTGATATCAAACGAACCATTAATATGAGCGTTTTACGTTTTGTTATCTGTCAAAAGCTACTCAAACACGCTCCAAGGTCAAATTACTTTCCCCACTTGTGGATAAAATGCGTTTTTACCCGCTTGTTTCAAAGGATAAAAGACGGCTTTCCGAGCTAGTGAGGGGAAAACGACTTTTCCTGCTTGAAACCAGTGAGCATAATGCAATTTTGCTGCGAGCGTGAAAAAAACTTACTTTTTAATTTTTCATATCGTATTAATCACCTTTGCGTTATATGTTCTCGCCACTGAGGTGAAAATTTGTATGTGTGATGTCTTTTTCATGTGATGAGAACAAAGATTTTTGCATCTCGTGTCTTTGATTGAGGTCCTAGCTACGCTAAAGATTCTAACTTTGATTTAATTATAGAATCTTTCGCTTTCTCGGGACTCAACATCAACACTCGCAGCAAAAAACTACTTTGCTCTCTTGTTGAACAAATCTAGACACGCGGCAGCGTGTCCAGCCAAGTTCATCATAGGAACTGGCGGACAGCAGCCGTATGTTATATTACACGAACCGTTTGGAGACACTTTTGACCCCCCAATAACTCCAAATCTATCTAACATAAAAACATGAAATTTGGTACATACATTAAGATCCTTTAGAACAACTAGAACCCCAAATTTCATAAATATAATTTAATAAAAATTGAATATTATGTTAAAGACTAAACGCTAGTATAAGTTTGTAAACTAACACATTATGGACTCTGTCCGAAATAAAAGATTATTATTATTTTTTATAAATATAGGTTTAATAGTTATTTAGATATTAAATTTCAAAAAACGCCATTTTTACTGACTGACTTTCTGATTAGCAATCAAAAACCTAACCCACTTCCAGATGACCTAGAAAGCTGAAATTTGGCATGCAGCTTGGTAATTATGTCTAGAAAAAATCAGAAAACAGTGATTTTATTATTAGTTTTATTGTTATTATTATTTATGCTAGTTACCTCAGAACTCCGTCATTTATTAACCGATTTGGAAAATTCTTTTTTTGTTTGAAACGGTATACTTCCGGGGTAGTCCCATTGTCATCGGGTCAGAATCTGATCATAGGGTCCTGGAGAAATCGAGGGAACTCTTCAAATATTTTAGGTGCACCTATAGCGGTTTGGGTATTTTGTATAGTAACTCGTGCATTCGCTCGGGGAAAGCACCATTGGATGACGTTTGACAAAAAGTAATGATATCCCATCAAAAACATAAATGTGAAAATGGCAGCCAAGTTCACCGACAAAAGAATTGAGATCTAAAAGGGCGCCAAGTTCCGTAGATTATCTGAAAAGTTGCCAAGTTTGGCACTAGATTGTTTACAGTAAAACTAATTTGCACTAGATTGTTTACAGTAAAACTAATTTACTGCGGCATAATGCATTTAGAGCCTTAACTTGGCAGTTTTCTATGCAGTATGTTATAATACCCACTATGGGAGCCACCATATCTAGGTGGAAAATTAGTTTATGTTGCTAGAAATTGTAAAATAAAAATAAAAATAAACATTTTTTTGGGTTTTTTACGGCTTGTATGAAAACCTTAATAATCGTTGTATTTTTTCACCATTATAATTTCAAGCAACAGAAACTAATTTCCGACCTAGATATGCCGGATCCTATTGTGTATACAATACAAAGTTTCATGTAATTCTAGCATAGCGTTTTAAAATGAGAGCATAAATACGTTTGTATGGAGAACCGAACGTACTGCGCCCTCTTAAGCCGCAGTAAATTAGTTTTACTGTAAACAATCTAGTGCCAAACTTGGCAACTTTTTAGATAATCTACGGAACTTGGCGCCCTTTTAGATCTCAATTTTTTTGTCGGTGAACTTGGCTGCCATTTTCACATTTATTTTTTTGATGGGATAACTATTTACCTAAGAGTCTTGCGATGTTCCATCATCTTCAACATTGAATGGTTGACTTGTCGATCCGTTAATCGATTGACGTGTATGTGTAGTGTACTCGTATCGCTTTTGTGTCTTACTGGCAACACTATCACCCTTATATAAACATCGTTCGAAATTCAAATTGTTGATTACAGTAGTCGCGTAAGAAAACATCCTGTCCAAGACTGTCCCCAGCTTCGTTCCTCTGAGAGCTCGGATGAGGTGCAGTCACTCAAGGTTCGGGCGAAGGCGGAGGGCCGAGCCGACAAGTTCTTCTACGAGACACTCTTGTGCCAGCAATCTAGGGTACCTACCTACTCGCACGTGTCTACGTTCGTTTTTTCTAACGGATTCTCTCTTTAGAAAGTCGGTGTTTGAATTAAATCGTGGTTTTTACTCAACGGCAAAAAAATTGGCCCACAATCGTAGCAAAATGTATGAAACCGGAACCAAAATTGGTCTATTTTTCTGCCGTTGAGTATATTAAGGATAGGCAAAGAATTTGCGGCAAGTATGTACACATATAAATGCTACTGAAATAATATACCATTTTTGGTATAGTAGATTTTGGCCAATAAATTTAAGAGTTCGCAGAATGCTCAGTTCTCCATACAACGTAGTTTCACTCCCATTTTTAACGCCATGCTGGAATATAATGAATCTTTGTATGCACAATGGGATCCGGCATATCTAGGTCGGGAAATAGTTTGTGTTGCTTGATATTATAATGGAGAAAAAATACAGCGATTAAGTATTAAGGTAAATACAAGACGTAAAAAAACTCAAAAACTCGTTTTTTTTTCTATTACAATTTATAGCAACAGAAACTAATTTTCCACCTAGATATGGCGGCTCCCATTGTGTATACAAAGCTTCATATGTTATTTTGGTGCATTTTAAAATGAGACCGACACTAACGTTTAAATGGAGAATCGACTTCAGCCGAGCGTGCGGGGGACCCTTAATGAAGCAGGAGGTAATTTTAAATCTGATCTAAACCATGATTAGTCAATTTTAATTTGACAGCGCAGTTTTTTAATTCAGCAGGAAACCAATAAATTCGCCGCGGCTGAACCTTGTTACCGAAGCGTGAGCCGAGATCGGTCCAGGCCCGAATGCTCTAGAAAATACAACGAACAGGAGCATGAAAGCGATTACTCTGAAGTGACATCCAAGAATGACTTCTCGGCGGTGGAAGACACGGAGATGTTGCCAGGTAAAATGCTTTTCTTTATACCACGTCGGTGGCAAACAAATGTACGGCCCGCCTGCTGGTAAGCGATCACCGCAGCCTATGAACGCCTGCAACTCCATTGGTGTCACATGCGCGTTGCCGATCCTTTAAGAATTTATACACTCCTTTCTTGAAGAACCCCATTCTGTAGTCCCTCGGGAAAACCTCTACAGGGCGCTCATTCCACAATTGGAGCGTCCGAAGAAGGAAATTCCTCTGAAACCGAAAAATTCAAATCCTAAATAATAAAAAAAATATTATATTTTTTTAATTCGGAAAAGCGCGGGAAATTTCAGTTTACGTTCAGCCATTACGTCAATTTGATGGGAAATAGGAGAAATTGATTGTGTTTTGTATATTAAGTGTTTTCTATTTGAACATTGCGCTTTCCTTAATTTTAGAGTAATGTTTTTATTTTATTTATAGGACGTTTTTGGTCAAAATCTTTAAGTTTTATCAGCCCAGAACAGTCAATTTCTTTTTTAATTTGTGTTTTATGTTTCGTAAGTAATAGAATAAAAAAATTGGGGATCTTTTTTAACAGAATCAAGGGTACTGATGATTCGGAGTAAAACAAAATCAAATTCTAAATTCTTAGAAAAAGAACCGAAAGCTATAGTTTTCACAGAACGCCCTTCTAGATAAATATGACAATTTTGTTCACATTTTTGGTCCGTTTGAAAGTTTTGACAGCCGAGATGGTATTATCGCTGCCTACGAAACATGGCAGTCTGTGTATTGAGCTCGAATAATTGTTCCTAATGGACGATTCACACCGAACGGCTGAAGCCGGGGCGCTCCTCACTAGAGTCAAAGAAATTCTGACCCTCCATACAGACGTCAGATTTCACATTTGAATGGGTTGCAGGCAGCCGGTCGGCTGCCGCCGGCTCTGCCGCTGCCGTTTGGATACGAAGTCCAGCTTCTGTATGGAGGGTTCGAATTCCTTTGTCTATGGTGGCGTCCGCGCCGACTCCGGCCGTTTGGTGTGAATCGTCCATAAGTCGTGGATGATTTGTATGTAAGTATTTGTCATAATCGCATCGTATACAAGCCTTGCTTAGTTTTGGGACTAGGTCGATTTGTGTAAAACAGAAAGAAAAATATCTGGAGGCTGTATTTTTTGTTGTTTCAGCATCTAATAGAGGATGGGCTCGAATGAGGATGTTTAGAAGAAAGCAGAGCAAATATGGAAAAGAGAAAGAGGCAAAAGTAAGTACTTAGGTATTATATAGCTATAAAAAAACAACCATTAACTTATAGGTATTGTCTGTGCTTATATACATATATACTAGAAGAACCATAAAATATTGATTTTAATCTACAAAATAAATTGATGTTATAATAGTGCAGATTAATATTTTTTTTGGAATGTTTTAGGCTAACACTATTAATACCTATGTAAAATGTATTTGTTTGGGTTGTTAGTTTCATTATATGCATTTTTACAGGAAATTCGGATATTAAACTAAGAACAACATCTGAACAATATTATTACACCTTTTTTAAATTATTTTTTCCGATTGTGAAATCTTAATGTAAAGGACATTACACGCGTAGCAATTTGTGACAACAACCGAAAGGACGTAGCTGTAGTTGAGACATTTTAATCACAATACTGCATAGGATGTCAATATTACCGCGGTATTCAAAATTGTTTGGATTTTGCTCCAATTTTTAAGTGAGGTATCACGTCATCATCGTGATATGAGTGTATCGCGTGATAATAATTACCATGTAAAAGGCCCCGTTCATTCTAACTACAGGCTGTACCTGTCATTTGTGGTGATAAATTGCATCATTTGTTGTGTCCTTAACACTTAATTTGGATGAGTACAGTGTTGTTGTCAAAGTTGTTCTTGTGATATGCCCTTATATTGTTTAAAAGTGTCTGTTTTGGTAAAATAAACCAAATTGTTACATTCAAATATGTTTTAATTCCTTTCATTTTTTAATATTATACACATATTTTGTACAAATCTATCTACATTATAAATTACATTGCAGCCTTATCCCTTCATATTCTCTTCGAGTAGAAAACATTTATACAAGATGTTTTTACATAACAATAATTTATAAGTCATTCATTCGCTGTTTCCGGCTTTATAAATCATTATTCATTCATTTGTCTATAATTCTGTACACTTATCCGGCAACTTGACCTCGACTAAAAGGAAGCTTGCCCAGCCCAGCATACCGGGTTCCAGGTTTCGTAATTTGTAAAAAGATAGCCTCACTGCTGGGAAGAGTCAGCTTTGGCTCCAACAGTATCCTAAATGCGATAGCAAATAGCTATGATTGCCCCATAAAAAAGTTTTGGGTAGGGCAAATAAAATGTGTGGCCCAATTTGAATTTTACCAAATTAGATATATAAGATATATAAGCTAACAAACTATGGATGCGAAAACGTCTGAAATAAAGAATTTATTATTATTATTATAGCTAGCACGATATCTTATACCGTCACGTTTTATGGCCGAAATGTACTCGTCACATAAAACGTGACACCCCTGCATGGCAGTCCGCCGCGAGATAAGGATATATATATGAATGACCTTGGTTTTCTCGCTCTATCGTAAAGCAGATCCCCACGGCCGACCGTGGCGGACTGGCGATGAAGGGCAAAGGAAACCGGAATCACGCGCCTTTATAGCTAGCATATGTTTTATAGCCACGTGATATTTGGCGTCGTGTGGGCTGTTAAACATGACCATACAACCTATCATGCTGCAAGCAGAGCGATTTAGCGACCACATACATTTAGTTGGAGAATCATCCTTAGTCTCTTTATAATATGGCACGTAATTAATTGTACACATACATACATACATACACAAACTCACGCCTATATTCCTAAAAGGGGTAGCAGAGCACGCGAACATTAATTTCAGTGCCACTTTTAGCGATTGTAGGTTTATACTTATAGATGGAGAAAATGTGGTATTGCAGTGACAGGTTGCTAGCCCATCGCCCACAACGGCCACAACACACTTCACTTCAAAATTAATGGTGTTTATCGACAATAACACATGCTTTGGAAAATATCCTTTTCTCAACATGCAATGAAATATTGATGTTATGTTCCTTAAAATAGGCTGCGAAGTATGACCTTTCAGGTGCGGCTAGGACAAGAGGTCGTTAATGGAATTTCAAACAAATCTTGCAGACCTAGGCCGGCAAAGTCCTCTTTTTTAATTTCCATTCCACATAAATTTGTGGCACAGGCATCATGGCATTCTGCCACAAACAACAAAAAATAAAACTTTGTTTTTTTTTTTTGTTGTTTATTTCATTGCATGTTTGAGAAAAGCACTATACATACCTCGGCGGGAAATATGGGGTTGCCCGCCTCAGACCTATCCAATCTCTCGGCCGTCTATGTCTTCGGCCGGCAACCCCTTTCGTCCCGGCCTCTGTAGTAATGTACTATTGTAAGGTAATGGATATGTTAGCAGCAATTGATCCCGTGATACAGTCAAGTTCGAAAATATGTGCACGGACAGTGGTCAAAAATATATAAACATAACCTTATTGCTAAGGGCATACGGTTGATCAGATATATTTGAACCTTCGGGAACGTACATATATTTATGATCTTCACTGTACAATTTTCCAATTAACGGTGCCTTATTATGGGTTAAAGGGTGATTTGTGAGTTTGGCCCACATCTTTTCACATCATGTGTATGGTATAGTAATTAATAACTACAGTTTAATAATAAGAATTTGATTACTGTCGCATCATAGCTTACAGTGGAGTTTCCGGTATCACAACACGCTTCCTTAATCCGATGTAAGTTTGACTGTAACAAAGTGTCAAACTTTAAGGCGCATCCCCACGGGCGATTATTACAGTTCAGCAAGCTATAAGATAGAGCAAGATAGAGAGAAGAATGACTTTTCCTTTTCTGGCTTTTATAGATATTATCTCTCTTACAATGCGATCTCCGTGGGGATGCGCGTCTATTATTAATCATACCTATTTTGGCCATTACATTGCAATTTGTCAATAACTAGCTGTAGTTAAAAATGAAAAGTATCTATGTCTATATTACTCCAAACTGCCGAGTTATACCGGTTGCCGCGATAAATTGATACATGTGTTTGTGTAATGTAACAATTTGTCACGATTGATTGATTTGTTGATGTCCCGATTGGTCTGGTAAAGGTACCAGACAAATCAAGGTCAAGTTGCCGGATCTGTTCAGTCGGAAGCTATGGTGGTCGGCGGTTAAGAAGTCAATCCTGACACCTGTCATATCCATACAGTTTATAACCTCAAAGTGGCTTTTAAGTTATGAACTGTGTGAACAGGTGTCAGGATTGACTTCTTAACCACCGACTACTATAGGTAATGGGAACAGTGGTTTATGCGTCATAATAAGGCGCATCCTCACGTTCCAGCATGGAGGGTGGCATGACCGGTGCGAATTGGCTATGTGCACGTCTGAAACGTCAAACGTCAAAGGTCCCGAGACAATGTCAAAACTCAGAGATGTCAAAAAATGACACATGAATATTTTATTTACTTTAGTAAACGAGAAAGACCCCGTATTGGAAATTTTACTGAAATAAATAAGAGAATAAATAAATACATACAAACGAAACGAATCATGGGAAACCGTTAAGAAACCAATAGAAAACGTGAAAGTAAATTTGACAGTGGTCCCCGGTAAGTGCACATTTCTGCCATGGTGTGCGCTACGATCGCCTAGCTTACCCCCACCACCTACTTCGCACATAGCCAATAAGAACAACGAGATAGGGAGTCGAATGACCTGGATTTCATATACACTATCTCGTTCTATCTTATAGCGTTGTTCCGCTCACGTCCGCTGCGCTGAAGCATGGGGATGCGGTTAGAACGAGACTTAGTTAAAATACAATAGATTTATTTATTTAGCGAATGAGGACAGCAGAGATGTGGAATCCAAAAAAAGTTTTTATTAACATCTCAAAAAATAATTTTCGTTGGTTGCGGCCATATCTCTGCTAACAGAAATATAAAAATACAGTTAATTAATACAAAAATAGTTAGATATTGGTCACAATATTGGTAACCGTACCATAGGAATCACAATGAAAAAATATATACTTATAGCTAAGTAATTATACCTATAAATCATTATAAATAAGATGACAGTCAGAAATGAGCAACATTTTAAGGCCAACAAATTTCATTAAACAAGCATAGTATAAAAATAATTGAATACACAATTCTTACCGACGCTTCATACGTTTTGCAATAACTGCCATGGCCATGTCAGTATTATAATTAAATTTAAAAGGTACTTAATGGACAGCCGTCATTCCCACCAAACTGGTACACCTTTTTTATTCGTTAGAATCTTGAAAATTGTTTTTATTAGTCCTATCTATTTACCCATTCCACTATCCAGAGATATAGGAGTTACTATAGAGTGGTTATAAGTTAACACAATCATCTCGAGAATAAAGAATAATACTATTAAACAAGACGCATATATTTGTTTGAATGTGTTGCATATTAGAATTCTATTGAGATCTACAAATTTGACTATACTAACAACACTGATATACATATAAAAAACTGTTTGTTGGTTCACAACCCAACATATTATTGGCCAGATCGCTGCGTCTCTAGACCCCATAATAGGCGCAATCAGAGATGTGGCGAGCTGTATTCATCCTGCAAGCAATAAGCGAGCGAGATCCTTATCTTGCTCGTTCATATCCTTATCTGAACTCAAGGTCATTTATCTCCCTATTTCGCTATCTCTTGAATGTAACTTGCAGGACGATTGCAGGGCCGAGAGACTGAATTATGAAGGACCTGGCCTCTGAAAACGACCTCGTATGGATTACGTCGCGTCCAATGGCACAATAAGTGCGTATTCACATTATCTGTTCCGATATCCGTGTGGGATAGAACTGCTCACTGTTCACGTTGCACGACACGACTTCGGTCACATTCCCATACATTTTTTATTGACACCGATATCGTATCGGATGATGTGAACACGGCCTACGGTCTAAATGAATAGTGCCTTCTAACGCCATCTAGTTTAAACTATCGAAACGATATATTTTTTTTAATTTTATCACTTACCACTCTTACTCTCTGATTGTCTCTGTTTTACACAATGAGTATCAAATATTTAACTATTCTTGATAAATTCACATATCACATCCGCATGTGTCTCACTAACACCGATCTGCACTAACTGCTGTTTTGACACTAAGAACAAGGATTCCCCGTCGATTTCGTGCTCTGACAACACTGATATCGTCTCCGTCCATTTGTATTTTGATAGGTGTTCCGCCAGCTGATCGACCTGTCAAACAAATGTTGCCATTGTAAAAAAATAAAGCGTTAGCACTTAGGTAAAATAAAGACTTTTGGAATTCGCATTTTCAGTCCATAACAATAGGGAAAGTCTGAAAATTTTAAAAGTCCTTGATTATTTTTCTAATCATAGGAATAACCGTTGCCACCCTTTATAGGCCACAGGTCTCAAAAAAGACCACCCTATAACATTATCTTTTTTTTTTTACTAGTACAGAAATTTTAGGACTATAGTTCGGCGATGAGGCTAGAATTGAGGATTTTTTTCAGTCTTGCCCGTTAAAGGGTTAACAGAAATAAATTGAGATTTTTGGGCAGCGCCATATATTTTATAAAAATACAAACATTTTATATCACCTCGCGTCTGCCCCATAACGGACTACTAAGGCATTTCGTAGTCCGTCCAATATTTAAAAAAAACGCCTGTATGAATCGGTGTTACGCAATGACATTGATAGATCATCATAGGTTGGTCGTATGACTTGAACTGGGCTACTACCGCGAAACGAAAACTAAATATCTGCCTCTATGTCGCACCAGCATATTCGGCCGACAGAGAGGGAGATACTTCTATTTTCTGTTCGCGGTAACGGCCCTTTCAATGTCATTGCGTACCACAGATTCAAGCAGGCGTTTTTTTTAATATTTGACGGACTTAAAAATGTCTTAGTAGTCCGATATGGGGCAGACGCGAGGTAATATAATTTTTTGTATTTTCATACTTATAATATATATGGCGCAACAGAAAAATCAGAAACTTTTTCCTGTTATTGGCGATGGTTATTCCTATCACTAGATAAAATACCAAGGACTTTAAAAAACTGCAGACATTGAAAAGGGGTAAAAAAAATTAAAAAGCCCTACCAAAGGACTCAGTATACAGGTTGAAAAAATATTCACTGTTCAAATTTTCACAGTAGATTCCTTAGCGAAAAATAAAAAGTACGTGTTTTTTCTTTCAGTACCTTTCAGTACTAAAATATTGAGACAGAGCAGCTGAAAGATATCCTAAAAAAACATGTGTTCATGGATACGGCGGTAGTGCGTGTTTTGCGGGAGGTGGTAATAACGCTCGCCCCGCTCCCACGTTGAGACGCCAAGACATACGCGTCGAAAAACTGTTTTTTTTTAATGAAAGCTACAATGATATTAAAATATCATTGGAAACTAGTAAATATTTATAAACATAAGTTGCACATTTTCCTTCATTCACGGGATACTCCCGTCACGTTCGCGAACGCGCGTCTTTACGAGAGATACAACACGGATGTGCACGACCGGGCATCCGGAGATGCGCGTGAAACTAAGGCTGGGTTGCACCGACTTACGATCACAGACTGATCAACGTTAAATATGGCGCCGGCAGCTGTCATCCCATAGAAACTTGTCAAACTTTCCATACATTCAAATTTTAACGAACACAGCTTACGATTACAGACGGTTTGGTGCAACCCACCCTTATTTGCAATTTTGGTAGAGGTAAGATAGGTGAGCGAGCCCCTCCCCCCGCACCGCTAACCACGAGCGTCATTCAGCTCCCAATTATCCACATCCACACGTTACTAATTATTTATTCGGACAGCACATTTTATTGTGCAAATATTACCTATTTTTTTTTAAATTGCTTCTCTTATTGATGCCTAATGCCTGGGAAAAATTTGAACAGTGAATAAAATTTCATCCTGTATTTGAATGTATGAAAAACATAGTAGAAAAAATAAGTATTTCGGTCACTGCCGGCAACGCATGTATGCGTTTTTGTTACTTTCGTCCAGTGCTTTGAACGCGTCGGTGGGGTTTAACGAACGAAAAAAGAGACCAATAATTTTTTTTTCGAAACACGAAGAAAGGAAATGTAAAATATATTACCGTCCAGGACTTGATTGCCGACGGTACCAGGTTCGCGAACGGTTGATCTGTAATTGGGAAATAATATTTTAAACATGGTGTTGAAATCACACGACAGTTTGTTGTAATTCAGGGCTTAGTTGGTAGTGACGCTCCCTCCGAAGCTAGAGGTCCCGGATTCAAATCCTAGTAAGGGCATTTGTTTCTGTGGTGAGCAGAAACATTTGTTCCTGAGACTTGTATGTTTTCTATGTATTTAAGTATTTATCTATTAAATATATCGTCGTCTAGTACCCATAACACAAGCCTTATTGAGCTTACTATGGGTCTAGTTCAACTTGTGTAAAAATTGTCCCGTAACATTTATTTTACATTTTTATTAATTTCTATACACAGTGTATTTATTTCTAAACACGGTGCAATTATCTCTAGGCACGGTGTAATTATCTCTATACACGGTATAATATCTCTTAACACCCGTAACAAGATACCACCATTTCACCAATCTGAATGGCTTAACAAAAAACGAAATCTATGAACAAAATGGTTACATAAGGGTGCTTAATTTCAAGACAAGTCACTTTTTACGAAAATGCAATCTAATTTGAACCTTAAATCCCAGGGCTAAGATTGAAATTCTTTTGACATTCTCGCCTCTTTCGCCTTTGCCTTCATAAGGGTTAAATAGGATGTTTTATTAATTTTATTATCGAGACGACACGACTGAAACGTGGTCGCTTACTATGGACCTCATAAGAAGGCCCAAAGTCACCCAAAGAGCAATGAAGGCTATGCCGGGAGTATCTTTGCGTGATCGCATCAGGAATGAGGTCATCCGCAAGCAGAACCAAAGTATAGCCCTCCGAATCGCTAAACTTAAGTGGCAGTGTGCAGGGCACATTGCACGTAGAACCGATGGCCGTTGGGGCGGAAAGGTTCTCGAGTGGCGACCACGTACTGGAAGGCGCAGCGTGGGTAGGCCCCCCACACGGTGGACTGATGACCTGATAAGGGTCGCGAGTGTCCGCTGGATGCGGGTGGCGCAGGACCGGTCATTGTGGAAGTCTTTGGGGGAGGCCTATGTCCAGCAGTGGACGTCCTTCGGCTGATATGATGATGATTATTACCGAGACAGGTTCTTGACATTTCGAAATGCAGTGTGGTATTTTCTAAAAACATACCTTCGTCGCTATTTTCTTCAATATTCTCTTCAGTCTTTTGTTCAGTGTTTTCTTCACTCTTTATCTCATCTTCGTTAAGATTTAAATCGGAAATTGACAGTATTTTACTGTTATCCTTTATAATTTTACCGTCTTCTGTCCTATGCTTGTATGGTGTTTCCTCTTTCTTTTGGTCCGAGGTAAGATCTGTGTTTTGGTATATCGTCCTTTCTTTCAATGGTTTGCGAATCTGGGAAAAAGGAAATGTGTTTGAATTATCCTGTTATGTGTACAGTACAAAAATTAAGCATATCGGTAAACCTGAAGAATTAAGAACATCTCCATTTATTCTTAGTTTTCAGTGACTGCTATTGTAACTTGGTTGTTTTCGAGAATATTATTTTTTCCCGAGCATGAAATTAGTAAGCGGCAAAGCATAGTGAAAGAAATCAGAAATGCATCCCCATGTCAATGTCACACAGAACGTAGGCGGAGTCGTGAGATAAAATAAAGCCTGTCTAATTGTCTATCCTGAAGATCCCTTTATACACCGCGGGCCCTAAAAACCCGAAAGATTTTAACCTCGTTTTTTTATATCAACATGGGTCCAATTATTTGTTTTGATTAAACTACTTTATCAGTACAAAATAAATCAAATTAATTGACCGCTTCTTTGTGAACAAATCTTTACGTGACTTGCAAATTTCTTTAAGACAAGAAGTGTCAAGTCAAAAAACTAGTAGTAGGTGGCTACGTTACGCCTTTTGGGTGTGTAAGACTTGAGATTTTTCAACTTATGATTTATTTTAAATAATTAATATCTCTTAAATTATAGATTTTGGATTATATGTTACCACATTATATACTGTAATTACTAATTAATTTGGCTCTTGAATCGTTGGTTTAAATCTTTCGGGTTTTTAAGGCCCGCGGTGTATATATAAAGGTGAAATAATGGTGTCCTCTGGTTTCGCAGACAAGTTTCATAGAATTTATTGATACGCAGAATTATTCATTTCATAGAAAGCTTTTCTCCGAAACGGTTATCTCTTTAGGTCATTGTGTAGAACTCATTTAGGTTTACCAGAAAAGTAGGTTAGGTTAGAACTGCGACCCTTTTTAAAGAAAAATGAAAATTATGGGAAACATACATTCTATGAAACTTCTGTCTGCGAAAGGAGGTACAATCGTAAAAGAACCGTGATAAATGAAATCGGCCAAGTAGTTCCAGAGCTTACCCGTAACATACAAACTTACAAAGTCAGAAATCATTCCAACATTATGATATTAGCAAAGATAAATACTCGTAAATAAACTTACAGGGAAAGCAGTATTAGACTCTTGTATGACGTATCCATCCAACACATGCGTGAGTATGTAACTATCTGTGTCCTCTTTCCTCACACTGCCTTCTGCTATTTGCAGCTCGCTCCCTTTGAAATCGCTAATAGCAGTTACAGTGAACTTCTTGTTTACTTCTTTAACCTCTTTCACTTCTGCGACTTCTTTTTTCACGGGTTTCGTATCGACTAATTCTTTTGTAGTTTCTGTTCTTTTTGGCTTCTTTTCTTTCTCTTCTTTTATTTCTTGTTTTAGAAGTTCTTGCATCGGTTTTTCTTCCTTTTTCAATTGTACTTCTTGCTTAACAGTTTGTTTTGGTATTTCTATATTTGTTATTGTTTCTTGTTTTCCTGGTTCTCTATTTGTTTTGGTTCCTGTTCCTATTTTAATATAAATAGAAACGTCACAGTCATTAACGTTTGGAGTTTCCGCTTTTACTTCACTTGCTTTTGACGTTTCTATGGTTACTGGTTTAAATTCTTTTGGTGATTCTATTTTCATTGCTTCTGGGGCTTCTATTTTAGTAGCTACTTCATATTTAACTTGAGAAGAATTCATTTCAATTGTATGAACAGGATTGACTACTGTTTCAATCTTTTCTATACTAATAACGTCTGGTTGCATTATTTGTGATTCAGACCTTAACAGTCCTCTTGCTTGGGTGAAAACTGTGTTTCTAACTAACTTATCACTTTCTATTTGAACATTATCTTTAACTAGTGGAGGTAACACTTTCATTTCGACAACTTGAGGTTTTTCTTTTGCTAAATTAGCTTGAGTGCCTGTTGATGCAGTTTGTATAGGCTTTGCAAGTTTCTGTTGAACTGGACTTCCTCTTTTAATTTGAAGAGGGTTAGTATTAACACCAACGTCCGATTGTACCGCGCTAACTATTTTATTATTTAAATTAGGAACAATTGACATAGTTTGATTAGCTATGGTTGGTAAAGTAACTTGACTCATATTAGGTACTTTCTTACGGGTGTCATCAGGCGATTCGCTTTTCCTTTTTCTATTTACATCATTGATGATTTGATTTGGCACGAGAGTCTGTGTTCCCATCGGTGGGTACTGATTCTGTATCGGCACTACACTCATTGGTTTGGGCTGTATATGTCTGTAATAAGTCTGGTTGTAATGTCTAACTGGACTTGCCATTACTGAATTTGGTTTATTCGGCAAAGGAGCTTTTTTGTTAAGTAAATTGGCTTGCACGATGTTATTTGGTATACTGCTGATATTATTTACATTCATTGGCCTTGGGCTGTTTGCTGATCTGATGTCACCAACATGTGGTGTCGTTGGTCTAACATCACTAACATTCGGTGCATACTTTACATTCTGCATTGGTGATACAGTGACTTGAGGTTGTCTGACATTCTGTCTCATTCCTTGTAATTCAGCAACTTTTTGCATGTTCACTAAATTTTGATTCATATTAACATTTCTATCTTGCATTTGCACATTCGTCATTGTATTCTGATTTGTCATTTGTATATTCGACATTACATTATTACTATTGTAAACTCTCTCGTTGCTGTTTTGAGCAACATTAACAGTATTGACAACATTAGGTTTCTGGTTTACATTTTGAACAACATTTGTTGTTGGCATTACATTTTGACCTGTATTCATGTTAACATTGTGACCAATATTACTAACTGTTTGACCAATATTACTAACAGTTTGACCAATATTACTAACCGTCTGACCAATATTACTAACCGTCTGACCAATATTACCAACAGTCGGACCAATGGCACTAACATTCTGACCAACATTGAGTGTTACACTTTGACCTATATTGTTGACATTCTGTCCAGTGATTTGGCTGATATTGTTGATATTTGGCATCATTTGGACTACATTTGGCATCTGCCTCATTTGATCCATCTGAATCATCTGTTGAGGGTAGTAGTTCTGTAAGCTCTGCAAGTACATCTGATTTTGATCCATATGTTGTGGGACGGAGGGCATCATGTTGCTTGGCATCTGTTGCATGTATATCACCTGGTTTTGGGGCCTGTTCTGGATCCATGGCGGCGGGTTTTGTGGGTTTATGAAGAGGGTTTGGTTTGGTTGAATTTGCTCCCCTGCAAAGAAGTGTTTAGATTATTTAATATAAGAACATCAAAGTAGGTATTGTTCTCACTAAAAATTTGAATTCGTTTTCATCTATTTCTTTAGTCTGTGGTAAATTAAGATGTAGGTACGATTCCGGTTGTATTGTTTTGCCGTTCAGGGGCAGTCCGACAGAGAGCTCTTTTCGAGAGCTTGTACAGTCGAGTTCATAAATATATCTACGTTCTTTTTTATTTAAATGATTTATTATAGGTATATCATAAATAATGTATCCTATGGATAAAAATAAGATTTTTCATATATATGTAATGAATATATTTACTTAAATAGGATTTGATCTATGTAACTTCTAACACCGATATTTCAGTGAAAATCGGTACTTTATTTTATTAATTTTTTTTCGCGGCATCAGTAAGCAATTATGTGTCACAAATATTGATTTCAGGAAAAATAAAAAAAAATCATGCATTTAACCCTTTGAACGCCAAGAACCTATAAAGTGGTCGTGTGTCGTCGTGCCCACCACGCCAACAACCACTAAAAAGGTCGGAGTAAAGGTGTACTTTAATCATGAAAAAAATTTTTGATACCTTGGCGTCTGAGTGATCACTTCATTCAAATATGAAAGCGTTCAAAGGGTTAAGGGTTAAAGTACCAGTGTAAAGTAGTGTTACCTGGTTGGACAAGGATCTGTGTCTCGTACACCAAACGCACTGGACACAGCATCACCTGCTGAGGTTGCTGCTGCTGTTGGCTGTAAAACGACAGGCTTTTTATGAAAGTTTGTAATGGTTGGTACGTGGGTTGGCGACATGTTTCGAGCCTCAGGACGTAAAATACAAATTGTGTCAGACTTGGAAATTTCTTATTGATTCGGAAATCCCTTCAGAAATACTTGTTCACAAATATGTGAGCACGCCCACACGCACTTTGGTAACTAATACTTTTGCCATAATACAATGACAAACTGATCACCATAATACAGGGTGTTTGGAATAACGATGTAGAAACTTTAGGAGGTAATAAACTGGGCTATTAGGAAGAGTTTGAAGAGTATCTGTCTTATTCCAATCTGTGAGTTTTTAGGGTTCCGTACCCAAAGGGTAAAAACGTGACCCTATTACTAAGACTTCGCTGTCCGTCCGTCCGTCCGTCTGTCACCAGGCTGTATCTCAAGAACCGTAATAGCTAGACAGTTGAAATTTTCACAGATTGTGTATTTTTTGCGACGAATAAAAACCTTCGAGCAACTCGATTTATAAAAAATCTATCACAGATTGGACTCAGACATATAGGGTTCAAAATCTTCCTAATCGTCCAGTGTATCACCTCCTAAAGTTCCTATATCGTTATTCCAAACATCCTGTATATCCTCACATGGCCATTGTATTGTCAAAGATATGTATACACTTTTCGCCTTATTAACGAAACAACAACACAATACAATGGAATATATTTGACGTCAACTGTACCTGCCTATGGATACTTGTCACTCGTCATTGTATGCCATTGACGTTGCCGACTCATTAAATGTTAAGGAGAAATCGCTGTATTAACAGCTACAGGTCCCTCGGATTCAACACAGTCATGCGCGTTGGTTCGTTCTCGAGCAATAGGGTACCTTTTGACGTCATGAATAAGGCTCAATTTCCTTTACTGATGCATTTAACCTTTTGTTTTGCTGCAATGCACTCAGTAATTGTATTTTTATTTTTAAGTTTTTGTTATATTTTATTATGATGCTATGTTTGTTTTATTTTTCTGTTCGTGTTTATTATTTGTTTACTGTGTGACTTGTGGCAATCAAATAAATTTTTTATCTATCTATCTATCATTTAGAAATCGTTGTTATTGATTTACATCAACAAAGTGGGATCCTTTAACACCATTTATACAGGTTTCAATACGGTTCAGGTAGTGTCCGAGAGGAGTACACTAGGGAATGCAAACCGGTTTGAACCAAATCCGGAAAAACAGGTTTTAACCGAATCTGGAAAAACCGGTTTTACCCGAAACCGGAAAACCGGTTTTACCCGAAACCGGAAAACCGGTTTTGTGTGCCAAAATCGAACGCAAAACCGGTTTTAATATTTTGACCGGTTTTTGAAGTCCCTGGGACAGACAGTCTAGATCTGACTACGTCCCGCGTCCGTAGGGTATTTCGCGTATGGAGATATTTTTCTGGAAAGTATAGTAGGAGTCTTTTAATATTGACATTAAGATTATTTGTACAGGACCGTGTAATTGTATTTATTTTAAACAAAGAATAATAATATTTGCATGCCTACTTTCATAAGGTATTGAATTATATGGACACTAATCACCATTTAGGTACCTCACCATCTTTATATGTACATAATGTTAAGCAAATAAGTGCATTTCATTTCATTAGTTAGTAATTAGACTAGGACTTGGTTTTACGTACAGATATGGTTTTACGAAAAATATAAGGATATAACGAGTCATTCTGCGTATATTTTAGAAAAAATCATTCAGCCGTTCCCTGTCAAGAAGAGCCCAAACTTGGCGTTTTTAAAATGGTCGTTATTTTGTACATATTTTACGAAACCAATGGTTGAAACGCAATGTTATGGTATATTTTTGGAATCAGCTTAAGGAGCCCTTTCATTTGACCCCACTCGGTAAGATTCTAAAGAGTATTTTTTTTTTAATAAAAAGCTGATGATGACGGTATTAACTTGGAAAATGTACCAGGTGACCGATGTATCTCCAAGTCCAAAATACTTACTAAAGGATAAATTCCACCAAACGGCTCACATAACATCGGATCAACGGATTTGCAAACCTTTAAACGATATTAAACCATGTACACAGTATTTAAAGTCTATATTAGCACGGCCGCGCACAGCAGCTTCACCGCGGGCGTGATCGTAGCCGAAAGTACTTTACCAGCCTACCTACAGCCTAGGTACCTTACCTAAATATGCTCCTGTGCGTGGCTTGCTAATATTGACTTTAAATTAAATGTAAAATCCGTTCCAATTCGATGCGATGCGAGTCGTTTGGTGTAAATTATCCTTTAGACTCCTAATACAAAATTTTCCCGGAATGAATCTCCACAGGCGATCTTCTCTACAGGACTGTAGTCATAGGGTCTGGATTAAAAAGCAAGCGACATACACGATCAATTTCAACTTACCCCATTTGTTCTGGTTGGCATATCTGCTGCTGCATCTGAAATCATCAAAATATTTTTTTAAATCATCATATACTTATGTCCCACCCACTGCTGGACCTGTACCCGTCCGCTCTCATCCATCCACAGGACAGGAGGACCCACGAGGCTCCTCTCATGGATGAGAGGGGACGGGCAGTAACCCCCACAATGGCCCAGTGCGGGTTGGGGACTTCAAATACACCTTTGAATTTCTTCGCAGATATTATGCAGGTTTTAACGGCGGGTTGCACCGACTTACGTTTACAGAACGATCATTGTTGAATATGGCGCTGTCATCCCATAGAATGTTGTCAATATTTCCATACAATTGATTACGCGTTCGGTGACAGTAGACAGTCACGCGGGCCATATAAAAGAATATATATATTGATGGAAAATCTTACACAAATCGACCTAGTCCCAAACTAAGCAAAGTTGTACTTTGGGCACTAGACGACGATACACATACTTATAGATTAATACATACTCAAATACATAGAAAACATCCAAGACCCAGGAACAAATATCCGTGCTAAATGCACAAATAATGCCCTGGCCGGGATTCGAACCCGGGACCTCTAGCTTCGTAGTTAGTGTCACTACCAACTAGGCTAAACAGGCCGACAAATATGTAGGCTTACGGGTATGAATTGCTTTAATAACACTGACATACGTTCTTATTCCATTGGATATTCTACTTTAACACTAATGTAATAGAGTTTCTAATACATAGACAGTCTTAAAACCGTATGTTTGTAATAGGAACTCTATTACATAAGCGTTAAAGTAGAATATCCAATGGAATAAGAGTCAGTGTCAAACTCAAATTAATCGTACCTTAACAACGCTTAATGACAGCACTGTCAGTGAAAGTGTTAACGACTGCCTCTTACTTAAATAAATAAATATTAGGGGACATTTTACACAATCGAACTAGTCCCATAGTAAGCTCAAGAAGGCTTGTGTTATGGGTACTAGACGACTATATATTTAATAGATATATACTTAAATCTTCAATACATAGAAAACATCCACCACCACCACCACCATATCAGCCGATGGACGTCCACTGTTGGACATGGGCCTCCCCCAATTTTATGGGGGGTAAATGCCATAATCGCCACGCTTGGCATGCGGGTTGGCGATCGCAGTATCTCCACCGCACTCCAGGGATGCTGCTGCCCATCCTCCGGTGGTCTTGGTCGTAGTTTTAGGACGGGAGAAAACATCCAAGTCACAGGAACTAGTGTTTCTGTGGGTATTCGAACCCGGGACCTCAAGCTTCGGATGCAGTGTCACTTACCAACTAGGCTAAACAGGTCGACAAATACTATAATATACTTAATAAAGACGTAGCCAACTAATAATCAAGAAATGGATATCATTCATTATAGAAAAACTGCCTCTTGTATCGCATACCCACGTGTAGTTCCAATAACAATACAAAAACAAAGTCAGTAAAAATGTCGTAAAATGACAAACACAACTTAATCCGCGAAGGAAAAAGCGCTTTCGAATCCTTTGTTCGTCCGCAAAACAACTACCTGCGAGACACGCACGGATCGAACTATCATCTCCCTCTAACGCCCTTCATAAATCTCTGATTTACAATAAAAGAAAAATAAAAGAAAATTTATGAACCCTATTCCAATCCACACAAAGCTCAAAATCGAATTTTAATTTCAAAGGAATCCTAAATTAAATTGGGTTGTCGAAGAAAATAGTGCTTTATTTGTATTTGCATGGAGTCGATATCGGATTGGAGTCAGTTTTAATAATAAGTTCGGATGAATGCATGGACGTCGGACATTTTTAGTATTTTTTGCGGGCGTAGGGACAGGGCGGTTATCGATATCGGTTTATCGATAAGTAATTATGAAAAGAAACCTTGTGCATACGTAAAAACGACTTTGATTGATATGTAGCTTTCCCACTTTAAAAAAAAACAATATAGCAAAGGCAGGTTATGAGGCATTACAAAAATAACTATCTCATAACGTCTCATTCTTATTTTATTTAATCGTGGCATTTATGTACGAACCGTGAGATCTTCGAGAAGACAAGTACGGTTGCCAGTTTTTGTTGCACTTTTAGCACCACCCAAGGGTCACGTGTAGGGTAACGGTGGGGTGGGTACGCCCTACGGACGTGGTGCAACTTCGACCCCCTTTGTCAAGTGAGTGGGCAACTTGACTGTAAGAAGTTCTCAAGCCGCCCGAATGCCTCTAACTTGGCTTAACGACTGCTGTCGTAGACAGCAGCCAGGATCAACGGCTTAACGTGCCTTCCAAAGCACGAGAGCGCTCAGTTAGCAACCACTCAAAGCGGTCACCCATCCAAGAATTGACCTGCGCCCACATTGCTTAACCTTGCATATCGCACGCGGTAGGCGGGTGCCGCTGGGCCACATTCATTCTGACATTGATACATGATATTTCCTTAATTATCGCGTTACACTGATAAAACGCGTTATAGCATTATTAAAAAAAACATTATATTTGTTAGTTTGGTAGTTGGGTCTGTCTTCGTTTGTTTACTGGTACATACGAGTACCTACTACAAAAAATCAGAATTTGGCTTTTAAAGTGAGAGGGACCATATACCTAGATATCTTGTATGATTTTGTCTACTAAGGGTTTGAGTCAAGCATAAGCGTTCGTTTGGAATTATACGATGGAAATATCGTCTGCTGACAACAAAAACTCACTAAGTACCAAATACCTACTTAAAAAAAAACCTACGTAAAACTCGTATCTCAGCATCGTTTTAGTACTGAGATACGAGGTTTCTAAGAGTAATGACAAAAAAAATTATTTATTTGTAAGAACACGGTAAAATGACAGTTTTTAAAAATAAACAAGAGTCCATAGTACAAATTAGACATGCAATGTGATACTGAGAGCATCACAGTTAGGTACATACAAACTATTACAATATATATTTGTGAGTAAGTATTATAACTGATTCTGTAATGTCAAATGGACCCGGGTATATCTTAAAACTACGACCAAGACCACCGGGGGATGGGCAGCAGCATCCCTGGAGTGCGGTGGAGATACTGCGATCGCCAACCCGCATGCCAAGCGTGGCGATTATGGCATATACCCCCCGTGAATTTCGGGGAGGCCTATGTCCAGCACTGGACGTCCTTTGGCTATAAGGTGGTAATGTCAAATATTCCTTTATATCATAAAAACATATTTTTTAAATTTATCATAATAACATTTAAGAGTCACAACTTAAAAACCTTTAAGAATATAATTAAGAATTGTCTCATAGAGAAATGCTATTACAAAATCAGTGATTTTTTAAATGATTCCTTTTAACCTTTAAAATAAGCCCAAATGTATGTACACCTGAAAAGGTAGGATTTGGTGAAACAACTAAATGAAATGCAATTATAACCGCAAAATGTAACCCAATTGCCACATTAAATATGTTATATAAATCATTTCATTTCATTTCATATTTTTAAAAGCCAATGTGTCAGTTTTCTTTTTAAATGCCTAGATTTTATAGTGACTTTAGGTTGTCAACCAGCGATATATATGGAGATAAATATTCAATATTATCATCCTTGGACATACGGGGGAAATGTTACCTATCTCGCTTATTTTGTTAAATAACTTTATAACTTATTATCTTAGAATCATATATAAAATATATTTGAGATTCTCACTACAAGCTTTTTCATTTCACACACGATATAGTTCGCTATACTTTTTATTTTATTTTCTAATTTATACCCCCTTAAAAGTGGCGCCCATGTTTAAAATTCATTGATTTACGTTATATGTCCGTCTTTGAGTCACCGACTTACATATGTGTACCAATTTATTGAATGTGACGGACAGACTGACACTCACGAGTGATCCTATAAGGGTTCCATTTTGTCCTTTTGAGGTAAGGAACCCTAAAAATAAGTAAAATGGCAGTGTAATGTTATATGACCCTGGAGATGTAGCTAACTATAGTAAAGAGCATGCGGATTTGCCCTTAAAATATGAAATAGTCGTCAATAAAAGAAACAGCAGAAGGCAGGGCCAGTGGAATTGAGATTTTTTTTCTTGCAAAGGGGGTTATGCTAGTTAAAACACACAGAAAGCGCCTAAAGGCAACCGTGCTTTGTCTTTTCGAAGATCTTACGGTTCGAAAATAAATGCTATACGATTATTACTTTATTATTATTTATCAAGATATCATTGAACTAGCTCGTTTTGTGGCATATTCTATACGTATATAATTTATTTTAGATAATATACAGCCTAAGTCTAATTAACATTGCCCCTTACACCTAGACTTGCATACAAACGTCCTACGTACCTAGGCATTTACCTATACGTAATAATAAAAACATTAATTATATCATAAATTAACTGGATCACTGATAAAATCTGCTCATTAAATTACACGCCCCTCATTGTGTCGAACAAAAATCTAAATTACTTCGTGTACTATGCACAGATACCGAAGTTACTATAATCATTGCTACTAGAATCACTATCAGCCCGAAATCATCGATATCGATATTCGAAGTAACGCTCCAATTTCCAAACCCCAATCACATCACTAAACAAATATAGAACACCCTGGGGGCAAGCGTTCCTAATAATACTGCACAAGTGCAACAGAGATGCCTCCATAACCCTGCCCACAAGTGCGAATGCGATAGCCACTGACGTCCAATCAAAAGAAGTCTCTATTGACAAATGATAATTCCACTATCTTATAGATATAGCCACATATAAATGCATAAGTCAAGAAAACATTCCCAAGTTGACAAAAAGTTATATAAAATTCTGTAAACATCACTAATTAATGACTAAAATCATTAGTCATAATTGGTATTCGACGACAGAACAGCTACCAGGAATTCCTTTCCTAAAATAACACCGAACAGTCCCGATATCAAAACATTTTAGCCGTGCACCACTCAATGTTGGGGTTATTATCGATTTTACACTCGTATTACACTGTTATCCACGGTTTCACTGAAATATTTGATAATGTAACGACACCTCACACTTACCATTACAGTTTAGCAGCTATGGACACCTCCACTACACACTTATCTTAAAGAAATCGTGTTTAAATGAAATTAAAACTACATGAACGTTCGGTCCGACATGTTTCCGCACAAAATAGCTGCACGAATAACGTAAAGCGCCTATCAACTCGCGCCAGTCCTCCGTACCACTAAACTCGCAGGAAACAAAACAAAGCGACGATTAAGCGACAGCGTCTTAGAAAAACTCGACAGTTTATCGATTTTTGGAAGACGCCAAAGTTTTTAGTACCGGCCACCCTAACCAATGGCGGCGTTCTGAATTCAAACGCATCGCATTGGACGGAACTAGTTTCGAAATTTAAACACGTTCCATGACCCCAAATATCCGTCAGCGCTCAAGTACGCGTGAGAGTGTTATCCTTATCTCGCTCTGGCTTTTGGTAAAAAAAAGCGTGGGTGAAAGAGATAGTTGTTATTCGTGGTGTCTGACGCGGAAAGAATCTACTTTTGTTTAAGAAATACGAGAGATTATACACTTTTTGAGTATAATTATAGAGTTGAAAATAGATTTTCGTTTTGCGAGATCAATTATACTTTTGTGACGTCAACAGTATGGCTGATGGAATGGAATATAAATTACTTGGTTTGATAGGCCTTTTTGCTTGTAATAAAAATGTAGTTTTATTTTATTTTTCTCTCGGACTGAAGGGGACAAGGGCTAATAGAATGGCACACCCTAGTAACCATAATAAATAAGTTCTATACAGGGAAAGCAGGAAAGAATGAGTAATTATGACGGTTTACGGAAATACCTAGGACTTATTTCACTTCTACGTTGATTTTATATGTACTTTATTTTAGGTACATACCTATTTTAAATAATAAATTAATTCAGATTAAGTATGTCATTTTGAAAATTGACGTGTAACCTCTGCTTGCAAGCAGTTATTTTGTTGTAAGATGCCGAAATAAGTTGAGTTTCAATTATTTAGTTTTATAAACTGTAGAATGATAATAGCTCTGTCGGGATTGAAAACCACAGAGTAAATATGTTTCATTTAGACTAAGCAGGCTATTGTCTCCTTTATATTATTTTCTTGTAAAGCATTTAACGTTTGATTTAAGATAAAATAAAATAAGGCCTAGGCAAATTTATGGAATTTTCTATCGAGCGAAGTTTATTAAACGTGTACTTAAACAAACCTTCTTATGACCATGACTGTGGTACTAGAACCAAACTCTCCGAACTCTTAAACTCCGAAGCAAAATTGCCAACCGGGGTAGAAGAGCGACCAGCTAAGCTGTATAGGTAAGTTATTGGAAAAAAACGCAGAGCAGAGCAGTGTAGTAAAAAAGAAGACCACTTCACAGAGATGGGCATACCACTCGCTGAACTCCATCGACCATTGACTTACAACAACGTTGTACAGTCAACAGCGAATGTAGGTAGATGATTATTTTATTACTTCATTGCATTAACGTAACAATACTGCGACGGAATGCGTCAAAGTAGTGAAAGTGACAGGTACTAAAATGATCATCTCTTTTGCTGATGACTAAGGTATACTAATTACTTACTACGTAAAGACTAGCCAGCTACATCATTTTTCTTGAGGTTCCCGTCAGACCGCCATCTTTTATTTTCATCATAAAATACTAACGTGCCTAACATTTTTCTGAACTTGGATTCAGAAATAGCCATAGCGTGATTTAATAAAAAAACTGCATTTATTGCGGACTTCAGGATACCTACCTACATAGTCCGTTAAGTTTAAGGAGAAACTTTGCCTCCTTGTGCGTAGAACACGCATAGGTATACCTATATATGGCTAATGGGTTGTCTTCCGAAGAACTGTTCGACTTGATGCCCACGGCACAGAATTAGCAATAGTACCAGTCCCACGGCCACTTTCTACCATCGCACCGCTCGCCGTCGGCAGGGCATTCATCCTCACTCCTTAGAACCTAGATGCTGGTCGCGTACTCGTACGGTACGGTTTCAGAGGAACTTTCTCCTTCGGAAGCTCTGATTGTTGAAATGAGCTCCCTGCCGAGATTTTCCCTAGGTCTGTGTACAGTATGGGATTATTCAAGAAAGGAGTGTATACATTTTTAAAGGATCGGCATCGCACAGATTGTGTATTTCTGTTGCCGCTATAACAAAAAATACTAAAAACAAAATAATAATAATTATTAAGGGGGGCTCCCATACAAAAAACGTGATAATTTAGCCCTTTTTCATGGCTACCACTCGCCGAGCTAGATCTCAAGAACCGTAATAGCTAGACAGTTGAAATTTGCACAGATTATGTATTTTTATTGTGGCTGCAACAACAAATACTAAAATCAAAATAATAATTATTATTATTGTTTTCTGGTACGGAACCCTTCCTGCGCGAGTCCGACTCGCACTTGGCCGGTTTTTGAATAAAGTCCCGTTCAAAAATTACCATATAAAATGCATATAGGTAACTCACTGTTTCTTTAGGGTCTGTAAAATATTAATATTTTCAACTGAAAAAGCGTCGTCCTTCAGGACGTCGCTAACTGACGCTGGTCGCGTAACCGGCCTAGCAACCCTACAAGGACTTATTTTCATTTATTTACTTAAAACATACATTTTTAGGCTTAAAGTAGGTACCAAAGTGCCTACTATGTTTCGACTAAGAACAATGTTTTTTAGGGTTCCGTACCTCGAAAGGAAAAAACGGAACCCTTATATAGGATCACTTTGTTGTCCATCCATCCGGCCGTCTGTCTGTCTGTCAAGACCCTTTTTCTCGGGAACGCGTGGAGTTATCAAGCTGGAATTTATATCAAATACTCAGGTCTACTGTCCCTTGGAGCTGTGAAAAAATCAAACTTCTAATCCAACGCAATCAAAAGATACAGCCGTTTATGCCACAAATTTTCGACACTCGCAAGGGGATCAAAACCTACAGGGTACTTCCCGTGAACTCAGAATCTTGAAATTTGTTACAAAGAAACGTCTTAATAGCACAGATAAAGGAAAAATTGCGAGAACCCTAAATTTTTTGTTACATAAATAAAAATATTATTTACGGAACTCTCGGTGCGCGAGTCCGACTCGCACTTGGGCGGTTTTATTTTTATTTTATTTCACAGCTTTGAGCGCGTGATTGATCTTTATATACCAATGCTAAATAACAGTTTTCTAGTAGATAGTAACGGTTACGGTTGTAGTTACTGAGTTAGCTCAGTCGTAGACCTACGGCTTAGGCCACGGGTGGACAGACAGACAGACAGACCGTCAAACTGGCATGGCAAAACCATAAGGGTACCTTGTTTACTACGGAACCCTAAAAAGTTATTATTAAAAACATTATGAAATTGTCACCTCTACATTTTTAATCTTTGAAATAATGGCCGCCAATATCAAATTCTAGTAAACGGCGAAGGCTAGTAAATGACTACATAAATAATGTGGGCATTTATCTTCAACTGCACCGAACGCTATAGCCTTAATCCTATAGTATAAAGTTTATAATGTATTAATCTATTCTAATATAATGTAATGTAATGTATAGTATTGTGATATGATGACAGTTGGTCGAAATAAATGAATTTATTATTATTGTTAATAATATGGCGCACATCTTATATAATCATAAATTATATTATAGCAACATAAATATTAATTATACCTACATGTTTTCAAAAATATCCGTAAGCATACTGGTGAAAAGTGATTCCTGTGCTCTTGTTGACCGAACGAGCGAAGCGTCTCCGTTTCAGCTTTCGACAAAAATTCGTCGTTCGCATTCGTTCTTTCGTATGTCTGTCCGGATCTTCTCCTCTACAGGTCGCATTTCTCAACCGATTCTCGTGAAATTTTGTAAGCAGGTTCGATAATTATATAGATTTTTTTGTCGAGTCAGTTTTAGGAAATTTTGAAATAAAAAAAAAATATTTTTGCGAGGTCTACTGCTCATAGAGCCACTATTAATTTCTTGCGGAGTGGTTGGTGCAATAGCGAATTGCAAAACAAGACATTTGTTTTTCACTTCTCCTATTCGAAAAATAGTTATTTTCCCCTCACTAGCTCGGAAAGCCGTCTTTTATCCTTTGAAACAAGCGGGTTAAAACGCATTTTATCCACAAGTGGGGAAAGTAATTTGACCTTGGAGCGTGTTTGAGTAGCTTTTGACAGATAACAAAACGTAAAACGCTCATAATAATGGTTCGTTTGATATCAATTATCATTAAATAAATGGTTTGAGTATTAAATACAAAATACCAAATTTAGCTTTATTTAATGATTTAAGTCGTAAACCTTCAAATTCTATAAATAACATTTGTTTTATAATGATATTGAGTATAATTGTAAACGCACAAGTTGAGTCGATGCAATTTCAAAACGCAGGACGTCAGAAATGTCATAATTGTCAATGTCAACTAAAATATACACAACTTGTCACGGACTGGACTCTAATAACAAATAACTATTGTTATACAAGGGTGCAAAGTTGTATTTTACCCGCGAGTGTGGAATTGAAACACGAGCCAGCGAAAGGATTCTATAGTTGAACCACGAGCGAAGCGAGTGGTTCTAATATAGAATCCTGAGCGTAGCGAGTGTTTCAACACACGAGAAGTAAAATACAACTTTGCACCAGTGTGTAACACAAAACTTTTCTCCTCATTATAGCGAGGAAAGTGCAACATGCAAAAAAACACAGTACCACAGGCATGATTTTCATCACTCGAATCACTGATTTTTTTACGATATTATAACAGAAAACTCTGAAAGTTGTGTATAATATTTACGCGAGTCGGAGTCGGTGACAAGTTGTGTATATTTTAGTTGACATTGACAATGATGACATTTCTGACGATGTGTTTTGAAATTGCATCGACTCAACTTGTGCGTTTACAATTATACTCAAAGTCATTATAAAAAAAATGTTACTTATAGAATTTTAAGGTTTACGACTTAAATCATTAAATAAAGCTAAATTCGGTATTTTTTATTAAATTTTCAAACCAGTTATTTAATGATAATTGATATCAAAAGAACCATTAATATGAGCGTTTTACGTTTTGTTATCTGTCAAAAGCTACTCAAACACGCTCCAAGGTCAAATTACTTTCCCCACTTGTGGATAAAATGCGTTTTTACCCGCTTGTTTCAAAGGATAAAAGACGGCTTTCCGAGCTAGTGAGGGGAAAAAGTCTTTTCACCTCAGCGGCACGAACATGGTGGTTTTGCTGCTTGAAACCAGTGAGCAAAAAGCAATTTTCCTGCGAGCGTCAATTAGTTATTTGTTATACAAAGGCAAAGAGGATATATTACAAACAAGGGTGCAAAGTTGTATTTTACCAGCGAGTGTTGAATTGAAACACGAGCAAGCGAAAGGATTCTATAGTTGAAAATAGAATCCTGAGCGTAGCGAGTGATTCAACAAACGAGAAGTAAAATACAACTTTGCACCCGTGTGTAACACAAAACTTTTCATCTCACTATAGCGAGCAAAGTGCAACATGCAAAAAACACAGTTCCACAGGCGTTAAATTATCCTCATCACTGGAATCACTGATTTTTTTACGATATTATAACAGAAAACTCTGGAAGTTGTGTATTTTTACGTGCGACAAAAGTCGGTGAGAAAAGTTTTAAAGTAAAATTTTTGTTCACAATGTTGACATTTCTGACGATGCGTTTCGAAATTGCATCGACTCAACTTGTGCGTTCAGAATTAAATTCAACATCATTATGAAAAATCAAATGATAGTTATGGAATTTTAAGGTTTATGACTTAAAACCAGTTATTTAATGATAATTAATATCGAACGAACCATTATTATGAACGTTTTACGTTTTGTTAATTATCTGTCCAAAGCTACTTAAACACGCTCTAAGGTTATATTACTTTCCCCGCTACTGAAAAAAATGCGTTTTTAACCGCTTGTTTTAAATAAAAGACGGCTTTCCTCCGAGCTAGTCAGGGAATAACATATTTTTTCATGCCGTTGGTTAGCCGCAGGTCATCTTTTCATACTGCGGGGTGTAATACAAAGTATCTATGTATATAAACTTGGAACATTCAAACTTCATTCTCTGTCACTATTCCTTTGCTTTATACCTATGTTCTCGCCGTTGAGGTGAAAAGTTGGAAGTACGTATTACACGAGAGCAAAGATATTTGTATCTCGTGTCTTTGAGTCCCTCGCTACGCTCAAGATTCTAATTATAGAATCTTTCGCTTGCTCGGGACTCAACATCAACACTCGCAGCAAAGATCTACTTTGCTCTCTTGTTGAAAAATAACTTTTCTAGCCCGTTTAGAGGGAGCAAAATTGAATACTGCCGTGTTTTTTTATTTTATTTTTTATTTGCGTCTCCGGAAAAACCATAAATGCGAAGCCAATCCTTTATTGACTTGAGGATTCGTTGTGTTGAAAGCAACAGATGCAGGTCCCTCACTGTCAACCTCGCTACGCTCGGGATTCTGTTCTGATCCTTCGTTTCGTCCGGGATTCAACGCGCTAACCCTCGATGAAATATTGCATTTTGCTACCTTGTAATGTAATGAAGGAGCGCTCGTGGCCCAGCGGCGCCCGCGTACCGCGTGCGGTATGCGAGGTCAAGCAATGTCGGGCGAGGTCAGTCCATGGAGGGGTGACCACTTTGAGTGGTTACTAACTGAGCGCTCCCGTGCGTTGGAAGGCACGTTACGCCGTTGATCCCGGTTGCTGTCTATGATAGCAGTCGTTGAGTCAAGTTGTATGTTGTGGGATCGTTTGACCTTAAGAGTCCCCAGTACGCTCGGCTGAACTCGATTCTCCATGCAAACGTAGTTTCGTTCTCACTTTAAAACGCCTTGCTGAAATAACATGCAACTTTGTATACACAATGGGAGCTGCCATACCTAGGTCGGAAATTAGTTTCTGTTGCTAGAAAATGTACTGGAAAAAAATACAGCGCGTTTTTGAGTTTTTTACGTCTTGTATGAAAACCTTAATAATCGCTGTAACTTTTCTCCGTTATAATTTCAAGCAATAGAAACTAATTTCCGACCTAGATATGGCGGATCCCATTGTGTAAACAAAGTTTCATGTTATTCTAGCATGGTGTTTTATTATAGTTTAAATGATAGCTTAACTACGTTTGTATGGAGATCCGAGCTTACTGCGGACTCTTAAGCGTCTGTTTATTAATTGGATTTGAAGCGGCAGAGGCCGATAAGATCAAGTGTACGGCTTCCAAACCAGAGGTGATGATGTTGAGGAAATGTCGAGTGAGATTTGTAGGGTAGGTGGCCATTTCTATTTAAACTTGTACCCCCAACTTTTGATTAAATAGAAATGCCCGCCTAATACAACCCGTTAAGTACTTTCTGGACATGTTAAGTACTTGCTCTTGCTGCACTTAAACCTAAACTAATAACAACATTCAATAAAACTATATAAACGTATCTACATAGTGATTATATGCTCAGTGGAATCTACCCCCTTGACCACGAGTGCTACAAAGGGCTCCAAACGTCAGGATATAATAAGTACACACACACAGTAAGTTTACACGCGATTAATAGTACATTACGATACAAGTGCAGAGAACAGGAAATTCGCAACGAGTGGTGATAAATTTGCAGCACCATATGTACTGTAAATCATTTTATAGTACATATGGTGCTATATTACCACACGAGTGCGGTAATCAGCAGATTACGTGCATATGTCGAAACTTTAAAGAGCCATTTGTACTGTAAAACGTTGTACGATACACGTGCGAACAGGTAATTCGCAACTCGTGTCGATTTAAAACACTCCCTTCGGTCGTGTTTCAATTTATCACCACTCGTTGCGAATTTCCTATTCTCTGCACTTGTATCGTAATGTACTATTATATAGTTGTATTTAATGTGTTAACAATCGCGAAAATCGAAACTAATAACAACAGTTAGGTAATATATTTTTTTAAACTTGCAAAAAAAAAACGATAAATTTCATGTACCTTTACAACAGTAAATAAACGATTTTTTACGGAACTTTAGCTAAACAAGGTTTGAACAACCTTTTTTTAAATAAAAAAAATGCAATTATGAATAGGTACTTTCGTGCCGTTGATCCCGGCTGCTGTCTACGACAGTTAGTTAGAGGCCGACAAGTAAGAGGCCTTCGGGCGGCTTGAGAAGTTCTAACAGTCAAGTTGCCCACTCACTTGACAAAGGGGGGTCGAAGTTGCACCACGTCCGTAGGGAGTACCCACCGTTACCCTACGTGACCCTTGGGTGGTGCTAAAAGTGCAACAAAAACTGGCAACCGTACTTGTCTTCTCGAAGATCTCACGGTTCGTAAATAAATGCCATACGATTAAATTAAATTAAATTCGTGCTCTTTAGGTGTAATTTGCATTTATTTTTCTTCAAGACATTAATCTTTAACCACAGTTACACAGTGTTGAATAAATAATAGGTAGGAAATAGGGTCGATAGGTCCCGTCCGTTGTCCGCAACAAGCTTGATTATCCTTACAAACGGAGTTTCATTCTCATTTTAAAACGGGATGCTACCGAAACCCCCAGAATGTAACAACTACTTTTCTGGAAACCGCATCTAAATCAGTTCAGCCAAACGCGAGATAATCGTGGACAAACATACATACATCCCTACATACGTACATACATATATACGGGTCAAACAGAGAACCTCTTTTTTGTAGACGGTTAAAAATTACGCTTAGTACGCGGGCGAAGCCGCGGGCAAATGCTAGTATCTAATAGGCTGGAAATTAGTTCCCGTTGCTTGAAACTATAATGGAGAAAAAATACAGGTTCATACATCTGTGATGGTACCCCAGGGGCACATCGCACAGCTAGTTCCTTCACGAGTAACCTATCCCATCAAAAACATAAATGTGAAAATGGGAGCCAAGTTCAATATTAAGAATATGCCATGCTTGGTTGTCTTCACCGACAAAATAATTGAGATCTTAATGAGTGTCAAGTTCCGTAGATTATCAGAAAAGGTGCCAAGTCAGGCACATCTAGGGCAGTTTTCTATGCAGTAGGTATGTTATAATACCATAAAAGCTGTTGCTCTTCCGCTTGTGGCCCAGCGGCGCCCGCGTACCGCGTGCGGTATGCGAGGTTAAACGTCTTCTGTTGGGCCACGAGCGCTAGAGTTCAATATTTAAAATACCTACCTACTCTATAAGGAAATACCTAGGTATATGTGAATTGTAAAAAAAGAAGACTCCATTATAATCGTTTATTTACACATCTATACATATATACATGTTTATAATTTAAAATTGGATCAATCAACATTAAAATAGACAAATCGTATTAAAAAACGACATATTAGAAACAAAAGCACTCATACTTTTTAAAGCATTATAAACATTATACCTATTTTTTACCACTCATCCATAACTTATCATTATGAGTTATGACACATTATCACAAAAACCATATGAGAGGGCACAGCGAAATGCCATCACATACCTAGTCACTTATTTAGCTTCGTGCGTTGTCACATTGTGGAAAATTCAGAGTTGATTCTTGAACTTTCCTTTTAATATCAGTTGAGTATTGTCGCAAATCTTCCACAGGGCCTATTGAAAATCAAGCTCTTGATTTTGGCTTCATTTTCGGCGGTTTTATTATAGAGCCTATGCTTTTCCTCTTCATCATAGCTTTCTTCTTAGCAGGAGTTGCTGCCTTGGCTTTAGCTTTCTCTTTTAGTTCCGCTTTCTTCTTCTCTTTAGGTTTTTCAGTCTTCTTTTCTTTGTCTTTCACATCCATTTTGACTTTCTTCGCCGGCTTTTTGTCAACCTTCGCCTTTTCTTTTACGTTTTTTTCTTTTTTCTCCTTCGTTGGCTTTTCTTTCGATTTTTCTTTAGTAGATTTTTCCTTTTTGGGCTCTTCTTTTGTGGGCTCTTCTTTTTTGGGTTTAGGTTTCTTTGTTGGTTTTTCTTTGACTGCCACTAACTTAAAGGATCCTGAAGCTCCGATTCCTTTCAGTTGGATGATACTGCCATCTTCAACTCCTGTCTTCAACGCTTTCTTGATTAGATACTTCACTTTATCAGTTTCGACGTTATACTTCTCTTCCATGTACTTCTTGATAGCTTGTATGGATACACCTTTCCTAGTTTTAAGTTCAGTTAAAGCTTCATGTATCATTTTCTTTGTTGTGATTTTCTTTTCTTGAGCTTTGAGCAAGTCTTCAGTTGGGCTTTTCGGTGGTTTCTTTACGGGTTTCATTGGCGTTATTCTTTTCATTTCTACGTCTGAATCGGACATTTTAGTGAAGTTGAGCAAAGTCTTGTGATTTTTTTCAGCTTGCTTAAGTAGGGGGCAGCTTGACCGTAAAGAGAGCCGCAGGTTTGTTGGTAGTTCGCAAATTGAGTATTTTGATCTACCCTCATTATGTTTGTTAAGAATAGACTCAGGCCGTACCCTTGGGGGCACAGTCGAATGATATCTAATTAGCTCATATTTGGAGCAGTCAGACTGGGGAAGTACCTCACAGGGGCGTACCGTACCGTGTGTGGTACCGCCGTATCAGCGGTATCAATGATACGGGGCCCCGGGCTACAGTACTATGTTATTTACAAAACATCGTAAAACCACGTAATGGTTTGTCTCGGTGTTTGAGCCAAAGCAATGTATATGTAATCTTAAGTTAAATTCAAATTTAAATGATCTTAATTACCTATTGGCCTATGGTTCGAACCCCGGTAAGGGCATTTGTTTATTATTAACCTTTTTTTTCTGAGAATTGGATGTTTTCTATGAAGTTCAGTAATATCTATTAAATATTTAGTCATCTAGAGTGAGGAGCGCTCGTGGCCCAGCGGCGCCCGCGTACCGCGTGCGGTATGTGAGGTTAAGCAATGTCGGGCGAGGTCAGTCCTTGGATGGGTGAACGCTTTGAGTGGTTACTAACTGAGCGCTCCCTAACTGAGCGCTCCCGTGCTTTGGAAGGCACGTTAAGCGGTTGATCCCAGGCATCCTTCAGGATGCAACTGTACTGGGAATAACGCTAGGAGGATGATGAGTACCCATAATACCAGCCTTATTGAGCTTACTATGGGACTAGTCCGCTTACCATCAGGCGGGCCGTACGCTTGTTTGCCTCCGATGCGGTGAAAAAAAAAGACTGTCATCACCATTAAGACTTTTCACGGATACATTACAAAGCTTTTTATGATTTCTGATTTAAAAATAACGCAAGGTCTTTGCTGCTTCGATATGCACTATTTTCAGCGAGCTATTTGCATGGCATTAAAATGTAGGTACCATCGGTAGTTAATGATTTGAGTTTCATATTGTACCCTCATTAGGATTATCTGGGATTTCAATAGAAGGGAGGAGTTTCTCAACTTATCAGATCGTAATCATGTTTTTTTTTATAAAAGAGGAATTAATTGGTTTTTTTAATTGATTTTAAGTAGCCGCCGAGCTGCAGTCGGCCTTTTTGCTGCTAGCTGATAGGGCGTGATACTCAGAGGGGTACATCCGCAAAAAAGTTGTATCGTTGTGTACTAAGTAAATAAGAAAATAAAATAGTCTTTATCACTGAGATAAAAATGCAATAGAAAAACAATAACTATAGCAAATAATAACATTGTAGATGTTAAGCTAAGGAATATCTTCAAACTTATCGTTATGCACTACCTATCTATACCGAAATTAGGGCAGCAATTACGTGTAATTAAAGTAGCAATCGTGACAATGTCGGTAGTTCGTAACTTGAGTTTTGTTTTCTACCCTTATTATCTTTTTCATTATGCCACCACCATTCACCATATCAGTCAAAGGACATCCACAGCTGGACATAGGCTTCCCCCAATTTCTTGGGGGAGTTAATGCCATAATCGCCACGCTTGACATGCCAGTTGGCGATCGCAGTACGTCCACCGCACTTCAGGGATGCTGCTGCCCATCCCCCAGTGGTCTTGGTTGTAGTTTTACGACATGCCCGGGTCCGGGTCGGGGTATTGATAGGTATACCCATACCAAATTACAGCTTTCTAGTATAGTGACGGTTACTGAGATAAGCCACGGAGGGACGGACGCACAATGGCGAAACTATATGGGTTCCTTGTTTAAAAACACATCCCTACACAATTTTCAATTTCTATGTGATTTCTATCCACTCGCGGCTTTGTTTATTATTCTCTTCCAAGTTCTGGAGCGTTCGTGGCCCAGCGGCGCCCGCGTACCGCGTGCGGTATGCGAGGTTAAGCAATGTCGGGCGCGGTCAGTCCTTGGATGGGTGACCGCTTTGAGTGGTTACTAACTGAGCGCTCCCGTGTTTTGGAAGGCACATTAAGCCGTTGATCCCGGCTGCTGTCTATGATAGCAGTCGTTAAGCCAAGTTAGAGGCCTTCGGGCGGCATGAGAACTTCTAACAGTCAAGTTGCCCACTCACTTGACAAGCCTAATCCCAATAAGGTCTAATTTCCCCCTTTGGGTTGGAAGGTCAGATGGCAGTCGCTTCCGTAAAAACTAGTGCCTACGCCAAATCTTGGGATTAGGTAGAACCCGGGCATCCTTCAGGATGCAACTGTACTGGGAAAAACGCTAGGATGATGATGATTCTCTTCCAAGTTCTCGAGATATTTAGCGATGTGACAGACTGCACCATAAGGGTTCGTCTTGTACCTTTTCGGGCCTGAGTTTGTGGCTGGTCAGGCGGACGTAAGTGACTATCCAAGCCTTCAGGCCCGCCGATGACCCGAACCCATACTATGCTGGGCAATCACAATCAAGTCCGATTGTAGTTGCTCTATAGGGCTGTGGTATCTGTGGTGGCGGGCGAGTCGGGCGAGAATAGCCGCGTCGTCGTGGGGGCAGTTCTAGGTTGGCCTCCGTAGGCTGCGGTGTCATGTTGCAGGGGCGGCGGCAAGCAGCGGCGTCCTACGCGCCGGCGAAATCGTTACCTTGCAAGCGGCTCGTTGGCGATAAAGTTGGGTTGGAAAATATTTCCCCAATCCGACGTACCCTCTTCTGAGGGTGACGGCGTCGGCGATGTCTCGCGCGACGGTGCTGCTGATGATAAAGGTGAGGGTAGGCCACGATGAGCAGATCTCGGCCTACCCTCACTTTTCGGCTTCAGTTTCCATTCGTGCGGTGGGACGAGAGGCCAGTGACGCTAGCCACTGTCGGCTGTTGCCAGTCCCCGCATTCCGTACAATGTAGACCTTATACGGCAATTCCTGTTTGGAGGAATACTCAAGCGAAATGTTGCAGCCACAGCAGCTATTATAATATTTGTGCTGTAGCGGTAAAGTAGGTGCAGGCTGAAAATCAGCGCCGTACATCAGGCGGCCAGGCTGGCTGCAAACTCTATGTCGCACTTAGTTTTAGTTTTGTTTGTTTTTATAAATAAATATTGGAGGACAATCTTACACAAATCGATCTAGTCCCAAACCAAGCAAATCTTGTACTATGGGTACGATATACATACTTAAATTAGGAAACATGCAAGACTCAGGATCAATATTCGTGATAAATGCACAAATAATGCCCTGACCGGGATTCGAACCCGGGACTTCCTCCGGCTACGTATAGTATAGGCAGTCACTACCAACTAAGCCAAAGTCGTCGTCGTCTTTGTATACTTAGGTAGTGTATTTTTGTTTGACTTTGATTTTGTGCATTTTTAATGAAAAAGAAAATACAGCGGTTATTAAAGTTTTTATACAAGACGTAAAAAACTCAACAAACTCGCTGATTTTTTTCTATTACAATTTCCAGCAACAGAAACGTATTTCCGACCTAGACATGGCGGCTCCCATTGTGTATACAAAATTTCATGTTATTTCAGCACGGCGTTTTAAAATGAGAACGAAATTACTTTTGTATGGAGAATCGAGTTCAGCCAAGCGTGCGGGGGACCCCACAGCCGGGCCGTTACCGGCGAGCTATTTACAGAGTAAATGGCAGCTTGGGAGGAAGGTAGGTCACAGAGTCACAGCGGAACGTCATCTCGCTCATATTTGGGACACTCAAACTGGGGAAGTACATCGACCTTACAGAAGACCGCAGCCAAAATAACAGCACAACTTGCTCCTTACGTAGGTATGTAGTGTTGTGTGGATTCGTTGTTATGAGAGTGAGGGACCTGCATGTCTCTAGGCTATGAACACACGAATTCTCAAGTTGATAAAGGGTCGCAACGCGCTTATGATTCTTCTGGAGTCGCAAGTGTACAGTCGAGGAATTTGATTTTTGGCCCACTTCGTACCTTGTCACAGTGACAAGAATATGAGATCTCTTGCAGCTTTTCATATTGATTTTCACTGTGACA
This sequence comes from Notocelia uddmanniana, assembly GCA_905163555.1. Taxonomy (NCBI): domain Eukaryota; kingdom Metazoa; phylum Arthropoda; class Insecta; order Lepidoptera; family Tortricidae; genus Notocelia; species Notocelia uddmanniana. The sequence continues at coordinate 7,517,953 of LR991077.1, forward strand.
AGGTACGAAGTGGCCCCGAAATCAAATTCCTCGACTGTACATAGGTGACGGTGTCTGTTTACAATCAGGCAAACCGTAAGTTACTTTGCCAGCGTCGTATTAATTACTAATACCAAGTTACTTATAAAAAAAAAATTAAACGCTCGATGCGCGAAGTGTGATAATACTCGTACTGATAATTCATACAACAATTAGGACGTAACAATTTGCTTTCGAACCAGTGAACGTTTCGAACATGATGGCTCTCCGTGGCTCGTGGCGGATCTAAGCGCGCGCTGCTCACGCTCAACGTATTTGCGTGTCGGGTGGATCGAAATCTCACCATTCTCATCTACCCGTTTTATCTATTTTTGTGTTAGGTGGAAAATGCTATACAGTAAATTAAAGCCTTTAATTTAATTTTAAATTTTTAGATTCAGTATTAAAAGCAGTATATACATACCTAAAGTGTGAACATATACCTAAAACAATTGACAGTAGGTACCTACGGCATTAACACAAATTGCTGACTTCCAACTGCCACTAAGCCGATTTTTGACTGCAATAGCATGTCACTGATTAATTTTCACCTCAGTGGCTCAAAAATGGCGGTTTTGCTGCTTGAAACTTGTGAGCAAAATGCAATTTTGCTGCGAGCGTGAAAACGACTTTTCCTGCTTGAAGCCAATGCGCAAAACGCAATTTTGCTGCGAGCATGAAAAAAACTTACTTTTTCATTTTAAAATATCGTAGGTTAGTTTAAGTAACTTCATTCTCTCTATCACTATTCCTTTGCGTTATATGTTCTCGCCGCTGAGGTGAAAAGTTGTACGTATCACACGAGAGCAAAGGTATTTGCATCTCGTGTCTTCAAGATTCTAATTTTGAATCACGAGCGTCAATTATACAATCTTTCGCTTCCTCGGGACTCAACATCAACACTCGCAGCAAAAATCTACTTTGCTCTCTTGTTGAACAATAGTTATTTGTTGTACAAGGGTGCAAAGTTGTATTTTACCCGCGAGTGTGGAATTGAAACACGAGCCAGCGAAAGGATTCTATAGTTGAACCACGAGCGAAGCGAGTGGTTCTAAAATAGAATCCTGAGCGTAGCGAGTGTTTCAACACACGAGAAGTGAAATACAACTTTGCACCCGTGTGTAGCACAAAACTTTTCTCCTCACTATAGCGAGGAAAGTGCAACCTGCAAAAAAACACAGTTCCACAGCAGGCATGATTTTCATCACTGGAATCACCGATTTTTTTACGATATTATAACAGAAAACTCTGGAAGTTGTGCATAATATTTACATGAGTCGGAGTCCGTGACAAGTTGTGTATATTTTAGTTGACATTGACAATGATGACATTCTTACGATGCGTTTTGAAATTGCATCGACTCAACTTGTGCGTTTACAATTATACTCAATATCATTATAAAACAAATGTTGCTTATAGAGTTTGACTTAAATCATTAAATAAAGCTAAATTTGGTATTTTTTGTTATATTCTCAAACCCTTTATTTAATGATAATTGATATCAAACGAACCATTATTATGAGCGTTTTACGTTTTGTTATCTGTCAAAAGCTACTCAAACACGCTCCAAGGTCAAATTACTTTCCCCACTTGTGGATAAAATGCGATTTTACCCGCTTGTTTCAAAGGACAAAATACGGCTTTCCGAGCTAGTGAGGGGAAAATATATATTTCCATGGTCTAGATCACAATAACGTGTGAGTGTTGTTTAGATAACCGTGAAAACGTAAATAGGTGTCATTTATTGCAGGGGTGCATTTATGCGTAGGTACTTGAAATCATTCAAAATTTTATGAAACTAGCATCAGATTTTGAATCTTCTAGATAGGGTAATACTCGTAAGGCTGCTTCTTGAACGGACTAATTTGATACAACTCGGCCAGGTCAAATACTCGTTTTTTTAAGTATATAGCGTAAGAACCGTCGGGCAGCGTTTTCGAACTTTTCGCCGACACGTAACCATTTTTACGCCAAAACAGCCATAATGGTTGTTAGTTGCTGAAAAGAAACTACTGAGTACTTTAGGGGTAAAGCATACTATTTCTCTTAACTCTCTGGAATATTTCTACATTGATGCCATAGTATTCCGCCGCCGCTATCAAAACGTCGGTCCCACCCCATGTACCGTCTTGATATTGTGATTGTATATATTTTTGTATATTGTTGTTTTGGGCCGTTGCATCGAGGTTACTCAGAATAGCCAGGCGCTTTTGTGGTCGCTTTGGTTTTCGTCGACGTAGCGCGCAAGATCTTGGCGGATTGCGTGATGATCAAATGTAAGGCCATATAGATCATTTATTTGATAGGCTATCGCGCGGTATAGACAATGACATCTCTTGGAACTTTTACAATAGGAGTCTGGTTTATTCATGGTTGGTTTTTCGTTGATCTCTGGTGATGTGCTATGGAGAGAGCTTATAGTCTACGTACTTAGGTATAGTAATATATATGACTAAGTTAAAACAGTCTAGATTATGATTGACCACGGGGATGTACTTACAAGACTACTGAGTATTAAAATTGTGTTTGTAGACCAAATTATCTACCCTAGGTCCGGCTTGAGCGGACTGAAATAGCTACTGCAAATGTTTGGTCAAATTGACCCTATGCTAGGTATGTAGGCCGGTGCGAAAACAAATAGAAGATAGTGATTTGTTAGTAGTATCATATAAAACGCACATAGCACGTAGAACCGATGGCCGTTGGGGCGGAAAGGTTCTCGAGTGGCGACCACGTACCTACCGGAAGGCGTAGCGTGGGCAGGCCCCCCACACGGTGGACTGATGACCTGGTGAAGGTCGCGGGTGTCCGCTGGATGCGGGTGGCGCAGGACCGGTCATTGTGGAAGTCTTTGGGGGAGGCCTATGTCCAGCAGTGGACGTCTTTCGGCTGACATGATGATGATCATATAAAATGAATAGGCAGCGATAACGTTGCTAGTGATGTGGTGCTAGTAGGTCCGCGATGACGTACGGGTACTGTGCAGGACTACAGTTGTTTATTGATACCTGCCCGGCTATGACGTTTCAGTACATTTTTATTTATTTATTTATTTATTGTAAAGGGAAACAAACAGCTTAAAAATTATACATAATATAAACTCAATGAACTAATACACGAGCCAAAACAGTTTCCACTAATGGGATTACAACAAAAAATGCTCAAAGGGAACTATGAATAAAAATGCAAATGAGGAAAAACAAACATAAAAGTAAAATGAAGAAAATAAAAATAAAAATACTGAAGTTAAACAACAAAAGAACGACAAAAGAAAGTTGTACATACAATGTCAGTTTAGACTACCGCTAAACACCATAAATGAACCTAAAAACTATTATTTTTTATTTTTTATTTATTTATTTATTTATTTTTTTATTGGGCCATATAACGTGACGGTATAAGCTATCATACTAGTCGGGCTGGGGCACAATACAGATGTGGTGCGAATTCGAGGAATTCCCCGTTCATGCGAATTGGAGGTTCACCTCTCGACTGTTTTCTCATCCAATTTTTAACCTTCGTAAAGCATTAACGCAGGTATCTATAGAACTAAATTAGGTGCGAAGTAGACCTAGAGTACGGGATGCAATGCGTTCGGTTGCGGAAGTGATTGCCGATTGCCCTAATCCAGGATGTAGTGACAAAATATTAACCACGAGTATTCTCGCCTAGAGGCGAGAATACTCGTGGTCACTGTGCGGTTACGCCGGGAGGGTAAGCGAAGAAATGATACAATGTAATTAAAACAACAAAATGAAAATATATTCTTCGGTTCCAACAATCTCCCGGGTATTCAAAAATTTGCCACAAGTTATTTAGTTCCTCAATTGGTAACGGTTAACGACCGTTATTTTTAAATTTAACGAATTGAAATAACGGTTATCGGAAAAGTTAACGCCGTTAATTTGCTGGCACGTGGGGAAAAGCACTCCCCTGGCGGTTCTGGTCGGGCGGCACGCAGCTGGAAGACACGGCGTAAGGTGCAGATGTTCAGCTCGGAAGGTCATGGAACGATGACGCGCGGTTCCGGAACCTTCGATGGCCCTCTGCAGCCGTATCCTCGCACCTCGATTTGGGGTCACGCACTGATGCTAAGCACTATCAATATTATAAACATAGATACGCTACGCGCCCGAACTTACCGAATTTTTAAATTAATCATTAAACATTAAATTTAGCACTATCGGAGCGCTGCGGCCCACGTCCAAGCGGCCTGCGCGCAAGGGGACGTGGCCTCTCCGTCGGAGGTTCGAATTCAGTGTGCTGTCAAGCTAGATACATATGCAGGCCCCTCACTCCCAACACAGTGCATCCTTCAATTCTCACCTACAATCTTTGTCCAAGAAACCCTCACGTGTATGTGTTATAGTTTTTGAAGGCTAATTAGATGACGGACTTTTTAGTTATCTTATGTTGATTAGTAGATTTTGGGTCGTGTCAGCACCCGATATATTGCCTTCATAGGTACAAAGTTCAATTTCATCTTCAGTCCTTCTATATCTATATTCTCGGGACTTAAGCGGACCAAACAGAAAAATCATAGAGTTACTAAGGATTTCCCATTTTTAATTTAGATTTAAGATGAGATCCTGAGTTATCACGAAGTGTACTATTTAGATATAGTAAAACAAAGCATCAGTACAAAAAAATCTTTATTTCCACTTATAACTAAATATTAATATATGTATAATACAAGCGCTTTAACCTTAAACCTATTGGTGTAACGATCTTATATGTATTACAGTCAGCACCATAAACATGTATACATTCTAGCACTAGTTTAGGGATACGGTCGAAATGTGTACAGGTAATCACTTTTTCAACACGTGGTTCTTATTACTTCGATTTTAGGCTCATAAACCAGGATATTACAAAGGCGGGTATTATTGTATGAAATATAATTTAAGATGTTTGTACCTCGGAGCAAGGTGTATGTAACGAGCACAGTCTTAAGTTAACCGGGTTATACAGTTTTTTTAAAAATCTCGGACCTCTTCTTTATTATAATGAAGTTAAGACAGAATATCAATTGAATTAAAATCACCTGTCACTAGCAGTTTCAGTACACATATTGTACGATTATTTGAGTTTGAAACTGACATATGGTCTTATTTCATTGGATAGTCGACTTTAACTCTTATGTAATAGAGTTTCTATTACAAACACACGATCTTAAGGCAGTGTCTATGTAATGGAAACACTATTACATTAGTCTTAAAGTAGAATATCCAATGGAATGAGAGCATATGTCTGTAAATAAATAAATAAATATGTCATACTTAATAGTACATTACGATACAAGTGCAGAGACCAGGAAATTCGCAACGAGTGGTAATAAATTAAAACACGACCGAAGGGAGTGTTTTAAATCGACACGAGTTGCGAATTACCTATTCGCACGTGTATCGTACAACGTTTTACAGTACATGTGGCTCTTTAAAGTTTCGACATATGCACGTAATCTGCTGATTACCGCACTCGTGCGGTAAAGTAGCACCATATGTACTGTAAAGTAATTTACCTGTAGGTAGGTATAAGTGCTGACTGTACGTGAAATGCTTATAAAAGTTATAAATTATATATCTTGAACTTTGGTTCCTGTATTTAAAAGATAATATTAAGACACATTTAATATTGGGTGCGAAACTCTGTTTCCGTATATTTGACAGTTAGCTGTCAATTATATGGAAACAGCTTCTATGGTGCACACACCCCACATATGCATACATCTTTGGTGTATATTTCAGATATCAGAGTAAAGCAGATCCGCACATTTAAGTTGAACGATTTCTACACATCTGATCTATTCTCACTAATGCACAAATCAGTAAGTTTGAGAGAGACAGACAAGTGACATCTGACAGGTCTTCACCTGTCAGTGTCGTCTTCATAACTGAAATATGTACTGAACTGACGTTGTGGTGTTTTAAGTTTATATGGGATTTAACATCCTGGTGTGCTTTCAAATGGAGAGAATTCGATAACAGCCGAAATAATCGTACTATCTGTCGCATTCTAATTTATTTTGGTGTACCATAATAATTTAACGAGACAACTATATAAAAAATCATCTGGCTTAATACTGCGAGTCTATTTTTCTCTTGTGTCTGTGATTTAACCTTAATTAGGTCTATCGCGTATGAACTCGCCGCTAGAGGCTAAGAATGTCACTGTTTGTGGGTGGGCTACGCGGGTTTTTTTTTATAACAATGTGGGAAATAATCTGCAGTAACTGAGATTAATTATGGCAAATATGGTGTCCTCTTGTTTCGCAGACAAGTTTCATAGAATGCATTGATTCGCAGAATTATTCATTTCATAGAAAGCTTTTTTCCGAAACCGTTAACTTTTAAGTCTACCAGAAAATTAGGTTAAGTTAGGATAGAAATGCGACTCTTTGTGAAAAAAAAATTGTGCCTACGCCAACTCTTGGGATTAGGTAGCGGACCCCAGGCATCCTTCAGGATGCAACTGTACCTACTGGGAATAACGCTAGGAGGATGATGATGAACGAATCGATGACGAAAATTATGGGACACATAAATTCTATGAAACTTCTGTCTGGGGCCATACGCTTGTGTGCCACCAACGTGGAATCTAAAAATATTACATTACGATACAAGTGCGGAGAATAGGAAAGTCGCAACGAGTGGTGATAAATTAAAACACGACCGACACGAGTTGCGAATTACCTATTCGCACGTGTATCGTACAACGTTTTACAGTACATATGGCTCTTTAAAGTTTCGTCATTTTTTTTATGAATGGCTGACCAGCGATTGGCCTTAGTCTCACCTGATGGAAAGCGATGACAAGGCCTAAGATGTTGGTCGCTGGTTCAGTAATAGCCTATTCACTATTTTGTCTTGAAGACACCCAGATTGTATGTATCAGGAAATACAGACACATACCTGTAATCTGCTGATTACCGCACGCATGCGGTAAAGTAGCACCATATGTACTGTATAATGTTAATAATAATTATACGGAAACTTATACCCTCCTTTTTTCCCGAACAAAACGGGACTGTACTGCGGTAAGGGCTATGCTGAAGGCGCGTGCACACAGAACGTCATGATTTGCTGTCAAACGTCAGTGTGTAAGAATTGACAGCTATTCCATTAAAATATTATTTTAGCAGGTATAGCAATAGGCGCCTAATTTCCTTAACTGTACCTCTTCCCAGTGTTTATATGGAAACTAGTGCACCTCACCAGTTTTGATATGGAATGTCATTTGTCAAATTTTGACAGTTTCCATATAAAAATGGGTGAGGTGTGAGGTGACAGGTGAGGACAGTACCTTTTAAATTATAATCATACGAGGAACATGATAACGTATGTAAAAAATAAAGACACTTTCTTGTTTATCCAGCAAATCCATTTCGTTTTTGTTTTTGCATAACTATTGAATAGGTTCTCTTCTATATAAAACCCAAAACTTCCAGTCTGTTAAAAATATATAAACGCCCCAATAAAAGCAATTCATTTAGGCGGTAACCATTTTCGTAAAAAGAAAGTTAATTGGAGAGGCTATGTAGAATTAAAATAATAAATACAATATAACATCCTACTTGATTTAACTCTATATCTAATTGTACAATAACTGAGCCGATAATTACAAACGTTTTACAATAAAAGCAGCCGGTTGTATAGATATAACCGCAAAGGTCAAAACGCACGGAGCGGGCGCGGCGCGGTGCGGGGCGGAAGCGGTTTTGCGTTTTCGATCTTTCCGAAACTGTCGACTGTCGATTACTGCTTTATATGTCACACAGGCCACCTCCGCTCTACCGCGCTACCGAATACCGCGTGTTTTTGGGCGACGTGCTCCTGACCGCTTTACCGCCCCGTGCTTTTCAAGCTTTAATGTTGAAAATTAGTTTAAATTGTTTTCTAAGATGTGTTCATAAGAATCATTGTTACCAACATCTTTATGTCATTAATACAAGCCTTGTTGAGCTTACTGTGGGACTAGTTCGATTTGTGTAAAAATGTCCCCTAATATTTATTAATTAATATAATATGGAATCGGGTTCTGAAATAAATTATTTGAATTTGAACAATGTCGATTTCTGCGATTGTAAAACGTTTGTACTGTATGGCTTTAAAATATAAAATGCACTAGCTATACACGTTAGTCTTAGGGTAGCCTCACTCGACATTGAGTTTTAGGGTCCCTTTCCACCAGAGATGTGCTATGCCGCTATTCTGCGCGGATGAGAAAGTACCGCTACGAAAACCCGTTTCCACCAGTACTACGCTATGTGGACCAATCAATATGATTGGTGGATTCATACGCATCAATAGCAACGTAGTATAGCACATCTCTGGTGGAAAGGCACCTTTAAAAGGCAAATTTATTAACATAAGGGTGAGCATACAGAGATTGCGAAGCTGTGTTCCGTACATTTGACACTTAGAGCAGATCTGTTCGTCTTGGCACCGGGGTGTTTCGTCCAGTGACAGAATCATTCAACCAGATAGTGTAACCAAGTTATACAATAGTAGATATTAGATATGTGACGACACTGACGCGCAAACGAAATTATACATATATGCATTATACCAGTACAATAGGCTGGTTTAAAAAAATAGTGAGGATGCCATTCGAACCAGTTTCTTAAGGGGATTATTTTTTGTATGGGACTAAATACGATTAAAGCACAATAAAAGCCGAAAATGAGGGTCAAAGGTGGATATTGTTTCCAGACACCAAAAATGCTAATTGACAGGAAATTATGACGTCACAGCGCACGAGCCCCGTACTAACGTTGTATGGAAAAAAGAGAAAATTGCTATTTTAATCGTGAAATACTGCATTTAAGTACATAGTTATTGTATAAATTCTTTTTTATTGAATCATGGTAAGTTCTATTGGTAGCATTTATAGATGATAAAAAATACATATTTTTAGGGTTCCGTACCCAAAGGCTAAAAACGGGACCCTATTACTAAGACTTCGCTGTCCGTCCGTCTGTCACCAGGCTGTATCTCAACAACCGTAATAGCTAGACAGTTGAAATTTTCACAGATTGTGTATTTCTGTTGCCGCTATAACAACAAATACTAAAAACAAAATAATAATAATAATAATAATTAAGGGGGGCTCCCATACAACAGAGTAGTTGTTGGCGTTGTTTTTTCTGGTACAGAACCCTTCGTGCGCGAGTCCGACTCGCACTTGGCCGGTTTTTTTTAATAAACTTTCAAGTCTCGTATTTTATTATTATTGTGATTTTATTCTGCAATTTTCATTTTATTGTGTTAATTTGATAGCATACAATCCATATAACGGCAATATGTTATAAAATGTAACATGAGGAAACGATATACCCTATTAACGTCAGTTCAAAAACTATGAAATACCACTTCTACAACCGTTTATGATGTTTCGGCATTATTACTTCTTCATATTAGCCGAAGGACGTCCACTGCTGGACATAGGCCTCCCCCAAAGACTGCCACAATGACCGGTCCTGCGCCACCCGCATCCAGCGGACACCCGCGACCCTTACCAGGTCATCAGTCCACCGTGTGGGGGGCCTGCCAACGCTACTCCTTCCGGTACGATTATTACTTAGCTTATCTTTATTTTATGGCTCTGGCGTCGGGCACGGCGTACCTTGTCACCTGGCGGTCAAAAGGGCATGCGCGGCGTCAAACATATGAACACAGCTTCCCAGATCTCTGTTCGATGCTCGAGTTAACTAACTAATACTAAACTGTCTGTTGCGTCTATTGCTGCCGCAAGAAAATTTATATGACTGTTGTTTAACGCCACAAATATTAAAGTAAAGCAGATCGGCTCATTTAAGTTGAACGATTTCTGTACATCTGATCTATTCTCACTAATACACAAATCAGAAAGTTTGAGAGAGACAGACAAGTCACATCTGACAGGTTTTCACCTGTCAGTGTCTCCGTCTTCATAACTTGTGGTGTGTTAAGTTTATATAGGATTTAAAATCCTAGTGTGCTTTCAAATGGAGACAACTCGGCCAAAAATGATTGTACTATCTGTCGCATTCTAACTCATTTGGTGCACCATAAGGATTAAAGAGACAACTATATCATCTGGCTAACTAAAAAGAATATCAAAGACTTAGAAACTTGTCAACACAATATGGAACGTAGTATCCTAAATATAAAAAAGTTGGATAAAATAAGATTAAACGATATACGAGAAAAAACACAGATAAAAGATATAACAAATACAATAAAAAGACTTAAGTGGAGATGGGCGGGACACATATTTAGAGACAAAAAAGAAAAATGGACAAAACAAGTTTCGGAATGGTACCCAAGAGAGGGGAAAAGGAAAAGAGGTAGACAGATTCGTAGGTGGGAGGATGACCTTAAACTAGTAGGAGGAAATATTTGGAGAAGGAAAGCTATGGATAGAAGAGAGTGGAAATCTTTAGAGGAGGCCTATGCCAGAAGGCAAGACGACAGTGTCGATGTCTGTTAAGTGATAAAATATTATGTACATTGTACATTAAAACATTTATATGTAATTGAGATGTCGTTAAATAAAGGCTTATATTATATTATATATATCATCTGGCTTAATACTGCGAGTTTGCTTTTCTCTGATATCTGTGGCGCTTACAGTCGTGACGTCATACAAGAAAGAGATGAGATGAATAAAATTGGGTTTTCTCACTCTGTCTCAAGCAGGACTGCAATGGAGGACCGTTTGGTTGCGGATTATGTAGTTATGACTTCACAGACTTAACATGTTTAATTTAATTTGTCATGTTCATACATGTAGCTCTACAGCTTCATTGTCATTAGAAAAATTACGAAAATCCTCAAAAATTATCCGGTTAGTATTTGTGTATTAACCTTTTCAATCCTTTTCACTTTTTACAATAATGCCCCTGTTACAGCGGCAATTTGCCTGTCACATCACAACTTATAAAGTACAATATTAGGCATTACTGCCTAGTGACATATTATTGACCGGCACTATATAAGGGTGGTATCGCGTCAAATATCTTTGTCCAATCTTTGACATAGGCCCATTCCACGCATCCAATATCTTTGTCCAAGTTTATTTTTTCATGCGTAGCCATATTGATTTAACTGTCATCAGAATCTTTGATCAAATGTCGGGGTCCCATCCAAGTTGGATGAAATCATCCAATTTCTTTGATCAAATGTATATTGGACAATATTGGATGTGTGGAATACCTCCCTCAGGTATTACTGCCTGGTGATATATTATTGACCGGCACTATATAACACTCGCAACGTAAACTGACAGGAGTCATAATAAGTTAGAACATGCCCTTCGCCCGGGCTTCGGCGGCGAATCTCCTCACGTGCACTATGTAATCCAGCATAACGGTAGCGAAGGCAGCGTCTAATACGAACTGGGGTATTTTACCTGGAGAGACAAGAAATACATTATACAGGTGATAAATTTCAACCCATTTAATATCTACAATATCATCATGTCAGCCGAAAGACGTCCACTGCTGGACATAGGCCTCCCCCAAAGACTTCCACAAGGACCGGTCCTGCGCCACCCGTAAGACAAAGAAATGTACCGCATGATTTCTAGATCGTAAGTAGGAACGGTACCTGATTTATTGAAATCCAGTAACTTTACCTTGGTTGAAAAAATAACACTAATCATTCTTATAACCTCCTTATTATTTGTTTACCATCTGATCAATGACGAGAAAGTTGGTGATAAATTTCACCCCATTTAATACATACAGTATCTGATTTATTGAAATCCAGTAACTTTTACTCGGTTGAAAAAAGAACACTTTAATCGTTCTTTTAACCTTATTATTTGTTTACCATCTTATCAATGACAAAAAGGATACAAACAGAAATGTCATATTGACGTGACACTCGACTTCAAATTAAGGTTTGAAGAAAAAAAAATGGGCTTAACCTCTTTACAGGCATAAAAAAAAGCAGTTTTATTACCCACTTGTCACGATTACAAAGGCGAATTCTAAATGTTATTGATGTCTTTTCCTCTCACGGTACAATGGTGTCCCGGACCTTTGAAGGCGTGCGAAGTACCGAGGTACCGAAGTACCAAACGAGTACCACATAGCCAACACGTAGAGGCCCTTTTGATAATTTAATGATATGCAAGGGGTACACCGAGCGGATGCTGTCCCTGCCCGTGTCATGGGACGCACACAGAGACAGCACCCGCCAGGGTTTACAGGGACTATTCTTGGTTGATGGGATCTAAATGAACCGGATTATTGGGTGAATATGATGGACTAATGGCTGGGCTATTGAGTGAGACAGTCTGCCTTATAAAACTGCCTCTCATTTTTATCTCAAATTGATGTTATTATTATCACGAAATATACAAGGAAAATGTATTATAGGTAAAAAACTCAAGTAAGATGCGGCTTATGTAGTTATGACGTCACAGACTTGACACACGTGTTCGAATAGAGATTTGTTTTGTTTCTGTTACACATTTTAAAAACAAGTTCTTTACTTAAGTGTTTTACCTATAGTAGGTAATTACACGCGATTATATTTTATTTATTTATTTCAGTTGTACTATAAACAGTGACTTTACCTTTAAGATCGCAGCACATGAGCCATTGGAACTGAGTTTGATACGTCTCTGTACCATCTGGCATTCTGACTAGGACCGGTTTGAGGTACCAGCAACCCACTTTGTTGTTACCCCTGAAAAAAATATAAAATACTATACCATTTTCTATAAGAATAATATTAAAATATTATCTGTTGCATAAATGAAACAGATACATATATTTTTTTTTTCTGCAACAGCAACATAATTTGATTTATATAAAAAATCGATATGGTGACAGAATCAGGGCATTGACGTGTGCCTCTTTAAAAAACCGACCAAGTGCGTGTCATACCACGCACAAAGAAGGGTTCCGTACCGACACCTCATAATCTACATTTAAAACCACTAACTATACAATACATTTAATCTAAAAAGTTCGTATCTTCATTAGCAACTTACGGCACTTACGCCATTTGGTTTAGGTAAGACAGTTTTTCAGCAATAACTAAAATACTGTTAAATATATCTTGTTGAAACCAAAAATCGTTGAAAGGATTTATTAATGTACATCATCTAGATTTTTTGGGAATTTTAAACTTCATAGTTGGGAAATTATAGAGGGGGGGGGGGGGGCACACTTTTTATGACTTTGACAGCTAATATATCACCAACGGTTAACTTAAATGGAAAAGTTTTTTTAGAAACCTCTATGTCATTTTTGAAGGCCTATCCATGCAAAGCCCACATGCCTATTTGCATTGAAAAAAAAAATTGACCCCCCCTGTTACAAGTATGGGGTGCCCCCTCCCCCCCAGTTTAATTTTTTTTCCGTAATTTCACATTATATTTCTATAGCGGTTTATAACATACATTTTCACACCAAATTTCATAATTGTAGTGGCCATAGTCTCATACGGACGGACGGACGGACAGACATGAGGAATCTATAAGGGTTCCGTTTTTGCCATTTTGGCTACGGGACCCTAAAAAACAGTTGTAATTATGTATGGAAAATTATGAGTTGTAATTATGAGTGTAAAAAAACATACCCACCCTTATAACTCATCATGCGGAGCGTTGCCTATTCAGCCTTCCTATGGTTCACACTAAATATGCCCAAAATTCACCAATTACCCGTATTTTGCGCCAGTATAACAAGCAATTTAGCAATGTCGACTTATTTGATTGCACCAAAGCAACGCTGAAAAACCGTGTTATGTCATTATTGACGCATAGCAGTATCGATGCAAAGTGAATATAAGTATTGTTGACTAAAAAAAATTATGCACCGCATATTGTCTTTTACTACCATACACAGTACACAAACACACCTCATGTACCACAAACACACACTATTACTATAATCCACGCATTCCCACTCACACACACTTGAGCATTATTATTATTCTTTCTTTTCTGTGTGACCACTAAAGTTGGATTTGTATTTTGTATTTTTTGTGGACATCTGTCATTGGCTATTGTTATTATAGTTTATGTTTTGTATTTTGCGTATTGTATTGCTGGTGATGCCCCAAATAAAGTAAATAAATAAAAATCCTTTAAGGTATAAATACTAAGTACTAACAGAATAAATATTTGAATTTTATTACCTGACACACTCCTTGCTAGGCGGATATCCGGGTACAGTGACGCTGACTCCACTGCTGATGTAGCTGTAGGGGTCAGACTCTACTACCATACCCTGAAACAAAATTAAGAACCCCCTGAAACATTTGTAAGGGGCACGCTTGGCTGAACTCGATTCGCCATACAAACCTAGTTTCGTTCTCATTTTAAAACGCCGTGCTGAAATAACATAAACTTTGTATACACAATGGGAGCCACCATATCTAGGCCGGAAATTAGTTTCTGTTGCTAGAAATTGTAATAGAATAAAAATACGGCGAGTTTTTGAGTTTTTTACGTCTTGTATGAAAACCTTAATAATCGCTGTGGTTTTTCTCCATTATAATTTCAAGCAACAGAAACGAATTTCCGACCTACGTAGATATGCCAAAGCCCATTGTGTATACAAAGTTTCATGTTATTCCAGCGTGGCGTTTTAAAATGAGAGCGAAACTACGTTTGTATGGAGAACTGAGCGTCCTGGCGGACTCTTTTAAGTCAGAAAGTGCTCCGTCCGGCCGCAAATATTTTGATTATTTTGGCCTGTAAACGACTATATTTTATCTCAAATTAAAGGGAAAAAAAAAGGAGTGGTTAGCTTAATATTTTTTTTGGTAATTTCACATCATATTTCTATAGCGGTTTATAACATACACTTTCACACCAAATTTCATAATTGTAGTGGTCATATTCTCCGAGTAAATCGGCTGTGACATTCGGACGGACAGACAGACATGACGAATCCATAAGAGTTCCGTTTTTTGCCATTTGGCTACGGAACCCTAAAAACATTAATTCTTTCATTTTTATTAAATAAATAAATGAATACTATAATATCCGTTCTAAAATTGTTGATGAAACAAACCAGGTTAAGATTTTGAAACGCAAACAGAGATTTGATTAGGGAGAGTTTTTTTTTTAATTGCTCTTGGCCAGCATCTAGCCGGGGGGCAAAGACGAGGCCGACGATGAAGCGAGCTCACCCAGAAGATACCTCACTCGTGCCTTAAAAAGGTCTAGGTTATATGAACTGGGAAATACAGACGCCGGCAGAGAATTCCAAACCTTAGAAGTGCGCATTATGAAAGAAGATGCAAAGCTCTTGGTTCGAATTAGAGGAATTTCGACCAGGTAAGGATGGTAGTATGATGAGTTCATTGGCTGGGACGATATGGTTGATAATTTGAAGAACATTAAATCCGATGACAATCTTTTTTTTTGAATTGCATGAGTTCAAAGCCTTTGTTTGATGATCATAAGAAATATTACAAACGATAACCACTATAAGGCCAAAGTGATTCACCTGCTTATTGAGAGGCGCGCAGCGTCGCAGAATGACGAAATCACGCGGTGTGATGACGCCTCTACCGCCTCCGGCCGTCACTTGGTATGAGAGATCGACTCCAGGACCTATTTCCTGAAAATAACAACATAAGTTGGTCAGTTTCTAGTCTCCCAGCCGCGAAATGGCGTGAAATTTATTTATTTATTAACGGACTTCAAAAAAAGGAGGATGTTCTCAATTCGTCGCATTATTTTTTTTTATGTATGTTCACCGATTACTCGGAGACTAGTGGACCGATTTCAAAAATTCTTTTTTCGTTTGAAAGGGTGGGTTTTCTAGTTGGTCCCATTGTCATCAAGTCTGGATCTGATGACGGGATCTTGGAAAAATCGAGGGAACTCTTCAAAATATATACCAAGAGGATGGGGTAAGTAAGGCTACATCGAAGGAACTCATCAAATTATATAGCAGGAGGATGGGGTCTGGCAAAGTTTAAGTCAGAGTTTTTTTGTTAAAAAATTACTTGTTCATATGCGGGACACCAACAGAGTACATGTTAAAAGTTCTAATTAAAAACAAGACTAATTAATTAAAAAACTAAAAAACCCGACTGCGTTTCTGTGTAATTTGGAATTACGCGCCAAAAATCCGCCCTTTTTTATATATATATATTGATATACCCATTGTAAATACGAATCTAACGACACCTCTCAAACTAAAATCCATCGAGCCGTTCAGGCTGCAAAGCGTGCCAAACAATAATACATACTTACATACTCTCGATAAACATAACCCTCCTTCTGGCGCAGTCGGGTAAAAATACATTTACTTGGGCGTACATGCACCCCTATTACAGATAAACACATCATTTGCAACTCTAAATCATGCATGTACTAAATATAAGGATAAAAACAAACACAGTACACTAAATAATTTATACAAAACAAAACCGACTCCAATTTTGTACTTGCTATGCCACAATTTGTGGTTTCCGTGAGCCAATGCTTGGTTACCTACAGAAAATACCGAAATCGGCATATCAGCCTATCATATTCGAGGAGTACCCTCGATTCCTCCTAGATCCCATCATCAAACCTTCACCAAATTTATATGGGACTAATGTCGGGGTACCTGCTTTGAAACAAAATTTGAATTAATAAAATCGGCCAACGTGGTCAAAAGGTATCGGGGAACATACATACATAAAAAAAAACGAGCAAACATGCAGACGAACTGAGTACCGCCTTCCTTCCATTGAAGTCGGTAAAATAGTTACTAGCATGACAAAATTTAAAACATGAATTGGCAAAATTAATACTTTAACAGTTCAAAATATTAAATAACTGAAAATGGGCGCGAGATCTTTAACTTTATTCATAGTTTCCGGAGCTTACATTTTGTGGGTAAATCTGTAGATACACCATGAACACCTTTTTAACCGACTTCAAGATTTCAAAAGAGGAGGTTATCAATTCGGTTGTATGTTTTTTTTTTTTTTTTTTTTTTTTTTTTAATGTTTGTTACTCCATAACTCCGTCATTTCTTAACCGATTTGAAAAATTTTTTTTTGATTGTATGTATATATATCCAAGTTGGTCCCGTTTTTGTCAAAAGGCAGTTCTGATGATGGGATCCATGAGGAATTGAAGGAACTCCTCAAATCTTTAAGGCAAACATATAGTGATTTTTGTGTTTTTATCAACAAGTCAAGCATTTGCATCCAAAAATGTGACATTGGATGAAGTGGAACTGCTGATGATGATCAGAACAGAACTCTTCAACGACGAAAAGTTCACGTTTGGCGATTTGTCCTCCTAGCTGTGTTTGTTAAGCAAGTTCTATTTTCACGATTAATTTTTGTCATGCTCGAGTTCTGATGATGGGATCCATGAGGAGTTGAGGGAACTCCTCAAATCTTAAAGGCAAACATATAGTGATTTTTGTGTTTTTATCAACAAATCGAGCATTATCATACAAAAATGTGACATTTGATGAAGTGGAACTGCTGATGATGATCAGAACAGAACTCTTCAACGACGAAAAGTTCACGTTTGGCGATTTGTCCTTCTAGCTGTGTTTGTTAAGCAAGTTCTATTTTCACGATTGATTTTTGTCATGCTCGAGTTCTGATAATGGGATCCATTAGGAATCGAGGAAACTCCTCAAATGTGAAAGGCACACAAATAGTGATTTTAGTATTTTCATGAACTAATCAAGCATTTTCATTCATAAAAGTGACATTTGATGAAGTGGAACTGCTGATGATGATCAGAACGGAACTCTTCAACGACGCGTAGTTCACGTTTGGCGATTTGTTCTCTTCGTTTTGTTTGTCAAGCAAGCAAGGTTTTTCCATGATTTCATGAGGAATTGAGGGTACTTAGTCTTCTACCATTATAAACATACTTATAGCCATTTTAGTATTTTATTGTATGGAATCTAAGAGTGCACCATCTAAGATTAATAATCTTTCACCGGACTCCCCCATTGAAGTCGGTTTTTTTTTCTTAAAAATTATTCTTATAACACTATGAATTCCTAATAGTTCCTAGTTCCTAGTCGACACAAGCCTACTGGCGTGGTTGATGGCCCTATGGACGCTCCAGAAGACACGCGCTTTGCCGACCCTTTATTGACTTGAGGATCCGTGGACTATATTACCTTGATAAGTTCGCTGCGGAGTATGGTAGGATTCCAGTCTGGTAACTTGGTCACGTTGTCCTTAAACTCTTTGAACAGGAACTCCGCGGGGCAGTCCACTAGACCCTACAACAAACGATGGAATGAAATACTTTTCTTTCGCGTTTCAGAAAACATGCAGCTTAGTTTTTAGGGTTCCGTACCCAAAGGGAAAAAACGGGACCCTATTACTAAGACTTCGCTGTCCGTCCGTCCGTCCGTCTGTCACCAGGCTGTATCTCAAGAACCGTAATAGCTAGACAGTTGAAATTTGCACAGATTATGTATTTTTATTGTGACTACAACAACAAACACTACAATCAAAATAATAATAATAATAATTAAGGGGGGCTCCCATACAACAGAGTAGTTGTTGGCGTTTTTATTCTGGTACGGAACCCTTCGTACTCGCACTTGGCCGGTTTTTAGGGTTCCGTAGTCAACTAGGAACCCTTATAGTTTCGCCATGTCTGTCCGTCCGTCTGTCCGTCCGTCCGCGGATAATCTCAGTGACCGTTAGCACTAGAAAGCTGAAATTTGGTACTAATATGTATATCAATTACGCCGACAAAGTGGTAAAATAAAAAGTGGGAAAAAATATTTTATTAGGGTACCTCCCCTATACGTAAAGTGGGGAGTGTTTTTTTTTCATTTTAACCCTAACGTGTGATATATTGTTAGATAGGTATTTAAAAATAAATAGGGGTTTACTAAAATCATTTTTTGATAATGTTAATATTTTCGGAAATAATCGCTCCAGAAGTAAAAAAAAATGTGTCCCCCCCCCCCTCTAACTTTTGAACCATAAGTTTTAAAAATATGAAAAAAATCTCAAAAGTAGAACTTTATAAAAACTTTGTAGGAAAATTATTTTGAACTTGATAGGTTGAATAGTTTTTGTAATTTTTTCAAAAAAAAAAATGTGACGGACGGAAAACTACGGAACCCTACACTGAGCGTGGCCCGACACGCTCTTGGCCGGTTTTTTTATATAATTATTCTATATTTTTATATATAAACGTTCATCAAACCTTTTTTTATAGAAATTGCAGTTAAACTTAGTTTGTCTTTATATGTAACATTGAAATTTGCATTAGTAAGAATGGGACAAAACATATTTAAGTTAAAAATAAGTTTATGTTATGACTAAGTGAGAAAGACTTTAAAGTATCGCACTGCTAGGCAAAAGCCTTTCCTTCTGCTACAAAGAAAATTTTACAGAGGTAGAGAACTAGCAGTTTTATAGCTAAACAGCGATCTCTTTAATCAACCTCTGGGTATCGGAGACTAAAAAAACCGGCCTAGTGCGAGTCGGACTCGCGCACGAAGGGTTCCGCACCGCATGATCTATAAAAAGAGTCCGACTCGCACTTAGCAGGTTTTTAATATTTGTTGTTATAGCGGCAACGGAAATACATAATCTGTGCAAATTTCAACTGTCTAGCTATTACGGCTCTTGAGATCTAGCTCGGCGAGTGGTAGCCATGAAAAAGGGCTAAAATATCACGTTTTTTGTATGGGAGCCCCCCTTAATTATTATTATTATTATTTTGTTTTTAGTATTTGATGTTATAGCGGCAACAGAAATACACAATCTTTGAAAATTTCAACTGTCTAGCTATTACGGTTCTTGAGATACAGCCTGGTGACAGACGGACGGACGTACAGCGAAGTCTTAGTAATAGGGTCCCGTTTTTACCCTTTGGGTACGGAACCCTAAAAAAAGATAAATAAATAAATATATAACAATTAGGGGACACATTTTTACACAAATCGAACTAATCCCATAGTAAGCTCAATAAAGGATTGTGTTATGGGTACTAGACGACGATATATTTAACAGATTAGATATATACTTAAATACATAAAAAACATCCAAGTCTGAGGAACAAATGTTTCAGCTCACCACCGAAACAAATGCCCATACCGGGATTCGAACCCGGGACCTCTAGCTTCGGAGGCAGTGTCACTTACCAACCAGGCTTAAGAGTGCGCAGTACGCTCGGTTCTCCATACAAACGTATTTACGCTCTCATTTTAAAACGCCATGCTAGAATAACATGAAACCTTTGTATACACTATGGGATCCGGCATATCTAGGTCGGAAATTAGTTTCTGTTGCTTGAAATTATAATGGAGAAAAAATACAGCGATTATTAAGGTTTTCATACAAGCCGTAAAAATTAATTTTGTACTAAAGCAGTAACGCTGCTAACGAAAATTTCATATTAAAGAGAAAAAAAACCGACGACCGACCGACGATCGTGGACGAGCTTGGTTGTTCCGATAGCTCAGAGTCTAGAGCGATTGGCCGCGTATGCCAGATGTCGCAGGTTCAAATCCTGCTTGGAGCATTAAATTTTTCAATGTTTCCCTTTAATTTGAAGCCGTAAAAAACTCAAAAATCCGCTGTATTTTTTTCTTTTACAATTTCTAGCAACAGAAACTGATTTCCGACCTAGATATTGCCGGATCCCATTGTGTATACAAAGTTTCATGTTATTCTAGCATGGCGTTTTAAAATGAGAGCGTAAATACGTTTGTATGGAGAACCGAGCGTACTGCACCCTCTTAACAGACCGACAAACTTACACTTAAAGAACGAATAACGGTTTGAAAATCACTTGGAAAATAACGCGCGCGGTCGGCTACCGTGACATAACACTCAACCTTATGAAGGACTCAAATTGGAGTCCGAAACATGTCGCAAAGAGTGATTTTCCAAGCGAGTTTCAACCGTTATTCGTTTTTAGGGTTTCGTAGTCAACTAGTTCGCCATGTCCGTCTGTCTGTCCGAGGCTTTGCTCTGTGATTGTAAGTGCTAGAAAGCTGCAATTTGGTATAAATAAGTAAATCAATAAAGCTGAGAACGTCGTAAATGAAATCTGATTTTTTTTTTGAAAGGGTAGATTAGACGTCACGTAGACGTAAAGAGGGGATGTTTTTTTTTTTGCTTCAATCCTGTGGTGGGTGTTGTTGGATAGGTCTTTCAAAATGAATAGAGGTCTTCATCAAACACTTTTTGATAAAGTGAATGTTTTGGAAAATATTCGCTTCCAAGAAAAAAAGAATGTTTCATCTAACTTTTGAACTATGGGTCCAAAAAATATGAAAAGAATCATGAAAGTAAAGCTCAATAAAGACTTTCAACGAAAACTATGGCGGACATGATCAGTTAAGTTGTTTTTGAGTTATCGTAAATAGTCTTCCTTCATAGTAAAAGACGTATGGAACGCTGCCTTTTGCTTATTATTGATTTTTTTAAAGTAAGAGTTCATTGGGCAACTACGGAACCCTACACTGAGCAGGGGCCGACATGCTCTTGCCCGATGTTTTAAGTGTTAATATGTCTCACGTTAGTTTAAATTCACTTCGTCGGCCTGTTTAGCCTAGTTGGTAGTGACAATGCCGCCGAAGCTAGAGGTCCCGGGTTCGAATCCCGGTAAGGGGATTGGCTTCTGTGGTGAGCAGAGACATTTGTTCCTGAGACTTGGATGTTTTCTATGTATTTATTTATATATAAATATATCTATTAAATATATCGTCGTCTAGTACCCATGACACAAGCCTTATTGAGCTTTACTATGGGACTAGTTCGATGTGTGTTAAAAAAAAATTGTTCCCTAATATTTATTTAAAAATAAGGTACTTACACTAAACCTATAGACCTTCCCAAACATTTCCGTCTGACGGCTCTCAACTATGTCCCCCTTGGTAGCACCTCGCTTCTCTACCTTCCAGTTGGGCATTGTGATCACTTTAAACGCATGCTGCATGCTTTCTTCTGCCATGCGCTTGTATTCATCTATCTGTTGACAAGAAACAAATTTAAGGCATTTAAAATACATTCACGCCCGTATGTAAATGAGTAGGCAAAGCACATGAAATAGTACATTTCGATACAAGTGCGGAATATTTGTGCTCGTCCCGTGTCTCCGGAACTCGTACAAAATGACACTTCCGCACGTATATCGAACGACGTTTTTTTAATACATTTGCAAAAAATATGATATTGTAACAAATATAAAACATTATTATTATCCTGGCGGTCTTATACTATCCTCGTTTTCAATTTGATCGTAATACTCAATCAGCCAACTTTATTAATTAACGCGGCCTGCAGCCCAACGTTTCCTGCCGAGATTTGTACAGTGCTTTTATCAAACATATGCAATGAAATAAAAAAAACTGGCCAAGTGCGAGTCGGACTCGCGCACGAAGGGTTCCGTACCATTATCTATTAAAAGAGCCCAACTCGCACTTGGCCGGTTTTTAATATTTGTTGTTATAGCGGCAACTAAACCATAAGTGAAAATTTCAACTGTCTAACTATCACGGTTCTGGAGATACAGCCTGGTGACAGACAAACTGACAGACAGCGAAGTCATAGTAATAGGGTTCCGTTTTTACCCTTAAAATAAAAATAAAAATCCCGGCCTAGGCCTTCAATTTTGTATGTTCCGCCTGTAACGTGATACTTTGAAGCCTGTTATAAGTGTTATAACGCACGTAATGACGAAATTTAATTGCATATTTGAGAAAAATGCTATTTACGATACAAGGGTTGTAAAACAAAGAAAGGCCGATATCGCAGATGTTTGAGGCCCGAGTCGCTCTGTTTTACGACCCGTGTTTTGTACACAATTCTACGTCACCACTTGGCCAAAATGTGGGTTTTTTTCGGACGCGCAGCGTGCGGAAAAACGCGCTTTTTGGCAAGGTGTAGTGTAAAACCTTTTTCCAGAGGCCATATGAAATTCTATCTTAAGTCAATGTCATAAAAACTTTAAAAGGGAAAAACTTGTTCACATGATCAGTACACAAAAACTTACAGTCAACCATTCAGCCTTAAACTCCTCCTCAGGAGCTCTGTTAAACAAAATCTTCATCCAATTCGCAATGGAAAATCCGAATTTATTAGTATTCTCCAATTTCGCCTCAAATTCTTCCACAGTCTCAACATTTTGCAGCTCCGAAATCGTATCTTCGATAACTTTATCGTTTTCGGTGGCAGCTGAAGACGACGCCATCTTGGATTCGCGCGCTTTTTATCAATGAGCGAAGGTCGTCCGTTATATATGTCAATGAACTTGATTTTAGCGTGGAATTATATAGGTCAGACTGAGCGGTATGTTTTGTTTTTATAGTCACTTATTTGTTATTAATGTTATTATTAATTGTCTGTAAAATGGGTTATAAAAATACATTTGAAAAAAGGATTAATTTCTCTTTTAATGGAGTAATTTCAAGTGATTCAGTTATAAATCATTGCTATGTTTCAACATGTATTTAAAAGAGCGTATCTATTCGTCACTGAAACTACAAACTGGGAAAACCAGAAACAACACAAATTATCAATACTATTTCAGGTTATGTTATTGTTATCACTCAACTTTGACCAATACTAGAACAGACTACCACAAAACTAATGCTTCATCACTGCACATTTAATCTTACACCGAACCGTATATGTTATCTAATAAACGTGAGATAAGTTTCAGATAACCTTCAAAGTTTGCGATACATACAACAATGCTTTGTCTATATAATTATGGTTTGAAATGCGTTTTTTTCATCATAAGCGCGATTTTGCTTAAGGCGGCGTCTTGCCGGCTGTGATACCGGCACGCGACTGACTTCATGTGAATTATAGCCTAATTATTACATTTGCAACTAGGCCGACGTTTCTCCTTATTGGTAAAGGCGGTGTTCACATAGAGGTTAAAAATTTATGTAAGCTGACTGTAGAGCCTTACTTTAATGAAATACTGAAGTCTAACTTTTTTAACCGACTGCAAAAATATTATGTGCTTATTGAAACGGCAATATACACCGTGTATTTGTCAATACGCTATTTTACAAACCATTAAAAGTTACCCGAAGGACGTCCAGGGCTGGACATAGTCCTCCTCCAAAGAGTGCTATAATGGCCGGTCCTGGGCACCTACCACCAGCTCTTAATTCCAGGCTGTTTACGGCGTAAACTGAACTGCCTGGTTTATTAGCGGTGGTAGGTGCCCTGCACCATCCGCAAGTTTGTATGGAATGACCTAATGACGTCACAATTTTCTATGGTCAAACTGCGCCCTTTGTTTCATGTTTATGTATTTAAAAATCTTTAAAAATTGCATAAATAAGCAGAAGTTTTGATTTTTTCCGAGTATTTTCGTATGATTTG